>CM059429.1:75862573-76607573 GCA_030390025.1 Squalus acanthias | reverse complement strand
CATATGCTTAGATTCCCCTAGAGTCCAAAAATCTATCGCTCTCAGCCTTGAATATACTTAACGATTGAGCATCCACAGCCCCAGCCGTGTGCCAGCTGTGGCTCAGTGGGCAGCACCCTCACCTCTGAGTCAGAATGTTGTGGGTTCAAGTCCCACTCCAGAGACTTGAGCACAGAACCATAGGCTGACAATTCAGTGCCGTACTGAGGGAGTGCTGCACTGTCGGAGGTTCAGCCTTTCAGATGAGTTGTTAAACCGAGGTCCCGTCTGCTCTCTGAGGTGGACGTGAAAGATCCCATGGCACTATTTCGAAGAAGAGCAGCGGAGTTATCCCTAGCGTCCTGACCAATATTTGGCCGCGATTTTGCCGGCGCTCAGAGGGCGGGTTTGGAGGCGGGTCGGGAGTTAAAATCCAAATGATTGAAGACGGGTTGCGAACCCGCCGCCATCCCGCCTACATGCAACTTCGCAAAGTGTCGGGTCTGCGAGTCCCAATCAGGCCCGACACCAAACGGCGAGAGAGGCACTTAAGGCAGTTAACAGCCTAGATAATCACTTTTTTACTGGCTCTTCCCATTTGACTACCTTTTCAGCGTGTTGCCCGTCGTGCGACAAACACGCCAGCTGATTGTGCCGGGTTCAGCAACTCGCTGAATTGTTGACAGCTGCTCCTGCAGCATAAAAGCGGACGTGCAACATGGCTGAGTTTCAGATGCCAGAACTTGGTGCTTTGAGGTTTTGGAACACTTTTTGCAGGTCTATTGAGCTGTGAGTGTTTAAGCTGGGATCCATATGCACTGCGACCTCCTTGGAATACCCTCTGGCCACATTGACTGAGCGCTTATAACATCTCTTCTCAACTGAGATATATACCAGCGGGATGGGAACCATTTATATCCTCTCATCCTGGTCCTCAGAATCGGAGGAAGAGCAGCCGCGGCAGCAGTAGAACCAGGCACAACAGCAGCACCAACAACAGGAGCGCCAACCTCCTCCTCACCCACCTGATGCTGCACAGGGCAGAGGGCGTCAGCGCAGGGCTGCACCTTGCTGCAGGAGATACCCCCAACACAGGGTTTACAGGCCGAGGATGAGCTTCCTCAACATGAGTGAGAAGCAGTGCTAAAGTAGGCTGAGACTTTCGCGAGAAGTAGTTGCTGACATCTGCACAATGCTGCACCAACACCTGGAGCCCAGAGGAGCGGGTGGACCTCCTTACCAGTGGCTGTTAAAGTCACCACCGCACTCAACTCCTTTGCTTTAGGGTCCTTCCAAGGATCATCAGCAGACATCTCCCAGTCAGCCGCACACACTTGCATCACGCAGGTTACCGATGCCCTCTTTGCAAAGTCGCACAATTGCATTCACTTCTCCACGGATGAAACAAGTGTTACCGTGCATGCGGTTGGCTTTGCAAATATGGCAGGCTTCCCAAGAGTGCAGGGTGTCGTAGACTGCACACATGTAGCCATTAGGGCACCTCATCACAACCCAGCTGTATTTGTCAACCGCAAGAGCTTCCACTCCCTTAACGTCCAGCTGGTGTGTAACCACAGGAAGAAGATTATGCAT
The DNA here is from genome assembly GCA_030390025.1 of Squalus acanthias. NCBI lineage: Eukaryota > Metazoa > Chordata > Chondrichthyes > Squaliformes > Squalidae > Squalus > Squalus acanthias. The sequence continues at coordinate 76,606,001 of CM059429.1, read as the reverse complement.
GTTTGCGCCAAGTTCCCTGGCAGTGCCATGACTCATTCATCCTGCGGCAGTCTATTGTGCCTCAGCTCTTCAATCCTCCAACCCAACTTTCCAGATGGCTACTTGGAGACAAGGGCTATCCCCTGAAAAAGTGGCTAATGTCACCGATGAGGAGGCCATCAAACGGAGCGGAGGAGTGCTACAATGAGAGCCACATTTCCACCAGAAGCATCATAGAGCAAACCATCGGCTTGCTCAAAATGCGATTCAGATGCCTCGACAGATCTGGTGGAGCCCTACAGTACGCACCAGCCAGGGTCTCCAGAATCATCGTGGTCTGCTGTGCCCTGCACAACATCGCACAGCAGCGTGGCTTAGCACTGCCTGAGGAACAAGTGGCTCAGCACACAGCCTCCTCGGAAGAGGAGGAGGAGGAGGAGGTGGCAAATGAGGGACGCCTTGCGGGGTTGGATGTGCCAATTCTACCAGCATGCGAGCACATTGCTGGTCGTGAGGCAAGGGATGCACTCATCCATGCTAGATTCGTATCATTTTATGCATCAACCACATGTGGCTGGCACATGGAAATGAATATCTGGCCGACCTTCTTAACACACCATACAGCATCTGTACAATGAATTGTGGTTACCTGTCACTCTCACCACCATCATTACAGATGGAAGGCATCCTGAGCCCTCACTGTGCAACTTCCATTTCTGAACACACATAGGCCAACTCTTTGAATCTTTGCCATCGCTTTTCTTCAATACATTTATAATCACGATGAAAAACGTTACTTTGTATGATATGAAAACACCCAAGTGACTACCCTTGTGACTATTTGTGTGTTAACTTTCTCTTACGCGTGCTTCTATGTGGTGCTACCCCTGTAGCCTCAGCAGATGTAGAGGCACCTTGCTCACTTCTATGCTACGCCTGCCTAGACGTCTTTGGCATTCGTCCTCTGGGTTTGGGAGCCTGGGAGGACTCCGCAACAGTCTGCTCCTCCTGCGGCTGTGCAGGGGCTGAGACGGTCATCTCAGTTGGGTGAGGAATCTGGGGCTCTGACCGAGGGCTCCGCAGTGGCATGGTAGTGTGAGCGCCTGGAGAGGAGCCCACACTTCCTTGTTGTCGACCACCAACATCCCTCTAATGGGTCACCCGCACTTCACTGCTGGCAAGTGGCTGGAGAGCACCTTGCTGCACATCAGTGGGGCCATGAGGACCTGTCTCTGTACTGACAGTCCTCATAACGGGGATGTTCATGTACCTCTGGTGTCTCTCCTCAATAGATGCCCATCTATCCTCCATAGCAGAGCATCTATTTAGAAGAGTCACCATGCTCATTTGAGTCTGGCGATTTATGTCCTCCATAGAGGTAGCCATCCTTTCCATGGCGGCACCTACATTTGCCATTGCGTGCACCATGACATTGCTCATGTTTGAGATGGACTCCTCCATTCTCTGCACACTCGCAGTTACCGTGGATGCAAACCCTGTCAGAGACTCCTGCACTTGTTCCTGAAGTTCCAGCACCGCTCTCTTTCTGGACGGGGCCCCAGAGGCACAGCGTCCACATGCAGCTGAACAGAGCTAGGAGCATCCAGTGACCTCCGACGAGGACTCTCCACTGCTGTCGCTGTCTCCACCATGTGCGGATGGTCACTTGTGAGCTGTGATACACCAGGTGACAACACTACTCTATGTCGTGAAGGACCCATCGAGGTGTGCATATCTGCGCTGGAGCTGGGTGCTCTGATTTCTGGTGACGCTGCTCCCTCAGAGGCTGCAGGTTCTTCTGAGGAGTCGTCCAGCTCTTCCTCCTGGACAGTGGGGAGGGGGGCTCTCGACGGTCCTGTGGGGGAGTAAAGGCATGAGTTAGACATGTGATATTTAGGTGGCAGACACTTCCTATTGTGCAGATGATCCGAAGTCAATCTGTATGAACATCAGATGCCATCTCAGTCACTCATGAAATCTAAATGAGAGGGTTGCAAATCAATTCTGTCACCAGCTTGCTCTACTGCGCCCGTCTCTCCGTCCCCCACTTCCAGCTCCTCTGCACCTCCGACGATGTCGAGAGCAGCCTCCTCAGCGTTAGTTAAAGTCGCCAGGGATGGTGGGCCTCCTCCTGTCCTCATGCTCTCCCTCTTATTGTGGGCTCTCTTTTCCTGCAATGAGGGACACAAGTGGAGTTTGAGCGAGAATGATGGAGTGAGTGTAAAGAATCCATAACATAGAAGCTTAGAGGGAGACAAAGATGGAGTGAGGTGCCAAAATCAAGGTGCCTCCCTGTGCGTTGTTAGTTGTTGTCATTGCATAACAGTGAGAGCAAGTGTGAGGGGTGCATAGTAGAATGGTGAAGTGATTCTGTACTTAGAGAGAGAGGGATAGGTAAGGGTACAAGGGAAGTAAAGTTAAGTTGGGATGCGCAGGAGTAGGTTGACAATGCAGAGTGCTGGTGATGAGAACAGATGGGAAGCAGATTGAAGGTAAGTGTGATGTTATACTCACTTTTGCTGAGTGTAGCAGATCATTGAAGCTTTTTCGGCACTGCACGCAGGTGCGTGAGCACAAGGACCTAGCGCTTACCTCCTCGGCAATTTGCAGCCAGGCTGCCTTTGTCTGCTGAGGAGGCTTCCTCCGGCCATCGGGAGGGAACAGAACCTCCCTGCGCCCTCTTACTCCCTCCACAAGAGCGTGGAGGGAGTCCTCATTAAATCGAGGAGCAGCCTTACATCTTGCAAAAGTCATATTCCAAAGACCCTTTTTCAGGAGCAGCACAAAGGAAATGAAATGCAAAGGCTACATGGGCCCCTTAAAAGCTCCTGAATCGAAGACATCAGCAGAGGCGAGCAGCAGACCCGCACCCACTGATTGGGCCGGGTAGCGCGCACGGTGGGCTTAATGAGCCCAGTTAAGTGAAAATAGTTATATCGGAGTGGCTTAAACCGGCAGTGGGACCGGAACCCGCCGACCAGCCAACCCGACTCCAACCCGCCTCCTATGGCAAAATCACAGCCTTTATCCCTCAATCAACATCACTAAAACAGATTATCTGGTCATTATTACATTGCTGCTTGTGGGAGCTTGCTGTGCATAAATTGGCTGCTGTGTTTCCTACATTACAACAGTGACGACATTTCAAAAAAGAACTTCATTGGCTGTAAAGATCTTTGGAATGTCCGGTGGTTGTGAAAGGCGCTATATAAATGCAAGTCTTTCTTCCTTTCTTTCCCTCTGGGGCAGAGAATTCCAAAGATTCAGCACCCTCTGAGTGAAGAAATTTCTCCTCATCTCAGTCCTAAATGGCCAACCCCTTATCCTGAGACTATGACCCCTAGTTCTAGACTCCCCAGCCAGATTATTTAATATATTATTATTTCAATCCAGTCTACTAGCAGCAAGGGTCAAATTATGAGGTTGCATAAACTTGACTTGTGTTTCCTTGAGTTTAGAAGGTTATGGGGTGATCTAATCGAGGTATTTAAAATGATCGAGTGATTCGATAGGCAGATACAGAGAAACAATTTCCTCTGGTGGGGAAATCTAAAATAGATGGGGCATAATCTTAAAATTAGAGCTAGGTCATTCAGGGGGGCAATCAGGAAGCACTTTTTCACACAAAGGATAGTGCAAATCTGGAACTCTCTCCCCCTGTAGGCTGTGGATGCTGGGGGACAATTAGAGCTTTCAAGACTGAGGGGACAATTTTCCCAGCCCTGAGGAGGCGGGTTCTCTGCCCCAGAGGGACAGTTGGCAAAATGGCAAAAGCTGAGGGCGGATTCGGAACTGTAAGGGTTTTTTGTCTCTCAGCCTGTGAGATTCGTGCGGCTCTGTGCAGCCCGGGTGCTAGTGCGGGTTTAGGCCTTGTTGCCTGTTCTGGTCTCCAGCCAGTCTGGGAGCACTAGACACACCTGTGAGTGGTTCGACCCACTCGCCCTTACGGTTCTAGACACTGGACTTAGATGCGAGAGCAGTAATGGAGATGAAACTCAGGTAGACTCGGTTGAATGGTACGAAATGGAAAATCTTTATTGCATAGTACTTAAGATTACGAAATACATGTCATATGCACAGATTAATGACAGTACAATCTTACACGCAGTTATGTAATTAATTTCAGGGAAACGACACATCGTAAATGGGGGCACACATTACAATTATCCTTAATACCTGAAACCCTCCCCTATCAATATCTGTCCTAAGCTAGATTCGTAGATTCGAGACTCATGCTCACCACTCGTGATAACTCGGAGAATTCCGAAAACTCTGATCGGATGTTTTTCACCGCAGCGCCCACGTGTCGATCAGGGGGTCTCCTGGCCCCACTTGTTTACTCGTTTCTGCTCCGGCTAGCAGGCTGGAACGTCTGCTGTCATGAAGATCTGTGTTGTCCTCGGAGTTCCGACTATACTCAAAGAAGAGTCTTCCTGTGCCCTCACACCGGTTCGATAAAATTCGAAAAATAGTCTTCCTGTGTCAGTTCTGTAGAACTCAAAAGAAGTCTTCCTGGCAAGGAAAATTGTCTATTCGACCTACAGGCGCGGTCGGAGCTTACTGACCGTGGCGATAAGTATGGTCTTCTTCTCTTTTCATCTCATCTCATCTCATCTCATCTCATCTCGGGCCTTCGGTTCCAACACCGTTTACCGACTTATCGGGATGGTGCGCCCGCTTCAAGGCTTCAGAGCCCAGTTCTACACAGGTCTTCGCGACACGACCCGGGGTAGATCCGAGCGGATCGTAAAGTTCAACAGTCTTTTGAAAAGAGACACGAGGCAAGCAGGAACAAGACGGCGAGTCAAGAGCACAGGAGCAGCCATGAGGATAAGGGTCAACCGAATAAGAGTCAAGAGTCAAGTGAAAGATGGACGGTTTGGAGCTTGTAATTATAGTGCAAAATCTTCCGTTTCCCGCCCAACCTTAATGTCTTTTCTTTTGTTAGGGTTTGGCGCTCAAATGTCTTGTATAGGGTGATCTTCGTTTTAATGGGTTTCGGGGCTACTCGTAAATGTCTGAGTACCTGTTAATATTTCTCCCATTGTTTAATCGGTCGGTGTTCTCCCTGGAGGGGTTTTTGGGCTTCCAAGTGTTTTCTGTAACTACCCACTAACGGCTCTCTCATCGTAGAGTCGTTAGGATTTTACATATTAATGTCTTTGGATGGGTTCTTGATTACTTGGTACAATAGCTTTTATTCGTACCTGGGAGACCGATTTCAGTATTTATGTGTATACTGTAAACCCATGATGTCTCGTGTATTATCTTAAATGTGCTGAGTCTTAATCGATCTTGCACAAATGTTTACTGGAACGCCATCTTGTCTGCCTGTCGAAAAGTCTAGAATGTTCTGCCACGAGGTGCGTCGGCCATTTTACAAGCTGCTTGTGTCCACTTTGAAAACCTGACAGCATTCTGCTGAAATAAAAGCTGTTTGAACGAAAACTCTGTGTTCTTCTCCTTATTAATAAAATCGCGATATATTGCGAATTCTACAGAACCCGCCTCCAACCCGCCTCCGCGCAATTTTGCTGGAGGCGGGTTTGATGGGTACGTTTCGGTCCCGCCTCCATCTGTCGGGAGAGGTAGTTAAGACCCTTAAATAGTAGTTATGGGCCTCTATAATCCTATTTTAACAGGCCCTCATTATTTTACGACATTTTCAGCGTTAAAAGGGAAATTAGAGAAGCGTGCAATAAGAGCACAGCAGTTATCATGGGCGACTTTAATCTACATATAGATTGGGCTAACCAAATTAGTAACAATACTGTGGAGGAGGAATTCCTGGAGTGTATACGGGATGGTTTCCTGGACCAATATGTCAAGGACCCAACGAGAGAGCAGGCCATCTTAGACTGGGTATTATGTAACGAGAAAGGATTAATTAGCAATCTTGTTGTGCGAGGCCCCTTGGGTCGGAGCGATCATAATATGATAGAATTCTTCATTAAGATGGAGAGTGAAGTAGTTGACTCTGGGACTAGGGTCCTGAATTTAAATAAAGGAAACTACGATGGTATGAGGCACGAGTTGGGTAGGATTGATTGGGGAATGTCACTCAAAGGGTTGAATGTGGATAGGCAATGGCAAACATTCAAAGATCGCATGAATGAACTACAGAATTTGTTCATCCCAGTTTGGCATAAGAATAAAACAAAAAAGGTGACTCAACCATGGCTAACAAAGGAAATTAGGGATAGCATAAGATCCAAGGAGAGGACATATAAATTGGCCAGAAAAAGCAGAAAACCTGGGGATTGGGAGCAGTATAGGATTCAGCAATGAAGGACAAAGGGATTAATTAAGAGGGGGAAATAGAGTATGAGAGTAAGCTTTCAGGGAACATCAAAACTGACTGTAAAAGCTTTTATAGATATGTGAAGAGAAGAAGATTGGTGAAGTCAAGCGTAGGTCCCTTGCAGTCAGAATCAGGGGAATTTATAATGGGGAACAAAGAAATGGCAGACCAATTAAATACATACTTTGGTTCTGTCTTCACAAACGAGGACACAAATAACCTCCCAGAGATGTCGGGGAACATAGGGTCTAATGAGAGGGAGGAACTGAAATAAATCAGTATTTGTAGGGAAATAGTGTTAGGGAAATTCATGGGATTGAAGGCCGATAAATCCCCAGGGCCTGATAATCTACATCCTAGGGTACTTAAGGAAGTGGCCCTAGAAATAGTAGATGCATTGCTGGTCATCTTCCAAAATTCTATAGACTCTGGAACAGTACCCATGGATTGGAGGGTAGCTAATGTTACCCCACTATTCAAAAAGGTGGTAGAGAAAGAGCGGGGAATTATAGACCGGTAAGCCTGACATCGGTAGTGAGGAAAATGCTAGAGTCCATTATAAAAGATGTAATAGCAGAGCACTTGGAAAACAGTGACAGGATCGGACAAAGTCAACATGGATTTACAAAAGGTAAATCGTGCTTGACTAATCTACTGGAATTTTTTGAGGATGTAACTGGTAAAATAGATAAGGGAGAACCAGTGGATGTGGTGTATTTGGACTTTCAGAAGGCTTTCGATAAGGTCCCACATAAGAGATTAGCATGTAAAGTTAAGGCACATGGGATTGGGGACAAGGTATTGACTTGGATAGAGAACTGGTTGGCAGACAGAAAGTTGGAATAAATGGGTCTTTTTCTGAGTGGCAGGCAGTGACTAGTGGGGTACCGCAGGGATCGGTCCTAGGACCCCAGCTATTCACAATATATATTAATGATCTAGACGAGGGAATTGGATGTAATATCTCCAAGTTTGCAGATGACACAAAGCTGGGTGGGAGTGTGTGCTGCGAGGAGGATGCCAAGAAACTCCAGTATGATTTGGACAGGTTGGGTGATTGGGCAGAAGCATGGCAGATGCAATATAATGTGGATAAATGCGAGGTTATCCACTTTGGTGTCAAAAACAGAAAGGCAGATTATTATCTGAATGGCAATAGATTGGGAGAAGGGGAAGTGCAACGAGACCTGGGTGTCCTTGTGCACCAGTCGCTGAAGGTAAGCATGCAGGTGTAGCAGGCGGTTAAGAAGGCAAATGGTATGTTGGCCTTCGTAGCGAAAGGGTTCGAGTACAGGAACAAGGATGTCTTGCTGCAGTTGTACAGGGCCTTGGTGAGACCACATCTTGAGTATTGTGTGCAGTTTGGGCGCCTTATCTGAGGAAGGATGTTCTTGCCATGGAGGGAGTGCAGCGAAGATTCACCAGGCTGATACCTGGGATGGCAGGAATGTCGTATGAAGAGAGATTGGGTCGATTGGCTTATACTCGCTGGAGTTTAGAAGAATGAGAGGGGATCTCATTGAAACTTATAAAATTCTAACAGGACTAGACAGACTAGATGCAGGAAGGATGTTCCCGATGGCCGGGGAGTCCAGAACCAGAGGTCACAGTCTAAGGATAAGGGGTAAGCCATTTAGGACTGAGATGAGGAGGAATTTCTTCACCCAGAGAGTGGTGAACCTGTGGAATTCTCTACCACAGAAGGCAGTAGAGGCCAATTCATTAAATATATTCAAGAAGGAGTTAGATATATTTCTTAAAGCTAAAGGGATCAAGGGATATGGGGAGAAGGCAGGGACAGGGTACTGAATTTGGATGATCAGCCATGATCTCATTGAATGGTGGAGCAGGCTCGAGGGGCTGAATGGCCTACTCCTGCTCCTATCTTCTATGTTCTATGTTTCTATGTGTTGCACGACCCTCCTAAACCACGGCAGCTAAACCTGACGGGTTGACAAGTGGGTGGCCTCCTCACAGCTGCAGCTCCACCATTAAAACGGAGCTTTCATCAGGGAGCAGTTGCAGGCGGCAGAACTTTTGTTCCAAAGGTCTTTCAGCACTTTTAGCAGGCCTACCGAAGTCGGAGATGCTGCAGCTTCTATCTCTCAACTGTGGAACCTCCTTGGAAGACCCTCTCCCCACTTGGACTGAGCGCTTCCCCAACGGAGGTATCTGCCAGCAGCATGGGAACCATTTATTTCCTTTCATCATGGACCTCAGATTCGGATGAGGAGCAGCCACGGCAGCAGCAGAACCAGGCAGCTCAGCAGCAACAGCAGCAGGAGCCCCAACCTCCTGCTCACCCACCTGATGCTGCACAGGGCAGAAGGCGCCAGCGCATGGAAGCACGTCACCGCAGGAGATTACCCCCCTCTCAGGGTTTACAGAGGATGAGCTACCTCAACATAAGTGAGCAGCAGTGCCAAAGGAGGCTGAGACTTTCGCGAGAGGTTGTCGGAGACATCTGCGCACTGCTGCACCAACACTTGGAGCCCAGAGGAGCGGGTGGACACCCCTTACCAGTGGCTGTCAAAGTCACCACCACACTCAACTTTTTTGCCTCAGGCTCCTTCCAGGGATCATCAGCAGACATCAGCAGCATCTCCCAGTCGGCCGCCCACAGTTGCATCACGCAGGTTACCGATGCCCTTTTCGCAAAGGCCCACAATGACATCCGCTTCTCAAAGGATCAAGCAAGTGTAACTGCGCGTTCAGTTGGCTTTGCAAATATGGCAGGCTTGCCAATGGTGCAGGGCATCATAGACTGCACACATGTGGCCCTTAGGGCACCCCATCACAACCCAGCTATCTTTGTCAACCGCAAGGGCTTCCACTCCCTCAACGTACAGCTGGTGTGTAACCACAAGAAGGAGATTTTGCATGTTTGCGTCAAGTTCTGTGGTAGTTGCCATGACTCTTTCATCCTGTGGAACTCTTGTGTTCCTCCGCGGTGCCAGGCCCCTCCCCTTTAATAAGGGGAGGAAGGCCTGCAGTACTGCGGCAGAGGGTGGTGCTGCAGCACGTAGCACCACGATATAGGCTCGCAGCGTCCCAAGAGGGATGCGGGACGCTTCCAGTAGCGCCGTCCTTCCTCTCGGTGCACTACCTGGGAAAATCGACCGCGGGGGCGCTACCCAATTTTTACCTTATAGAGTCATAACGGCAAAGAAGGAGGCCATTTGGCCCATCGAGTCCGTGCCGGCTCTCTGTAGAGCAATCTAGTCACTCCCATTCCCCCGCTCTATCCCCGTAGCCCTGCAAGTTTATTTCCCTCAAGTGCCTATCCAGTCTCCCCTTGAAAACATTGAGTGTCTCCGCTTCCACCACTTCCATCGGCAGCGAGTTCCAGGTCCTCACCACTCGCTGCGTAAAAAAGTTTTTCCTCACATCCCCCCTGTATCTCTTGCCCAAAACCTTAAATCTGTGTCCCCTAGTTCTTGTACCATCAACTCGTGGGAACAGCCTGTCCCCGTCTAGCCTATCCAAACCCATCTTATTCTTGATGTGGAGATGCCGGTGTTGGGCTGGGGTGGACAAATGTGAGAAGTCGCACAACACCAGGTTACAGGTCAACACAGATACCATCATCACACGTGAGGACACCACCCACCAGGTACATGGTACATACTCATGTGACTCGGCCAACGTTGTCTACCTCATACGTTGCAGGAAAGGATGCCCCGGAGCATGGTACATCGGCGAGACCATGCAAACACTGCGACAACGTATGAATGGACACCGCGCAACAATCGCCAGGCAGGAGTGTTCCCTCCCAGTCGGGGAACACTTCAGCAGTCAAGGACATTCAGCCTCCGATCTTCGGGTAAACGTTCTCCAAGGCGGCCTTCGAGACACACGACAACGCAAAATCGTCGAGCAGAAACTGATAGCCAAGTTCCGCACCCATGAGGACGGCCTCAACCGGGATCTTGGGTTCATGTCACGCTACATGTAACCCCACCTGACATAGAGTCATCCAGACTCGAGTCGTCATTGGCTTGTTCTCTCTACACAGATGCGGCCGGACCTGCTGTGATTTCCAGCAAAAAAAGTTTTTTGTTTTCCATACAGACCCCAGCATCTGCCACAATTGTCTTTGATGTAATGTTTTGCTGACTGACCTATTTGGACACCATCCACACCTTTGATTGCCGTGATTATCTCTCTGCCGAGGTGTGATAAAGGGCAGTTGGAAAGATTAACTGTAATCATCTGGCTGTGTTCTCTGACTATATATGCTGTGCCTATATGTATCTCTTCACTTCACCTGATGAAGGAGCAGCGCTCCGAAAGCTTGTGATTTCAAATAAACCTGTTGGACTATAACCTGGTGTTGTGCGACTTCTCACATTCGTCTTATTCTTGTACACCTCTGTCAAATCACCCCTTAACCTCCTTTGCTCTAATGAAAACAAATCCAGCTTCTCCAACCTGTCCTTGTAGCTAAGATCCCCCATCCCCAGAACCATTCTGGTAAATCTCCTCTGCACCCTCTCAAGTGCCTTCACATCCTTCCTAAAGTGTGGTGACCAGAACTGGACGCAATACTCCAGTTGTGGCCTAACCAGCACTTTTTAAAGGTTCAGCATAACTTCTCTACTTTTGTACTCAATACCTCTATTTATGAAGCCCAAGATCCTATATGCTTTGCTAACCACTCTCTCAATATGTCCCACCACCTTCAGGGACTTAAGCACCTTAACTCCCAGGTCCCTCTCTCCCTGCACACTCTTTAAAACTGTGTCATTAAGTGTATATTGCCTCTCCCTGTTCCTTCTGCCAAAATGCATCACCTCACACTTCTCTGTATTAAATTCCATCTGCCACTTGTCTGCCCATTCTGCTAGCCTTTCTATGTCCCTGTTGCAGTTGATTGGTATCATCCTCACTGTTTGTCACATCCCCAAGTTTGGTGTCATCGGCAAATTTAGAAATTCTACTCTGTATTCCAATATCCAGGTCATTTATATATATATCAAAAAAAGCAGTGGCCCCAGCACTGACCCTTGGGGAATACCACTGTCTACCATCCTCCAGTCTGAAAAACAGCCATTTACCACAACTCGCTGTTTTCTGCCCTTAAGCCAATTCCTTATCCAAGCTGCCACTGACCCACCTATTCCATGAGCCTCAATTTTGTTAACCATCCTTCGATGTGATACTTTGTCAAACGCCTTCCGAAAATCCATCTAGACAACATCCATTGCATTCCCTTCATCGATCCTCCCTGTTACTTCATCAAAAAATTCAATTAGATTAGTCAAACACGATCTGCCTTTTACAAATCCGTGTTGGCTCTCCTTAATTAGCTAAAAATGTTGTATTAAGATTGTTCACCCTTCAGGATTGTCCTGGAACCTCCATGAATTAAATATTAATCTCCCAGAAACTGCTGCGCGCAACATGGGGGAAAAGTCACAATTAAAAAATTGGGTGTTTGTTTTTCCATTTTCTTCAAACACTTTCATTTGTTAGCTATAAAAATATTGGCAGCGGGACCAAAGGCTCTTTGACTGACGGTCAAGAATCATCCAATCGGGTAGCAAAGAGCCCGTTCACGTTCCGATTGGTGGGGGAAGACGGTGCAGCGCGAGGATGGACGTGCCGGGCGACCAATGGCAGAGGCGGCAGGTCGTGTGATGAAACCTCCAATCAGAGTCGGCAACCCTAGCTTGTCCAAATGTGAGAAGTCGCACAACATCAGGTTATAGTCCAACAGCTTTATTTGAAATCACAAGCTTTCGGAGCGCTGCTCCTTCCTCAGGTGAAGTGAAGAGATGCATATAGACACAGCATATATACACAGATGCGGCCGGACCTGCTGTGATTTCCAGCAAAAAAAGTTTTTTGTTTTCCATACAGACCCCAGCATCTGCCACATTGTCTTTGATGTAATGTTTTCCTGACTGACCTGTTTGGACACCATCCACACCTTTGATTGCCGTGATTATCTCTCTGCCGAGGTGTGATAAAGGGCAGTTGGAAAGATTAACTGTAATCATCTGGCAGTGTTCTCTGACTATATATGCTGTGCCTATATGCATCTCTTCACTTCACCTGACGAAGGAGCAGCTTTCTGAAAGCTTGTGATTTCAAATAAAGCTGTTGGACTATAACCTGGTGTTGTGCAACTTCTCACATTTGTCCACCCCAGTCCAACACCGGCATCTCCACATCCTAGCTTGTCCAGGCAGGGTCAGTGTCCAGCCCATTCTCATCAGCAAAACAATGGTCGCAACAGCTTGTGCCGCTAAAGTGTGTGGTTTTGCCGCTGGCATTCGGCAGTGTGGCTATAAAACCGCCTTTTAAAGTTAGCAGTCCGTTCCACCGGCAGTATATGCATCGCTCTTTTGCACCTTAACGTCAAAGTGGGATTGCATGCCATACCAGTGAACACTCTGTCACCCTCCAGCGAATTGCCCGCTTCCCTTACTTTCCAGCCCAAACTTTGCCTTGGTTCCCTCTTGTAAAATAAGGCACTTCCCACAGGAACGCGGGCATTGACACTCCGAATCAAAACTCCAGCTGTCTGGCTGCACGTGCTGAACCTAAAAGGGACGTCGCTCTGCTGCCAGGTTAAGCTGGAGTGAATCAGGTATTGATTGGGCCTGAGCTGAATCAATGCTCGGCTCTCTTACATCGCTTCCCTCCACTGAAACTCAATGAGCTGCAACAATTGGAAACAGCTGAGCACCATTAAAGTGAGCCTCTGGAGCTTCGTCAAAGCCGATTTATTTTATGCACATTGCCCTTAAGGGGAACACTTGTTACAGGGTGGCGCCATTGTGTGTTGATGAATATATCTTTAAAACTGGCAGTAGTCGATCAGCCGGCCCTTATACTATGGTCCGATGGAAAGGGAAATCGGGCAGGCTGTATAATGTGAGCTCGATCCACTACCACCAGTTTTCTGCCCCTGGCCAATGTTGAAAATTACCCTCCAATGCAGTGTAAACAGTTACAAAGTCACTGGGGGGAATTTTTACCTATAAAATGGGTGGGTTGGCGGCGTGGGGGTAGGTAAATTGCTAAAAATGGGATTCCCGACCTGATCCCATCTCCAAACCGCCCACTTCTGGTTTTAATGGAGGCGGGACAAGGGCAGGCAGCCAACCCGCTGCCAGGAGGCGGGATGTCAATTTAAATATTACAATGAGCCTGGAAGCCTCTTTTTTAACCTCCATTTTGTTTTTAACTGCAGCTGGACGGGTTTTACACACTTTGTAAAACCCGGCAGTTACAGCAAGGCGGGGACGGCTGCATCCAGGAGGTAAGTGCCTTTATACCTACCTCTGGGATCGCGTGTCCCTGCCTAACTCACCCCCCGCGATCGGAGACCCCCTCACAAGGCCTCCAATCACCCCCCCAGGCCTCCCCCCCGACCCCGATGGTCCTCAGGCTGGCCACGATCCTCTGGTGGCCGGCCCCAAAGTGATCTCCCCCCCCCGCAACCCGGTCCCTCGATATCCCTAATCTTCCCACCCCCACCGGTCCCACAATGTTGCCGATCTTTCATCGACCCTGCCCCATCCTCCGGAGGCCATCACTGGCCCCCACCCGATCCCTCCCTCCCTCCTCTGTGCGGCCTAGTGCCGCACACCCGCCCGCAGCCAGCCGGCCTCTCCACCTGGCTGGCTGCGGGCGGAAAACCGAGGCCTCGCATGCAAATCAGGCCCTGCCGTTAAAGTCGGCAGGGCCAGTGAGAAACCCGGCCTCCCGGGTTTCCCAACCGCCTCGGAGCTCCCCCGCCCCCAACCCGCCATACTCCTTGAAATCCAGCCCACTGTGTTTCAGGTCTTGTGAGTGGGAGCATCAGAAGTATCAATAAGTGCCCGTGGGTGATACTATGATCGCCTGAGCCAGAAAGATTTATAACACATCCAGGGGGCCACTCGCAGCTCATTGTTTTATTACCTGTGGCCCCCCTCTGCAGGACTGCTGCTCCGTTTGACTCCTGGCCTAGGTTGATGGGTCACTTGGCCGTGGGGCATTACTAAAGCTGGGATTCAGTCCATTCTCCCACCCCTTGCTCCCCGATTAAAGCCAATTGAACCATCGCAGGCTTCCTTCTCCTCGAGCAGGCCGAGCAGAGCTCTGCATTCCCTGAAGAGCAAAAACATTCCGCTCGACTGAGGGCCGTGTCCCAGTTTGGCCGGCAGTAATGAGGTTACCAACGTGAATCCCCAGCCTGGAATGCATCTGACTCTATATTTACACAGCAATGTATCTGGTGAGTTCCAGCACACAGTTGGTGCCCATTAGTCACCCTTAGATTTCATTTTCTACATGTGTACTAGTCTGTGCCGCCTGTTTACTGTATTAGGAGCTGCCCCAGCCATGCAGACCGTAGGCGGGAGATTTTCAACAGGGGTGTCAAACGAGCGCGATATCGGCAGTGCACCAGGGGCACCCGGCCAATGCCTCCGTTTTACCGCCAGCTGCATGCCCTAAGTGGCCATTCCGCTGCAGCTCCTGTGGCGGAAAACCTTCAACTGTAGCACGCAGCCAGCCGGGAGTTAAGGCCCATTGTCGGGGGTGGGGCAGGGGTTGGGGGGTAGCGCAAATGCCAGGGGGAGTGGTGGGAGATGGGATTGGGCTGGCAGGGTGGAAGGAAGATTTTCGTGGGGCCTAGTCGAGTGCTCCTGCTCCTCCTGGCTCCACAATCTTTTTTGAGAAAAAACAGAAAACGTACCTTTACAGATCGCCGGTTAGGCCTCTAAACGGCGAGAGAAAGAGGGACTAGCATGCTCCGCCCATTTCTCCACCAAAATTGCAGCCAGAGTTCCACAATAGGCGTCGGACTCCAATTTGCATTTTTAAACAGCCTCCCGCCTGTTTTGATCAGAAGTGCTGGGCCTCCATTTAAAGGCCAGCTTGAAAATTGATTCAATGCGGGTAAATGGGTGCAGGTCTGCCGGTCGACCAGCTTTTCAGGCCAGACGCTGTGAATCCCTCCCATCAGTCATTCATTATAAATCACTGGTTAGGGCCCAGCTGGAGTA
Source organism: Squalus acanthias (assembly GCA_030390025.1). Classification (NCBI taxonomy): domain Eukaryota; kingdom Metazoa; phylum Chordata; class Chondrichthyes; order Squaliformes; family Squalidae; genus Squalus; species Squalus acanthias. The sequence goes on along the minus strand of CM059429.1, from coordinate 76,590,719 downwards.
TTGTGTCCAATTCTAGGTACCGCACGTTGGGAAGGATGTCAAGGTCTTGTAGAGGGTGCAGTGGAAATTTACCAGAATGGTACCAGGGATGAGGGACTTCAGTTATGTGGAGAAGCTGGGATTGTTCTCCTTAGAGCAGAGAAGGTTATGCGGTAATTTGATAGAGGTGTTCAAAATCATGAGGAGTATTGATCGAGTAAATAAGGAGAAACAGTTTCCACTGGCAGGAGGGTTGGTAACCAGAGGACACAGATTTAAGGTTAATTGGCCAAAGAGCCAGAGGTGAGATGAGGAGAAATGTTTTCACGCAGCGAGTTATTATGATCTGAAATGCACTTCCTGAAAGGACAGAGGAAGCAGATTCAACAATAACTTTCAAAAGGGAATTGGATAAATACTTGAAGGGGAGAAAATTGCAGGGCTATGGGGAAAGAGCAGGGGAGTGGAACTAATTGGAGAGCTCTTTCAAAGAGCCAGCACAGGCACGATGGGCCGAATGGCTTCCTTCTGTGCTGTAACATTCTAAGATTCTATAATTAAATTTCAAACTCAACTCACAGTGAACAGAAAAGGAGTTCCTGGTTGTAGCCCCACACAAGTAAAATATCACAGCAACAATGAGAATACTAGTGAAGCATTTGATAGTGCGGTGCTGTCAGTTCAATTCTTCCAGAAAGTAGACAGGCTTTCTGCTAATTGTTGAGAAACCTGGTTGAAGGTCGAAGGTCCATAGTCCAGGACACCACCAAAGTTGGGCAGAATAGAAGAATGAGGTAGAACAAAAAGTAGTGATTAATTAATGCCAAACATGAGTTTTAAAGGCTTGTAGATTGTGTATCGTGAAAGAGGTAAGGAGGTCAAACTGTTTTTTGAGTCGCACGAAAAGAATGGGTTCGGGAAGGAAACAGTGCATGACGCTTGATTTCAACACAGGGCATGAGGAAAAAGTGTATATTTGAAGCTTAGGAGAGGAGAGTTCGGAGCATCACCACCATTGTAACAGGGATCGAATAGATAGAGGTGAGAAAGGCTGTAAGAAAGAGAAAGAGATGGAAGTTGGAAGCTTGAATTGACCTGAGTTTTAATTCAGTGATTAATGGGGCATGACAAATGGTTGCTAAGCTCACCATTGTTTTATAAAGGTGCAAATGAATGGTGCTATTAGCGACTAAAAAAATACATTGCATCACTTGTCCTGTAACATCCTCAAGACATGTCCCATGTCCAAACCTTCTATCCCCAAAATGGTCCGTTACTATAGGTCTGTATTGACACAGGATCTGCAGAACCTAACTAAATGTGTCATAATGTACTGCGGCCAGATGCAATCTTAATGACATCCTTCTTCAAACAGTGAACCAGTGACAAAGTAAGGCTACATAACTGACCATCTTACAGCAGCAGTAACTTTGAATATATATATTCTATAATATCAGTAAAGCAGATCTCAACAAAACTATCTCAGTGCAAGGGCTGGTCTCCTTCTTGAAGCATTCATCCGTTGGTTGAAGAATTAGCTCTAATCTGCCTGGATTGAAGTTCGTCTTCGTATCTTTGAAGTTGGACCCAGAAACCTTCATTGGGCTCCACCTCTGGCCTGGCTGACTTCACGTGCTGCAAAAATAAAACACAGTGGCAGGGTTAAAATAAGTCGGTCAGGCTGTCCTGATAGACCGGCAGGGGCCAGAGCTTTCCAAACCAGGAAGGTGTCTGGTTGCACTGTATTGGCTGATCTTCACTTTCCAGCAGGCGTCACTGAACAGTGGACAGGAGTGGGAACGCTGGCTGATCCCTCACTGGCCAGGTTGCACTGGGGCCAATTATAACGATCCTACTTCCACTCTAGCTTTCAGTTCTGTGTGGCTCAGCACCATATAGGGCACTATGGTTACCCACCAATAGGCCCTTCCAATTTCTAATGACTCAGGTTCATACTGGAAAGTCAAAGGGGGAGAAATTCGGCATCGCCCCGTTTGGGGCACAATTATCGGCCGGGCGCAAAGTTTAGCGCCTGGTGCTAATTATCACCTCCGACTGCAAACTTGGCTTCTATCGCCCCTGGAGGTGGTTGGAGCGCTAAATCAGGCACTACACATCTCTCTTAAGGCGCTAACGCCGAGGAACGAGGCGCTAACTCAGAGCGCTGGCGAAGCTCATGTGATGTCAGTCAGCAATGGAACACAGACACACTGGCGCCGGCCAGTTCTTAAAGGGGAGGGTCGATCTTGCTCTCCATCCACACCCTGCAAATTGCAGCCTTGAATCTCGGCCTGGAGAGACCTGTACATCAAATCTGCTGGAAAGAACAATGGAGAGGCCCAGGGAAAGAGCTCAGAGTGCAGTCCCCAAAGTCTCTTCTAAATCGATGCAAGGAAGTTCAAATCAAAATGAACCTGCAAAGTGCTGCTCAGTACCCAAAATTCCTTCACACAGCATTGAATCTCTCCAGAAGTCTCTCTCTCAGAATGCGTGGTGCAAAAATGTCGCCCACAAAAAAAGGCAGGAAGCGGCCACCTTTAAATAGCGCTCCCCCAGTCCCTTCCCGACTGCAAAACGTTCCCCTCAACCTGTCGTTGCTAGCGGCAGGCGGTAAGACAGGGGGCGCCTCTCAATATCTGGTCCGGGGCGCTACTGGGGCGTTGCACGCTCGACTGATGTCACGATCTGTGGGCGCAGGAGATCGTGGTGGTAGTGTTTAGCGCTACCGCAAAATGTCTGGTTAATTTCGCGAGTGGCACAAACATCGCCGCGCCCTGGCGCTAGTTGCTTTGCGCCCCATTAGCGTTAGGGCGCTAACGGGAGGCGCAAAGCAACCAAATTTTCCCCCCAAAATGCCTAATTCTCCTTGTGATACCAGCATCCAAAAATTATCATTGGCCCTTAAATGTGATTGTCTGAGTTACTGCAACATGCACATCGGGTTTGTTAGAGGTCCATGGTGTAAACAAAAAGGAAGAGGTGGTATTTAATTTTCCTTCGGAATGTTTGTGGGTTTCTGAGGTCATGGACAACCCACTTACATCAATTCCATCAGTTTTCATACGTCTTTCAACCTAGTGCCTTGTGCGGCTGTCATGAAGAGGTGGGAAGACCCCGGAGTATGAGGCTGAATCTTAGAGTTTACCAGGGTGTGTATGCAAACTCCAAGATTCAGCTAAGGAAGAATGGGGTAGATCTTGCCTTTGTGCGATGGTGTAAAATGGGTGATAGCAGTGGAAATAAAAATGGGGAGAGATGTACAACGGGCTGCCTCCTCACTATCACGCGTTTTACATCATCGCACAAAGTCAAGATCTACCCAAATGGATCCTACCACTTGAAGCATGGTTTTCCACAGTCATCTATCCTATCCTAGGGGTCATCTTAACCTAACTCTCCCGGCGGGAAACGGACAGGATCGGATCGGATCGGCTGCCCATTTTACAGGGTTTGGTAACTGTCTGGATTGTGGTTGAAGCTCTAAGCCTCCATTTAGAGGAATATCCACTCCATGGTGTGTGGACTGTCTCCATGATGTGGTCAAGAAAATGGTGGCACTCAATCATTTTATGGTCACTTCTCACCGTACCACTCAGTAGGAGTTTTTGGCACCTGCTGTCTACCTAGTGAGAGCTCAAGCCCACTCTTGTAAGACACCAAATAAGCAATGTTTTTATTTGGTATGGATGTGGGTGACACTGGCAAGGCCATGTTTTTTGCCCTGGCAAAGTAATGGTGGGCCTTGTCCTTGAACTGCTGCAGTCCTTGTGGTGATGGTACTCCCACAATGGTGTTCGATAGGGATGATCCTCCTTTTGAGGCAGAGGCTGTCTCTTTGGGGTCAAGTTAGTTCCAAGGCGACACGCTCAGCAATGGAAAGATTGAAACTAAGTCGATCGATAATCCAATACCCAACCTCTGCAGTTTGGCAGGACTCCAGGGCACTGCCAATGACTGACCAGGCAGACTGGTTCACCGAAGTGATCTGGAGGAGTATACCCATCACCGGGGACTGGCATTCTTCCCACCGGGCTCCAGATAGCGCTGAAAATCAATGCCCGAACAGGTAGGGTGGTCTTAGCTGGAGAGTCGGCAAGGCGTTTACCATGGCACTGCGCTGGCGAGCTGTGCTGTTTTCGCGAGCTAAATCTCAGCAGTACCCCTGCACACCATTGGGAATCCTTCAGCTTTGGTTTTTGCCAACATACCCCATGATTCTTTGAGCTTAGGTAATTGTCATACGTTCTTACAGAGAGAGAGAAAGAGAGAGAGAGTGTGCACTTCAGATCAAGCAGGTAGAACCCCTTCCTGTGTTGACCTCTCAGTAGTTTGGTTTGGAGACTAAACATGGTGATGGATTTCTTCAAGTGTCAAACAAACAACAGACCAACGAAAAAAATGCCTTGTGTTAACCATTTTGGAAATGTTAATAGCAATCACAGTTTAAAACAACATATTCAAATAAATCAATAGTTAGAAAAGGAAAGGTTAAACCTAACCTTTGGAGCAATTTCATTTATGTAATGGGACTAATTGAGGAGCCTCCCTCTTTAAGTCCTACTGGTCATAGCCCTTTCTCATTGATTTCTATAAAAGCAAATTGGTCAACAGCATTACAGCTATTGAGCACATCATGTCCGAAAACATTAAACTCTGAAAGAACAAAGTGCAGCTGTCCATTACGCACAATGCTGGACTGAAACTAAGGCTGCCTGCCACCCCCTGTTGCTGTGGAAACCATCCCATTTGTGTTGCGGGATAGGTTCCACAGCAGCCACAGACTCTGCTATTATTCCTCTCCAATTTCCTCCCCATCTATCCCGAAGGTGCTGACTCATGATTGGCGTTAGCTTACCCTTGCCATTGGCACCTCTCTCGAGTGGCCATTATTCATGAGCGAGCCTAGAGTGTAGGTGTTGGTAGGCTGTTCAGTCATAGGAACAGGAGTAGGCCATTCAGCCCCTTAAGCCTGCTCCACTATTCAATTATGATGTGGAGATGTCGGTGTTGGACTAGGGTGGACAAATGTGAGAAGTCGCACAACACCAGGTTATAGTCCAACAGTTTTATTTGAAATCACAAGCTTTCGGAGCGCTGCTCCTTCGTCACCTGACGAGGGAGCAGCGCTCCGAAAGCTTGTGATTTCAAATAAATCTGTTGGACTATAACCTGGTGTTGTGCGACTTCTCACACTATTCAATTAGATCATGACTGATCTGTACCTCATCTCTATTTACCCACCTTAGCTCCATATCCCTTGATACCCTTACCTAACAAAAATCTATCGATCTCGGTCTTGAAAGCTCAAATTGTCCCCCAGCATCCACAGCCTTTTAGGGGAGAGTGTGCCAGATTTCCACTACCCTTTGTGTGAGAAAGCGCTTCCTGATTTCACTCCTACATTGCCTGGCTCTAATTTTAAGATGATGTCCCCTCGTTCTTGACACCCCCACCAGAGGAAATAGTTTCTCTGCAGCCACCCTGTCGAATCCTTTTAACATTTTAAACACCTCGACCAGATCACCCCTCAATCTTCAATGCTCAAGGGTAGGGGGTGTCATGGAAACCCGGACCTGTCTTCACACGATGTCCACACAGCCACGCTATCAAGCGAGGGTCGCTGGATAGCAATCAGGATTGCAAGCACCAAGCCACATGCCAGCAGGTGGCAGGTTCAATCTCCCATGTGTGCCAAGGGAGCTGATCTCAGTCAAGGCTTCTACGAGTGGCCTCAGTGCCTCCAGACTAGGGGTGGGAGAGTCGGGTTCCCACTCCTGATCACTATCTAGTGATTGCTGCTGGAGAGTAAACGTGTGTGAACATCAAGCGAGGTCTACGTTGGGCTACAGCTGAGATGTCGTCCATGCTTGAATAGCCTATGAACACTCACTTGGAGGGCTGCTGGCAACCATTGGACCACATCCCAGAAACAGCAGAGCAGGAAGAAATTGATTAAAAAAGAGTTTGCCTTTTCAACAAGAAGTTACAGTCGACTTTTATAAATCACTGGTTAGGCCACAGCTGGAGTATTGTGTTCAATTCTGGGCACCACACTTTAGGAAGGATGCCAAGGCCTTGGAGAGGTTGCAGAGGAGATTTACTAGAATGATACTAGGGATGAGGGATTTCAGTTATGTGGAGAGACTGGTGAAACTGGGATTGTTTCCTTAGAGCAGAGAAGGTTAAGGGGAGATTTTATAGAGGTGTTCAATATTATGAGGGGTTTTGATAAAGTAGATAGGGAGAAACTGTTTCCACTGGCAAGAGGGTTGATAACCAGAGGACACGGATTTAAGGTAATTGGCAAAGGGAGATGAGGAGAATTATTTTTTTTACGCAGCAAGCTGTTATGATCTGGAATGCGCTGCCTGAAAGGGTGGTGGAAGCAGATTCAATAGTAACTTTCACAATGGAATTGGATAAATATTTGAAAAGGAAAGATTTACAGGGCTACGGGGAAAGTGCTGGGGGAGTGGGACTAATTGGATAGCTCTTTCAAAGAGCCAGCACAGACACGATGGGCCGAATGGCTTCCTACTGCGCGGTATGATTCTAAGTTGCCCTCGCATTACGGAACAACAGAGAGCTGGGCCGGCCACATAAGCAACGCACGGTGGCGGCATTATCCATTGGGAATTTCCAGCCAGCCTGACTCCACAGTGTAGTCTGTTTACAAATCACCCACCTCGAACGCTTCCCGGAGGGAAAGGCACCTGTGCTTCATGAGGTAAGCGGTGCAAATGGACGCCGATCTGCTGCGGCCATTCTTACAGTACACCAGGGTCCTGCCGCCCGCCCTCCCGACATCTTCGATCGCATCGGCGCACCTGTCGAAGTACTTGTAGAGATTCTCGGCCGGGTCGTCGAAGACCGGGACCCGCAGGGTGCCGATCCTCAGCCCCGGGAAGGGCTGCTGCTTCGACACATTGATGCAAAACGTCACTCCCTCTCCGGAGAGCAACTCGTCATCACAGGCCGATCGGGAGTTGCTGATCAGCAACGAGTCGGTGAGCTTGCACAGCTGAAGCATTTGAAGAGAGAATGAACAGGCTCCACCAATAAAAAGTGAAGCAGAGTGTTGATGGGAAACCCTTTGGAATGATCCGTCTCCTGGAGGTATCAGGACTCAGCCCCAACGGCACTCCATCTTGGTCAAGTAACATTCAGCGGCTGCAGTGGGGCCAGCAAATAATGGGGGCATTCCTTGCACTTGGAGTGCATCTCTTTGGAAGCTGCCCTGTACTCCCAGTGAAGTGAGTGAGTGTGTAATGAATCTGCTATATTTACAGCAGAGTCACTGCTCGGGAGGATTCCACCAGGTCCTAATGCCCCTGGTCCTGTGATTCAAGCAGTACAATATATTCCATTGAAAGGAAGAATACTTCTTTAAGAGAAACAACAAAGAAATAAACATTTCCTGATTCCTTTCTTCTCGCTTATTTTTCCCCATCAATTTTCCAATGCAGCTGCCCTTCTGTATCTCGCCTTCTCTTCTTCTTTCATATGGTAGTAGCTAAAAAACAAATTAAATGTCAATATCTAAGTCAGATATCCAGGCCAAAGCTTCCGGTGTAACAGCATGGATATCTTGTCGGCTGCCTGTGAATACCCTCTGAGGGCAATCATGTGCTCCAGGGTCTGATTAGGAGCTCCGAGGTCGCATGATGGGGATGCTTTAATCTTCCATCTCTGGAGAAGGTGGCAGCATCTACCATGACCAGTTCTGAGGCGGTTGATGGTTGTCCACTGTTTGCGAGGAAGGTTTGATCCTTCAGGCTGTACTGTGGGGTCCTCTGTAAGGAATCCATTCCATATGTCACAGTTCTTCCAAGCATTTCGCCATCGGTCGTCAAGGCTGAGGGGAGATCGCTGAAGCGCTTCAGCAACAGTCCAAAATGACCCTCTAGATTTGAGACGGGTTGATGGAAAGAAAGAAAGACTTGCATTTAGATAGCGCTTTTCACGACCACCGGATATCTCAAAGCGCTTTACAGCCAATGAAGTACTTTTGAAGTGTAGTCACTGTTGTAATGTAGGAAACGCGGCAGCCAATTTGCACACAGCAAGGTCCCACGAACAGCAATGTAATAATGACCAGACAATCTGTTTTTGTTATGTTGGTTGAGGGATAAATATTGGCCAGGACACCGGGGATAACTCCCCTGCTCTTCTTCGAAATAGTGCCATGGGATCTTTTATGTCCACCTGAGAGAGCAGATGGGGCCTCGGTTTAACGTCGCATCTGAAAGACGGCACCTCCGACAGTGCAGCACTCCCTCAGCACTGCATTGGACTGTCAGCCTAGCTTTATGTGCTCAAGTCCCTGGAGTGGGACTATGAACCCACAACCTTCTGACTCAGAGGTGAGTGTGCTACCCACTGAGCCACGGCTGACACCTAAAGGTTGGTCAAGTCGGCCTGGATCGGCATGTCTTTGCTGGTGCAGCGGTTGTATTCTCTGGAGACTGCATATTCACGGCGTAAGTGTGGTGGTGCGATGTGTGCAAGCACGGGCAGCTAAGGTGTTGGTATCTCACCCAAGCAGCTATTCATCATGTGCAAGCCTGGACAGTGAGCGTTACCAGGCTATTTGATAGCAGGAGGTATCACGGCCAATGCCGATCCTACCCTCATCTACATGCACTTTCCATTGCCTGAGTTTTTTCTCAGTGGCACTATAATGCCAATTGCAGCACCCTACCACCCGGGATGAGATCAGCCAGCTCGTCTCGGAAGAAAGCCACCCAGACAAGTAAATTCATCCGTGGTCCACCAAGTCTTCATGAAGAAAAGTATCTGGGAAAGGAAAGGAGCCACACGTCATCTTTGTCACACGGACGTCACACGCAAGTGGCGAGACTTTCGATGGAATTCACCTTCTCACAATCTGTGTGCTCACAAGCCACCATGAAGAAATGTTGGCCAAACGCTTCATGGGAGAGACAGCGAGACGCTCGTGAGTCGAGATGGTGGGGAAAAGGTTAATTAACTCGTAGAATTTCCAATTAGTGATCTCATTGATGTCCTTTCAGTTAAGAGACTGAACTGTTGAACTCTTGAGGTGGCCCAATGGTATTTCAGCACAACAGCTGGAGAGGGTAAAATCAGGGAGGCCGGGTTTCCTGCAGGCCCTGCCGACTTTAATGGTAGGGCCTGATTTGCATGTGAGGCCTCGGTTTCCCGCCCGCAGCCAGCCAGCTCGAGAGGCTGGCTGGCTGCGGGCAGGTAGGCCTGCGGCCGCACAGAACGAAAAAGGAGGGTTCATGTGAGGGCCGGGCCGGGCAATGGATCGGCGGGGGGTGGTGGGGGGGGGGGGTGGCGGGTGGGGAGAGACAATCAAGGATCAGAGCCGGGAGAAGCATCGGGATGGGCGGGGGTGGGGGAAGCAACTGGGAATCGGGGCCGGGGGACGCACCGGGGGAAGCACCGGGGGGAGCGAGGACCAGGGATCGGAGCCAGGGGAAGGATTGGGGGGGAGCGAGGACCGGGGATCGGAGCCTGGGGAAGGATTGGGGGGAGGGTCGGACAGAGATCGGGGGGAGGGTCGGACAGAGATCGGGGTCGATGATCAGGGTGGGTGAAGAGTAGATCAGGGCCGCCCACGGGAGAATCATGGCCGGCCTCAGCATTATGGTTGCGGTGGGGGAGGCCTGGGGGGTGATTGGAGGCCTCTTGAGGGGGTCTCTGATTGCGGGGGGTGGGCTCGGCAGGGACCCTGGATCCAGGAGGTACTTACCCCCTGGATCCACCAGACCTCGCCTCGCTTTAACTGCCGGGTTCACGAATTGGGTGAAACCCGTCCACAAGCAGTTAAAAACAAAATAGAGGTTAAAAAAGAGGCTTCCAGCCTCATTATAATACTTAAATTAACATTCCGCCTCCTGGGAGCGGGTTGACTGCCCGTGCCTGTCCTGCTTCCCGTCCCGCCTCCATTAAAACCGGAAGTGGGAAGGTTGGAGGCAGGATCAGGTTGGGAATCCCATTTTTAGCAATTTAACTACCCCCATGCTGCAAATTCCGGCCTGTGTCTAAGCACTGACTTTTCGAGAGGGACGACAGCAATGGAGACTCTAGCACCAGTGTGTTTCTCCACTCCCACCTCGATGTTCCAGACTAATGAACTGATTCAAAGTGACGTGTTGTTCACCTAACGTTGTGACTATCCTGTACGATTATCGGTAGGAGCCTAATGGCTTCGGTGTCAAGACGGGCAACGAGTAGAGCACTGCCTGGCACGATGCTGGGCCACACAGATCAGGACATCCTTGTGCACGCCTAGACAGTGAGTGTTGGGAGCCTATTTGATGTGAATGGCCCCTGTCCTATTCACACCCAACATTCACATTCACACCTTCCAGTAGGAGTCTTGGGACAGCAATCAAAAGGGGGAAACATTGGCTGTATGTTTTTCTCCCTTGGCGCCCTGGGCCTACTGGTCAATTGTAGCGCCCCCTACTGTTGCCCTGGCTGAAGTCAGCTAGCTCGGCACACACCAGGGATTGAACCTGGAATGTTCTGGTGTGTACGGCTCAAACCCACACAAGGCAGTGCACTGAGCTATTGGTGGAAGAGCGCCAGTTGCCTTAGAATCCAATTTTAACTCATTCTTTTCAACAGGTGTCAGCCATGGCTCAGCACTCTTGACTCTGAGTTAGAAGGTTGTGGGTTCAAGTCCCACTCCGGGGCAGTGCTGAGGGGGCGCTGCATTATCAGAGCTGCCGTCTTTCGGATGAGCCGTTAAACCGAGGCCCCGTCTGCCCTCTCAGGTGGATGTAAGCGATCCCACGGCACTGTTTCGAAGAAGAGCAGGGGAGTTCTCCCCAGTGTCCTGGCCAATACTTATCCCTTGGTCAATGTCACCAAAACAGACTATCTGGTCATTGTCACATTGCTGTTTGCTGTGCGCAAATTGGCTGCCAATGAAATACTTTTTGAAGTGTAGTCACTGTTGCAAATTTCCCAGATTACAACACTTCAAAAAGTATTTCATTAGCTGTAAAGCACTTTGCGTCATCCTTGTGTCATGAAAGGTGTGATGTTAATGTCTATCTATAACAACTTTTCAACTATGCTCACTCCCCAACCCTGTTGGAGTTTGTACTCACTCTCTGCCTGAAAAACAAAAATAACAATCATTAATAATCGATATCTGCAAGTCATTACAAGACACGTGTGATTCAGCTCCTATCACAATCTGTGAGGGCAATGATTGGGGCAGGTTATAAACACTGAGTAAGGACAGAGATTAGATTACAGCCATTAACTCACATTTGAAACTGTAATTGTTCATAATAAAAATTGTTTCAATAGTTATTCTTTCTTCTGCAAAATTTTGCATTCATCAAGGTGAGGGATGTTAGTGCTGGGGAATGCGAGGGGATTCCTGCCCTTTTAGGTATCCAGTGTAATCCAAGATCTCTGCATTCCTCCAATTCTGGGCTCTTGTCCATTGCTCACTTCCTTCCCCCCACCATTGGTGGCCATGCTTTCAGCTCTCTAGGCCCTAAGCTCTGGAATTTCCTCACTAAACCTCTGCATCTCCAACTCCCTCTCCACCTTTAAGACACTCCTTAAAACCTACCTCTTTGACCAAGCTTTTGGTCACCTATCCTAATATTTCCTTCATTGGCTCAGTTGTTGCAGGTTGTTGTTATAAAAATCAAGCAATTCCAGGGTAGAGCACAGATGAATGCAGAATGAAGCATTTCCCTACACTGTCCCAACAAACACTCCCAGGGCAGGTACAGCATGAGTTAGATACAGAGTAAAGCTCCCTCTACACTGTCCCATCAAACACTCCCAGGGCAGGTACAGCATGGGTTAGATACAGAGTAAAGCTCCCTCTACACTGTCCCAACAAACACTCCCAGGGCAGGTACAGCATGAGTTAGATACAGAGTAAAGCTCCCTCTACACTGTCCCATCAAACACTCCCAGGGCAGGTACAGCACGGGTTAGATACAGAGTAAAGCTCCCTCTACAATGTCCCGTCAAACACTCCCAGGGCAGGTACAGCACGGGTTAGATACAGAGTAAAGCTCCCTCTACAATGTCCCGTCAAACACTCCAGGGCAGGTACAGCACGGGTTAGATACAGAGTAAAGCTCCCTCTACACTGTCCCATCAAACACTCCCAGGGCAGGTGCAGCATGGGTTAGATACAGAGTAAAGCTCCCTCTACAATGTCCCGTCAAACACTCCCAGGGCAGGTGCAGCACGGGTTAGATACAGAGTAAAGCTCCCTCTACACTGCCCATCAAACACTCCCAGGGCAGGTACGGCATGGGTAAGATACAGAGTAAAGCTCCCTCTACACTGTCCCATCAAACACTCCCAGGGCAGGTACGGCATGGGTTAGATACAGAGTAAAGCTCCCTCTACACTGTCCCATCAAACACTCCCAGGGCAGGTACAACATGGGTTAGATACAGAGTAAAGCTCCCTCTACACTGCCCCATCAAACACTCCCAGGGCAGGTACAGCACTGGTTAGATAGAGTGTAAAGCTCCCTCTACACTGCCCCATCAAACACTCCCAGGGCAGGTACAGCACGGATTAGATAGAGAGTAAAGCTCCCTCTACACTGTCCCATCAAACACTCCCAGGGCCGGTACAGCACGGGTTAGATCCAGAGTAAAGCTCCCTCTACACTGCCCCATCAAACACTCCCAGGGCAGGTACAGCACGGGTTAGATACAGAGTAAAGCTCCCTCTACACTGTCACGTCAAACACTCCCAGGGCAGGTACAGCTCCCCCGCCCCCCGTGTGACATTTGTCTTTTCCCCACCTCAGCCACTTCGTGGACTTTCTGAGGCTTGTCTATTTTGTGACAATTAGTGTGCAGGTAAAATGACCTACAACTGCTCAAAGATTTCCTTAAAATATTTTCAGCACTCCTGCTGAACTCTGGGAAAACACACCAGGTTAACGCTAAGACCCATGGGTGTTTCCTGGATAGAACTGTGGTGATAAAGTAAATTTCTCTCACGGATAGCAGCTGGCCCCAATTAGTGACTGGAACCAAAAACACCAGGCTTGTCAAGGGGGAATAATGGACTATGTTCTGATGACCATGAAAGTGGTCCTTCTTTACCATTTCTCATCACCCCACTGCCCCCGCCCCCCTCATTGTGATTATGACTAAAACAACATGAACTATTAGCTTCTTCTCTGAGTGGTTTTACTCTGGTTATTTATGGCCCAGGAGGTAAGCACGCTTCTATCGAATGAATCAATCCTTTTTTATAATTAAGAGTTGTCCATTATACGTGCCTAACTATTTGTCACCAAATTACAGAAGTTCTGCTACAACAACGTGTCACTCCAATTAGCCAGTAAATAAAATTTGAAAAGAGGTATAACACGGAGTTTTGTTGAAATTAAATTGAAAGAATTTCCTTTGTGAATCAAGTGTGTTTATGAGTAGATCAGAACAACCAGTGAGAACAGTTGGGAACTATCAGAAGAGGTTAAGTACAAGAAGGTTACAGGAGTACAGAGAAGTTTAAGAACTCCATTAGCTAGCATCCTGTATATGTAAGTGTTAAGTTCCTGATAAAGGCAGAGTAAGGGCTGTCAAGAGAGAACTAACACCGGAAGGAGAACAAGATTTACAATTTGGAATGTCATGGAAATAAATCCAAGCGTCCCAGAGGGAGCTGAGGCAATCAGCTCTGCGACACTGACTCAAGAGAGCAAGAGATAAGCTCCTGCAATCTTTGCCAAAGATACAAGATTACTCGCAATTAACTGAATGAATTAGACTCATAATAATATCCGATGGACTCCAATTCAAGGCCATTAACATGTCAGGAAGGATATATTGCCCTTGGAGGGGGTGCAGCACAGATTCACCAGAATGATACCAGAGCTAAAGGGGTTAAATTATGAGCAGAGGTAGCAGAAACTTGGCTTGTATTCCCTTAAGTAGAGAAGATTGTGGGGTGATCTGATCGAGGTGATTAAAATCAGGAAGTTCTTTTTCACAGAAAGGGTAGAAGATCTGGAACTCTTTCTCCCAAAAGGCTGTGAATCGATAGATTTTTGTAAGGTAACGGGTATCCACGAAAATTAAATCAAGGCAGGGAAATGGAGTTAAGGTGTAGATCAGCCATGATCAGATAGAATGGCAGGTTCAAGGGGCTGAATGCCTACTCCTCTTCCTAATGGGTAATTTTAACCTCCGAAAACCGGTGAATTTGGGTCAGGTGGGAAGTAAAAATGTCAAAAATTTCAAACATGACCCCACACGCCTTGGACCTGCCCACTTCCAGTTTTAACAGAGGTGGGACGAGGGGCAGCGACTTATCCGCTCACAGGAGGCTGGTCGGTTGTTTGAAACCTTTGAAGGAGGCTGCATTTTAACAAGGATTCTAATTTTACTGCTGTCAGCCAGGTTTCCCTGGCTTCGGGAAACCCGGGAGGTAAAAGGAGGCAAGAAGGGCAGGATCCATAAGGTAAGTGCCCTTTTCAGTGCTGCTTGTGGGCCAGGATGAAATTGGAGTCTTTCTTCTCGGCCCAACAAGCTTACTTGCTTCACTCCCTGTGATCACCGACTCCCCAGCGATCAATTAGGCTGGCTGTCGGGCGAGGAACCTGGAAAACTCCACGGCGTTCGGGGAAACCCAGAAATGGGTTCCATAGTTCCTCCCCTACTCCGAAACCCCACCCCAGTAAATACTGGCAACAATGTACAGGAAACTCTCGTTTAAATGGCACCTAATTATTTACCGGCAAAATTCATACTCCGAAAACAACTCCTCAATAACCGGCAATGTTGCCGAGTCCGAGTCCGAGTCTCCCGTGAACGCCGAGTTAGTCAGTGGGGGTAGTTCTCCAAAGTGCCACTACTCGGCCTCCTGGTGCTGTCGGAAGTCCGAACACCGCAATAACAGGAGTCTGATTCTCCCGCGCTGCCGGTAGTCTCTTCTGATACACCATTTTATTGTGTGTCTCCCACGCTGCTGGTAGTCTCTTCTGATACACCATTTTACTGTGTGTCTCCCACGCTGCTGGTAGTCTCTTCTGATACACCATTTTACTGTGTGTCTCCTGCGCTGCTGGTAGTCTCTTCCGATCTACCATTTTTCTGTGTGTCTCTCCATCTTTATCGTGAATTATCTCCCCCATCTTGCATTATGGAATTCCCAAAAGTTGGTCCAAGCAAAAGGAAGAGAGTGGTGTTAACTTTAAAACAGAAAATCGAGATATGCCAACGACTAGAAAGGGGAGAGAAGCGTATCAACATTATGAATGAATTCAAAATCGGTTCGTCAACAATCTACGACATCAAATCGCAGAAGGATAAGCTGCTCAAGTTTTATTCAAGCTCGGAGACATCTAAGAGTGTAGAGAAACGGCGTACGCTTCGTAAGCCTAAGCTTGAAGAGCTGGATACCGTGCTTTATGAGTGGTTTTCTCTTAAGCGTTCAGAGGGTGTTCCGCTTTCCGGACCCATGCTAATCGAGAAAGCGAAGGATTTCTACGTAAGGATGGAGCTCACTGACAAGTGTGCTTTCTCCGAGGGATGGCTAACGTGCTTCAAGTTACGGCACGGGATACGATGACTCGATATTTCCGGGGAGAAGAAATCAGCTGATCACGACGCCGCAGAAGAATACTGCGATTATTTCAATCGGATTGTGAAGCAACATGATTTGTCGCCAGCACAGATATATAATGCCAATGAAACTGGCTTGTTTTGGAGGTTTTTGCCAGAATCAACGCTTGCTGGGGCTAGTGAGGTTAATGCTTCAGGTGACAGTGGTTTTCCTGCTAGGCTGAAGCAGGTGCACTCCTCTGGGCCCCTGAAGGAAGGTCTGGGCCTCCTCTGCCCTGGGCTCTCCCCATCCCTCCCGAACAACCCCCCCCCCCGGATTATCTGATTGCCGACGAGCCTTCACTCTGCAGCTGGCTGCTTCCGTCTGCCCGAACTTCCTCTCCCACCTAACATTCAGCTGCCGCTTGCCTCATTGCCACGAGCCCAAAACCTGCTCAGGGTTAAAATCTATCTCAGTACGTCGCATACTCTAACTGTTTGATATTAGGATGCCCCTCATTGTATTCTTCTCAGTGTGTTAAAGAAATAACTTGCAGTCATATAGCACCTTTCAAAACATGACATTCCAAAGCGCTTTACAACCAATGAAGTACTTTTTGAAGTGTAGCCACTGTTGTAATGTATGAAACGCATCAAGCAATTTGTGCACAGCAAGCTCCCATGAGCAGCAAACTGTGATAATGACCAGATAATCTGTTTTAGTGATGTTGGTTGAAGGATAAATATTGGCCAGGACACTGGGGAGAACTGCCCTGCTCTTCTTCAAAATAGTATCAAAATCGAAATGGATCTTTTGTGTCCACCTGAGAGGGCAGATGAGGCCTCGGTTTAACATTTCATCTGAAAGACGGCACCTTCAACAGTGCGGCACTCCCTCAGTACTGCACTGGAGTGTCAGCCTGTATTATGTGCTCATGTCCTTCAAGTGGGACTTGAACCTGCAATCTTCTGACTCAGAGGTGAGAGTGCTGATCCACTCTTTCTCTACAATCATCTGACTCAGAGGCGCGAGTGCTGATTCACTTCTGACACACTATAAGAAAACAATGTTAATAAAGAAATGTTAGTTCATGATTTTATGGTCTGACTTCCTCTTTGATGACTTTGGAAAAGAGAGGTTAACTCATTCACCCAGTAGCTTATATGTCTCCTAATAAGGAGTTGGTAGTGTAAATATTACTATAATCTTAACCAGCTGATGTAAGACCATTTGACAAGCTAAAATTCAGGCTTATAGTACTTCCCTAGACTGGGACGGTGAATATTCAAACTGCTTTTTAAAGAGGAGTTAAGGTGAAGGGGTTAAGGATTTGTCTGGTGTCTTTTGATTAATATTTCCTACATGGTTTAATGGGTAACTGGATCCCAGTGTTCCTGCAAGACCCAAATTAGAGGCCTCTGTGTGCTGTGGGCCCACTAACCTGTACTGAGGTTGCCTAAACTCAGTTCACATAGTCTGGGCTGGATTTGAACCGTGATCGCATAGAAAATGACTAATTTTTGGTCAATTTTGTGACCAACAGTAGTTGTCCCTGCAGACAGGTTGCATAGACTATTCCCTTGTATATAGAAGATTAAGGGGTGAGCTAATTGAGGCGTTTAACATGATTAAAGGATTTGATAGGGTCGACAGAGAAAAACTATTTCCTTTGGTGGGAGAGTCCAGAACAAGGGGGCACAATCTTAAAATTAGAGCTAGGCCGTTCAGGGGTGATGTCAGGAAGCATTGCTTTACACAAAGGGTAGTGGAATTCTGGAACTCTCTCCCCCAAAAAGCTATTGAGGCTGGGGGTCAATTGAAAATGTCATAACTGAGATTGATAGATTTTTGTTAGGTAAGGGTTTTAAGGGTTACGGAACCAAGACGGGTAGATGGAGTTAAGATACAGATCAGCCATGATCTAACTGAATGGTGGAACAGCCTCTAGGGGTTGAATGGCCTCCTCCTGTTCCTATGTTCCAGACACTGGCTGCTAAAGAAAGATTGAAGATTGTGACAGTG
Source organism: Squalus acanthias (assembly GCA_030390025.1). Lineage (NCBI taxonomy): Eukaryota > Metazoa > Chordata > Chondrichthyes > Squaliformes > Squalidae > Squalus > Squalus acanthias. The sequence goes on along the minus strand of CM059429.1, from coordinate 76,573,178 downwards.
TTACTGAAGGTTAATTGAGAAATAATTCGCAGTTGATTGGGGAATTCCATGAACCAGCAACTCCCAGCAGGCACAGCTCATGACTGTATAATGGATGGAAAATCACAGGCTGCGTACTCACAATTTCCCAAGATGTGCTCAATGCAAACAGTGCTCTCTGCTGGATGCCAGATCACAGAAGCACCTTTATGTCCATGGGGCACTTAGGAATTGGTTGGTTGATTGGGTTAGCACATCGACCTTTCACCTCTTGGATCAGCAGTTGATTCCAGCAGAGTGATGGGCTGGAAGTTTCAGGCAGTCTCAACGAGGGCAGGTGAAGTTGGTTTATTTTTGTTTTTTGGCCACTCTTCCATTTGGGTACTTAAGGACAGCTAGCACCTGTAATGGTGAGAATGGAGAAAGAAAGAAAAGTTGTGAGCGAAATGCAGTGGCCCATATTTTCCTCCACTCACAAATTGTAGCCAGAAAGCAGACTTGAATAAACAACTGCCGCAATAATGGCAAGAAATGGTAACAAATTATTGTACTGCTTTGAGGATTCCTCCAACTTCAAAATAGCAATAATGTTTTTCCACCTATTGGAGCGGCCAGGATCATACAGGGTTAATTCACCAATCCTGCGCTCCAAGAGGGAGTTCTGCTTGAAGGGAGCGAAGGCCAGATAGTCAGGGATACAGTTTTGTAGTCCTAACTCTGACACATGTTCCCTTTAAGTGTAGCTTTCCTTAGGATTAGCAAATTTATCCATACGTTTTTATAGGGTGCAACTTGAGATAAGGATAATTGTTAAATAGGCAGTCCATCTTGCCTTTAGAAATTGCTTTATTACTGTGAGCACAAAGAAAGAGTATTGAGAGGAAGCTTGACTTGTAACAGGTACCCCATAAGCATTGACTGCAAATCATAGTTTATGTGGCAGGAAAAATGGAAAGAATATTTTTCCCATTTTTATTTTTACTGACGGGTCAGACTGGTGCGCGCACTCTTAAGAGAAGTGAGCCTCAAATGTTGTTCTTAGTGTCAAACAGCTGTGTCTTTACTGGCTACTAAAAGAAAAAATGCTGATAGACGACAGATTATTTTGCTGTAAATGATTGCTGCATGTATCTGTTGGTACACTGTACAGTGCTGATGTGCTTACTGGCTGCTTTTTCATCTTTGGGTTTATAACTCATTTCTTTACAAGCTAATTAACGGTAAAGTGCTGGTGAATTTCCAGGGCATTTTTTTCTGTAAAGTTTTCTTGTATTTGCAGGCCTTTTGCTGTACAGTGCAGCTGTACACTGGTCTTTTATATGAAATGCATCGAACTCACAACACGGAAAAAGGCCATTCAGCCCAACCGGTCCTTGTCGTGTCTACCCATCGCGCGAGCAAATAGTCCTAATCACATTTGCCCACCCTGTTCCCTATCCCTTCAAACCCCCTTTCCTTCATCCCGCTCTCCAATCCAATCTTGATTGTTGACACAGTTTCTGCCTCAACCACCAACCCTGAAAGTGAATTCCACAGTCTCACAACTCTCTGTGAAGAAGTTTCTCCTGCCCTCTGTTCTAAATCTCTTACACTTATTCTTGTATCTATGGTTCCTCATTATTGACCCCTCAACTACTGTAAACAGTCTGCTGCTCTCTACCCTGTCCCATCCTTGCATAATTTTAAATACTTCTATCATATCGCCCCATAATCTGTGGGGAAAAAGAAAACAAGCATCTGTTTATATATATATAAGGATGGTTTCATTCTCAAACACCAGTGTGTTTACATACTCAAGTTTAATATGTTAGTTTATGGTATGTTCACACTATCAGCTCAACAGCGGTGTGATGCGATTTTAGCTTCACACCTTTATCTCAAGTTAAACGAGAGCCCCGAACTTCTTCAGCTTTTCTTGAGTGGAAATTACGTGACCTGGACCATTGGAGGAGTGGGGGTGGGGGTGGGGGTGGTGGGGTGGGGGTAGGGTAGTGGTTGAATCTGGGGCACAACTCGGTTCCACCAGGACCCCGCCCCTGATCCAAAATCCAGCAGGAAAGGAGCACAGCCGCTCCTTGTGCCTGTTCCCTTTCCGTGGCTGATGAGATGGGATTGGCGGGATGACATAGGGCTAGATCCCCCCTGCATTGCCCCCCCGGTGAGCTGTACGCATGGATGAAGTGGTCGTGGGGCCAAGCATCTTTTTAAATGTCAACATTCCTTCGGCAAAATTAAATGCTGTGCATTTTAGCATTTCTTCTTTCAACTTTGTGCGGCTTAGCCAGTTTCAGTACTCCACAGCAGCATAAATCCTTCCCCCCTGCAAGTTTCACTGCTACGGTTTGACTTGTTGCATCCTTGTCAACATTGCTCTGCGTTAGTGCAACATTTCTTTGTATGTATCTTTAACAGCTATGGCTTTCCTTCATGGAAGGGGAAAGGAAGAAAGAAAGACTTCACAGCCAATGAAGTACTTTTGAAGTGTAGCCACTGTTGTAATGTAGGAAACACAGCAGCCAATTTATGAACAGCAAGCTCCCACAAACAGCGATGTGATAATGAAAGAAAGAAAGACTTGCATTTATTATTGCGCCTTTCACGACCACCAGACGTCTCAAAGCGCTTTGCAGCCAATGAAATACTTTTGATGTGGAGTCATTGTTGTAATGTGAGAAACGCTGCACCCAATTTGTGCACAGCAAGCTCCCACAAACAGCAATGTGATAATGACCAGATAGTCTGTTTTTGTTATGTTGATTGAGGGATAAATATTGGCCAGGACACCAGGGAGAACTCCCCTGCTCTTCTTCGAATAGTGCCATGGGATCTTTTACATCCACCTGAGAGAGTAGACGGGGCCTCAGTTTAACATCTCATCTGAAAGACAGCACCTCTGACACTGCAGCACTCCCTCAGCACTGACACTGGAGTGCCAGCCTGGATTATATGTTCAAGTCCTTGGAGTGGGACTTGAACCCACAACATTCTGACTCAGAGGCGAGTGAGCTACCCACTGAGCCACAGCTGACACCAGATAATCTGTTTTATTGAGATTGGTTGAGGGATAAATATTGACCAGGACACCTGCTCTTCTTCGAAATCATGCCGCAGGATCTTTTACCTCCACCTCGGAGGGCAGGCGGAGCCTTGGTTTACTGTCTCATCCGAAAGACGGCATCTCCGACAGTGCAGCACTCCCTCAGTACTGCACTAAATCTATAACCTTTCTTTTTTGTTTTTTCATAATTTAACCCTTTATTAACGAGCATTCCATTTGACAAAAGGACGTTACAGATGTGCCCAGGTTCCTCCACCCTGTAGGCCCGGGTTTACTGATCTTTCAGTTCCCAAACGTGGCGTATGGTAGACTACAGAGTGACATAAGAACATAAGAATTAGGAGCAGGAGTAGGCCATACGGCCCCTCGAGCCTGCTCCACCATTCAATAAGATCATGGCTGATTTCCGACCTCAACTCCACTTTCCCGCCCGATCTCCATATCCCTTGATTCCCCTCGAGTCCAAAAATCTATCGATCTCAGCCTTGAATATACTCAACGACTGAGCCTCCACAGCCCTTTGGGGTAGAGAATTCCAAAGATTCACAACCCTCCGAGTGAAGAAATTCCTCCTCATCTCAGTCTTAAATGGCCGACCCCTTATCCTGAGACTATGCTCCCTAGTTCTAGACTCTTCAGCCAGGGGAAACAACCTCTCAGCGTCTGAGGTGGTGTTGTAGGTCCAGTGCCCCTCCTGCCACTGTCTTCAGGCAGGAATCCACAGTGCTGGATACCAACCATTCTCCTCTTCATGTTAGTCTTGCCAAAGAAGGACTGAGGCTATCTGGCGTGCTGACTGATTTCAATCTTTGTCTCCAAGTTACTTTTTAGTATCAGTCTGGGTCTAAAATATATTCTTTTGGCAAAGTTGACGTCCTCTGGATCAATCCCTCCTCGAGCACATCACGTAGTGCACTGAGTGGAACCAATCCCCGAGGGATCTATTTCTGGATGTGCTGCTGTTAGGCCGGCTCAGCCATTTCCTGGCAGTAATTGTTTTCAGCGCTCGCAATCAATATTTTTAAAGAAATAATTATATATTTGTTTAAACTTACAAAGAAGACACTGAACAGCTTTCTTAAAAAGAAATGTTTGGAGGTTTGAAGATTGAAGTTTTCAGGTAGGCTGACTCCTCCATCAATTACTGGATTCAAAGTTGACCCCTCAATGTCCAGCCCAGAACTGCAGTGCCAGTGGAATGATGCCACACCTAGTGGGCACAGGGTACGTCTCAGTGAATTCACAGAATCACAGAATCCCCACAGTGCAGATAGAGGCCATTTCGGCCCATCGAGCCTGCACCGACACATATCCCACCCTATCCCCGTAACCCCACGTATTTGATTCCCCTAACACTAAGGGTCAATTTATCATAGCCAAATCAACCTAACCCGCACATCTTTGGACTGTGGGAGGAAACCGGAGCACCCGGAGGAAACCCACGCAGACACGGGGAGAATGTGCAAACTCCACACAGTCACCCGAGGCCAGATTCGAACCCGGGTCCCTGGCGCTGTGAGGCAACAGTGCTAACCGCTATGCCACCGTGTTGCCCCTAATGGCTTCGAATTACCAGCCACCAATCCAATCAAGGGGCTAGGAGCGTGAGGCTCAAACTCTTTGGGCTGGATTTTGATACTGGGGCGGGTTGGGGTCGTGTCATCCGCTTTTCGTGTTATCCACCCGACTGCAATTGGATGTGGGAGATTGATGCAATTTTCACCTAATTGGGCAATTGAGTTCCAGCATGTGGGAACCCATGAACCAATTAGTGTTTTCAGTCTGAAAGTCGCCTCTGATGATGTCATCATTGCTGCTGCATTGAAGGTCTTCAAACACTGCCTGGCCTTTGCTGTGAGAGGACCTGCAAAATGAGCAGCAGCAGTCCTAAGTCTGCGCCCAGATATTTTTACACCACCACTCCCAGATATGTCTCCTCTCCATCCATCCATATATACATCCATCCCCATATGCATCCCCATAGCCAGCCAGCGTCAACTATCCATATCCAAATGTGCTCCCGCCAGGTTTCACAATCGTGGTTCAGAACAGGCGTGCTTCACGTATAACAAGGGTTAAAATCACAAAGGCCTTTCAAAATGGCATTATAGAGCCAATTTAGTGCTTGTTAAGGGCCTTAACAACCTATCCCACCTCTTAAAGGCGGGACGAGTCGGGACCAGCAGACACGATTTAATGAAAATTGCGTGGAGGCGGGATGGAGGCGGGCTTGTGCCCGCCCGCCAGTTTTTGCAATTTTAACCCCCCACATGCCTCCAAACCCGCCTCCACGGGTCAATGAAAATCCAGCCCTTTATGTTTGCCATCTAAATGAATTACTGCCATTTTGTAATTATTTCTCTTTCCTTTGATTGACAGGTTTACTTTCCATCCAAAATGAGGGCAGGCCCATCTGATGTGAGATGAAAACACCTTTTATTGGTGGATTTTCTTTTTTTCTGAATTTTTTTTTTGTGCCTCTCCTGTGTGACACATCATTCCAAGGCTGGGAGAGGGACAAGTGAATGCGTTGCCCCTCAAGTGGGTCTCCTGCCCTCAGCTGGGTGTTCTTCTCCCTGGTGGTTGCCCTGTCCCCAGGTGTGTGTGTCCTGCCCCTGCGTGAATGCCGTGCCCCCTGGGGAATTCCCTGCCCTCAGGTGTGTCTTCTGCCCTCCGGTATGTGTACTACCCACCAGGTGACTGCCCTGCCCCAGGTGGGTGTCCCGCCCTTAGGTGACCACCCCACCATTTGGCCCATATACACAAAGCAAAGCAGAGGCACATTTTCCGAGGCTCACCCCCACAGTTGGGACTTTGTCCACAGCTTATCAGAAAACTCCGGCTGCCCTGGGCTCAGTTTCCTCTCCAGTAATGGATGGAAATGGCAGGTGATGAACCCAGCATTTCCATGTGGCATCGAGGCTTTGTTGTGTTGGCGGTTCTCGAAAAATGTAGCCAATAGAAAGAGATGTACAGCAAGGCAGGGATACCTATCGATAAACTGCACACAGAAAGAAAGGGGGTTTGGTCTTAGTTGTGTCAGCTGTGCTCAGTTGGTAGCACTCTCGCCTCTGAGTCAGAAGGTTGTGGGTTCAAAGTCCCACTCCAGAGACTTGAGCACAGATTCCAGGCTGACACTCCAGTGCAGTACTGAGGGAGTGCTGCACTGGTGGAGGTGCTGTCTTTCAGATGTGAAACCGAGGCCGTCTGTCCTCTCGGGTGGACATACAAGATCCCATGGCACTATTTCGAAGAAGAGCTGGGGAGTTCTCTCCGGTGTCCTGGCCAATATTTATCCCTCAACCAACATCAATAAAACAGATTATTTAGTCATTATCACATTGCTGTGCGCAGATTGGCTGCCACGTTTCCTAAATTACAACAGTGACTACACTCCAAAAGCACTTCATTGGCTGTAAAGTGCTTTGGGTCGATCTGAGGTCATGAAAGGCACGATATAAATGCAAGTTCTTGTTATTCTTTTTGTTTGCTTATCTGGAATTAAAGTAAACCCATCCGATATTTGATTGATTTCATTATTGATTCCGGTGGATGATAAATATTTACATTTTCACTTGAATCAGTAAAAAGGATCTAGGAACCTTGAACCAGGGGGGCAGAGGGACCCAGAAGAAGCCTCGGTATGGCTAATCTGCTAACGTATAAATTGTCTCATTCCATTTCCATAATTAAAGCATGGCGCAGGAAGATATTTTTAGAAATTCCGTCATAAATTTCCAGGAAGTACATAGGGGATTTGAACTAACAGGGTATACCTTAGAGACATAGATGTAATGTGTTAACAGATATGAGAGTCATAATCTGTGCCATCACAACATGTAACATGATCAATTACTAACATAGAAACATAGAATCCAGGAGCAGGAGTAGGCCATTCGGCCCATCGAGCCTGCTCCACCATTCAATACGATCATGGCTGATCATCCAAATCCAGTACCCTGTCCCTGCTTTAATCCCCACAGTACACATATCCCACCCTACCCCCATAACCCCACATATTTAATTCCCCCTAACATATCCCATCCTATCCCCATAACCCCACATATTTAATCCCCCCCTAACACTAAGGGTCAATTTATCATAGCCAAATCAACCTAACCCGCACATTTTTGGACTGTGGGAGGAAACCGGAGCACCCGGAGGAAACCCACGCAGACACGGGGAGAATGTGCAAACTCCACACAGACAGTCACCCGAGTGTCAGATTCGAACCCGGGTCTCTGGCGCTGTGAGGCACCAGTGCTAACCACTATGCCACCGTGCTGCTGTAATATATATTGTAAAGACAAGAACCAGGCTCTGATTTAATTCTTATTCTAATTCTCTTTTCTCCCCTTCTCTCCTCACACCACCATCAACATCCTGGGGGTCACCATTGACCAGAAACTGAACTGCATCAGCTACGTCAATGCCGTGGCTACTGTAGCAGGTCAGAGTCTGGGTATTCTGCGGAGAGTGGCTCGCCTTCTGACTCCCCAAAGCCTCTCCACCACCTAAAATGCACAAGTCAGGAGTGTGATGGAATACTCTCCACTTGCCTGGATGGATGCAGCTCCAACAACACTCATGAAGTTCAACCCCATCCAGGAACAAAGCAGTCCACATGATCGGCACCCCATCCACCACCTTAAACATTTACTCCCTCCACCACCAGCATACTGTGGCTGCAGTGTATGCTATCATCAGTAACTCACAAAGGCTTCTTTGGCAGCGCCTCCCAAACCCGCGACCTCTACCACCTAGAAGGACAAGGGCAGCAGGTGCATGGGAATACCATCACCTCCAAGTTCCCCTCCAAGTCACACACCATCCTGACCTGGAAATATATCGCCGTTTGGTCATCGTCGCTGGGTCAAAATCCTGGAACTCCCTCCCTAACAGCACTGTGGGAGTACCTTCACCACACGGACTGCAGCGGTTCAAGGAGGTGGCTCACCACCACCTTCTCAAGGGCAATTAGGGGTGGGCAATAAATGTTGGCCTTGCCAGCAATGCCCATATCCCGAGAATGAATATTTTTTAAAGTCCCACACCACATGGTTGACCTAGCCAGCCTTGCTTACACCCCAAGAACAAATTTTTTTAACTGATTTTCATAAGGAATAATGACGAGTTTGCTAATGACCCGGTGGGTTACTGCACTCTCTGATGTGAGCGATGCAGACCTGGTATCCCAGGTTTTATCTTCAATATGAAAGAAAAGAAAGACTTGCATTTATATAGCGCCTTTCACGACCACCGGACGTCTCAAAGCGCTTTACAGCCAATGAATATGTGCTGAGTTAGAAGTAAGGACAGTACAGTTGACCTCAGTGTTGCTGAGTTTTGTTAGCCAACTGATGTACTGTGTCTCTAAATACAAGTTAGGTTCAGCCCGTCAAATCAGACATGGCTACATATATGTATATTATAATCAATTTAATCAGCAAAGCAGCAACATTTCATAACAGTAAGAGATCATCTCGCTTCATTCCGCCCTGAGGCAACCTTACCTAAAAACAGGAATGATACTGGCCGTGAAATCCGGTCCTTATGTGCCGGCCGATAAAGCCGGTTTGGATGAAAAAATGGCGGCCATCTCGCTCCCGCCCACCTCCGGCACGAAACGCGATGGCTGCCATTTTGGGCAGGTCAGCAGCGCTGCCGTTGCCTGCACTCACTCCAGATATGGAAATGAGTCAGATTATGACGTTAATCAGCGTGCAAAGCTGAATTGACGCACGATCTGGTATTTTGGATGTCGCCGCTCCTGTTAACGCCCTCTCCAAAGCATGCAGAGCAGAACACGTGTGCGGCTGTACAACAGAATCCCTACCAATGCTTCTTAAAGGGACACACGCAACTTTCAGGTAAGTTTAGATTTTTGCTTTTGTACTGGTTTCTTTAAATTTTATTGGAGTAGTGGCTTGGTGCAATATATTTAAAAGTTGTTAAAGTGTGCAGGGAGTGCTGCTGGACGTTTGTAAGGCTTTGGCTCTTAAAGGAAGGCCTCTGAGAACACCACTTGCTCCCAGTCCTGGGGGCTCTAGTTACAGTCCCCCTTAAGCTGTAGCATGACATGGAAATGGAGCAGAGACAGCAAAGGGGACAAGCTGCTCGCAGAGGGAGGAGGAGCAGGAAGAGGAGGAGGAGCAAGAGGAAGAAGCAGAAAAGGAGGAAGCGGAAGGAAGGAGGCAACCCAGACAGCCCCTTTCTGGCCAGGATATCCGGGATTGAATCGTCCGCCTGCGGTACCAGTGAACACAACCCCAGTTCCCCTTTCAACATTTGTCCCACACTTTACCTTCCCTCTGTTACTGACCATCACAGTGTGCTCTTGGCCACAATGCTGAAATGTAACCCCGCTATTCAAGAAAGGAGGGAGAGAGAAAACAGGGAACTACAGGCCAGTTAGCCTGACATCAGTTGTTGGGAAAATGCTGGAATCCATTATTAAGGAAGTGGTAACAGGGCATTTAGAAAATCATAATATAAATAGGGAGAGTCAACATGGTTTTATAGAAGGAAAATTATGTTTAACAAATTAATTAGAGTTTTTTGAGGATGTAACTAGCAGCGTAGATAAAGCGGAACCAGTGGATGTAGTATAATTGGATTTTCAAAAGGCGTTTGATAAGGTACCACATAAAAGGTTGTTACGCAAGATACGGGCTCATGGGGTGGGGGCAATGTTCCCCCTCGTTTTTTTGGGTGCGTGGCCCCTTTAAGGGGCTGCACAACCCATTCACAGTTTCGCGTATACTTGAAATGTAACATTGAAAAAGCAGGTCCTGAGCTGCGCGGGACCGCAAGAGAACTGCGCCTTAGAGGGGACGTTGGTTGGGGGTAATATATTAGCATGGATAGAGGATTGGTTAACGGACAGAAAAGAGAGTAGGGATAAACGGGTCATTTTCAGGTTGGCAGCCTGTAACTAGTGGGGTGCCGCAAGGATCAGTGCTTGGGCCTCAGCTATTTACAATCTATATTAATGACTTAGATGAAGGGACCGAGTGCAATGTATCCAAGTTTGCTGACGATACCAAGCTAGATGGGGAAATAAGCTGTGAAGAGAACACAAAGGGTCTGCAAAGGGATATAGACAGGTTAAGTGAGTGGGCAATAAGATGGCAGATGGCGTATAATGTGGGGAAATGTGAGATTATTCACTTTGGTAGGAAGAATAGAAGAACAGAATATTTTTTAAATGGTGAGAAATATTAAATGTTGGTGTTCAGAGAGATTTGGGGGTCCTCATACAGGAAACACAGAGTTAACATGCAGGTACAGCAAGCAATTAGGAAGGCAAATGGCATGTTGGCCTTTATTGCAAGGGGGTTGGAGTACAAGAGTAAGGAAGTCTTGCTACAATTGTACAGGGCTTTGCTGAGACCACACCTGGAGTACCGTGTACTGTTTTGGTCTCCTTATCTGAGGAAGGATATACTTGCCTTAGAGGCGGTGCAATGAAGATTCACTAGATTGATTCCTGGGATGAGAGGTTTGCCCTACAAGGAGAGATTGAGTAGATTGGGCTTTTACTCCCTGGAGTTAGAAGAATGAGAGATGACCTCATTGAAACATATAAGATTCTGAGAGGAATTGACAGGGTAGGTGCTGAGAGAAAACAGAAAAAGCTGGAAATACTCAGCAGGTCAGGCAGCATGTGTGGAGTGAGAAACAGAGTTAATGTTTCAGGTTGATGACCCTTTGTCTGAACTGGAAAAAGTTGGAGATGGAACAGGTTTTTAAGCAAGTATAGGGGCAGGGAAAGAGGGGAGGGGAGGAAAGAACAAAGGGAAGGTCTGTGATAGGATGGAAGGCAGGAGAGATTAAGAGACAAAAGGGATGATGGTGCAAGGCAAATGGAGATGGTAATGCGACAAGTTAAGTAACAAAAGATGATTCTAGATGAAGTGTAAAATGGCAATGGCAGAATGATCAACAGCTGCCATGTGAGAGAGGAAAAAAAAGATAGGGGCAGAGGTTATGGTCTGAAATTGTTGAACTCGATGTTGAGTCCAGAAGGCTGTAAAGTGCCTAATCGAAAGATGAGGTGCTGTTCCTCGAGCTTACGTTAAGCTTCGTTGGAACAGTGTAAGAGGCCGAGGACGGAGAGATCAGAGTGGGAGTGGAGCGGAGAATTAAAGTGACAGATGACCAGAAGCTCGGGGTCATGTTTACGGACTGAACGGAAGTGTTCCGCAAAGCGGTCACCCAATCTGCGTTTGGTCTCCCCAATGTAGAGGAGACCGCATCATGAGCAGCGAATACAGTATAATAAATTGCAAGAAGTACAAGTAAATCGCTGTTTCACCTGGAAGGAGTGTTTGGGGCCCTGGACAGTGGGAAGGGAGGAGGTAAAAGGGCACTTGCACGTGAAGGTGCCGAGCGAAGGGGAAGGGGAAGGGGTGTTGGGGGTGATAGAGGAGTGGACCAGGGTGTCGCAGAGGGAGCGGTCCCTTTGGAATGCTGTTAACTCTGTTTCTCTCTCCACAGATGCTGCCTGACCTGCTGAGTATTTCCAGCATTTTCTGTTTTTATTTCAGATTTCCAGCATCCACAGTATTTTTCTTTTGTATTAGATGCTGAGAGGTTGTTTCGCTTGGCTGGAGAGTCTAGAACTAGGGGGCATAGTCTCAGGATAAGGGGTCGGCCATTTAAGACTAAGATGAGGAGGAGTTTCTTCGCTCAGAGGGTTGTGAAACTTTGAAATTCTCTACCCCAAAGGGTTGTGGATGCTGAATCGTTGAGTATTTTCAAGGCTGAGATAGATAGATTTTTGGACTCTAGGGGAATCAAGGGATATGGAGATTGGGCGGGAAAGTGGAGTTGAGGTCAAAGATCAGCCATGATCTTATTGAATGGCGGAGCAGGCTCGAGGGGCCGTATGGCCAACTCCTGCTCTTAATTCTTATGTTCTTATTATGAAATAAAAGCCACCACAAAGTAAACTTTCCAATCCAACTTTATCCATATATGCATCCAATATTACATCAAAAAATCAACTGATCACCCTTGTGCATTCCCTTAGTGAGTGTCTTGCGTATGCCTTTGCCTATCCTAGTGCTCTTACGCAGTGCTACCCTAGTTGCTGCAGCGTGGCTGGTGTAAGGCTGCTGACTTTAAGTGGGAGGGACTGCAGATGGCTGGGAGTGTAAAATCGAGCGTCTTCTCCTTCTTCTTCACTCTCCTCTTCCTCTTCTTGGTCAACCACTGGCTGGGCAGGCTGGATTTCTTGGGTGTCATGAAATGAGGAAGGCAAGGGTAGGGTTGTGGTGAGAGAAGGGGGGGGGTAAAGCAGGAAGTGCTTGCTTACACCATGTGCAGCTTGTAAATCAGAAGATATTGTGGGATATGGGGTAAGTGGGATGTGAGAAGGAGGATGACGTATGAGAATACTGGCATCTTGTATGCTTTCGGCCCTGCCGTTGGCCAAGGGCTCAGCCATGCTCCTGCCAAGAATGGCCAGCACCGTCTCCTCCAAGGGGGTGAGGTGAAGCCAGGAATGTGAGGTGTGCCTCGTGTTTGGTAGAGATTGTTGGTAGGTGAGTGATGGAGGGGGGGGGATCGTGCATTGAGCAGTGTGCAAGGCGAGTGGTGCAGTTGGTAGGAGACGGCTTTTGAAGATGCATTCACGGACCTTGACCACTGTTCTGAGGTCATGAAACTTCTTTGGGCACTGGAGCCAGGTCCTGGGGGTGACACTGCTGGCAGTGACGGCCTCGGCAATCTGGTTCAACATTCTTCTTTCTGGAGGGCCTCCTGGCCCCCTGTGGATAGAGGACCTCTCTTCCAGTGTTCACCGACTGCACAAAGCTCGAGTGCTGCATCCGAGACCCTGGGTGCACTTTCCCTGGCCTGCTGAGCCAGTTGGGTTAGTGCTGAAGCACTTTTATCATTTTTCATCAGCAGAAGGCAGCTCACCTTTAAGAGGTGCAGACTGCCTTTCAGAGGTGCAGGCTAGCCTCGCTCGAATATCGTGAACTTCAGCCCTTGCTGAGTGCACAGCCTGTCAGCAGCACGTTCAGCGTTGGCTGTGCATTGCAATCATTATAATTAGCAAGCAGCACGAAGTTGACGTGCTGTCTGCGCTCCTTGAACAGGCGTGGGCATATCACGCATCACGGTGCCCGCGCCCGTTTTACAGCAGTATGGAATTTCACCCCCACTGTCTCTATCCTGGGAATTCCGCTGGCTAAGGAGTGGAGGACTTACGGTAGCTCTTAAATGCAGACTCTCTCCCTTTATACCATTCCTTATCACGGCTATAGTCAGCATGTCTCACCAGATGCATTCCCCTTTGTTCCCCAGACTTTCCATGAACTTTCTTACATTTGTCTGAATAGATGGCACTCTGTTGACAAGTCAGCCCTTGTACCTGCTATCAATGGGTACCAACACCATATCACCCAGCACATTGTTATTCAGCCTTGGGGCCTGTTCTGACAGCTACAATGTGTTCCTTAAACAAATCACTGCAATCTAGTGGCTGCCCTGATTAACCTTTTCCATTCCAATCCAGCACATTCACAGTCAGTTATTTATCCAACAGTTAGGAGGGGACATATCAGCGAGTGTTCCTGTTCCTGATTACAATCCAATAACTCACGCTGGAAAGTGCAGAAGCCAGGATAGCTGTATTCCTGGAATAGTTGGATTACTGGATTCCCGGGATAGCTGTATTCCCGGGATTGCTGTATTGTCCGGATAGCCGGATCCCCGGGATTGCGGGATTCCCGGGATTGCCGGATTCCCGGGATAGCGGTATACCCGCTGACCGCGAACTGTTGCCAGTCTGTAGCGCCTCGGTTGCCCCGGTAACGCTGTATTTGTTTGGTTTGGGCCGATCAGCAAATCAGAGCGGCGGGCGGCGCGGACACGGAGCAGGCGGCGCCGGGCTCGGTCCCTGGTCCCCGCCTGAGCGCCGAGCCGCACCCATGACCTCTCCGCTGCCCAGTCCTGCCGGGGGATCCTCGGGCCCCCCCAGCCCCCGACCCCACACACCGGAGGGTTCACTCGAATCTCTGGGCGTCCAGGATCCGCTGGACTCGCCCGAATTGGTCAAAGTCACACCAGCCCAGAGCATCTTGGAGATCAGGTCGACGAAAGAAGTCGGTGTCCAGGAGTGGCCGAACGGCTGGAGATACCAAGGGGAATTTCAAGAGAACCTGAAGCACGGGCAGGGGGAATTTCAGTGGGCCAACGGGGAGGTAAGTGAGTCCAATGCCCACCTAGATAGACATGATGCGGAGATGCCGGTGTTGGACTGGGGTGGACAAAAGTGAGAAGTCGCACAACACCAGGTTATAGTCCAACAGTTTTATTTGAAATCACAAGCTTTCAGAGCTGCTGCCCCTTCGTCAGGTGAAGTGAAGGAATACGAATCGGCAATGCTATCCCGGGGATTCGACTATCCCGGGAATCCCGCTATCCCGGGGATTCGACTATCCCGGGAATCCCGCTATCCCGGGAATCCCGCTATCCCGCAAAGCATTGCCGAAGGGGCAGCAGCTCCGAAAGCTTGTGATTTCAAATAAAACTGTTGGACTATAACCTGGTGTTGTGCGACTTCTCACTTTTGTCCACCTAGATAGAAGTGACAACAGAAAAATGGGACATTCGGCCCAACCAGTCCATGTGAGCGTTTACCCTCCACACTAGCAAATAGTTCTATTCACATTTACCCGCCCTGTCCCCACACCCCTTCAACCCCTTTTCCTTTATCCCGCTCTCCAATCTAATCTTGATTGTTGACATAGTTTCTGCCTCAACTACTAACCCTGGAAGTGAATTCCACAGTCTCACAACTCTCTCTGTGTGAAGAAGTTTCTCCTGCCCTCTGTTCTAAATCTCCTACTTTTAATCTTGTATCTGTGACCCCCTCGTACTTGACCCCTCAACCACTGGAAACAGCCTGCTTCTCTCTACCCTGTCCCATCCTTTCATAATTTCAACACTTCTGTCATATCGCTCCATAATCTGTGTTGTTCAAATGAAAAAAGACATCAGGTGCACTGGCTCATCCACAAATTAAGTGTTCATTTTTTGATATGTTTCTAACTGGGAGGGGACAACTATCAAGGCACCGCCCTCCCCCTCCCCCTCCCCCTCCCCCTCCCCCTCCCCCTCCCCCTCCCCCTCCCCCTCCCCCTCCTCCTCCTGTTCTTTCCTCTGGCAAACTCAGAGAAAAGTTTCCTACAAGCCATTTTTTGGCAGATCTTCAAGAAGTGCTGGGGGAGAAAAGCAAAATACTGCGGATGCTGGAAATCTGAAATAAAAACAGGAAATACTGGAAATACTCAGCAGGTCAGGCAGCATCAGTGGAGAGGGGAAGGTAGGCTTAATGTTTCACAGCAATGACCATTCAAAAGGTCAACGACCTGAAACATTAACTCTGTTTCTCTCTCCACAGATGCTGCCTGACCTGCTGAGTATTTCCAGTATTTCCTATTCTAATTTGGAAAATTCGGGTCAGTTTTACAAATGTACAGAGCCCTGTGGAGAGTTCACCCGCTATCTCCCAGGGGGTGTTTTTGCGTCAGGACCGCACATTTGTAAAGTAAGCGCTTGAATATTTTCAACGTTCTTTAAGTTTTCTTCATTTTAAAGATAACAAACTGAATTAATGTTAGTACTGGAGAACAGGGCGTTTGAGCCAGCTGTCAAGAGCTGCTTAGATACAACGTAAACCCCCCTCTACACTGTCCATCAAACACTCCCAGGGCAAGTACAGCATGGGTTAGATACAGAGTAAAGCTCCCTCTACACTGTCCATCAAACACTCCCAGGGCAAGTACAGCATGGGTTAGATACAGAGTAAACCCCCCTCTGCACTGCCGATCAAACACTCCCAGGGCAAGTACAGCACGGGTTAGATACAGAGTAAAGCTCCCTCTACACTGTCCCATCAAATACTCCCAGGGCAAGTACAGCATGGGTTAGATACAGAGTAAAGCTCCCTCTGCACTGCCGATCAAACACTCCCAGGGCAGGTACAGCACGGGATAGACACAGAGTAAAGCTCCCTCTACACTGCCGATCAAACACTCCCAGGGCAAGTACAGCACAGGTTAGATACAGTGTAAAGCTCCCTCTACACTGTCCCATCAAACACTCCCAGGGCAGGTACAGCATGGGTTAGATACAGAGTAAAGCTCCCTCTACACTGTCCATCAAACACTCCCAGGGCAAGTACAGCATGGGTTAGATACAGAGTAAACCCCCCTCTGCACTGCCGATCAAACACTCCCAGGGCAAGTACAGCACGGGTTAGATACAGAGTAAAGCTCCCTCTACACTGTCCCATCAAATACTCCCAGGGCAAGTACAGCATGGGTTAGATACAGAGTAAAGCTCCCTCTGCACTGCCGATCAAACACTCCCAGGGCAGGTACAGCACGGGATAGACACAGAGTAAAGCTCCCTCTACACTGCCGATCAAACACTCCCAGGGCAAGTACAGCACAGGTTAGATACAGAGTAAAGCTCCCTCTACACTGTCCCATCAAACACTCCCAGGGCAGGTACAGCACGGGTTAGATACAGAGTAAAGCTCCCTCTGCACTGCCCATCAAACACTCCCAGGGCGGGTACAGCACGGGTCAGATACAGAGTAAAGCTCCCTCTAAACTGTCCCCATCAAACACTCCCAGGGCGGGTACAGCACGGGTCAGATACAGAGTAAAGCTCCCTCTACACTGTCCCCATCAAACACTCCCAGGGCAGGTACAGCACGGGTTAGATACAGAGTAAAGCTCCCTCTACACTGTCCCATCAAACACTCCCAGGGCGGGTACAGCACAGGTCAGATACAGGGTAAATCTCCTTCTACACTGTCCCATCAAATGCTCTAAAATCAGGTTCATAGAAACAACAACAACAACTTGTATTTATATAGCGCCTTTAACGTCGTAAAATATCCCAAGACACTTCACAGGACTGTTATAATAGAAAAAACAATTGACACGGAGCCACATGAGGATAAATTAGGACAGATGACCAAATGCTTGGTCAAAGAGGTAGGATTTAAGGAGCGTCTTAAAGGAGGAAAGAGAGGTAGCGAGGCGGAGAGGTTTAGGGATGGAATTCCAGAGCTTAGGGCCTAGGCAGCTGAAGGCACGGCCAGCTATGGTGGAGCGATTATAATCAGGGATGCTCAGGAGGGCAGAATTAGAGGAGCGCAGATATCTCGCTGGGGGGTTGTGGGGCTGGAGGAGGTTACAGAGATAGGAAAGGGCAAGGCCATGGAGGGATTTGAAAACAAGGATGAGAATTTTAAAATCGAGGCGTTGCTTAACCAGGAGCCAATGTAGGTCAGCGAGCACAGGGGTGTTGGGTAAACGGGACTTGGTGTGAGTTAGGACACAGGCAGCCGAGTTTTGGATGACCTCAAGTTTACGTCGGGTAGAACGTGGGAGGCCAGCCAGGAGTGCGTTGGAATAGTCAAGTCTAGAGGTAACAAAGGCATGGATGAGGGTTTCAGCAGCAGATGAGCTGAGGCAGGGGTAGAGACGGGCGATGTTATGGAGGTGGAAATAGGCGGTCTTAGTTATGCCGCAGATATGTGGTCGGAAGCTCATTTCAGGGTCAAATATGACACCAAGGTTTCAAATCAGACAGATGCAAGGGAGCGGGATGGAGTCAGTGGCTAGGGAACGGAGTTTGTGGCGGGGACCGAAAACAATAGCTTCGGTCTTCCCAATATTTAATTGGAGAACATTTCTGCTCATCCAGAACTTGATGTCAGACAAACAGTGTGTCGATTTAGAGACAGTGGAGGGGTTGAGAGAAGTGGTGGTGAGGTAGAGCTGGGTGTCGTCAGCGTACATGTGGAAACTGACGCTGTGTTTTTGGATGATGTCGCCAAGGGGCAACATGTAGATGAGAAACAGGAGGGGGCCAAGGATGGATCCTTGGGGGACCCAAGAGGTAACGATGCGGGAGCGGGAAGAGAAGCCATTGGAGGTGATTCTCTGGTTACGATTAGATAGATAAGAATGGAACCAGGCGAGTGCAGTCCCACCCAGCTGGACGACGGTGGAGAGGCGTTGGAGAAGGATGGAGTGGTCAACCATGTCAAAGGCTGCAGACAAGGTCAAGAAGGACGAGGAGGGATAGTTTACCTTTGTCACAATCACAAAGGATGTCATCATTGATGAGAGCCGTTTCAGTACTGTGGCAAGGGCGGAAACCTGATTGGAGAGATTCAAACATGGAGTTGCGGGAAAGATGGGCACGGATTTGGGAGGCGACAACACGTTCAAGGACTTTGGAGAGGAAAGGGAGGTTGGAGATGGGGCGATAGTTTGCAAGGACGGAGGGGTCAAGGGTTGTTTTTTTGAGGAGAGGCGTGATGATAGCAGATTTGAAGGAGGGGGACAGTACCTGAGGAGAGAGAACCTTTAACAATGTCAGCTAACAAGGGAGCCAGAAAGGGAAGTTGGGTAGTCAGCAGTTTGGTGGGAATAGGGTCAAGGGAGCAGGAAGTAGGTTTCATGGACAAGATGAGCGCGGACAGGTCATGAGAGGAGATCGGAGAGAAACTGGAGAAAGATGCAAGTTCGGGGCTAGGGCAAGGGGAAACCTTAGAGGAAATTTAGCCCAGTGGGCTAGGGGAAGGAAGGGAAGTGGCAGAGGCAGCTGATCGGATGGTCTCAATCTTAGAGACAAAGAAGTGCATGAGCTCCTCGCACTTGTTGTCGGAGGTGAGGGTGGAGGAGACAGAGGAGAGGGGTTTAAGAAGACATTTAGCAGTAGAGAATAAAAGCCGGGGGTTATCTTTGCATTCCAGAATGGTCCTGGAATAGTGAGCAGTTTTAGCAGATGAGAGCAGGACCCGATAATGCTTTATGCGGTCCAGCCAGATCTGGCGGTGAATGGCTCAAGCAGTTGTCTGCCATGACTGGCACAATAGAAAACCATTCAGCCCATCATTTTTGTAGCAGTACTAGCTTTTCCACTGAAGCTGTATACTCCCATCCCATTCTCCTGCCCTTTCTCCACATCCATTTACATCTTTCCGAACCAATTTTCTTTTAAATTATGTTACAGTCTCTTCCTTAGTAACTCCTTGTGATTAATGCATCCCATGTCAGCCGTGGCTCAGTGGGTAGCACACTCGCCTCTGAGTCAGAAGGTTGTGGGTTCCAGTTCCACACCAGGGACTTGAGCACATAAAGCTAGGCTGACACTCCAGTGCAGTGCTGAGGGAGTGCTGCACTGTCGGAGGTGCCGTCTTTCAGATGAGACGTTAAACCAAGGCCCCGTCTGCTCTCTCAGGTGGACGTAAAAGATTCCATGGCACTATTTCGAAGAAGAGCAGGGGAGTTATCCCCGGTGTCCTGGTCAATATTTATCCCTCAACCAACATCACGAACACAGATTATCTGGTCATTATCACATTGCAGTTTGTGGGAGTTTGCTGTGCGCAGATTGGCTGCCGCATTTCCCACATTACAACAGTGACTCCACTTCAAAAAAAAAAGTACTTCATTGGCATTTGAGACGTCCGGTAGTCGTGAAAGGCGCTATATAAATGCAAGTCTTTCTTTTCATGTGCTAATAGCCTTCAGTGTGATAAAAGTTATTCTAATTTCCCCTTCTGTTTTCTAGTGATAATCCTCAGGCTTATGGCCCTTTGTTGACAATGTGCCAGGCAGTGAAAATGACCTTTCACTCGTCACACGTTTAGAATTTTCTAAATCTCTACTAACCTCTGTTCTTGTGAAAAGAGACCATTTTTTGAGCCTTCTTGGTGGTGTAATTCTGAAGAGTT
Source organism: Squalus acanthias (assembly GCA_030390025.1). NCBI lineage: Eukaryota > Metazoa > Chordata > Chondrichthyes > Squaliformes > Squalidae > Squalus > Squalus acanthias. Next base: position 76,553,364 of record CM059429.1, on the reverse strand, counting down.
GGCAGCACCTCTTCAGAACCAGCATGGGTTACTGCCTTGAGGGCAGGCGGTAAGGTGAAAAAGGCCCCGTCCGATGATAAGGATTATTTAATGGGGTAATTTCCCAATTTTTGCACTCCTAGCCTTGCCCACTGGAGCGCACGGCATGGATCGTTTTCCAACCACTATTTGAAATGTGTGGAAATTTCGCCGCATCATGGGACCTGCACACGAGACAAGACTCCAGGTTGACAATCTTAAGTCAGAAAAATGTCCCACATAGCTGCAACTTTGCGCTGCATTTCCCCTGCTCATGTCCTTCTGTGCTCTGAAGGCAGCTTCATCTCCCCCCATCCAAACAGTTCAAGCACTGGCTTTATTTCTTCCTTTCTTGTGTAGTACCACCCATGAAGACCCTGTGTGTTTTATTATTGCAGTATTATATAGGGCAGTTCTACAAAGATCATCGCCATGGAAACGGGAGCTACATCTGGCCAGATGGGACCAAATTCACGGGAATGTTTTACCTCGATCGAAAAGATGGATATGGGACCTTCGAAATGAAGGATGGCTCCATATTCCAGGTATTTGATAACTTCAACACATGGAGGGAGAAGAAAGTGTGAAACAATTTTCTTGAAGGAAAGGCTGGTAGGTCAGCAATGGTTGTGTTTTAAATATTCATTCATCAGATGTGGGCATTGCTGGCAAGGCCGGCATTTATTGCCGATCCCTAATTGCACTTGAGAATGTGGTGGTGGGCTTCCTTCTTGAACCGCTGGAGTCCGTCTGTTGAAGGTGCTCCCAGAGTGCTGTTAGGTAGGGAGTTCTAAGAATTTGACCCAGCGACGATGAAGGAATGGCGATATATGTCCTAGTCGGGCTGGTGTGTGACTTGGAGGAGAACATGGAGGTGATGGTGTTCCCATGCACCTGCTGCCCTTGTCCTTCTAGGTTGTGGGTTTGGGAGGCACTGCCGAAGAAGCCTTGGTGAGTTGCTGCAGTGCATCTTATCGATGGTACACACTGCAGACATGGTGTGCCAGTGGTGGAGGGAGTGGATGTTTCAGGCTGTTAAAGGTGATCAAAGTAAACTGGGTAGATAGAAAAGTGCAGAGTTCCAAAATTGGCAGTGCCAGCAATAAACCTCGCCCACCAGCTGCGTGCACTGGGGAATAGTGGGCGCGCTGCCCACAATTTCCAACCTGGGGCGAAATCACAGACGAGGTGCCTGCCAGCAGCACGACCCTGCAGAACTGAGATGGTGTCCTGTTTCTACTGCAGCCCCACAATATGATGCATCTGCCTTGTTCTGGAGTTCACCATGTTTGCACTGTGAGATGCACTCAGCGACCAGCAGCTTTAAGATCGAAATGGGGGGAGTTAATTGATGAACTAGTCAAACCTAGAGAGGATAAAACCCCTGGTCTGGATAGATTTTATCCAAGCATACTAAAAGAAGCTAGGGAAGAGATAGCAGAGGCACTAGGATATATATATATAAAAATTCACTAGGAAAGGAAATAGTGCCAGAGGATGGGCGAACAGCTAATGTGATTCTTCTATAAAGAGGGAGACAGAACAAGTCCAGGGAACTACATACCAGTTAGCTTAAAGTAGGAAAGATAATGGAATCTTTACTCAAAGATGCCACAGGAAAACATCTAGAAACCAAAAATATAATGGAGTAGTTAGCACAGATTTCAAAAGTGATGGTCATGCTTGACCAGCCTTATTGAGTTCTTTGAAGAAGTAACAGAAAGAGTAGGCAAGGGTAATGCAGTGGATGTATGGTAGCATAGTGGTTATGTTACTGGACTAATGATCCACTGAGATGTGAGTTCAAATCACCACCACAGCAACTGGGGAATTTAAATTCAATTAAATTAAATAAATCTGGAATAAAAAGATGATCATGAAACTACTGGATTGTCATAAAAATCCATCTGGTTCACTAATGTCCTTTAGGTAAGGAAATTTGTTGTACTGACCTGGCCTATATGTGACTCCTAGACCCCCACCCATCTGAAATGGCCTAGCAAGCCACTCAGTTATATCAAACTGCTACAAAGAATCCCATTAAGCGAGAGTAGTTTTTGTTAAGCTGTTCTCTGCCATTTCCTCTCTGACTGTTCTACTGTAATCCCAAAACTAGGAGGCCCCCACCCCCATCAGTCGTCTTCTTCTTAGACAGTCCCTTGGAACCGAGGATGACTTGCTTCCACATTAAAAATAAGTTCTCAGGTGACTGATGAGTCCAATGCGGGACCTACAGTCTCTGTCACAGGTGGGGCAGACGGTGGTTGAAGGGGCGGGTGGGTGGGGTGCTTGGGTTGACGTGTGCTGCTTGCGCTTGGCTATCACTTGCTCCCGGCGAAGAGACTCGAGGTGTTCGGCACCTTCCCAGATGCTTCTCCTCCACTTTGTGCGGTCTTGGGCCAGGAATTCCCAGGTGTCAGTGGGGATGTTGCACTTTTTCAAGGAGGCTTTGAGGGTGTCCGTGAAGCGTTTCCTCTGCCCACCTGGGGCTCTCTTGCCATGTCGGAGGTTCGAGTAGAGCGCTTGTTTTGGGAGTCTCGTATCGGGCATGCGGACGATGTGACCCATCCATCGGTGCTGATCGAGCGTGGTCAAAGCTTCGATGCTGGGGATGTTGGCCTGAGTGAGAACACTGACGTTGGTGCGCCTATCCTGCCAATGGATTTGCAGGATCTTGCGGAGGCAGCGTTGGTGATACCTCTCCAGTGCTTTGAGGTGCCTGCTGTACATGGTCCATGTCGCTGAGGCATACAGCAGGGCGGGTATCACTGCTGCTCTGTAGACCATGAGCTTAGTGCCGGGTTTGAGGTCCTGGTCTTCAAACACTCTCTTCCTCAGGCAACCGAAGGCTGCACTGGCACACTGAAGGCGGTGTTGGACTTCGTCATCGATGTTTGCCCTTGTTGACAGTAGGCTCCCGAGGTATGGAAAGTGGTCCACGTTGTCCAAGGCCTTGTCGTGGATTTTGATAATCGGGGGGCAGTACTGTGTGGCGGGAGCAGGTTGGTAGAGGACCTTAGTCTTACGGATGTTTAGTGTAAGGCCCATGCTCTCGTACGCTTCGGTGAAGCTGTTGACGATGGTTTGAAGTTCGACCTCCGAGTGAGTGCAGACGCAAGCGTCGTCTGCATACTGTAATTCGATGACAGAGGATGGGACGACCTTGGATCTGGGCTGGAGGCGACGGAGGTTGAACAGTTTCCCGTTTGTTCTGTAAATTAGCCCCACTCCAGCGGGGAGCTTACTGAGGGTAAGATGGAGCATTGCAGCAAGGAAGATCGAGAAGAGCGTTGGTGCGATGACACAGCCTTGCTTGACCCCGGTTTGTATGTGAATTGGGTCTGTGGTGGAACCGTTGGTCAGGATCACGGCTTGCATGTCGTCGTGAAGCAGGCAGAGGATGGTGACAAACCTTTGAGGGCAGCCGAATTTGAGGAGGACACTCCATAATCCCTCATGGTTGACAATGTCGAAGGCGTTTGTGAGATCAAAGAAGGCCATGTACAGCGGTTGGTGCTGTTCCCTGCATTTCTCTTGTAATTGACGTGCGGTGAAGATCATGTCCATTGTGCCCCTTAGTGGGCGGAATCCGCATTGCGACTCTGGGAGGAGCTCTTCGGCCACTGGGAGAAGGCGATTGAGGAGGATTCTTGCAGTGACTTTCCCTGTGGCAGACAGCAGGGAAACTCCTCTGTAATTACCGCAATCGGACTTGTCACCTTTCTTGAAGATGGTCACAATTACGGCGTCTCTGAGATCCCCTGGCATGCTCTCCTCCTTCCAGATAAGAGAAATGAGTTCATGAATTCGCGCCAGTGGTGCTTCTCCGCCATGCTTTAGTGCCTCGGTGGGGATTCCATCTGCTCCTGAGGCCTTGTTGTTCTTCAGTTGTCGGATGGCCTTTTCAACCTCATGCCGGACTAGGGTTGTGTTGAGATGGTGGCGGGTAGCATGCTGCGGGATGGAGTTAGAAACATAGAAACATAGAAGATAGGAGCAGGAGTAGGCCATTCAGCCCCTCGAGCCTGCTCCGCCATTCGATGAGATCATGGCTGATCATCCAAACTCAGTACCCTGTACCTGCCTTCTCCCCATATCCCTTGATACCTTTAGCTTTAAGAAATATATCTAACTCATTCTTGAATATATTTAATGACTTGGCCTCAACTACATAGAACATATAGAACAGTACAGCACAGTACAGGCCCTTCGGCCCTCGATGTTGTGCCGAGCATTGTCCGAGACCAAGATCAAGCTATCACGCTCCCTATCACTCTGGTGTGCTCCATGTGCTTATCCAATAACCGCTTGAAAGTTCCTAAAGTGTCCGACTCCACTATCACAGCAGGCAATCCATTCCACACCCCAACCACTCTCTGAGTAAAGAATCTACCTCGGACATCCCTTCTATATCTCCCCCCATGCACCTTATAGTTATGCCCCCTTGTAACAGCTGCCTCTACCCGAGGAAATAGTCTCTGAACATCCACTCTATCTATCCCCCTCATCATCTTATAAACCTCTATTAAGTCACCTCTCATCCTCCTCCGCTCTAAGGAGAAAAGCCCCAACTCCCTCAATCTTTCCTCATAAGACCTCCCCCCCAAACCAGGCAGCATCCTGGTAAATCTCCTTTGCACTCTTTCCAATGCTTCCACGTCCTTCCTATAGTGAGGTGACCAGAACTGCACACAATATTCCAAATGTGGTCTCACCAAGGTCCTGTACAGTTGCAGCATAACCTCACGGTTCTTAAACTCAAACCCTCTGTTAATAAACGCCAACACACCATAGGCCTTCTTTACTGCTCTATCCACTTGAGTGGCAACCTTCAGAGATCTGTGGATATGAACCCCCAGATCCCTCTGCTCCTCCACGTTCCTCAGAACCCTGCCGTTGACCCTGTAATCCTTATTCAAATTTGCCCTACCAAAATGAATCACCTCGCACTTATCAGGGTTAAATTCCATCTGCCATTTTTCGGCCCAGCTCTGCATCCTATCAATGTCTCTTTGCAGCCTACAACAGCCCTCCACCTCATCCACTGCTCCACCAATCTTGGTGTCATCAGCAAATTTACTGATCCACCCTTCAGTCCCCTCCTCCAAGTCATTGATAAAAATCACAAACAGCAGAGGACCCAGCACCGACCCCTGTGGCACACCGCTGGTAACTGGTCTCCAGTCCGAAAATGTTCCATCCACCACCACCCTCTGCCTTCTATGAGATAGCCAGTTACTTATCCAATCGCCCAAATTTCCCTCTATCCCACAACTCCTTACTTTCTTCATGAGCCGACCATGGGGAACCTTATCAAACGCCTTACTAAAATCCATGTATACGACATCAACTGCTCTACCTTCATCTACACACTTAGTTACCTCCTCAAAGAATTCAATCAAATTTGTTAGGCAAGACTTACCCTTCACGAATCCATGTTGACCATCCCTGATTAAGTTGCCCCTTTCCAAATGGTCATAAATCCTATCCCTCAGGACCTTTTCCATTATCTTACCAACCACCGAAGTAAGACTAACCGGCCTATAATTACCAGGGTCATTCCTATTTCCTTTCTTGAAGAGAGGAACAACATTCGCCACTCTCCAGTCCTCTGGCACCATTCCCGTGGACAGTGAGGACCCAAAGATCAAAGCCAGAGGCTCTGCAATCTCCTCCCTTGCCTCCCAAAGAATCCTAGGATATATCCCATCTGGCCCAGGGGACTTATCGACCCTCAGGTTCTTCAAAATTGCTAAAACATCTTCCCTCAGAACATCTACCACCTCCAGCCTATCCACCTTTATCACACTCTCATCCTCAAGAACATGGCCCCTCTCCTCGGTGAACACTGACGAAAAGTATTCATTCATCACCTCTCCTATCTCTTCTGACTCCATGCACAAGTTCCCACTACTGTCCTTGACCGGCCCTACCCTCACCCTGGTCATTCTTTTATTTCTCACATAAGAGTAAAAGGCCTTGGGGTTTTTCTTGATCCGACCCGCCAAGGACTTCTCATGCCCCCTCCTAGCTCTCCTAAGCTCTTTTTTTAGCTCATTCCTTGCTACCTTGTACCCCTCAATCGACCCAACTGAACCTTGTTTTCTCATCCTTACATACGCTTCCTTCTTCCTCTTGACTAGACATTCAACCTCTTTTGTGAACCATGGTTCTCTCACTCGGCCATTTCCTCCCTGCCTGACAGGGACATACCTATCAAGGACACGCAGTAATTGCTCCATGAAAAAGCTCCACTTTTCGTTTGTGCCTTTCCCTGATAGTTTCTGTTCCCATCTTATACTCCCTAATTCTTGCCTAATCGCATCATAATTACCCCTCCCCCAATTATAAACCCTGCCCTGCCGTATGGCCCTATCCCTCTCCATTGCAATAGTGAACATTACCGAATTGTGGTCACTATCTCCAAAGTGCTCTCCCACATACAAATCAAACACTTGGCCCGGTTCATTACCCAGTACCAAATCCAACGTGGCCCCACCTCTTGTCGGCCTATCCACATATTGTGTCAGGAAACCCTCCTGCACACACTGTGCAAAAACTATCCCATCCGAACTGTTTGACCTATAAAGGTTCCAATCAATATTTGGAAAGTTGAAGTCACCCATGACAACTACTCTGTGACCTCCACACCTATTCATAATCTGCTTTGCAATTTCTTCCTCCACATCTCTATTACTATTTGGGGGCCTTCTGTGGTAGAGAATTCCACAGGTTCACCACTCTCTGGGTGAAGAAATTCTTCCTCATTTCTGTCCTAAATTGCTTACCCGTTATCCTTAGATTATGACCCCTGGTTCTGGACTCCCCGACCATCGGGAACATTCTTCCTGCATCTAGTTTGTCCAGACCTGTCAGAATTTTATATGTTTCGATGAGATCCCCTCTCATTCTTCTATACTCCAGCGAGTATAAGCCCAATCGACCCAATCTCTCCTCATATGTCATTCCTGCCATCCCAGGTATCAGCCTTGTGACTCTTCACTGAACTCCTTCCATGGCAAGAACATCCTTCCTCAGATAAGGCGACCAAAACTGCACACAGTACTCAAGGTGTGGTCTCACCAAGGCCCTGTACAACTGCAGCAGGACATCCCTGTTCCTATACTCAAACCCTTCCGCTATGAAGGCCAACATACCATTTGCCTTCTTCACCGCCTGCTGCACCTGCATGCTTACTTTCAGCGACTGGTGCACAAGGACACCCAGGTCTCGTTGCACTTCCCCTTCTCCCAATCTATTGCCATTCAGATAATAGTCTGCCTTTCTGTTTTTGACACCAAAGTGGATAACCTCGCATTTATCCACATTATATTGCATCTGCCACTCTTCTGCCCACTCACCCAACCTGTCCAAATCATCCTGGAGTTTCTCGATATCCTCCTCGTAGCACACACTCCCACCCAGCTTTGTGTCATCTGCAAACTTGGAGATATTATATTTAGTTCCCTTATCTAGATCATTAATGTATATTGTGAATAGCTGGGGTCCAAGGACCGATCCCTGCGGTACCCCACTAGTCACTGCTTGCCACTCGGAAAAAGACCCATTAATTCCTACTCTCTGCTTTCTGTCCGCCAACCAGTTCTCTATCCAAGTCAGTACCTTGCCCCCAATCCCATGTGCCTTAACTTTACACGCTAATCTGTTATGCGGGACCTTATCGAAAGCCTTTTGAAAGTCCAAATACACCACATCTACTGGTTTTCCCTTATCTATTTTACCAGTTACATCCTCAAAAAATTCCAGTAGATTAGTCAAGCACGATTTACCTTTTGTAAATCCATGTTGACTTTGTCCGATCCTGTCACTGTTTTTCAAGTGCTCAGCTATTACATCCTTTATAATGGACTCGAGCATTTTCCCCACTACCGATGTCAGGCTTACCGGTCTGTAATTCCCCGCTTTCTCTCTACCACCCTTTTTGAATAGTGGGGTAACATTAGCTACCCTCCAATCCATGGGTACAGTTCCAGATTCCATCGAATGTTGGAAGATGATCAGCAATACATCTACTATTTCTAGGGCCACTTCCTCAAGTACCCTAGGATGTAGATTATCAGGCCCTGGGGATTTATTGGCCTTCAATCCCGTCAATTTCCCTAACACCATTTCCCTGCAAATACTGATTTCTTTCAGTTCTTCCCTTTCATCAGACCGTATGTTCTCCAACATCTCTGGGAGGTTATTTCTCTCCTCCTTTGTGAAGACAGAACCAAAATATGTATTTAATTGGTCTGCCATTTCTTTGTTCCCCATTATAACTTCCCCCGCTTCTGACTGCAAGGGACCTACACTTGATTTCACCAATCTTTTTCTCTTCACATATCTATAAAAGCTCTTACAGTCAGTTTTTATGTTCCCAGCAAGCTTACTTTCATATTCTATTTTCCCCTTCTTAATTAATCCCTTTGTCCTCCTTTGTTGAATCCTAAACTGCTCCCAATCCTCAGGGTTACCGCTTTTTCTGGCCAATTTATATGCCCTCTCCTTGAATCTTATGCTATCCCTAATTTCCCTTGTTAGCCATGGTTGAGTCACCCTTTTTGTTTTATTCTTATGCCACACTGGGATGAACAAATTGTGTAGTTCATCCATGCAATCTTTGAATGTTTGCCATTGTCTATCCACCGTCAACCCCTTGAGTGACATTCCCCAATCAATCCTACCCAATTCGCGCCTCATACCATCGTAGTTTCTTTTATTTAAATTCAGGACCCTAGTCTCTGATTCAACTACTTCACTTTCCATCCTAATGAAGAATTCTATCATATTATGATCACTCTGACCCAAGGGGCCTCGTACAACAAGATTGCTAATTAATCCTTTCTCATTACATAATACCCAGTCTAAGATGGCCTGATCTCTGGTTGGTTCCTCGACATATTGTTCCAGAAAACCATCCCGTAAACATTCTCGGAATTCCTCCTCCACAGTATTTTTATTAATTTGGTTAGCCCAATCTATATGTAAATTAAAGTCACCCATGATGACTGCTGTGCCCTTACTGCATGCTTCTCTAATTTCCCTTTTAATGCCATCCCCAACCTCCGTATTACTGTTTGGAGGTCTATATACCACTCCCACTAACGTTTTCTGCCCCTTGTTATTTCTCAGTTCTACCCATACAGATTCCGCATCATCAGAGCTAATATCCTTCCTTTCAATTGTGTTAATCCCCTCTTTAACCAGCAATGCTACCCCACCTCCCTTTCTTTTTTGCCTATCTTTCCTAAATATTGAATAACCCTGGATGTTGAGTTCCCAGCCTTGGCCACCCTGGAGCCATATTTCTGTAATCCCAATCAAATCGTATTCATTTACCTCTATTTGCGCAGCTAATTCATCCACCTTGTTCCGAATGCTCCTTGCATTAAGACACAAAGCCTTCAGGCTTGTTTTTTTAACGCTCTCAGACCTATATGAATTATTATTTACTGTGACCATGTTTGATTTAAACCGTTGAGTTCTTTGCCTTCTACTTTTATTTTTCTCCTTCCTGTCTTTAGCTTTTATCCTTGTTTCCCTTTCCTCTGTCTCCCTGCTCAGGTTCCCAACCCCCTGCCACTTTAGTTTAAACCCTCCCCAACAGCAATAGGAAACACTCCCCCTAGGACATCGGTCCCGGCCCTGCCCAGGTGCAGACCGTCCCGTTTGTACTGGTCCCACCTCCCCCAGAACCGGTTCCAATGTCCAAGGAATTTGAATCCCTCCCCCTTGCACCATTCCTCTAGCCACGTATTCATTTGAAATATCCTCCTATATCTACTCTGACTAGCACGTGGAACTGATAGCAATCCTGAGATTACTACCTTTGAGGTCCTATTTTTTAATTTACCTCCTAACTCCCTATATTCTGCTTTTAGGACCTCATCCCGTTTTTTACCTATATCGTTGATGCCTATGTGCACCACGACAACTGGCTGTTCGCCCTCCCCCTCCAAAATGTTCTGTAGCCACTCCGAGACATCCTTGACCCTTGCACCAGGGAGGCAACACACCATCCTGGAGTCTCGTTTGCGGCCGCAGAAACGCCTATCTATTCCCCTTACAATTGAATCCCCTATCACTATAGCTCTTCCACACTTTTTCCTCCCAGCCTGTGCAGCAGAGCCACCCATGGTGCCAGGAAGTTGGCTGCTGCCGCCTTCCCCTGATAAGTCATCCCCCCCAACAGCATCCAAAGTGGTCTATCTGTTTGAGAGGGGGATGGCCACAGGGGACCCCTGCACTACCTGCCTGCACCTCTTACTCTGCCTGGTGGTCACCCATTCACTTCCTGCCTGTACACCCTTTACCTGCGGTGTGACCAACTCACTAAACGTGTTATCCACGACGTTCTCAGCGTCGCGAATGCTCCAATATGCATCCATCCGCAGCTCCAGCGCCACAATGCGGTCCGTCAGTAGCTGCAGCTGGATACATTTCCCACACACATGGTCGTCAGGGACACAGGAAGCGTCCCTGATTTCCCACATATAGCAGGAGGAGCATATCACGGGGCGGAGCTCTCCTGCCATGACTTACCCTTTAATTAAATTAAACTAATTGAATCCCACCAATTTCACTTCAATTAAATGATATACTCAAGAGCTCTTGCTTAACAGCAGTCCCCGCTACACCACAGAGACTCTAGAAACTATAAACCACAGAATTTAAGTATGGAAAAAGGAGAAAGAGAGAAATACTCACCAACCAATCACTTACCTGCTTTCTGGTGATGTCACACTTCGATTACTTTTTACTTCTTTACACTCACCGGTCCGTTGTAGCTCACCTTTGAAATCTCCCGAGGTTTGGCGCTCTCCAGCCGCTCTCTGACACTCGCGTCGAAGACAGAGTCTCGGTTAAGGAGATCTTCGAAGTGCTCCTTCCAGCGGGCACTGACTGCCTCTCTGTCCTTGATGAGTACCTCTCCGTTCTTGGCCCGCAGTGGGGTAGGACCTTGGGTGCTTGGGCCGTAGATGGTCTTGACTGCGCTAAAGAATCCACGTCGTGGTTGTCGGCTAGCTGCTGGATCTTCTGCGCTTTCTCCACCCACCATCTGTTCTTTAGGTCGCGAGTTTTTTGTTGGACCTTGGCCTTCAGGCGTCTGTAGAGCTGCTTTCTTGCACTCGAGTTGTGTTGCTGTTTCCAGATCAGGAATGCTTTGCGCTTGCGCCTTATTAGCGCCTGGATCTCCTGGTCGTTCTCGTCGAACCAGTCTTGGTGTTTCCTGGTCGAGTGACCGAGCGTCTCTTCACAGGTGCTGATTATGGAGGCCTTGAGTGCAGATCAGGCGCTGTGGACACTCTGTGTCTCTGAATCACTGGGAGTCGTCAGGTTGGTTGTGAGGCGCAGGCTGAATAGGGCCTTCTTAGCGGGGTCTTTGAGTGCTCCAGCGTTGATTTTCCTGCGGCATTGCTTTCTGTTGCCGCCGCTGTTTTGGGGCTACACTGATGGAGATCATCAGTACCCTCTCAGTGGCCTCTTCATCCCTAATCATCCTTTCCCTGGATCATTTTGGGATTGATGCGTTGTGCACTATTCCGCCACCAGTCTTCCTATACAGTAGTGTAGCGATTGAGGGTCTAATGTAGGGCTTCCCAAACTACGGTCTGTGGATCACATGCAACCCACTTGCCCTGGTGATCCAGCTCTATTTTCCCTGATACCGTACTCCTTATTTGCTGGTTTCTCCAGTTTGAATGTTGTGGAGATTCACAGGGTTGTTTTTCACAGGTGGGTAAATCCTAAGTTGGAACACCAAGATCTGTTGGCATTAGTAACTTGAGATATATGCAAACTAATGGAAACATGGCTTTAAATTTATATTGCCGGGGTACGGTAGCTTGGTGATTATATTACTGGACTCGCAACCCAGAGGTCATGAGTTTAAATCCCACCAGGGCAAGTTGTGAAATTGAACTCAATAAATCTGGTACTTTCTGGTCTACCACCAGAAAGAATGACCATGAAAGTTACTGGATTGTTGAAGGGAATCTGCTGCACCTACCTGGTCTGGCTTACATATAGCTCAGGGCAACGAGGGAGGTGCAATAAATAATGCCTTGCCAGTGTTGCTCACGTCCCAAGGAAATATAAGTGATCCACTAACACAAATAGCTTGGATCCTCCTGATCTAACTACTGGCTAAGAAAATGTGCAGTCGCATATGTGTTGTCCATGTGGTGCTGAGCCCATCCCTGGCCTGTGCTGAGTTGCAAGATCTCCAGCAGGATGGTAGGGGTGCTCCATTTGGCCAAGGTGTCCCTGGGTTAGGGAGGCGGACAGTGAAGGTTTCCGCTACCGTTCACTATCCAGTGGCCCCTGTTTCCACCGCACTTCTGGAAAAGTTACGAATGGGGGGGGTGGGGGTGAGCGGTAGCAGCTCCCTGGAAATTTCCGGCCAATGATTGTGAAGCATTTTGGGACATGATAAGGTGCTATATAAATGCAAGTTCTTGCTATGACCTCTGATCTCCTGGGACGTTCAGGTTTCTTTTATAAGAGATGGTCGTACATTGTCCCTGAACATTAGCAGTAAATGGGACCATTTCAATAGACTGTGCATTGCCCTTCCTCTCTGTATTGCACCCTCTGTAACCTGGAATCTTTGTTTTTTTCCATTTAGGGGCTTTATAAAGCCGATGAGCGCTTTGGACCTGGTGTGTTGACCTACCTCAACGGGCGCCAAGATGTGGGCCTGTGGTACCGGAATCACCTCATCAGGCTTTGTACCGTAATCCCAAGAGCCTTTACGGTGAAGGATCACCCAGTTTACCATTCTGACATGGAGAAGCGCATCGTCCCAATAAAAGCTTACGAGGAGAAATACTTCTGGAGAACTGGTCCCGAAGAAGATCCCTTCTTCTACCCTTACAAAAAGCTCCTCTTTGACGACAGCTACACCCTGCCTGCGGAGATTGGGGCTTATTCCAGTGATGCTGACCACTTGCCCCTCACTCGTTCTTACAGGAGAGAAGGTGACAGACATTTCTTCCAAGAAGAAGAGTTGGTAGATGAGGACCACACAGATAAACTCACCGTTCTAAACAAAACTCCTTTGCTGATTATAATGCAGATGCACATCCATAGACATAGGTATACCGCTGTAGGTTATTCTGGATGCTGGCCAAGTATCAGTATGATATGATGTACACACTTTGTCCATACCTTCTTCAATTGTGTAAGTTTTTCTTCTTTCCTCCATGCAACGGGAGGGCAGGCAAGTAATCTAATCCCAGGCTTCTGTTAATGCCGCTTTTCACTGTGGCAAGTATCCAGAAGCAGCCTGGTAATAACTTGCTCGTGCAGCTATCCCCTCCCCTCCCCCTCACCCACCCCCCAACCTCTGCACATGAGCACAAAATCTAGGCTGACACTTCAGTGCAGTACTGAGGGAGTGCCGCACTGTTGGAGGTGCAGTCGTTCGGATGAGACGTTAAACTGAGGCCCCGTCTGCCCTCTCAGGTGGACGTAAAAGATCCAATGGCACCATTTTGAAGAAGAGTCGGGGAGTTCTCCCCTGGTGTCCTGACCAATATATATCCCTCAACCAATATTTCTTCAAAAAACAGTGACTACAATTCAAAAATACTTCATTGGTTGTAACGTGCTTTGGGACGTCCTAAGGTGGTGAAAGGCGCTATATAAATGCAAAGTCTTTATTTTTTTTAATACTTCCAGTCTGATCTTACTTAGGGTGAGATTGTGGTGCAGTACAAAGTAGTTACAGCACAGAAACAGGCCATTCGGCCCAACAGGTCCATGCCAGTGTTACGCTCCACATGAGCCTCTTCCCACCCTTCTTCATCTAACCCCAACAACATATCCTTCTATTCCTTTTTCCCTTATGTGCTTATATAGCTTCCCCTTAAATGCAGCTATGCTATTTGCCTCAAATAGAGTACATAGGATTACATAGGATATACGGCACAGAAACAGGCCCTTCGGCCCAACCAGTCCATGCCGGTGTTTATGCTCCACTCGAGCCTCCTCCCGTCTTTCCTCATCTAACTCTATCAGCATAACCCTCTGTTCCCTTTTCCCTCATATGCTTATCTAGCTTCCCCTTAAACGCATCTATACTATTCGCTTCAACCACTCCCTGTGGTAGCGAGTTCCACATTCTCACCACTCTCTGGGTAAAGAAGTTTCTTCTGAATTCCCTATTTGATTTCTTGGTGACTATCTTATATTGATGGCCTCTAGTTATGCTCTTCCCCACAAGTGGAAACACTCTGTATCTACTCTATCAAAACCTTTCATAATTTTAAAGACCTCTATTAGGTCACCCCTCAGCCTTTTTTCAAGAGAGAAGAGACGCAGCCTGTTCATCCTTTCCTGATAGGTATACCCTCGCATTTCTGGTATCATCCTTGTAAATCCTCTCTGCACCCTCTCCAGTGCCTCTATATCCTTTTTATAATATGGCGACCAGAATTGTACGCTGTACTCCAAGTGTGGTCCAACCAAGGTTCAATACAAGTTTAGCATAACTTCACTACTTTTCAAAAGCAAGGAAGTTGTGATGAACCTTTATAAAACACTAGTTCGGCCTCAACTGAAGTATTGTGTCCAATTCTGGGCACCGCACTTTAGGAAGGGTGTGAAGGCCTTAGAGAGGGTGCAGAAAAGATTTACGAGAATGGTTCCAGTGATGAGGGACTTCAGTTATGTGGATAGACTAGAGAAGTTGGGGTTGTTCTCCTTGGAGCAGAGAAGGTTGAGAGGAGATTTGATAGAGGTGTTCAAAATCATGAGGGGTCTGGACAGAGTAGATAGAGAGAAACTGTTCCCATTGGCAGAAGAGTCGAGAACCAGAGGACACAGATTTAAGGTGATTGGCAAAAGAACCAAAGTCGACATGAGGAAAAACATTTTTACGCAGCGAGTGGTTCGGATCTGGAATGCACTGCCTGAAAGGGTGGTGGAGGCAGATTCAATCGTGGCTTTCAAAAGAGAATTGGCTAAGTATCTGAAGGAAAAAAATTTGCAGGGCTATGGGGAAAGGGCGGGGGAGTGGGACTAGCTGAAGTGCTCTTGCAGAGAGCCGGCATGGGCTGGACGGGCTGAATGGCCTCCTTCTGTGCTGTAACCATTCTATGATTCTAACTACTCCTTGTGGTAGCGAGTTCCATATTCTAAAATATCTCTGGGTAACAAAGTTTCTCCTGAATTCCCTGTCGGATTTATTAGTGACTATCTTATATTTATGGCCCTAATTCTGGTCTCGCCAGCTTATGGAAATATTTTCTCTACGTCTACCCTATCAAACCCCTTCATAATCTTAAAGACCTCTATCAGGTCACCCCTCTGTCTTTTTTCGAGAGAAAAGAGCCCCAGACTGTTCAATCTTTCCTGATAGTTATAACCTCTCAGTTCTGGTATCCTTAGATCCTTTTTATAACATGGAGACCAGACCTGTTCACAGTACTCCAAGTGTGGTTTAACCATGGGTCTATACAAGTTTAACATAATGGGAAATAAAAACAGGAAATGCTGGAAATACTCAGCAGGTCAGGCAGCATCTGTGGAGAGAGAAACGGGGTTAACGGGCTGAATTTCGCCAGCGCTCAGAAGGCGGGTTTGGAGACAGTTCAGCTATCAAAATAGCAAAGATTGACAGTGGGTAGGGAACCCGCTGTCAACCCGCCTCCACGTGAGTCTCCCAGATATTGGGTCTGTCAGCGTTGAACAGACCCGACACCAAGTGGCGGGGGAGGCAATTGACATCATTAAATGGGTTGTTAACATCCAATTAACTGTTATTTTAACCCAACATTTCAATTTTACGTGCTCCCCCATGGGTTACCCGCTGCTCGGGGAACACGTCAGCTCAACATGTCGTGAATGGATTCAGCATTGAATTATCTCATGACCTGACAGCTGCCAAAGTTGTATAAAAGATCCCATGTTACAGCTGTTCACTTTCAAAGCTCAGAAACTTTTGGTTACTGCTATTGGATGACAGATTGAGCTTTCTGCAGCTTGCAAGTGTTTGGAGCAAACTCTCTGTCCAGTGCCACCTCATTGGAACAACCTCTCTCACCATTGACAGATTGCTTCTGTCATCTCAACCTCACCTGCCATCTATTCCATCAGCATCATTGCCCTTGAAAAAAATCTCACCTTTGGTCCTCAGAATCCCACCACGCTCAGCCCCAACACCAGGCACACCAGTAGCACCTACAACAGCACCAACAACAACACCAACCTTCTCCACAATCAACTGATGCAGCACAGGACACACGGCATCAGCACCCGATCACATTGCTGCCCGGGAGGCCAGGAATGGCCTCACCATGGCCAGATTTACTTCACTTGATGCTGTACACCCTGGCTACCACATGATGCGCTAGGTTGGCACCACCCCACACCAACACCATAAAGCATCCCTACAATGCCCAAGCCATTCCTTTCACACTCGCACCATTGCGGGGGTGGGGGGGGGACCCTTATGTCTCACCATTCACTACAACTCACTAAGCCACTTCCAAAGGTGCACACAAATCTGTCCAAGAATGCAAAGTGCTGAAAATAAAGGGGTCAATGTTTGACAGCACATTACCAGAAACATCACATGACCATTGGCTAAACCTCGTGTGTTGTAAGTTGGTATGCTTGCAGTAGGCTGAGGGTGAGTGTGATGGGTGGCTAGTTAGATGGGGAAGTGATAATGTAGATAGAGAGGGGTGGGTGAAGGTGCAAGGTAAGTTGGTGTGAGTAAAGATGTGCAGGAGTAGGGTAGGGAAGGCAGAGTGATGTGGATGTGATGAGTGGCACAGCAGGATGAGGTTGAGTGTGGCTTGGCAGTAATGTTTCATGATCTACTGAGATCATTGAAAGGTTTGCGCCACTGCAGCCTGGTCCTCCTGATGACATCCCTGCTTGTGCCCTCCTCTGCAATGTACAACCAGGCTGTGTTGATCTCCTGGGGAGGTCTCTTCCACCCATGGGAAGGGAAGAGGACCTTCCTGCGTGCTGTGACTCCCTCCATAAGCATATGGAGGGAGTCATGGGAGAACCTGGGTGCAGCCCTGCACCTTTGTGCAGTGCTTATCAGTGTTTGCAGCACCTCAATGCTGTAGAACACTGACAGCAGAACTGTCAAGATCAATTTGGACATGGCTCCTTTAAGGAAACCTTAAAGGCTGATGACGCGGCATCAAGTGACGTCATCAAACCCGCTTCCTATTAATTGGCCGGGAACCTTGCAGGGCGGGCTCAACAATCCCTATTAATGTAAAATTACTTGGAGAGAGCGGGCTGCAGTAGGCAGCGAGCTGGGACCATGACACCGACCCCGGCCGCCCCGGACCCACCTCGGTCGGCGAAATCGCGGCCAACATTTCAGGTCGATGACCTTTTGTCAGGGTCCCAACATGACAAGGCTGCACCTCGCTTAAATGATGCCTCCCTGGAGCTGATGCTGCATTCTGTAAGGGCCCGCAAAGAGATTCTTTTTCCAAGCCGACTCCAGCTCATCACTCCTCATACGTACTTACCTTGCAGGTGCACTCATTCCTATCTGTCCAGGCACCTAAAGCGCATCTTCAGCATTCCGAAGACTTGCTCGATGGCAGTTCTTGTGGTCATGTGGCTTTGATTGTATCTCTCCTGGGCCTCATTGTTTGGGGTCTTAATGGGTGTCATCAGCCACATCTTCAGTAGGTAGTCCTTGTCGCCAAGGAGCCAGCCACTAACTCTGCTCCGAGGTCCGAAGAGCTCTGGGAGGGTGGACTGGCGAGGATGAAAGCTTCATGGCAGCTGCCTGGGAATCTTGCACACACCTGCATGATGATCTTTTTGTGGTTGCATATAAGCTGAACATTGACAGAGTGGAAGTCCTTGCGGTTGATGAAGACTCCAGGGTGATCTGGGGGCGCCTTGATTGCCACACGTGTGCAATCGATGACTCCCTGGACCTGTGGGAAGCCAGCCTGAGCCGCAAAGCTGAGCGCCCGCTCATTCTGACTGGCCTCATCGGTTGCAAAAGTGCACATAATTGCCGGCCCTAGCAAACATGGCATAGGTCACCTGAGTGATGCATTTGTGAGCAGCAGATTGCGAGATTCTACAAATATCTCCTGCAGATCCCTGGAAGGAGCCAGAGGTGAAGAAATTGAAGGTGGTGGTGATTTTGATAGCCACTGGCAAAGTATGCCCACCAGGTCCACTTAGCAGGAGATCTTCTTCCAGGAGGCTGCAAATGTCTGCAACCACCTGACGCAATACCCTGAGCCTCCTGAGGCACTGGTGTTCTGACATGCCCAAGAAACTGATCCTCTGCCTATATACCCTGTGTTGGGGTTATCGCCTCCTGCGAGTTGCACCCCTGTGCTCATCCCCTCTCTCCTGCGGAGCGGCAGGTCGGTGAGGAGAAGGTTGCTGCTGCTCCTGCTGGTGCTTCTCCTGCTGCTGTTGCTGCTCATCTTGGTCCTCATCTGAGGTCCAAGGAAAGTTGCATAAGCTGAACTGATGCTTGACAGATGGAACGTGTAGATCAGACTCACAAAAATCCAAGGTAGCAGAAATGACCTCCAAAGTGGTGGAAATCACCTGCAGAGTAGTGAGAGCCCACTCTCGGAACAAGTCCTGTGAGCAAAAGCCTTTCACTCAGGCAAGGAAGCAAGTGTGAGGTCTGAGTACTTACAGGATTGTTTGCCTATCGGTCAGTCTGCCCCCCTCAATTTGTGCTGTCATCTCGCCTTGCTTTCACTGACGAGTTCCAGGAAGCCCGAGAAACCTGTGCACTCAGAGTTAAAGCTCAAATCTGCAGTTACAACAGCTCCTAACTGCCTCTTAACATCTTTTAATTGCCAACCCGCCTCTCCCGTGGGGGTTCCTTGCACACAGCCGAAAGCTCTGCAATTAAAGTGGAACTTGGCGGCTTCCCAACCCGCTGTCAGTTTCATTCCTTTCAACCACCCGTTCGATCCCAAACACACTCACTTTTTAGGTGAGAATTCCCCCCCCCCCCCTCCCCTATTTTCCAAGGAATACTTTACCTCCTTATTCTTTCAACCAAAATGTACTACCTCACACTTGTCTATATTGAAGTTCACTTGCCAATTACACGCTCATTCTGCAGATTTATTAAAGTCTTCCTGGGCGGACACGTGGCAGATGAAATTTAACGCCGAAAAGTGCGAAGTGATACATTTTGGTAGGAAGAACGTGGGCAGGCAATATCAACTAAAGGGTAAAATTCTAAAAGGGGTGCAGGAATAGACAAACCTGGGGGTGTATGTGCACAAGTCGTTGAAGGTGGCAGGGCAGGTTGAGAAAGCAGTTAAAAAAGCATACGGGATCCTGGGCTTCATAAATAGAGGCACAGAGTACAAAAGCAAGGAAGTTATGATGAACCTTTATAAAACACTGGTTCAGCCTCAACTGGAGTCCAATTCTGGGCACCACACTTTAGGAAGGATGTGAAGGCCTTAGAGAGGGTGTAGAAATGATTTACAAGAATGGTTCCAGGAATGAGGGACTTCAGTTACGTGGATAGACTGGAGAAGCTGGGGTTGTTCTCCTTGGAGCAGAGAAGGTTGGAAGATGATTTGATAGAGGTGTTCAAAATCATGAGGGGTCTAGACAGAGTAGATAGAGAGAAACTGTTCTCATTGGCGGAAGGGTCGAGAACCAGAGGACACAGATTTAAGGTGATTGGCAGAAGAACCAAAGGCGACATGAGGAAAAACATTTTTACTCAGCGAAGTGGTTAGGATCTGGAATGCACTGCCTGAAAGGGTGGTGGAGGCAGACTCAATCATGGCTTTCAAAAGGGAGTTGGATAAGTACCTGAAGGAGAAAAAATTGCAGGGCTACGGGGAAAGGGCGGGGGGGGGGTGGGGGGTGCGGGCGTGGGACTAGCTGAAGTGCTCTTGCAGAGAGCCAGCACGGGCTTGATGGACCGAATGGCCTCCTTCCGTGCTGTAACCATTCTATGATTCCTGTATTTTGACACAGTCCTCTTTTTTTAACTACGCCCCCCAATTTGGTGCCATGCACAAATTTTGAAATTGTACTTCTGATTTCCAAGGTACCTAGTGGTACCTGGCCTCTTCACTGGAGATTGCAGGGTTCTGAAATTCCATTTCTTGCATTGTTTTCTGGCCTGTTTTTTCTGTTAAGAAAAATACTTCCCCACCCGACTGCAATATGTGGCAAAAGATTTTGAGGTCTCCTCTTGGCCCAGTGTATGAATGCAGCACCTGGTGTGGTACGAAGCCAAGAAACAACTTGAATTTATGTGGAGCCTTTAACTTACAAGACATCCCAAGGCACAGACATAATAAAAGGAGTGGACTCTCAGTCATGGAGGCGAGTTTAGGAGAGATGATTGCTGGCGAGGTCATAAAAGATGGGTTTTGAAGAGGTTTTTTTAAAGGAGGACAGAGAATTGGAGGGATTGAGGGAGGGAGTTCGAAAGAGTAGGACCAAGCTGACTGAAAGCTGTGCCACCAATGGTGGGGCTAAGGAAAGAAAAAATGATAGACTGGTATTTATATAGCACCTTTCACAACCTCAGGACGTCCCAAAGCGCTTTACAACCAATGAAATACTTTTGAAGTGTAGTCACTGTTGTAATGTAGGAAACGCAGCAGCCAATTTGCACACAGCAAGCTCCCACAAACAGCAATGTGATAAATGTCCAGATCATCTGTTTTAGTGGTGTTGGTTGAGGGATAAATATTGGCCAGGGCACCGGGAGAACTCTCCTGCTCTTCATTGAAATAGTGCCATGGGTTTTTTTATGTCCACTTGCAAGGGCAGACGGGGCCTTGGGATTAGCGTCCCATCTGAAAGACGGCACCTTCAGTAGTGCATTACTCCCTCAGTACTGCATTGGAGTGTCGGCTTAGATTTTGTGTTCAGGCCCCTGCAGTAGAACTTGAACCCGCAACCTTCTGACTCAGAGGCCTGAGTGCTACCCACTGAGGCACAGCTCAGATGGAGGACCAAAGGATGCAGGAGGACATTTAAGGGCTGGAAGCGGTTGCTAAGGTAGGGAGGTGCGAGGCTGTGGAGGGGTTTGAAGACAATGGGCTGGATTTTGTCTTGGGGTCGGGTTGGGGTCGTGTCATCAGCATTTCGTGGTTCCCCCCCGACTCCAGATTAATGTGGATGAATGATGCAATTTTCACTTAATTGGGCAATTGAGTTCCAGCATGTGGGAACCCATGAACTAATTAGTGTTTTCAGTCTGAAAGTCGCCTCTGATGATGTCATCATTGCTGACTGCCTAGTCTCAGAGACTGTTGGTGAGAGAGGACCTGCGTGGCTTGCTTTTGTTGTGAGTGGACCTGGATGCAAAAATGGGGGGGGGGAGGAAAGAGAGAGAGAGAGAGAGAGAGAGAATTTTTTTGCATCCAAGTCCTCTCACAGCAAAGGCCAGGCAGTCTCTGAACACATTTAATGCAGCAGCATCAGAGGCGACTTTCAGACCTAATATTACTACTACCTTCATCACATCTCCGTTGTAATAGTGGACCTGCAGCTCATAGTCAGCTATCCACTTGTGCTCCCACCAGGTTTCACTGGAGTGTTTCACACCAGGCGTACTTCACGTCAGAAAAGGGTTAAACTAGCTAAAACATTTCAAAATGGCATTACAGAGCCAATTTAGGGCTTGTTAAGGGCTTTAATGGCCTCTCCCGCCTCTTGGAGGTGGGACGGAGTCGGGAATCCCGCGACTGATTTTGTCAAAATTGCGTGGACCGGGATGGAGTCGGGATGGGGTCAGGACCCCCGACCCCGACCCCGCAACTTTAACCCCCCACACGCCTCCAAACCCGACTCCATGGGTCATTGAAAATCCAGCCCAATGATTTTAAATCGGATGCTCATGGTCCCAGGTTTGACCTTTCGAACATACTCAATCGATTCAGTCAGGGTCTCAACATCCCCTTCCCCCTCCTGATCACTATCCAATGTCCCTCCCCTAGAAAATGTGCATGAACGTTTGGTGAAGACAGGTTCAGGCTCAACTGTGGCAACACCCAACCCCAGGGTGGAATAGCCCACCCAATTTTCGCCGCCTAGGCTCACAGATGACCAATGGCCACTAGAATAAGGCTTCGGGAAGTGGGGGGGTGGGTGGTGAGGGGTAACAGCTGCACCATTAAGAAGTCAACACCTTCGGAAGAAGGCTAGAGGAAAATAGAAAAGGATTGCAGATGCTGAGACTCTCCCTTGAATTGACTCCCTCAGTGCGTAACTTGAAGGGTTACCATCCAGTTATAGTTGCCAAGCCCCCAGGATTGTCCAGGAGTCTCCAGGAATTAAAGATTAATCTCCTGAACACTGCTCGGAGCAACCCGGGAGATAAATCACAGGAGCATTAAAAAAAATGGTGTTTTTTGTTCCATTTCCATCAAATATGTTTGTTTATTCATTATAAACATAGTGAACTAAAAGCAAAATACTGCTGGAAATCTGAAATAGAAACAGGAAATGCTGGAAATACTCAGCAGGTCAGGCATCATCTGTGGAGAGAGAAACAGAGTTAACGTTTCAGGTCGATGATCAGTGATTGACCTGAAACGTTAACTCTGTTTCTCTCTCCACAGATGCTGCCTGACCTGCTGAGTATTTCCAGCACTTCCTGTTTCTATTTATTGTTCTAGAAATATTGAAGATGGGGGAAGAAAGGCTGTTTGACTGGGTGGAGCAGTTGGAGGTGGGAGGTCATGTGATGTAGCCTCCAGGTAAACTTGTCCAATCAGACTTGGCAACCAGTGCACAGTCTGTTAACACGGTGACAAATTCATTTTCCCGTAGGCACGCTCAAGCAAAGCTCCTGTGGGATGTCGCGGCTGTAATCGAAGGAAATCGGGAGGGCTTTGGTCCAAAAGGACCCCTGGAGTGTATCTCCGAACGACTAATCATTGCAGCTGGAAAGGGGGACTACGAGAATGTGCACAAGATCCTCAAAACTAACTTAGTAAGTGCCGATGTCGCTGATGTCCAGGGGCATATATCGCTGATCGGCGCCACGGTAAGTATCACTCCTGCTTAACTTTCTTGCCTTTCACCTTGCTTTGTAATATGCACATGCAACTTTCATACCAAGTGGCAGTATTGCCAAACCGTCTGCGAGGGGTTACTCGCAGGAATGATCCAATATACTAAGAGGGGACCGTGGGTTCGCGTCCATAGCTCCCCAGCCAAGGAGCTCTTGATCTCAGTTACCCCAAGTGCACCTGTTTTCGTGCAGTGGACACTGGGACAGCATTCCTTGCTCTCTCTTGTTGGACTGGTCAGTGCTGACTCAGCTCCGAGAATGTCCCGCAGTTGGTTAACAGAAAAACGGAAAATGTCTTGCATTTATATAGCGCCTTGTCACATCTCTCAGAAACAATGCAAAGTGCTTCATGCAATGAATTACTTTGAGGTGCGCACGCCTCCATAACAGCAGTCACTGTCCTGTCTGGGCCACCACTCACAGGCATGGAGCCCCAGAGACTCTCAGGGGAATGGCCTCTATTGGCTCCCGGGCCGCCTTACCATTCTGTCCTATGACAGCGTGTGATTTAAGAACATTACTCTGGGGTTAGGACCCTTCAGCCAATATTATTCACTTAAACAACACTTACTGAAAAGATCCTGATAAAATATATTATATATATATATATCCTGTTTCAATGATAATTATGAACAGAAAATAAGACTGAGTGGTACAGTGGGCCAGACCTGTCCTTTCACACTCTGGGACTGGGTGGTACAGTGGGTCAGACACTGTCCTTTCACACTCTGGGACTGGGTGTACTGTGGGTCAGACTCTGTCCTTTCACACTCTGGGACTGGGTGGTACAGTGGGTCAGACACTGTCCTTTCACACTCTGGGACTGGGTGTACTGTGGGTCAGACTCTGTCCTTTCACACTCTGGGACTGGGTGGTATGTGGGTCAGACACTGTCCTTTCATACTCTGGGACTGGGTGGTACAGTGGGTCAGACACTGTCCTTTCACACTCTGGGACTGGGTGGTACAGTGGGTCAGACACTGTCCCTTCACATTCTGGGACTGGGTGGTACAGTGGGTCAGACACTGTCCTTTCACACTCTGGGACTGGGTGGTACAGTGGGTCAGACACTGTCCTTTCATACTCTGGGACTGGGTGATACAGTGGGTCAGACACTGTCCTTTCACACTCTGGGACTGGGTGGTACAGTGGGTCAGACACTGTCCTTTCACACTCTGGGACTGGGTGGTACAGTGGGTCAGACACTGTCCTTTCACACTCTGGGACTGGGTGGGACAGTGGGTCAGGTCGTTAGCCTTACTGACTCTCCAGAACAGTTTCGATGCGATGAGATGGTCGCCATGACACTCCCATCGGATGCGACTATCCCGCATGGATGTTAACCCAGTATTCAGAGACTCTTCTCTCCACTCAATGGGGCTAGGATGGGGAGGGATGGGGCCACTCCTCTCCCATTAGACGCGAGTACCCCTCTGCAAGTCAGCTCAGTATTCATCGAGTAGGGCTGTCCAGAGTCGAGCTCAAACCCATAACTTTCCAACAAAGAGGTGGGAAGGCTACCACTGAGCCAGTTCTCACTCCGCCATCAAGATTAGAGAGATTTCTGGACCAGTTCTGGGGCAGGAGGGACCTGTTCAAGGTGGACAATTGCACCTCAGCAGAGCTGGTACCAATGTTGTGATGTGGGAAACGCAGCAGCCAATATGCGCACAGCAAGCTCCCACAAACAGCAATGTGATAATGACCAAAATAATCTGTTTTTGTTATGTTTGTTGAGGGATAAATATTGGCCAGGACACCGGGGATAACTCCCCTGCAAATATCACTAGATTAAAGATTAGGTCAGAAATAGGAAGGATCAGAAAGGAGGCAAATGTGAGGCAGTCAGAGATGGGTTTGGAGTGCATGTGCATAAATGCACGGAGCGTGGTAAATAAGGTTGGTGAGCTGCAGGCACAAGTCGCCACATGGGACTATAATATAGTGGCAATAACAGAGACCTGGCTCAAAGAAGGGGAGGATTGGGAACTTAATATTCCTGGCTACAAGGTATTCAGGAAAGATAGGGAAGGAAGAAAATGAGGGGGGTGGGGGCGGGAGGCAGTATTGATTAAAGAAACTATTATAGCACTGGAGAGGGATGATATAGTAGAGGGGTCAAAAACAGAATCTATTTGGTTAGAATTAAGGAAAATTAGAGGGGCTATTACGCTACTGGGTGTATACTAAAGGCCACCAAATAGTGTGAAAGAGATAGAGGAGCAAATTTGCAGGGAAATTACAGAAAGATGCAAGAACTACAGTGCAGTGATAATAGATGACTTCAATTATTCTAATATAGACTGGGATAGTAACAGTGTAAAGGGCAAAGAGGGGGAGGAATTCTTGAAATATGTACAAGAGAAATTTCTTGATCAGTGTGTTTCCAGTCCAACGAGGAAGGAAACAATGCTGAATATAGTTCTGGGGAATGAAGTGGAGCAAGTGGAGCATACTTCACTGGGAGAGCATTTAGGGAACAGTGATCATAATATCATCAGGTTTAGAATAATTATGGAAAAGGACAAGGAACAATCAAGCGTAAAAATACTTAACTGGAGGAGGGCTAAATCAGTGTGTTGAAAAGGGATGTGGCCCAGGTGGATTGGAATCAAAAATTGGAGGTAAAACAGTAATTGAACAATGGGAGGTCTTCAAAGAGATCATTCAGCTACAGAATAGGCACATTCCCATGAGGAGAGAAAGGGCATCCAAGGCAAGAGCTTCCTGGATGACTAAAGAAATAGAGGTTAAAATGAGGCAGAAAAAGGAGACTTAAGACAAATGTGAGGTTCATAATACAGTAGAGAACCAAGCTGAATATAGAAAGTAGAGAGGAGATCTAAAAATGGGAATAAGAGGGGCAAAGGGAGTATGAGAATAGATTAGCAGCTAACATAAAAGGGAATCCAAAAGTCTTTTATAAACACATAAATAGTTAAAGGGTAGTCAAAGGAAAGGTGGGACTGATTAGGGAGATCTTCTTGTGGAGGCAGAGGGCATAGCTCAGGTACTAAATGAATACTTTGCATCTGCCTTCACTAGAGAAGAAGATTTTGCCAATGTAACAGTAAAGTGGAGTAGATCAGCCATGATCTTATTGAATGGCGGAGCAGGCTCGAGGGGCCATATGTCCTACTCCTGCTCTTAATTCTTATGTTCTTATGCTCTTATCAGGCAGTGGCGATATTGGATAGGGTAAAAATAGATAAAGAGGATGTACTTAAAAGGTTGGCAGTTCTCAAAGTAGAAAAGTCACCCGGTCCGGATGGGATGCATCCTAGGTTAGGGAGGTAAGGGTGGAAATTGCGGAGGCTCTGGCCACAATCTTCCAATCCTTGGATATGGGACTGGTGCCAGAGGACTGGTGGATTGCAAATGTTTCACCCCTGTTTAAAAAGGGGAGCGGGATAAACCCGGCAACTATAGGCCAGTCAGCCTAACATCGATGGTGGGGAAACTTTTAGAGACAATAATTAGGACAAAATTAATTGGCATTTGAAAAAGTTTGGGTTGATAAATGAAAGCCAGCATGGATTTGTTAAATGCAAATCGTGTTTGACTGACTTGATTGAGTTCTTTGATGAAGTAATGGAGAGGGTTGATGAGGGTAATGCAGTTGATGTTGTGTATATGGACTTTCAAAAGGCGTTTGACAAAGTATCACATAATAGACTTGTGAGCAAAATTAAAGCCCATGGGATTAAAGGGACAGCAGCATGGATACAAAATTGGCTAAAGGAGGGAAGTATACAGTGGTGTTCCCCAGGGGTCGGTATTAGGACCACTGCTCTTTTTGATATATATTAATGACCTGGACTTGGGTATACGGGGCATAATTTCAAAGTTTGCAGATGACACGAAACTTGGAAATGTAGTAAACAGTGAGGAGGATAGTAACAGACTTCAGGAGAACATAGACAGACTAGTGAAATGGGCAGACACATGGCAGATGAAATTTAATGCAGAAAAGTGTGAAGTGATACATTTTGGTAGGAAGAATGAGGAGAGGCAATGTAAACTAAATGGTACAATTTTAAAGGGGGTGCAGGAACAGAGAGACCTGGGGGTGTGCGTACACAAATCTTTGAAGGTGGCAGGACAAGTTGAGAAGGCTGTTAAAAAAGCATACGGGATCCTTGGCTTTATGAATAGAGGCATAGGGCTTGATTTTGTCATTGGGGCGGGCTGGGGTCGTGTCATCCGCTTTTTGTGTTAGCCACCCGACTCCAATTGGATGTGGGAGAATTATTCGATTTTCCCCTAATTGGGCAATTGAGTTCCAGCATGTGGGAACCCATGACCCAATTAGTTTTTTCAGTCTGAAAGTCACCTCTGATGATGTCGTCATTGCTGCTGCATTTAAGGTCTGCAAAGACTGGAAAGCTTTTGGCCTTTGCTGTGAGAGGGACCTGGAGGCAAAATGAGCAGCAGGAGACCTAAGTCTGCTCCCAGAATTTTTTACCACCACCACCACCACCACTACTACTACTACTACTACTACTACTACTACTACTCCAGGCTCCAAACTTCCACAACAATGGTTAAGCCTGCTAAAAGTTCCCCCAGAATGATGATTGATCAAATCTCCTTCTTAATGGTGGACCTGCGGCTGATAGTCAGCAATCCAAGTGTGCTACCACCAGGTTTCACCGTTGTGTTTCAGAGGAGGCGTGCATCACGTCGGAAAAGTCTTAAAATCAGAAAGGCCTCTCAAAATGAGATTATAGAGGCAATTAAGTGGTTGTTAAGGGCCTTAAGGGCCTATCCTGCCTCTTGGAGGCGGGACGGAGACAGGATCAGAAACCACACATTTGGGAAAATTGCTCGGAGGCGGGATGGAGGCGGGGTCGGGCCCGCCCGCCATTTTTTGCAATTTTAACCCCCCCCCCCCCCACGCCTCCATTCCCGCCTCCTCGGGCCTGGCAAAATCGAGCCCATAGAGTACAAAAGCAAGGAAGTTATGCTAAACTTTTATAAAGCACTGGTTAGGCCTCAGTTGGAGTATTATGTTCAACTCTGGGCACCACACTTTAGGGAGGATGTCAAGGCCTTGGCGATGGTGCCGAAGAGATTCACTAGAATGGTTCCAGGGATGAGGGACTTCAGTTATGTGGAGAAGCTGGGGTTGTTCTCCTTAGAGCAGAGAAGGTTAAGAGGAGATTTGATAGAGGTGTTCAAAATCATGAATGGTTTTGATAGAGTAGATAAGAGAGAACTGTTTCCATTGGCAGAAGGGTCGATAACCAGAGGACAGAAATTTAAGGTGATTAGCAAAAAACCAGAGGCAACATGAGGAAGCATTTTTTTTTACGCAACGATTTGTTATGATCTTGAATGCACTGCCTGAAAGGGTGGTGGAGGCAGATTCAATCGTAACTTTCAAAAGAGAACTGGATAAATACTTGATGAGGAAAAAAAATTACAGGGCTATGGGGAAAGGAGTGGGACTAATTGGAGAGTTCTTTCAAAGAGCCGGCACAGGCACAATGGGCCGAATGGCCGCCTTCTGCGCTGTAACGTTCTATGATTCAATGTTGATGTGATTTCCCCGTTTCACAGGCCTTCATCTGAGCAATTTCTTACAGGTTGTTTACAACAACGACATCATCAACCTGCTGCTCGATAATGGAGCAAACGTGAACAAGCTGAATAACGAGGGCGTTTCAGCGCTTAACTGCTGCAACACACTTTACTATCCTGTCGGCTCCTTTCTACACAAGGAAATCAACAGACTCACAAACAAAAATAAGGTTTGTCTCACTTGAAGCCAGTACCAGCTGGTGAGGCGTTTTCCTGAATCCATCTTCTTTTGCACGGGGCAACCGGTAAAAACGGGGCAAGTTTCATTTCCCGTGGGACATCCAGAGTCTGTTTAACTTAATTTATAGAATTCAATTATCTGAACCCTTCCGCGCTATAAGTTTTGATGATTCTTCTGAACTCAGCCAATAGAGTCAGATGCACATCATTCCCAGGAGGGTTCTCCCGATCCTGGGTGGTTTACAACCTTTCTCCAGAGTGCCTGCCGACCTTCCATTGAAGAAATAGCAGGAGTTAGGAACCTCCCCGCACCCTGTAAGTTCTACCCCATAGAACTTTACTGCACTAAAAGAGGCCATTTGGCCCATCATGCCTTTGCCAGCTCTCTGAAAGAACTATCCACTCAGTGATAAAGACTAAAGAAAATCAAATATTTATCCACTTCCCTTTGAAAAGCTGTTGCGGATTCTGCCTCTACAAGTGTTTCTGATATGTTCCTAACTTCTCCCTTCGGTCTTTTGGTGATGAACTTAAATTTATGCGCTCTAGTTACCGACTCACCAACCGGTGGAAATGGTATTTCCTCATCAAAAACCTTGAAATTTTATTTAATTTCCCTGTACATAAAGGATGCATCATGCTGTGTGAAACCTGTTACAGTGAATGGACGGCACACGTTACAGGAAGGGAACTGCTAGGATTTTAGAACTTAAATTGTTTGCTTCACAGATGGAGTAAATTTAAATGAGGTATTACAATCTAAGTCTGCCGTTTTTTCACTTCTGTTTAATCATGCATCTTAATAAATACAAATGAGTAGCTTTAGCATGAGCTAATGGCCTGCCAAGGTGGTGTTTACTAGCAGCTGGAGATGTCAAGAGAGGACCATAGGAACAGGAGTCAGCCATTCAGCCCCTCGAGCCTGTTCCGCCATTCAATTAGATCATGGCTGGTCTGTATCTTAACTCCATTTGTCTGCCTTGGTTTCGTAACCCTTAATATCCTTTGCCTAACAAAAATCTATCAATCTCAGTTTTGAAATTTTCAATTGACCCCCCAGCATCCACAGCCACATGGAGGAGAGTGTTCCAGATTTCCACTACCCTTGGTGTGAAGGAGTGCTTCCTGACATCACCCCTCAACAGCCTGGCTCTAATTTTAAGGTTACGCCCTCTTGTTCTTGACTCCCCCACCAGAGGAAATAGTTTCTCTCTATCTACTCTACCAAATCATTTAATCATCTTAAATACCTCAATCAGACTACCCCTTAATCTTCTACACTCAAGGGAATACAACCCTAGTCTATGCAACCTGTCCTCAAAATTTAACCCTTTTAGCCCCAGTATCATTCTGGTTAATCTGCGCTGCTCCCCCTCCAAGGCCAATATAGTGTATGGTGTTACACTACACCATTTTCATAGCATACGTGAATGGTAATAGGGTTCATTGTTCTCTCGGAGGTCCGTTATCCTAAATACTTTGCATTTAGTTAGGTTTTGGTTCACAGGAAGCTTATGCTTATGGCAGCGATACTTTGCATTGAGCACAAATAAAAACCATCCGTAAAGCTTTTGAACTGTGTCGCTACACGCAAATGTTTTTCTCTTTGCTTAGCTTGCGGTCAGCTAAGGGTCTATCTATCCGACCTAATGCTCCAGCGTGGAGCTTCTCATGATGGGAGCACAGGGAATTCAGATGCTGGGTATGTCTACCCAACCTTGACCCTCCCCACAACCACCACCCCACCCCCCACCCCCCCACCAAATGAATGAGCGCAAAACTGTCCAGGCCTTGAATTAGATGAGCTGATGTCTGCAATATGCGCTCCTGACATGCAAATTGGAATTCACCCCATCCTTTCTTCTAGGTCCATAAAAGTGTCTCGGTTTAACCTTGTTGGTGTCCTGCACTGTGGTCCTTGGCCTTTCGCTGAGGTTTCTCGCTGAAGAGTTTACTGTTGCCCACCTTGTGGTGACCTCACTTTGAATTGTTCTTTCTCCAGGCCGAGGAGGCTCCTCGTAAAGCCTCAGTGAGAAAAGGATCCCAGAAGGAACCTGTTGGTGAACTGACGAAGCAGGTGAAGAAGGCCAAAAGACTCTCAATTTACGACCGCAAAATCAGGTTGGGGAGCATAACCTACAAGACACTTCCGTCCATTTCACTGTCGTCAGAAAACAAGAGTGAGGAGAAGCAGGCGGAGGAGGATGACCAGACTTTGGAGTTAGTAGGGTCACTGGAGGGGGAAAGTATAAGGTCAGAGACTGACGATGAATCTGAGAGCCTACTGTCGCCATCAGGAGGCATTCCCTCAACTGCTAACTTTGAATCTTCGCATAGCATCCGGAACTATCAGTTCGACGTTGTTGACCAACACTTGCAGCGTGCTGCTCATGTCTTAAGTAGGAACAAGCAATTTAAGAGCTCAACTGGGAAAAAATCGTCGGTAACTGGCAGCAAGCATGTCGAAAAACTATGGGAAATAGCAGAGATGAAATCAGAGTAGGTGCCACAAGAACAACAATTGTCTCACGGAGGCCTTGCAGTAAAGGCATCCCACCAAAACACAACCCAAACAGACTACCAGCTAAGCTCCTCGACCCAATTCAATGTAAACCGATGACCACCCAATTATCGGACCCCCCCCCCCCCGCACCCCCATCCCGCTCCCCTTGTCTTCTGGTGAAGGCACCAACTCAAGCAGAGGCACAAGTTCATGGTGGATGGCTGGGTGCGCTCGAGTACTTCACTCAGTCTTCATTTGTGTGCCGAGTAAGTGAGTCTCAGCCATGGGGAATGGTGTCAGCTGCAAGCCAACTGCCCTCATCTGATGGCCATCTGCATCGCGGACCCAAGGCTGCTTATTGTTCCGGCTCACTAACTCAAGGGTACTGAGGCCAACTATACCATCATTATGGTTGACATCCGAGCCTAGACTTGATAAATCAAAATAGGGATCAAACCTGGAGCCTTCCTGCACTGCGCTCTGTCCAGTTACCCTTATACGCTCCTCTGTCCCATTGCTAAATGCACTGCGCTCTGTCATGTGACACTCACACTCTCCCCTGTCCCATTGCTAAACACACTGCGCTCTGTCCAGTTATCCTCACACTCTCCCCTGTCCCATTGCTAAACGCACTGCACTCTGTCCAGTTATAGAGTCATATAGAGTCACAGAGTTATACAGCACAGAAAGAGGCCCTTCGGCCCATCGTGTCCGCACCGGCCATCAAGCCCTGTCTATTCTAATCCCATTTTCCAGCACTTGGTCCGTAGCCTTGTATGCTATGGCATTTCAAGTGCTCATCTAAATGCTTCTTGAATGTTGTGAGGGTTCCTGCTTCTACCACCCTTTCAGGCAGTGACTTCCAGATTCCAACCACCCTCTGGGTGAAAAAGTTTTTCCTCAAATCCCCTCTAAACCTCCTGCCCCTTATCTTGAAACTATGCCCCCTGGTTATTGACCCCTCTACTAAGGGGAAAAGATCCTTTTTATCTACCCTAGCTATGCCCCTCATAATTTTGTACACCTCAATCAGGTTCCCCCTCAGCCTTCTCTGTTCTAAGGAAAACAACCCCAGCCTGTCCAGCCTCTCTTCATAGCTGAAGCGCTCCTGCCCAGGTAACATCCTGGTGAATCTCCTCTGCACCCTCTCCAATGCAATCACATCCTTCCTATAGTGTGGCGACCAGAACTGCACACAGTATTCCAGCTGTGGCCTAACTAGCATTTTGTACAGCTCCATCATCACCTCCCTGCTCTTATATTCTGTGCCTCGGCTAATGAAGGCAAGTATCCCATATGTCTTTTTAACCACCTTATCTACCTGTCCTGCTGCCTTCAGGGATCTATGTACATGCACACCAAGGTCCCTCTGATCCTCTGTCCTTCCTAGGGTCCTACCATTCATTGTGTATTCCCTTGCCTTGTTAGTCCTCCCAAAATGCATCACCTCACACTTTGCCACTGTTCTGCCCATCTAACCAACCCGTCTATATCGTCCTGTAGCCTGAGGCTTCCCTCCTCGCTATTTACCACTCCACCAATTTTCGTGTCATCTGCGAACTTACTGATCATACCTCCTACATTCATATCTAAATCATTAATGTACACTACAAACAGCAAAGGACCCAGCACCGATCCCTGCGGTACACCACTGGACACAGGCTTCCAGTCACAAAAACAACCTTCGACCATCACCCTCTGCCTCCTGCCACTAAGCCAATTTTGGATCCAATGTGCCAAATTGCCCTGAATCCCATGGGCTCTTACCTTCTTGACCAGTTTCCCATGCGGGACTTTGTCAAAAGTCTTACTGAAGTCCATGTAGACTACATCAACTGCACTACCCTCATCCACACGCCTAGTCACCCCCTTGAAAAATTCAGTCAAATTGGTTAGACATGATCTCCCCCTGACAAAGCCATGCTGACTATTCTTGATTACTCCTTGCCTCTCCAAGTGGAGACTAATTCTGTCCCTCAGAATTTTTTCCAATAATTTCCCTACCACTGATGTTAGGCTCACTGGCTTGTAATTCCCTGGTTTATCCCTACTACCCTTCTTGAATAATGGTACTATGTTAGCTGTTCTCCAGTCCTCTGGCACCTCCCCTGTGGCCAGAGAGGTTCTGAAAATTTGTGTCAGAGCCCCTGCAATCTCCTCGCTTGCCTCACACAGCAGCCTGGGATACATCTCGTCTGGGCCTGGGGATTTATCCACTTTTAAGCCTGCTAAAACCGCTAGTACCTCCTCCCTCTCGATGCTAATTTGTTCAAGTATATCACAATCCCCCTGCCTGATTTCTATGCCTACATCGTCCTTCTCCGTAGTGAACACAGATGCAAAATATTCATTTTAAACCTCACCTACATCTTCCGGCTCTACACACAGATTGCCAGTTTGGTCCCTAATGGGCCCTACTCTTTCCCTGGTTATCCTCTTGCCCTTAATATACTTATAAAACACCTTGAGATTTTCCTTTATTATGCCCGCCAGTGTTTTTTCATGCCCCCTCTTCGCTCTCCTAATTTCTTTTTTAAGTACCCCCCTGCACTTCCTATACTCCTCCAGGGCTTCCACTGTTTTTAGTCCTTTGTATCTGCCAAAAGCCTCCCTTTTTGTCCTAATCCATTCTTGTATATCCCTTGACATCCAGGGTTCCCTGGGCTTGTTGGTCCCACCCTTGCCCTTTACGGGAACATGTTGGCGTTGTACTCTCTCTATTTCCTTTCTGAAAGACTCCCACTGCTCTGATGTGGATTTTCCTACAAGTAGCTGATCCCAGTCCACTTTGGCCAGATCCTGCCTTATCATATTAAAATCGGCCTTCCCCCAATTTAGAACCTTTATTTCCAGTCCATCTTTGTCCTTTTCCATGACTACCTTAAATCTCACTGAATTATGGTCACTGTCACCAAAATGCTCTCCTACTAACACTTCTACCACTTGCCCAGCTACATTCCCTAGAATTAGGACCAGTACCGCCCCCTCTCTTGTAGGACTTTCTACATGCTGGCTCAAAAAGCTCTCCTGGATGCACTTTAAGAGTTCCGCACCCTCGAAGCCTTTCACCCTCTGACTATCCCAGTTAATATTGGGGAAGTTGAAATCCCCTGCTATTATTACCCTATTATTTCTACACTTCTCTGAGATTTGCCTACATATCTGTTCCTCTATCTCCCCCTGACTGTTTGGGGGCCTATAGTATACTCCCAGCAAAGTGCTTGCCCCCTTTTTGTTTTTAAGTTCTACCCATATGGCCTCATTAGAGGAACCTGCTAAGATATCATCCCTCCTTACTGCAGTAATTGACTCCTTGATTAATATTGCGACACCCCCTCCTCTTTTACACTCGCCTCTGTCTCGCCTGAAGATTCTATACCCCGGAATATTGAGCTGCCAGTCCTGCCCCTCCCTCAACCATGTCTCTGTGATAGCAATGATATCATACTCCCATGTGTTCATCAACATCTTCAATTCATCTGCCTTACTCGCAAGACTCCTTGCATTAAAATAAATGCCATCCAGCCTTGCCATACTCCCTTGTGCCGTTACATATTTACTCTGCCTTCCAGGCTGACTTGTTTTTTCCTCTATATTTGGCTGTGCATCACCCCCTACTATAGCTCCACTCCGTCACACTCTCCCCGTCCTATTGCTAAACGCACTGCGCTCTGTCCAGTTACCCTTACACTCTCCCCGTCCCATTGCTAAACGCACTGCGCTCTGTCCAGTTATCCTCACACTCTCCCTGTCCCATTGTTAAACACACTGCACTCTGTCCAGTTACCCTCACACTCTCCCCTGTCCCATTGCTAAACGCACTGCCCTCTGTCCAGTTATCCTCACACTCTCCCCTGTCCCATTGCTAAACGCACTGCCCTCTGTCCAGTTATCCTCACACTCTCCCCATCCTATTGCTAAACGCACTGCCCTCTGTCCAGTTATCCTCACACTCTCCTCTGTCCCATTGCTAAACGCACTGCCCTCTGTCCAGTTATCCTCACACTCTCCCCGTCCTATTGCTAAACGCACTGCCCTCTGTCCAGTTATCCTCACACTCTCCCCTGTCCCATTACTAAACGCACTGCGCTCTGTCCAGTTACCCTCACACTCTCCCCATCCTATTGCTAAACGCACTGCCCTCTGTCCAGTTATCCTCACACTCTCCCCTGTCCCATTGCTAAACGCACTGCCCTCTGTCCAGTTATCCTCACACTCTCCCCGTCCTATTGCTAAATGCACTGCCCTCTGTCCAGTTATCCTCACACTCTCCCCTGTCCCATTACTAAACGCACTGCGCTCGGTCCAGTTACCCTCACACTCTCCCCTGTCCCATTACTAAACGCACTGCCCTCTGTCCAGTTACCCTCACACTCTCCCCGTCCTATTGCTAAATGCACTGCCCTCTGTCCAGTTATCCTCACACTCTCCCCTGTCCCATTACTAAACGCACTGCGCTCTGTCCAGTTACCCTCACACTCTCCCCTGTCCCATTGCTAAATGCAGTGACTTCCGTGCAGTCAGATTATTTTTCCTTTTCCCATTACTACATGTGCAGTGTGGCCCTGTTCAGTTTGAACCTTTGTTCTGATCCTCTTGTATAGAAATTGTTAATCCTTGACTTATCACCAAATGATATTACAATTTTATTTTTTCATATGTGTGCCATTTCCAGACACCAGAGGAGAAGAATGATCATTAACCTGCTTCTCCGCAGGGGAGCGGACCCCAATAATTCCACAAATCCGATGGCGCCAGTCTTTTTCTCCGTGTTGGCAGCAGACATCACTGCAGTCAAGTCCTTACTGGAGAGTGGAGCAGACCCAAACATTCGACTTCAGTCGCCGGTAATGCACCAAACTGTGCTAAGTCGCGCCCCCTGGCACGGTGAGGGGTGTAGCCGCCGTTGGCAGTGCCTGTGAATTTGATTGGATGATGTGACGTGTTAACAAAGCGCAGGCGACAGTATGACTTGTCTTCAGGCTCCGAGTTGTGTGGCAGCCTTGAGACTCAACAACAACTTGCATTTGTACAGTGCCTTTAACATAGTAAAATGTCCCAAAATGCGTCACAAAGGTGTAATCAAAAACAAATTGGACGCCGAACCAAAGAAACAGTTATTAGGAATATTTGCCAAAGCAATAAGCTTGGACAAAGAGATAGGTTCTAGGGAGGGTCCTCAAGAAGAAAGAAAGAACTTGCATTTATATAGCATCTTTCACCCCCCTCAGGACATCCCAGAGCACTTTACAGTCAATGAAGCCCTTGTAAAGCAAAATCAAAATACTGCAGGTGCTGGAAATACTCAGCAGGTCAGGCAGCATCTGTGGAGAAAGAAACAGAGTCAACATTTCAGGTCATTGACCTTTTGTCAGAACTGGAAAAACTGAGAGATGTAACAGGTTTTAAGCAAGTACAGGGGCAGGGAAAGGCGGGAGGGGAGGAAAGAACAAAGGGGAAGGTCTGTGATTGGGTGGAAGGCAGGAGAGATGCAGAGAGGATGTTTCCCCTCGTGGGGAAATCTAGAACTCGGGGGCACAGTTTCAGAATAAAGGGTTGCCCTTTTAGAACTGAGATGAGGAGGAATTTCTTCTCTCAGAGGGTCGTAAATCTGTGGAATTCTCTGCCCCAGAGAGCCGTGGAGGCTGGGTCATTAAATACATTTAAGGTGGAGATAGACAGATTTTTGCAAGGTAAGGGAGTGAAGGGTTATGGGGAGCGGGCAGGGAAGTGGCTCTGAGCCCAAGATCAGCCATGATCTTATTGAATGGCGGAGCAGGCTCGAGGGGCCAAGTGGCCTATTCCTGCTCCTATTTCTTACGTTTTTATGTTCTTATTAAATGACAAAAGGGATGATGGTGCAAGGCAAAAGCGGATGGTAATGGGACAAGTAAAGAAACAAAAGATGGGTCTAGAGGAGGCAAAAGCAGAATCATTACCAACAGCTGCTGTCTGAGAAAATGGGAGCGGTGGTTATGATCTGAAATTGTTGAACTCAATGTTGAGTCCAGAAAGCTGTAAAGTGCCTAATCGAAAGATGAGGTGCTGTTCCTCGAGCTTACGTTGAGCTTCATTGGAACAGTGCAGGAGGCCGAGGACAGAAAGGTCAGAGTGGGAGTGCGGTGGAGAATTAAAGTGACAGGCGACCGGAAGCTCGGGGTCACGTTTACGGACTGAATGGGAGGTGTTCCGCAAAGCGGTCACCCAATCTGCGTTTGGTCTCCCCAATGTAGATGAGACCGCATCGTGAGCAGCGAATGCAGCATACTAAATTGCAAGAAGTACAAGTAAATCGCTGTTTCACCTGGAAGGAGTGTTTGGGACCCTGGACGGTGGGAAGGGAGGAGGTAAAAGGGCAGGTGTTGCATCTCCTGTGCTTGTACGGGAAGGTGCCGTGGGAAGGGGAGTGGGTGTTAGGGGTAATCTCGGAAATGTTGCACACAGCAAGGTCTCAAAAATAGCAATGTTGTAATGGCCAGCTAATTTTTTTAGTGATGTTGGTGGAGGGATAAATATTGGCCCAGGACCAACAGTTTCATTGGAACAGGACAGAGAGGTCAGAGTGGGAGTGGGATGGAGAATTAAAATGACAGGTGACCAGAAGCTCAGGGTCACGCTTACGGACTGAACGGAGGTCCCGCCCAGCCCGGGACCGGCTTTTTCAATGTTAAAGTTCGCACATGCACGAAACTGTGAATGGTCCGCGCACCCAAAGCAAAGATTATGGGGAACATTGGTCAGGACACCAGGGAGAACTCCCCTGCTCTTCTTCAAATAGTGCCATGGGATCTTTTACATCCAGCTGAGAGGGCAGACGGGGCCTCGGTTTAACGTCTCATCCGAAAGACGGCACCACCGACAGTGCAGCACTCCCTCAGCACTGCACTGGCGAGTCAGCCTGAATTTGGCACAAGTCTCTGGAGTGGGAACTTGAATCAACCCCCTTCTGACTCTGAGGCGAGAGTGAGCCACGGAGGACAGGGAAATGGTGAGGCCAGGGGCTTTTTAGCTCTCCAGGTTGATCCTGGAGTAGTGAGCGGTTTCGGCAGAGGAGGCCCAATCGTGCTTGGTGTGGTGATGGACGGCTAAGCCAGTTGTGCACCAAATATGCCATACCAGAGGGAACGACCAGGATGGGAGACAGCAAAGGTTTTGCTCGGGACACGGGCACAAAGGTGGAAGCGAGGGAATGGTTGAGCAAATCCACAGTTACAGAAGGATTGTAGTGAATGGAGAGCCAAAAGCTAGGCCATTGGGAGTTTGAAAGTGCAGTTGTAAGTGACTTGAGGGAGAGTTTTTTTCCAAGAGTGGATGCAAAGGAAGTGGGGTTGTAATGAGGTAGGGGGAAGAGTGTGGTGATGGATACAGGAAATTGGTTAGAGATGGCAAGGTCGAGGGCAGATATGGGTGGGAGTGTTTATATGGAGGGAGAGATTTAGGGGACAGGAAGGCACTTCAGTCAGAAGATAGAGGGGTCAAGGGGAGCTGAGATGGAGGTTGAATTTGCTGAGGATAAGGAGTCATTCAGTGCAGAGGCTGAGGGAGGAAAGGAGGGAGGATATCTCGGAGACAAACTCAGGGTGGGGCTTGTGGGTGATGGGCAATGAAGATTTTAAAGCAGAGGCGAGAAGGGTGGAATGAGGTGAGGCGCTCGAGGAGGAGAAGGTGCCAGGGGAGTAGGGAGAGAGACCGAGGTGTGACTTAATCACAAAGGCCACACCATCACCGTGGCGGTTTGGACAAGGCAGGTGGTGGGAAGCACAGCCCGGCGGCAAGGTTTCAGTACGGCGCATGATGCTGCCACCCATGGGACAAGTTGCAGTGAAAGCCAGGATGTCAATGCAGCCATTGACAATAAGGCCACTGATAGCAAGGGCCTTGTTTGCGAGTTATTGGAATACGGAGGAAATGCGGAGAAGGGCGGTGATGGTTGATTCATTGGCAGAATCCAAGACGGCAGTGTGGTGGGGTGAGTGGGAGGGGCAGGAGGACAAGGAGGTTAGTCACTGTGGGAGAGGTCGGAGGTCGGGGAGGTTAGTCACTGTGGGAGGGGTCGGAGGTCGGGAGGTTAGTCACTGTGGGAGCGGTCGGAGGTCGGGGAGGTTAGTCACTGGGAGGGGTTGGAGGTCGGGGAGGTTAGTCACTGGGAGGGGTCGGAGGTCGGGGAGGTTAGTCACTGGGAGCGGTTGGAGGTCGGGGAGGTTAGTCACTGTGGGAGCAGTCGGAGGTTGGGGAGGTTAGTCACTGGGAGGGGTCGGAGGTCGGGGAGGTTAGTCACTGTGGGAGGGGCCTGAGGTCGGGGAGGTTAGTCACTGTGGGAGGGGTCGGAGGTCAGGGAGGTTAGTCACTGTGGGGGAGGGCGGAGAGGTTAATCACTGTGGGAGGAGCCTGAGGTCAGGGAGGTTAGTCACTGTGGGAGGGGTCGGAGGTCAGGGAGGTTAGTCACTGTGGGAGGGGCCGGAGGGCAGCGAGGTTAATCACTGTGGGAGGAGCCTGAGGTCAGGGAGGTTAGTCCCTGTGGGAAGGGTCGGAGGTCAGGGAGGTTAGTCACTGGGAGGGGCCGGAGGTCGGGGAGGTTAGTCACTGTGGGAGGGGCCGGAGGTCGGGGAGGTTAGTCACTGTGGGAGGGGAGGAGCTGGAAGGCGAGAGGTTAACTCCCGTGGACATGCTGGTCTAGAAGCTCGGCAACAGAGGATGGAATGTGGGCAGTTGGGGTTTGCTGCTTGTGAGGAGGCAACAGGTGTCTCGATGGGCCCTTTGGAGAATGCTAACACAGGCACTTCAGGCCTTCAGCTGTCAAGCCCTGAGCTATGGAATTCCCTCCCTGAACCTCTCTGCTTCTCTACCTCCTCCTCCTTTAAGATGTTCCTTAAAACCTATTTCTTTGAGCAAGATTTTGGCCAGCTATCCTATTGTCTCCTTATGTGGCTCGGGGTGAAATTTTGTCTGATATAACTGTCCTGTGAAGCCCCTTGGGACATTTTTGACGAAGTTAAAGACGCAGCATAAATACAAGTAGGTGTTGTGTGACTGTACTGCATGCTGTAGTATGACTGGACCGCATGACTTGCACTGTGTGACCCGTGCTGTAGCATGCCTGTACCATGTGCCTCGTGCAGCATTGCGGCCGTATCACGACTGGAGCTGCGGTGTTCCAAAGCTGTCCCAGCCAAGGTAAAGGGGGCCGGGAGTGGGGGGGAAGGAGGCAACCGTTGCCCAGCTACAGTTGGCCTCAGTGTCTCACAGGTGTTGCGTGGACAAAAAAATAGCCAGGATTCCCGCTCCAAATCGTGATCCATTGGCACCTACTGGGTCGCACACCTGCACGGACTTGAGGTAAGGAGAGGATTAGACTCGTCTGTGATGCCACAGTAAGTGAAAAAGAAAATGAGCCAGGGGCTGCGATTCACTATCGCCCCCATTATCTTCAGCAGAGAAGGGGAGAAAACTGGGCCACTCCTAATATGGCACTGCTAGTGTCTCAGATCACCAGCAATGGGCTGGCATTCTGGCATTGGGGAAGCTGCTGCCTGAAATCTGGGGCCTATTTTAGTGGGTGGAAGACCTTTCTCTTCACCGAAATCAGCCAGGGTCACGGTCTTAGATACATTCCCAGCTGGGCAGTGTGACGTGTATTTAAGGTCAATGCTTGCAGAACCATAAGTAACGAATACCATCAATGGGTCAGTGAAGATGTTTGGTTTAGCAGGCAGGGAGGACCTGTACAAGTGAGTGGTACCTTTTATCCGACTATCACTTCTGTCATTAATGTAAAACACCCTGAAGAAGTGCCAAGCCTTTACCCCTCCTCTGTGTGTAAATTTGAAGCTGCCATATTGGGCAGAACTCCAGTATCGCCATGTGATAATGGGATGATAAGCAAACTGTCGACCTGGAAATGGGCTCCAATTCCAGCCCCCACCCTGTAGTAAAATAATTCCACTTTGCTTATTTTGAAGGATGATAAGGCTGACCTCTTCAAGAGACATCAAAGCTTTAATGTGCAACCCAAATCTCTGAGACTTGTATCCCACACTTGATCCATAGACACTGCACATATGTCCTTCCTTCCTCCCTCCTTCCCTCCTCTCTCTCTCTCTCTCTCTCTCAACTTTCAACTTTCAGTCATGAGTTGTATATCTGAACCTTCACCTCATGCCAGAAAATTTAACATTATTATAGGCGCCAAGCTATGCCCATCAACTGAGCCACACAGGAAGACCAAATGGCGGTTACCTACTCTTTGTCTCTCTTCTCTCATTCTATTTTTCTTTCTTTCTCTTACTGGAGAGCAGGGCTATCACGCCAGTCACAGCAGTAATGAAAGTTCTGTATTAAATCCACTGCCTCTATGTCAAGAGAGAACGAAAGAAGTGGCTTGTGCTGCCAGCACAGTCCGCACAGGTGGGAGCCATCATCCTCAGATGAGAGTGGACTCCCTCTTGCTAAATACAGGTCATTGGTAGGCTTCACACACACTCAATGTCTCTCTATATTCTCTCCCTCCGCCCCGCCCCGCCTTTCACACACGTATCTCTGTGCCACACACACACCAGTTTAAGAGTCTGTATCAACCCCTGTGGGCACTTGTGCTGTTTTTCCCTGGCTCCCTGCCTCGTTGGCCTCCTGGGTTATACACCTCATTCCTCCAAGAGGGCGAGGTTTGGGGGGGGGGGGTCTGCGCCCAGACTTCTAATGGTGGTCCTGGCTAGCCGCTGGGAGCAGCCCTGTGAAGTCTTGTGGCCAGTTCTTTCCCCGGGGAAACATCTGGCCCACACTCAGCAACTCCACACAGCTGTGCAACTGAAACCCGAGATCGTGGAGCGGGGGGT
Organism: Squalus acanthias; assembly: GCA_030390025.1. NCBI lineage: Eukaryota > Metazoa > Chordata > Chondrichthyes > Squaliformes > Squalidae > Squalus > Squalus acanthias. The sequence continues at coordinate 76,511,219 of CM059429.1, read as the reverse complement.
GCGGGGAATCACAACCCATGTCCCACCATACTGCAGCGTCTCATTCTTATGTCCCTATTGTCCTTGCATATTGTTCTTTGTAAGCTGTCGGACAAGGTGGTGGTTCATTTCTATGTACTTCCCTGCTGAGTGAGGAATCCTAGTCAAGGGGTGGTGCGGTTTTGTTGAGCATTAATGCATCAGTGGTCAGTGCCGTACAACAGGTACAAATTCCACTTCGCTCAGTTCCCAATCTGAACTATGATGAGCGGTAATGTAGGATGCACTTCCCAACATCTCCCAACAGCACTAAGGGATGAACGGAGCAGTGAGTCACTCCCGGGAAGTCTCTGGCACCTGGTTGGCTCCGGGAGGCAATGGCAGCGTCTTTGGAACATGCCAACAACCTCCCCTCCCACCACCCACCACCCCCCCCCCCCCCCCCCCCCCCCCACCACCAGCTCCCGGCATAAGGTTCAGCAGGTGAAGAATTGAGAGTGAAAGCACAAAAGAAATGATGGGATACATCGTATGAAAATAAAATGCAGGTGAACATGAGGACTGCGTTTTTGCTGTTTGCTTGCAGATGAAGCAAATGCAAGGACTGGCCCCACTCCACGTCGCCGCAGCTATCCCTGGCAACAAAGGAGTGAAGCTTACAGAGCTGCTGCTTAATGCTGCAGCAAACCCTGATGCAGGAGCAGAAGACGAGGATGAGATCTATGAGCCTGACCAGGTATAGTTTCCGATGACCGATCCCACATCCTTGTTTGAGGAACTCCTTAAACCTATTGGGGTAAGGTAGACAGTGGCCGTTATCCTAGGGATTAGAACGAAGGTCAGGCGAGGCCGAGCAAATGAGAGCCAGGTCTATCTATCTAGTTTTGCATCTCATGAGTGACTGCCATGTTAGAAGGGCAGGAAGCATCCCAACTGGCTGGTTTTAAGAGACTGGAAAAACAAAACCACGACAAACCAAATCATCAGTTGGAAAAAAAAAAGTTAATATTATCTTTTTAAGAAAATGACATTCAGTAAAAATGCAGGTGTCTCAAAGTATGGACTATGTTAGACAACTGCAGGTAGACTCTAAGCCTTCCTGATGGCACTGTTTCTGCAATGAGTAGTGTTTCACTATCTCATGACCAGTGGAGAAGGCGATACAAGATTCTGGCTTAAAGGGTTAAATTATGAGGACAGGCGGCATAAAATTGGCTTGAATTCCCTTGCGTTTAGAAGGTTGAGGGCGATCTAATCAAGGTGTTTAAAATGTTGAAAGGATTCGATAGACAGAGAAACTATTTCCTCTGGTGGGGGAATCCGGAACAAGGGGACATAATCTTAAAATTAGAGCGAGGCCATTCAGGAGTGAAATCAGGAAGCACTTTCTCACACGAAGGGTAGTGGAAATCTGGAACTCTCTCCCCCCGAAAGGCTGTGGATGCTGAGGGACAATTGGAACTTTCAAGACTGAGATCGATAGACTTTTGTTGGGTAAGGGTATCAAGCGACATGGAGCAAAGGCGGGTAAATGGAGTTGAGGCACAGATCAGCCATGATCGAATTGAATGGCGGAGCAGGCTCGATGGGCTGAATGGCCTCCTCCTGTTCTTAAGTTTCTATGAACATTACCAACAAGACCATACACATCAGAAAGTCGCAGGTTCAGTTTCCCGGTCTGTGCTGAGTTAGCTGGTCTCAGCCCGGACAGCAATACGGGCACAGTAATTGGCCTCAAAGAACACAGAATGGTCTCATGGTCCTGCCTCTTTTCCAGTGTCTGATAGTGGAGATGTCCATGTGTGGAGATCTGATGACGGCAGGATTGGGCTTGGTTCTACAGCCTGCCCAATCCTTACTGGGGCAGATTCTCCCTCTTATGCTTGGGCATAAAGGATCGCTTGGGTGCAGCACGGGGGAAGACCGGGCAGGGAGAATAGCTTGGCCATAGTGGAGACACAATTCTCCTCTGTGAGCTGCACCTGATAATCCTTTACGCCAAAGCACAGTAGGAGGAAAATCTACCCGACTGACTGGACTTGCACATGAAGAACAGTGACCGGAAGCATATCCCAGCAGGAGTCATACCTTCTGGACAGGAAGGAAGAAAACTGGGGGTGGGGTGTGGTGGGGGGGCGGGGGGAAACGTTGCTTATATTACATTCTAAACAGTTCCAAATTTAATTCTGTTTTCCTTTTTGATCATGTATTTTAACTTTCCTCACCCGCTTGGGTTTCCCCGGCCCATACTTGCCTACTTGGGCCTATCAAGGCGATGGACAACCATTGTCAAGACCTTTTTTTAAATATTCATTCTTCAGGATGTGGGCACCGCTGGCAAAGCCGGCATTTATTGCCCATCTCTAGATGGCTTGAGCAGGTGATAGAGGGCCTTCTTCATGAACCACTACAGTGCATGTGGTAAAGGTGCTCCCACAATGCTGTCGCGGTTTGATCCAACGAAGTGCAGTGAAGATTCACCAGACTGATACCTGGGATGGCAGGAATGACGTATGAAGAGAGATTGGGTCGATTGGGCTTATATTCGCTAGAGTTTAGAAGAATGAGGGGATCTCATTGAAACTTATAACATTCTAACAGGACTAGACAGACTAGATGCAGGAAGGATGTTCCCGATGGCGGGGGAGTCCAGAACCAGGGGTCACAGTCTAAGGATAAGGGGTAAGCCATTTAGGATTGAGATGAGGAGGAATTTCTTCACCCAGAGAGTGGTGAACCTGTGGAATTCTCTACCACAGAAGGCAGTTGAGGCCAATTCATTAAATATATTCAAGAAGGAGTTAGATATATTTCTTAAGGCTAAGGGGATCAAGGAATATGGGGAGAAAGCAGGGACAGGGTACTGAATTTGGATTAACAACAGAAAACGCTGGAAAAACTCAGCAGGCCAGGCAGCATCCGTGGAGAGAGAAAGAGAGTTAACGTTTCAGGTCGATGACCTTTCATCAGAACTGTGAAGAGCCGGAAATCAAATAGATTTAAGGCCAGAGTAAAGCTGGGAAAAGGGGGAGGGGATAAAGGAACAAAGGGGGGAATGAAGAGACATTAAGAGACATTAAGAGATATGCAAGGCTAGAGGTGGTGTTAATGTGACAGATTAAGGCTGAAAGAAGTGTGAAATCCACTGGCAGAATGAAGGACAGCTGCCAGCTTCTAGGAGGAAAAAAAAGGGGGGGGGGGCAAATAAAAGGGTGGAAAAAATAAAATATAAATGTGATTGGAGCTGAGGTTATGATCTAAAATTGTTGAACTCGATATTGAGTCCAGAGGGCTGTAGCGTGCCTAAACGAAAGATGAGGTGCTGTTCCTCGAGCTTACGCTGCGCTTCCGTGGAACAGTGTAATAGGCCGAGGACGGTGAGGTCAGAGTGGGAGTGAAGCGGTGAATTAAAGTGACAGGCCACCGGGAGTTCGGGGTCCCCCTTACGGACTGAACGGAGGTGTTCCGCAAAGCGGTCACCCAATCTGCGTTTGGTCTCCCCAATGTAGAGGAGACCACATCGTGAGCAGCGAATACAGTATACTAAATTGCAGGAAGTACAAGTAAATCGCTGTTTCACCTGGAAGGGGTGTTTGGGGCCCTGGACAGTGGGAAGAGGGGAGGTGTAAGGGCACTCCCGCACTTCTGCCCTCACCCCTGCCCCTCCCTCCCGGAACCACGATAGGGTTCCCCTTGTCCTCACCTTTCACCCCACCAGCCTCCACATTCAACGGATCATCCTCCGCCATTTCCGCCACCTCCAGCGTGATCCCACCACCAAACACATCTTCCCCTCACCTCCCCTTTCAGCATTCTGCAGGGACCGCTCCCTCCGCGACACCCTAGTCCACTCCTCTACCACCCCCAGCACCCCTTCCCCTTCGCCCGGCACCTTCCCGTGCACGCGCAGGAGATGCAACACATGCCCTTACACCTCCCCTCTTCCCACTGTCCAGGGCCCCAAACACCCCTTCCAGGTGAAACAGCGATTTACTTGTACTTCCTGCAATTTAGTATACTGTATTCGCTGCTCACGATGTGGTCTCCTCTACATTGGGGAGACCAAACGCAGATTGGGTGACCGCTTTGCGGAACACCTCCGTTCAGTCCGTAAGGGGGACCCCGAACTCCCGGTGGCCTGTCACTTTAATTCACCGCTTCACTCCCACTCTGACCTCACCGTCCTCGGCCTATTACACTGTTCCACGGAAGCGCAGCGTAAGCTCGAGGAACAGCACCTCATCTTTCGTTTAGGCACGCTACAGCCCTCTGGACTCAATATCGAGTTCAACAATTTTAGATCATAACCTCAGCTCCAATCACATTTATATTTTATTTTTTCCACCCTTTTATTTGCCCCCCCCCCCCTTTTTTTTCCTCCTAGAAGCTGGCAGCTGTCCTTCATTCTGCCAGTGGATTTCACACTTCTTTCAGCCTTAATCTGTCACATTAACACCACCTCTAGCCTTGCATATCTCTTAATGTCTCTTAATGTCTCTTCATTCCCCCCTTTGTTCCTTTATCCCCTCCCCCTTTTCCCAGCTTTACTCTGGCCTTAAATCTATTTGATTTCCGGCTCTTCACAGTTCTGATGAAAGGTCATCGACCTGAAACGTTAACTCTCTTTCTCTCTCCACGGATGCTGCCTGGCCTGCTGAGTTTTTCCAGCGTTTTCTGTTGTTATTTCAGATTTCCAGCATCCGCAGTATTTTGCTATCGTACTGAATTTGGATGATCAGCCATGATCGCATTGAATGGTGGAGCAGGCTCGAGGGGCTGAATGGCCTACTCCTGCTCTTATCTTCTATGTTTCTATGTAACTGTGTGCCTCGCTAGACCACTTCAGAAGGCAGTTAAGAATCAACCAGGCAGTGTAACCGACATGGAGGATACGTTCAAGACTGACCTACCTTGGCCTCTGCCCTCAATTTTTTTTCTCCTCTCCTAAAGTCACTGTCCCATCATGGCAACCGCTTCCATATATCCCAGCAGCCTCCACTTCCAAGCGCCAATGTTTTGTGTATAAGCTTAGATGCTGAGCCCCTGAATTGCCTTGGATGGGAGGTTTGGTGAGTTTCCGGGGGTGGGTGAGCAGATTTAAGAGTGGGTTCCGGTTGTGTACTGAGTTGCCAGGATCGACTGGTCCTGGCGGAAGTGAAATTTGAATGAAATTTTCTTGACTAAACTTTTTCCAGCTGTTTCTTTGTTTCCGAATTCATTCGTTTCCTTCGGTGGGCTACCCAGTTTGCTTTAATCCTGACTCAGTCTTGGAATCCCCCTGACACCACCATTTCCTCTCTTCCCCCTCCTCCCCCAAACAGTTACAAAGCCAGTGCTGTGGGCTTCTCTATGGGGACTCGCTCCATCTGCCATCCTCATGGAACAGGAAGAAGCAGCTCGCAGAAACAGTGGCACAGGAGGCCAAGACTCTCCTTCCATTACCCTCAACATATAGAGATCCCTGGGAGACCTGCTCCAGCTTCTGGACCCAGACCTGCAGCTCAGTTCCAAGAGTGTGCGTGACTCTGCTGGTGGCCTTCAAAGTTCCAACAGCTCTGAGTTTTGATGTTACTAACTGACTATTAGCCAGGGAGCAGTCTGGATCGCCACACTGACTGGCAGAACAGGCTCGAGGGGCTGAATGGCCTGCTCCTGTTCCTCTAAGTCATTGACGGTGCAGCACTTTGAGACGTCCTGAGGTTGTGATGGTGCAATGTGCAAACGCAAGTTCTTTCTTTAACAGCTCCCTGAGTCGGAGATGCTGACTGGGTTTGTAATAAAAAGCCCCAATCTGTTGGGAGTCCCATCACATTATTACAACCCTGCTGAAATAACGCCCACCGAGGATGGACGAACTCCGCTGCACATCGCTTGCCAACGTGAAGACAGCTACAAGGTAAGAAAATATAATGGCAGAGCGTAGCAACCAAATCCCAGGACACAGGTTGATAAACAACCCCCACACCCCGCCCCTCCCCACACCCCGCCCCTCCCCACACCCCGCCACTCCCCACTCCCCCCCACCCCTCCCCACACCCCGCCCCTCCCCACACCCCGCCCCTCCCCACTCCCCCCCACACCCTGCCCCTCCCCGCCCCTCCCCACACCCCGCCCCTCCCCACACCCCGCCCCTCCCCACACCCCGCCCCTCCCCACACCCCGCCCCTCCCCACACCCCGCCCCTCCCCACACCCCGCCCCTCCCCACACCCCCCCACACCCCGCCCCTCCCCACCCCTCCCCACACCCCGCCCCTCCCCACACCCCACCCCTCCCCACAACCCGCCCCTCGCCAAACACCCCCGCCCCTCCCCACACCCCGCCCCTCCCCACAACCCCCCACACCCCGCCCCTCCCCACACCCCGCCCCTCCCCCCACCCCGCCCCTCCCCACACCCCGCCCCTCCCCACACCCCGCCCCTCCCCACACCCCGCCCCTCTCCCCACACCCCGCCACTCCCCACACCCCGCCACTCCAGAGGGTCTGTGCGTCGAGGGTCTGTGAGTCGAGGGTCTGTGAGTCGAGGGTCTGTGTGTCGAGGGTCTGTGTGTCGAGGGTCTGTGTGTCGAGGGTCTGTGTGTCGAGGGTCTGTGTGTCGAGGGTCTGTGTGTCGAGGGTCTGTGTGTCGAGGGTCTGTGAGTCGAGGGTCTGTGAGTCGAGGGTCTGTGAGTCGAGGGTCTGTGAGTCGAGGGTCTGTGAGTCGAGGGTCTGTGTGTCGAGGGTCTGTGTGTCGAGGGTCTGTGTGTCGAGGGTCTGTGTGTCGGGGGTCTGTGTGTCGGGGGTCTGTGTGTCGGGGGTCTGTGTGTCGGGGGTCTGTGTGTCGGGGGTCTGTGTGTCGGGGGTCTGTGTGTCGGGGGTCTGTGTGTCGGGGGTCTGAGTGTCGGGGGTCTGCGTGTCGGGGGTCTGCGTGTCGAGGGTCTGCGTGTCGAGGGTCTGCGTGTCGAGGGTCTGCGTGTCGAGGGTCTGCGTGTCGAGGGTCTGCGAGTCAGGGGTCTGTGTGTCGAGGGTCTGTGAGTCGGGGGTCTGTGTGTCGAGGATCTGTGTGTCGAGGGTCTGTGTGTCGAGGGTCTGTGTGTCGAGGGTCTGTGTGTCGAGGGTCTGTGAGTCGAGGGTCTGTGTGCTGTCGGTTCACATCGAGTGTTTATTGATGACGAGCCGGCTGGTTTTTTTCAGCATGCTCACCAGATTGTTCGCCAGCTCCTGAGGCACAGAGCAAATCCCAACCTATTGTGGAATGGTCACTCGCCTCTTTCATTGGCAATCGCCAGTGGAAACGACCTGGTAGGTGTTGCCTTTAAATGCTTTGAAACTGTTCATCCTCGTTCGACTGCCCGTCACCTGTTTCAGGACAGACAGTGAACTTTCCCTCATCTTCTTTGTCCCCACTATCGCACCAGTATTAAATGCCCACCGACAGAGACCTCCGCTGAAAAGTGTGTGTACATCACATGAGGACAAGATGGAGTAAAGGCTCGGAGTAATAACATCCAAATTAATTAACTTGCCAGATCCGCCCAGGCTGTGGCATCTGAATATCACCACCTGGGTACGGCACTGGAGGCTTAGCTGGGGTCTCGGGGTGTAACCCAGCATGGGTCTGCCCCTTCAGCCTGTCCGGGGGGGGGGAGATTGACCTGTCGGGGGGAGGGATTGACCTGTTGGGGGGATTGACCTGTCGGGGGGAGGGATTGACCTGTCGGGGGGATTGACCTGTCGGGGGCGGGGGATTGACCTGTCGGGGGGATTGACCTGTCGTGGGGAGGGATTGACCTGTCGGTGGGGGGATTGACCTGTCGGGGGCGGGGGGGGGGGATTGACCTGTCGGGGGGAGGGATTGACCTGTCGGGGGGGGGGGGCGGGATTGACCTGTTGGGGGAGGGATTGACCTGTCGGGGGAGGGATTGACCTGTCGTGGGGAGGGATTGACCTGTCGGGGGGAGGGATTGACCTGTCGGGGGGAGGGATTGACCTGTCGGGGGGAGGGATTGACCTGTAGGGGGGAGGGATTGACCTGTCGGGGGGAGGGATTGACCTGTCGGGGGGATTGACCTGTCGGGGGGGGAGGGATTGACCTGTTGCGGGGAGGGATTGACCTGTTGGGGGGAGGGATTGACCTGTCGGGGGGAGGGATTGACCTGTCGGGGGGAGGGATTGACCTGTCGGGGGGAGGGATTGACCTGTCGGGGGGAGGGATGACCTGTCGGGGGAGGGATTGACCTGTTTGGGGGAGGGATTGACCTGTTGGGGGAGGGATTGACCTGTTTGGGGGAGGGATTGACCTGTTGGGGGAGGGATTGACCTGTTGGGGGAGGGATTGACCTGTTGGGGGAGGGATTGACCTGTTGGGGGAGGGATTGACCTGTTGGGGGAGGGATTGACCTGTTGGGGGAGGGATTGACCTGTTGGGGGAGGGATTGACCTGTTGGGGGGGGGGGATTGACCTGTCGGGGGGGGGGGGGGGGGGGGGGGGGGGATTGACCTGTCGGGGGGGGTTGACCTGTTGGTGGAGGGATTGACCTGTTGGGGGAGGGATTGACCTGTCGGGCGGGGGGGTTGACCTCTCGGGGGAGGGATTGACCTGTTGGGGGGAGGGATTGACCTGTTGGGGGGGATTGACCTGTCGGGGGGGGTGGGGATTGACCTGTCGGGGGGAGGGATTGACCTGTCGGGGGGAGGGATTGACCTGTCGGGGGGATTGACCTGTCGGGGGGAGGGATTGACCTGTCGGGGGGAGGGATTGACCTGTCGGGGGGAGGGATTGACCTGTCGGGGGGAGGGATTGACCTGTCGGGGGGAGGGATTGACCTGTCGGGGGGATTGACCTGTCGGGGAGGGAGGGATTGACCTGTTGCGGGGAGGGATTGACCTGTCGGGGGGAGGGATTGACCTGTCGGGGGGAGGGATTGACCTGTCGGGGGGAGGGATTGACCTGTCGGGGGGAGTGATTGACCTGTCGGGGGGAGGGATTGACCTGTCGGGGGGAGGGATTGACCTGTCGGGGGGAGGGATTGACCTGTCGGGGGAGGGATTGACCTGTCGGGGGAGGGATTGACCTGTCGGGGGAGGGATTGACCTGTCGGGGGAGGGATTGACCTGTCGGGGGAGGGATTGACCTGTCGGGGGAGGGATTGACCTGTCGGGGGAGGGATTGACCTGTTGGGGGGGGGTGGGTTGACCTGTTGGTGGAGGGATTGACCTGTTGGGGGAGGGATTGACCTCTCGGGCGGGGGGGTTGACCTCTCGGGGGAGGGATTGACCTGTTGGGGGGAGGGATTGACCTGTCGGGGGGGGATTGACCTGTCGGGGGGGGGGGGTTGACCTGTCGGGGGGGGGGGGGTTGACCTGTCGCGGGGAGGGATTGACCTGTTGGGGGAGGGATTGACCTGTCGGGGGTGGGGGTTGACCTGTCGGGGGCGGGGGTTGACCTGTCGGGGGCGGGGATTGACCTGTCGGGGGAGGGATTGACCTGTTGGGGGGAGAGATTGACCTGTCGGGGAGGGGGGGTTGACCTGTCGGGGGGAGGGATTGACCTGTCGGGGGGAGGGATTGACCTGTCGGGGGGGGGGGTTGACCTGTCGGGGGGAGGGATTGACCTGTCGGGGGGAGGGATTGACCTGTCGGGGGAGGGATTGACCTGTTTGGGGGAGGGATTGACCTGTTTGGGGGAGGGATTGACCTGTTTGGGGGAGGGATTTACCTGTTGGGGGAGGGATTTACCTGTTGGGGGAGGGATTGACCTGTTGGGGGGGGTGGGTTGACCTGTTGGTGGAGGGATTGACCTGTTGGGGGAGGGATTGACCTCTCGGGCGGGGGGGTTGACCTCTCGGGGGAGGGATTGACCTGTTGGGGGGAGGGATTGACCTGTCGGGGGGGGGGATTGACCTGTCGGGGGGGGGGGGGGGGTTGACCTGTCGGGGGGGGGGGGGTTGACCTGTCGGGGGGAGGGATTGACCAGTTGGGGGAGGGATTGACCTGTCGGGGGCGGGGGTTGACCTGTCGGGGGCGGGGGTTGACCTGTCGGGGGAGGGATTGACCTGTTGGGGGGAGGGATTGACCTGTCGGGGAGGGGGGGTTGACCTGTCGGGGAGGGGGGGTTGACCTGTCGGGGGGAGGGATTGACCTGTCGGGGGGAGGGATTGACCTGTCGGGGGGGGTTGACCTGTCGGGGGGGTGGGATTGATCTGTTGCGGGAGGGATTGACCTGTCGGGGGGGGGGGGGGTTGACCTGTCGGGGGAGGGGATTGACCTGTTGCGGGAGGGATTGACCTGTCGGGGGGGGGGGGGGGGATTGACCTGTTGCGGGAGGGATTGACCTGTCGGGGGAGGGATTGACCTGTCGGGGGGAGGGATTGACCTGTCGGGGGAGGGATTGACCTGTCGGGGGAGGGATTGACCTGTCGGGGGGGGGATTGACCTGTCGGGGGGGGGGGGGTTGACCTGTCGGGGGGGGGGTTGACCTGTCGGGGGGAGGGATTGACCTGTTGGGGGAGGGATTGACCTGTCGGGGGCGGGGGTTGACCTGTCGGGGGCGGGGGTTGACCTGTCGGGGGAGGGATTGACCTGTTGGGGGGAGGGATTGACCTGTCGGGGAGGGGGGGTTGACCTGTCGGGGGCGGGGGTTGACCTGTCGGGGGGAGGGATTGACCTGTCGGGGGGGATTGACCTGTCATGGCGGGGGGGGGGTTGACCTGTCGGGGGGGTGGGATTGATCTGTTGCGGGAGGGATTGACCTGTCGGGGGGGGGGGGGTTGACCTGTCGGGGGAGGGGATTGACCTGTTGCGGGAGGGATTGACCTGTCGGGGGGCGGGGGTGATTGACCTGTTGCGGGAGGGATTGACCTGTCGGGGGGAGGGGATTGACCTGTTGCGGGAGGGATTGACCTGTCGGGGGGGGGAATTGACCTGTCGGGGGAGGGATTGACCTGTCGGCGGGGGGGGGATTGACCTGTCGGGGGGAGGGATTGACCTGTCGGGGGGAGGGATTGACCTGTCGGGGGGAGGGATTGACCTGTCGGGGGAGGGATTGACCTGTCGGGGGGAGGGATTGACCTGTCGGGGGGAGGGATTGACCTGTCGGGGGGAGGGATTGACCTGTCGGGGGAGGGATTGACCTGTCGGGGGAGGGATTGACCTGTCGGGGGAGGCATTGACCTGTCGGGGAGGGATTGACCTGTCGGGGGAGGGATTGACCTGTCGGGGGAGGGATTGACCTGTCGGGGGAGGGATTGACCTGTTTGTGGGGGGGGCGGGGGGAATTGACCTGTCGGGGGGGGGGGGCGGGATTGACCTGTTGGGGAATTCTTTTGTCCTCTCAGGCTCTGTTCCAGGTACCCAGGGACCTCTCAACCCTGAGATCAGGCTTTCCTGGGCTGGGGAACTGAGGACAGAAACCCTGCACGTTGAAACCCCTAAACCACCCACGGTCCACTGGACCTGTTGCTCAAGACGGAGAGGGGCTGAAAGTTTAAAGTTTAGAAATGATCATTAGAGGAAAGTGATGAAGTGGGATTTAATATTTTGGAAAGAGGACTTTGCATTGTTTAAGTTGTATAATGGGGTATGAGGTTAATTTTTTAAAAATTTTGCATTGCCTTCAGATTCCTGCAGTACTGCCTGTTCGCCACGAGATGGTGCCAGTGTACCGTGTATAGATGCATGGTGTGTTATTCCCCTCTAGTGGCAGCAGCTAGTATTACGACTGACAGGGTGTTGGACCAGAAGGGAAGCTGCAGTTAAAAATGAATTACAGTGCAGAAACGGGAGTTCAATACCAGGTTTATGGTAAAGTTGGAAATTTGCAAAATCATCCACAATTAAAAGAGGATGTCCAGGGATCGAGCGAGGATGCAGAGGAGGTTTACCAGAATGATACCAGAGATGAGGGACTTCAGTTACGTGGAGAAGCTGGGATTATTCTCCATGGAGCCGAGAAGGTGGAGGGGTTGTTGTAAAAACCCCAAGTGGTTCACTGATGTCCTTCAAGGGATTCCCAGCAAGTGGATCCCAGCACCTATGCCAGGATCAGGAGACTGCTGGATTTTGCAGCCATTATGTTTGCTTGCTTTCACTCCACTGGGACCTTATTTATGCCCAAAAGATCCTTTATGACAATAGACAGTATTCCATAACTTCCCCCAGACCCCAGTTAAAACCCCAGGGTATCTGCAATTTGGCCAAGGAGTTGTGTTAGTCTTAACTCCCTTTAGCTTACCAAGTACTGGTCACACTGACCTCACCATCCTCTGGGATAGTGGGTGGACTCAGAATTGGATAGGGGGGTCAGTGTTATCCATCTGGGTCAACACTTCCAGAAAATATTCATTCAATAGTTAAACTATATCAGATATTTATAAAGCAGTTATGATAGAGTGTCAGCCTTGGCGCACTCTCACTGGAGTCCCACTCCAGAGACTTGAGCACAAAATTAGGCTCGACACTCCAGTGCAGTACTGAGGGAGTGCCGCACTGTCGGAGGTGCCGTCTTTCGGATAAAACAATAAACCGAGGCCCCGTCTGCCCTCTCAGGTGGATGTAAAAGATCCCACAGCACTATTTCAATGAAGAGCTGTGAGAAGTCGCACAACACCAGGTTATAGTCCAACAGCTTTATTTGAAATCACAAGCTTTCGGAGCGCTGCTCCTTCGTCAGGTGAAGTCACCCCAGTCCAACACCGGCATCTCCACATCATGGCTACAGTGAAGAGCAGGAGAGTTCTCCCGGAGCCTTGGCCAATATTTATCCCTCAACCAACATCACTAAACACAGATGATCTGGACATTATCACATTGCTGTTTGTGGGAGCTTGCTGTGCGCAAATTGGCTGCTGTCTTTCCTACATTACAGCAGTGACTAGACTTCAAAAGTACTTCATTGGCTGTAAAGTTTTTTGGAATGTCCTGAGGTGGTGAAAGGCACCGTATAAATGATAAGAACTTGCATTTGTATAGCGCCTTTCATGACCACCGGACGTCCCAAAGTGCTTTACAGACAATGAAATACTTTTGGAGTGTAGTCACTGTTGTAATAGAACATAGAACATAGAACAGTACAGCACAGTACAGGCCCTTCGGCCCTCGATGTTGTGCCGAGCATTGTCCGAGACCAAGATCAAGCTATCACACTCCCTATCACTCTGGTGTGCTCCATGTGCTTATCCAATAACCGCTTGAAAGTTCCTAAAGTGTCCGACTCCACTATCACAGCAGGCAGTCCATTCCACACCCCAACCACTCTCTGAGTAAAGAATCTACCTCGGACATCCCTTCTATATCTCCCCCCATGCACCTTATAGTTATGCCCCCTTGTAACAGCTGCCTCTACCCGAGGAAATAGTCTCTGAACATCCACTCTATCTATCCCCCTCATCATCTTATAAACCTCTATTAAGTCGCCTCTCATCCTCCTCCGCTCTAAAGAGAAAAGCCCCAACTCCCTCAATCTTTCCTCATAAGACCTCCCCCCCAAACCAGGCAGCATCCTGGTAAATCTCCTTTGCACTCTTTCCAATGCTTCTACATCCTTCCTATAGTGAGGTGACCAGAACTGCACACAATATTCCAAATGTGGTATCACCAAGGTCCTGTACAGTTGCAGCAGAACCTCACAGTTCTTAAACTCAAACCCTCTGTTAATAAACGCTAACACACCATAGGCCTTCTTTACTGCTCTATCCACTTGAGTGGCAACCTTCAGAGATCTGTGGATATGAACCCCCAGATCCCTCTGCTCCTCCACGTTCCTCAGAACCCTGCCGTTGACCCTGTAATCCTTATTCAAATTTGCCCTACCAAAATGAATCACCTCGCACTTATCAGGGTTAAATTCCATCTGCCATTTTTCGGCCCAGCTCTGCATCCTATCAATGTCTCTTTGCAGCCTACAACTGCCCTCCACCTCATCCACTACTCCACCAATCTTGGTGTCATCAGCAAATTTACTGATCCACCCTTCAGTCCCCTCCTCCAAGTCATTGATAAAAATCACAAACAGCAGAGGACCCAGCACCGACCCCTGTGGCACACCGCTGGTAACTGGTCTCCAGTCCGAAAATGTTCCATCCACCACCACCCTCTGCCTTCTATGAGTTAGCCAGTTACTTATCCAATCGGCCAAAATTCCCTCTATCCCACAACTCCTTACTTTCTTCATGAGACGACCATGGGGAACCTTATCAAACGCCTTACTAAAATCCATGTATACGACATCAACTGCTCTACCTTCATCTACACACTTAGTTACCTCCTCAAAGAATTCAATCAAATTTGTTAGGCAAGACTTACCCTTCACGAATCCGTGTTGACTATCCCTGATTAAGTTGCCCCTTTCCAAATGGTCATAAATCCTATCCCTCAGGACCTTTTCCATTATCTTACCAACCACCGAAGTAAGACCAACCACCGAAGTAAGAATTAATGTAGGAAACTCGGCAGCCAATTTGCGCACAGCAAGCTCCCACAAGCAGCAATGAGATAATTAACCAAGTAATCTGATTTTAGTGATATTGGTTAAGGGATAAATGTTTGGAGTTAGAAAAGTGCAAGTTCATTCACTCCAACCCAAGCTATTTCATTTTGTGACCTCTCCGATCTGGGATATCAGGTCAGCTTCCTTCATTCCCAAGGGATCCTGATTATTCGACCACCCCCCGCCCCCCCTCCTCCCGTGTCTTTTCCAATCTCTCTGGACACCCTCTACTCCTACACGTTGAATGTAGCTGTTACCTCAGGGTTGCCACGATCCCGATACAGCTCCGAGCTCAGTTAACAGAGGAAGTGGCAGGCATTCGCTAAAGAAAGAAAGACTTGCATTTATATAGCGCCTTTCACGACCACCGGACGTCCCAATGCGCTTTACAGCCAATTAAGTACTTTTGAAGTGTAGTCACTGTTGTAATGTGGGAAACGCGGCAGCCAATTTGTGCACAGCAAGCTCCCACAAACAGCAATGTGAAGATGACCAGATAATCTGTTTTAGTGATGTTGGTTGAGGGATAAATATTGGCCCCAGGACACTGTAACCTTTGACCTCTCTGTCCTGTAACTGTACACAGGCGGTGGACGAGCTCTTGGCTAACGGGGCAGACCCCAACCTGGCGCTCACTCGCGGCGTGGGGAGCGCACTGTGCGCGGCGCTGAACACCACGTACGAGCGCAAGAGAACCCTGCCAGGCAGAGTGACGTTGGTAAGTGTCTGACAGATCGGGTCTCGTCGTTGGGCGGGGTGGGACTGCTCGCCGTCGCGATGTAAAACCGACAAGCCCCTCCGCAGATTAATAGGAGGACAATCCCAGCAGTGACTGACTAATTGGCGTCAAGTCTTACGGTCAGGTCCGGAGATTGATGGGACCAGGGCCCTCTGAGCCCCACACAGTGAGTCCCTGTGATCACACTGTGGCCGGTCGCCAAGTGGAGGCGAGGCACTTCCCCTCAGGAAGAGGGGAAACAACAGTTCCGGTCTAGTAGGTGCCATTCACCCCCGGTACAGCAGCAGGCATAACCTCGGCTTCTAATAACAGCCCCTCCCCTCTTTTGCCAGAGGGCAAAGCAAAGGAGAGGGGCCTGCCCCGAACCCTGACGCTTGCCCTGAACCCTGACGCTTGCCCCGAACCCTGACCCTTGCCCCGAACCCTGACCCTTGCCCCGAACCCTGACCCTTGCCCCGAACACTGACCCTTGCCCCGAACACTGACCCTTGCCCCGAACCCTGACCATTGCTGCGATGAGAATGGCGGCCCAGAGGCTCCCAGAGCAGCAGCTGCAGGTGGAAGGGGAGCTGTGTTGTGAAAGGCTACCCGCCACGCTGTGAGACACACTGTGAGACACGCTGTGAGCCACACTGTGAGCCACACTGTGAACCACACTGTGAACCACACTGTGAACCACACTGTGAGACACACTGAGAGACACACTGTGAGACACACTGTGAACCACACTGTGAACCACACTGTGAGACACACTGTGAGACACACTGAGAGACACACTGAGAGACACACTGTGAGACACACTGTGAGACACACTGTGAACCACACTGTGAACCACACTGTGAACCACACTGTGAGACACACTGAGAGACACACTGTGAGACACGCTGTGAGACATATTGTGAGACACACTGTGAGACACACTGTGAGACACACTGAGAGACACACTGTGAGACACTCTGTGAGACACACTGTGAGACACACTGTGAGACACACTGTGAGTCACACTGTCCGACACACTGTGAGACACACTGTCCGACACACTGTGAGACACACTGTCCGACACACTGTGAGACACACTGTGAGACACGCTGTGAGACACACTGCGACACACTGTGAGACATATTGTGAGACACACTGTGAGACACACTGTGAGACACACTGTGAGACATACTGTGAACCACACTGTGAGACACAGTGAACCACACTGTGAGACACACTGTGAGACATACTGTGAGACATACTGTGAGACATACTGTGAGACACACTGTGAGACACTCTGTGAGACACTCTGTGAACCACACTGTGAGACACTCTGTGAACCACACTGTGAGACACACTGTGAGACACACTGTGAGACATACTGTGAGACATACTGTGAGACACACTGAGAGACACACTGAGAGACACACTGTGAGACACACTGTGAGACATACTGTGAGACACACTGAGAGACACACTGTGAGACACTCTGTGAGACACACTGTGAGACACACTGAGAGACACACTGTGAGACATACTGTGAGACATACTGTGAGACACACTGAGAGACACACTGTGAGACATACTGTGAGACACACTGTGAGACACACTGTGAGACATACTGTGAGACATACTGTGAGACACACTGAGAGACACACTGTGAGACACTCTGTGAGACACACTGTGAGACATACTGTGAGACATACTGTGAGACACACTGAGAGACACACTGTGAGACATACTGTGAGACACACTGTGAGACATACTGTGAGACACACTGAGAGACACACTGAGAGACACACTGTGAGACACACTGTGAGACACTCTGTGAGACACACTGTGAGACACACTGTGAGACACACTGTGAGACACACTGAGAGACACACTGTGAGACACACTGAGAGACACACTGTGAGACACACTGTGAACCACACTGTGAACCACACTGTGAACCACACTGTGAACCACACTGTGAGACACACTGAGAGACACACTGTGAGACACACTGAGACACACTGTGAACCACACTGTGAACCATACTGTGAACCACACTGTGAACCACACTGTGAGACACACTGAGAGACATATTGTGAGACACACTGTGAGACACGCTGTGAGACACGCTGTGAGACATATTGTGAGACACACTGTGAGACACACTGTGAGACACACTGTGAGACACACTGTCCGACACACTGTGAGACACGCTGTGAGACACGCTGTGAGACACGCTGTGAGACACGCTGTGAGACACACTGAGACACACTGTGAGACATATTGTGAGACACACTGTGAGACACACTGTGAGACACACTGTGAGACATATTGTGAGACACACTGTGAACCACACTGTGAGACACACTGTGAGACACACTGTGAGACATACTGTGAGACACACTGAGAGACACACTGTGAGACACTCTGTGAGACACACTGTGAGACACACTGTGAGACACACTGTGAGACATACTGTGAGACATACTGTGAACCATACTGTGAGACATACTGTGAGACACACTGAGAGACATACTTGAGACATACTGTGAGACACACTGAGAGACACTCTGAGACACACTGTGAGACATACTGTGAGACATACTGTGAGACACACTGTGAGACACACTGTGAGACATACTGTGAGACACACTGTGAGACATACTGAGAGACACGCTGTGAGACACACTGTGAGACACACTGTGAACCATACTGAGAGACACACTGTGAGACACTCTGTGAGACACACTGTGAGACACTGTGAACCACACTGTGAGACACACTGTGAGACACACTGTGAGACATACTGAGAGACACACTGTGAGACACACTGTGAACCACACTGTGAGACACACTGTGAGACACACTGTGAGACACACTGTGAGACACACTGTGAGACACACTGTGAGACACGCTGAGACACACTGAGACACACTGTGAGACATATTGTGAGACACACTGTGAGACACACTGTCAGACACACTGTGAGACACACTGTGAGACACACTGTCAGACACACTGTGAGACACACTGTGAGACACACTGTCAGACACACTGTGAGACATACTGTGAGACACACTGTGAGACACACTGTGAGACACACTGTGAGACATATTGTGAGACACACTGTGAGACATACTGTGAGACACACTGAGACACACTGTGAGACACACTGTGAGACACGCTGTGAGACATACTGTGAGACATACTGAGACACACTGTGAGACACACTGTGAGACACACTGAGACACACTGTGAGACACACTGTGAACCACACTGTGAGACACACTGTGAGACACGCTGTGAGACACACTGTGAGACACACTGTGAGACACACTGTGAACCACACTGTGAGACACGCTGTGAGACACGCTGTGAGACACACTGTGAGACACACTGTGAGACATACTGTGAGACACACTGTGAGACACACTGTGAGACACACTGTGAGACATACTGTGAGACACACTGAGAGACACACTGTGAGACATACTGTGAGACGCACTGTGAGACGCACTGAGAGACACACTGTGAGACATACTGTGAGACGCACTGTGAGACGCACTGTGAGACGCACTGTGAGACGCACTGTGAGACACACTGTGAGACACGCTGTGAGACATGCTGTGAGACATATTGTGAGACACACTGTGAGACACGCTGTGAGACATATTGTGAGACACACTGTGAGACACGCTGTGAGACATATTGTGAGACACACTGTGAGACACACTGTGAGACACACTGTGAGACATATTGTGAGACACGCTGTGAGACATATTGTGAGACACGCTGTGAGACATACTGTGAGACACACTGTGAGACACACTGTGAGACATACTGTGAGACACACTGTGAGACATATTGTGAGACACGCTGTGAGACACGCTGTGAGACACACTGTGAGACATATTGTGAGACACTCTGTGAAACACACTGTGAGACACACTGTGAGACATATTGTGAGACACTCTGTGAAACACACTGTGAGACACACTGTGAGACATATTGTGAGACACACTGAGACATATTGTGAGACACGCTGTGAGACACACTGTGAGACATATTGTGAGACACACTGTGAGACATATTGTGAGACACACTGTGAGACATATTGTGAGACACTCTGTGAAACACACTGTGAGACACACTGTGAGACACACTGTGAGACATATTGTGAGACACACTGTGAGACACACTGTGAGACATATTGTGAGACACACTGTGAGACACACTGTGAGACATATTGTGAGACACACTGAGAGACACACTGAGAGACACACTGTGAGACACACTGTGAGACACACTGTGAGACATACTGTGAACCATATTGTGAGACACACTGTGAGACACGCTGTGAGACATATTGTGAGACACACTGTGAGACACACTGTGAGACACGCTGTGAGACATATTGTGAGACACACTGTGAAACACACTGTGAGACACACTGTGAGACATATTGTGAGACACACTGTGAGACACACTGTGAGACACACTGTGAGACATATTGTGAGACACACTGTGAGACACACTGTGAGACATATTGTGAGACATATTGTGAGACACACTGTGAGACACACTGTGAGACATATTGTGAGACACACTGTGAGACACACTGAGAGACACACTGTGAGACACACTGTGAGACACACTGTGAACCATATTGTGAGACACACTGTGAGACACACTGTGAGACACACTGTGAGACATATTGTGAGACATATTGTGAGACACACTGTGAGACACACTGAGACACACTGTGAGACACACTGTGAGACACACTGTGAGACATACTCTGAACCATATTGTGAGACACACTGTGAGACACACTGTGAGACATATTGTGAGACACACTGTGAGACACACTGAGACACACTGTGAGACACACTGTGAGGCACACTGTGAGACATACTGTGAGACACACTGTGAGACATACTGTGAACCATACTGTGAGACACACTGTGAGACACACTGAGACACACTGTGAGACATACTGTGAACCATATTGTGAGACACACTGTGAGACACACTGTGAGACACACTGTGAGACACACTGTGAGACACGCTGTGAGACACACTGTGAGACATACTGTGAACCATATTGTGAGACACACTGTGAGACACACTGTGAGCCATACTGTGAGACACACTGAGACACACTGTGAGACACACTGAGACACACTGTGAGACATACTGTGAACCATATTGTGAGACACACTGTGAGACACACTGTGAGCCACACTGTGAGACACACTGTGAGACACACTGTGAGACATACTGTGAACCATATTGTGAGACACACTGTGAGACACACTGTGAGCCATACTGTGAGCCATACTGTGAGCCACACTGTGAGACATACTGTGAGACATACTGTGAACCATATTGTGCGACACACTGTGAGACACACTGTGAGACACACTGTGAGACATACTGTGAACCATATTGTGAGACACACTGTGAGACACACTGTGAGACACACTGTGAGCCACACTGTGAGACACACTGTGAGACACACTGTGAACCATACTGTGAGACACACTGTGAGACACACTGTGAGACACACTGTGAGACATATTGTGAACCACACTGAGAGACACACTGTGAGACACACTGTGAACCATACTGTGAGACACACTGTGAGACACACTGAGAGACATACTGTGAGACACACTGTGAACCACACTGTGAGACACACTGTGAACCACACTGTGAGACACTCTGTGAGACACTCTGTGACACACTGTGAGACACGCTGTGAGACATACTGTGAGACATACTGTGAGACACACTGTGAGACACACTGTGAGACATACTGTGAGACACACTGTGAGACACTGTGAGACACACTGTGAGACATATTGTGAGACACACTGTGAGACACACTGTGAGACATATTGTGAGACACACTGAGACACACTGTGAGACACACTGTGAGACACACTGTGAGACACGCTGTGAGAGACGCTGTGAGACACACTGTGAGACACACTGTGAGACACACTGAGACACACTGTGAGACATACTGTGAGACACACTGTGAGACACGCTGTGAGACACACTGTGAGACACACTGTGAGACATATTGTGAGACACACTGTGAGACACACTGTGAGACACGCTGTGAGACACGCTGTGAGACACACTGTGAGACACACTGTGAGACAGACTGTGAGACACACTGTGAGACATACTGTGAGACACACTGTGAGACATACTGTGAGACACACTGTGAGACACGCTGTGAGACACACTGTGAGACACACTGTGACATATTGTGAGACACACTGTGAGACACACTGTGAGACATATTGTGAGACACACTGAGACACACTGTGAGACACATTGTGAGACACACTGTGAGACACACTGTGAGACACACTGTGAGACATACTGTGAGACACACTGTGAGACATACTGTGAGACACGCTGTGAGACACACTGTGAGCCACACTGAGACACACTGTGAGACACACTGTCAGACATATTGTGAGACATACTGTGAGACACACTGTGAGACACACTGTGAGCCATACTGTGAGACACACTGTGAGACACACTGTGAGACACACTGTGAGACACACTGAGAGATATATTGTGAGACACTCTGTGAGACACACTGTGAGACACACTGTGAGACACACTGTGAGACATATTGTGAGACACACTGTGAGACACACTGTGAGACATATTGTGAGACACACTGAGAGACACACTGTGAGACACACTGTGAGACACACTGTGAGACATACTGTGAACCATATTGTGAGACACACTGTGAGACACGCTGTGAGACATATTGTGAGACACACTGTGAGACACGCTGTGAGACATATTGTGAGACACACTGTGAAACACACTGTGAGACACACTGTGAGACATATTGTGAGACACACTGTGAGACACACTGTGAGACACACTGTGAGACATATTGTGAGACACAATGTGAGACACACTGTGAGACATATTGTGAGACATATTGTGAGACATATTGTGAGACACACTGTGAGACACACTGTGAGACATATTGTGAGACACACTGTGAGACACACTGAGAGACACACTGTGAGACACACTGTGAGACACAGTGTGAGACACACTGTGAGACACACTGTGAGACACACTGTGAACCATATTGTGAGACACACTGTGAGACACACTGTGAGACACACTGTGAGACACACTGTGAGACATATTGTGAGACATATTGTGAGACACACTGTGAGACACACTGAGACACACTGAGACACACTGTGAGACACACTGTGAGACACACTGTGAGACATACTCTGAACCATATTGTGAGACACACTGTGAGACACACTGTGAGACATATTGTGAGACACACTGTGAGACACACTGAGACACACTGTGAGACACACTGTGAGGCACACTGTGAGACATACTGTGAGACACACTGTGAGACATACTGTGAACCATACTGTGAGACACACTGTGAGACACACTGAGACACACTGTGAGACATACTGTGAACCATATTGTGAGACACACTGTGAGACACACTGTGAGACACACTGTGAGACACACTGTGAGACACACTGAGACACACTGTGAGACATACTGTGAACCATATTGTGAGACACACTGTGAGACACACTGTGAGCCATACTGTGAGACACACTGTGAGACACACTGTGAGACACACTGTGAGACACACTGTGAGACATACTGTGAACCATATTGTGAGACACACTGTGAGACACACTGTGAGCCATACTGTGAGCCATACTGTGAGCCATACTGTGAGCCACACTGTGAGACACACTGTGAGACACACTGTGAGACACACTGTGAGACATACTGTGAACCATATTGTGAGACACACTGTGAGACACACTGTGAGCCATACTGTGAGCCACACTGTGAGACACACTGTGAGACACACTGTGAACCACACTGAGACACACTGTGAGACACACTGTGAGACATATTGTGAACCACACTGAGAGACACACTGTGAGACACACTGTGAACCATACTGTGAGACACACTGTGAGACACACTGTGAGACATACTGTGAGACACACTGTGAGACATACTGTGAGACACACTGTGAACCACACTGTGAGACATACTGTGAGACACACTGTGAGACACACTGTGAGACACACTGTGAACCACACTGTGAGACACACTGTGAGACACACTGTCAGACATATTGTGAGACATACTGTGAGTCACACTGTGAGACACTCTGTGAGACACTCTGTGACACACTGTGAGACACGCTGTGAGACATACTGTGAGACATACTGTGAGACACACTGTGAGACATATTGTGAGACACACTGAGACACACTGTGAGACACACTGTGAGACACACTGTGAGACACGCTGTGAGAGACGCTGTGAGACACACTGTGAGACACACTGTGAGACACACTGAGACACACTGTGAGACACACTGTGAGACATACTGTGAGACACACTGTGAGACACGCTGTGAGACACACTGTGAGACACACTGTGAGACATATTGTGAGACACACTGTGAGACACACTGTGAGACACGCTGTGAGACACGCTGTGAGACACACTGTGAGACACACTGTGAGACAGACTGTGAGACACACTGTGAGACACACTGTGAGACATACTGTGAGACACACTGTGAGACATACTGTGAGACACACTGTGAGACACGCTGTGAGACACACTGTGAGACACACTGTGACATATTGTGAGACACACTGTGAGACACACTGTGAGACATATTGTGAGACACACTGAGACACACTGTGAGACACATTGTGAGACACACTGTGAGACACACTGTGAGACACACTGTGAGACATACTGTGAGACACACTGTGAGACATACTGTGAGACACGCTGTGAGACACACTGTGAGACACACTGAGACACACTGTGAGACACACTGTGAGACACACTGTGAGACATACTGTGAGACACACTGTGAGACATACTGTGAGACACACTGTGAGACATACTGTGAGCCACACTGAGACACACTGTGAGACACACTGTCAGACATATTGTGAGACATACTGTGAGACACACTGTGAGACACACTGTGAGCCATACTGTGAGACACACTGTGAGACACACTGTGAGACACACTGTGAGACACACTGAGAGATATATTGTGAGACACTCTGTGAGACACACTGTGAGACACACTGTGAGACATATTGTGAGACACACTGTGAGACACACTGTGAGACACACTGTGAGACATACTGTGAGACACAGTGTGTCTGAGACACACTGTGAGACATATTGTGAGACACACTGTGAGACACACTGTGAGACATATTGTGAGACACACTGTGAGACACACTGTGAGACATATTGTGAGACATATTGTGAGACACACTGTGAGACACACTGTGACATATTGTGAGACACACTGTGAGACACACTGTGAGACACACTGTGAGACATACTGTGAACCATACTGTGAGACACACTGTGAGACATACTGTGAGACATACTGTGAGACACACTGTGAGACACACTGTGAGACACACTGTGAGACATACTGTGAACCATACTGTGAGACACACTGTGAGACATACTGTGAGACACACTGTGAGACATACTGAGACACACTGTGAGACACACTGTGAGACACACTGTGAACCATACTGTGAGACACACTGTGAGACACACTGTGAGACACACTGTGAACCATACTGTGAGACACACTGTGAGACATACTGTGAACCATACTGTGAGACACACTGTGAGACACACTGTGAGACACACTGTGAACCATACTGTGAGACACACTGTGAGACACACTGTGAGACATACTGTGAGACACACTGTGAGACACACTGTGAACCATACTGTGAGACACACTGTGAGACATACTGTGAGACACACTGTGAGACATACTGTGAGACACACTGTGAGACACTCTGTGAACCACACTGTGAGACACACTGTGAGACATACTGTGAGACACACTGTGAGACACACTGTGAAACACACTGTGAGACACACTGTGAGACATACTGTGAGACACACTGTGAGACATACTGTGAGACACACTGTGAGACACTCTGTGAACCACACTGTGAGACACACTGTGAGACATACTGTGAGACACACTGTGAGACATACTGTGAACCATACTGTGAGACACACTGTGAGACACACTGTGAACCATACTGTGAGACACACTGTGAGACATACTGTGAGACACACTGTGAGACATACTGTGAGACACACACTGAGACACACTGTGAGACATACTGTGAGACACACTGTGAGACATACTGTGAGACACACACTGAGACACACTGTGAACCACACTGTGAGACACACTGTGAGACACACTGTGAGACATACTGTGAGACACACTGTGAGACATACTGTGAGACACACTGTGAGACATACTGTGAGACACACTGTGAGACATACTGTGAGACACACACTGAGACACACTGTGAACCACACTGTGAGACACACTGTGAGACACACTGTGAGCCATACTGAGACACACTGTGAGAAACACTGTGAACCATACTGTGAGACATACTGTGAGACACACACTGAGACACACTGTGAGACACACTGTGAACCACACTGAGACACACTGTGAGAAACACTGTGAGCCATACTGTGAGACATACTGTGAGACATACTGTGAGACACACTGAGAGACATACTGTGAACACTGTGAGCCATATTGTAATACACACTGAGACACGCTGTGAGACATACTGTGAACCAAACTGTGAGACATACTGTGAGACACACTGTGAGACATACTGTGAGACATACTGTGAGACACACTGTGAGACACACTGTGAGACATACTGTGAGACACACTGTGAGACACACTGTGAGACATACTGTGAGACACACTGTGAGACACACTGTGACATACTGTGAGACACACTGTGAGCCATATTGTGAAACACACTGTGAGACATACTGTGAACCACACTGTGAGACACACTGTGAGACACACTGTGAGACACACTGTGAGACATACTGTGAGACACACTGTGAGACACACTGTGAGACATACTGTGAGACACACTGTGAGCCACTGTGAGACACACTGTGAGACATATTGTGAGACACACTGTGAGACACACTGTGAGACATATTGTGAGACACACTGTGAGACACACTGTGAGACATATTGTGAGACACACTGAGAGACACACTGTGAGACACACTGTGAGACATACTGTGAGACACACTGTGAGACATACTGTGAGACACACTGTGAGACACACTGTGAGACACACTGAGACACACTGTGAGACACACTGAGACACACTGTGAGACACACTGTGAGACACACTGTGAGACATACTGTGAGACACACTGTGAGACACGCTGTGAGACACACTGTGAGACATATTGTGAGACACACTGTGAGACACACTGTGAGACACACTGTGAGACACACTGTGAGAAACACTGAGACACACTGTGAGACACACTGTGAGACGCACTGTGAGACATACTGTGAGACATACTGTGAGACACACTGTGAGACACACTGTGAGACACACTGTGAGACACACTGTGAGACATACTGTGAGACATACTGTGAGACACACTGTGAGACATACTGTGAGACACACTGTGGGACATATTGTGAGACACACTGTGAGCCACACTGTGAGACGCACTGTGAGACACACTGTGAGACATACTGTGAGACACTGAGACACACTGTGAGACACACTGTGAGACACACTGTGAGACACACTGTGAGACACGCTGTGAGACATACTGTGAGACACTGAGACACACTGTGCTGTGAGACATACTGTGAGACACTGAGACACACTGTGAGACATACTGTGAGACACACTGAGACACACTGTGAGACACGCTGTGAGACACACTGTGAGACACACTGTGAGACACGCTGTGAGACATACTGTGAGACACTGAGACACACTGTGAGACACACTGTGAGACACACTGTGAGACACGCTGTGAGACACACTGTGAGCCACACTGAGACACACTGTGAGACATATTGTGAGACATATTGTGAGACACACTGTGAGACACACTGTGAGACACGCTGTGAGACACACTGTGAGACATATTGTGAGACACACTGTGAGACACGCTGTGAGACACGCTGTGAGACACACTGTGAGACATACTGTGAGACACACTGTGAGACACACTGTGAGACACACTGTGAATCACACTGTGAGACACACTGTGAGACACAGTGTCAGACATAATGTGAGACACACTGTGAGACACACTGTGAGACACACTGTGAACCACACTGTGAGACATACTGTGAGACACACTGAGACACACTGTGAAACATACTGTGAGACACACTGTGAGACACACTGTCAGACATAATGTGAGACACACTGTGAACCACACTGTGAGCCACACTGTGAGCCACACTGTGAGCCACACTGTGAGACATAATGTGAGACACACTGTGAGACACACTGTGAGACACACTGTGAGACACACTGAGACACACTGTGAGACACACTGTGAGACGCACTGTGAGACATAATGTGAGACACACTGTGAGACGCACTGTGAGACATACTGTGAGACGCACTGTGAGACGCACTGTGAGACGCACTGTGAGACACACTGTGAGACACACTGTGAGACATACTGTGAGACACACTGTGAGACATACTGTGAGACATACTGTGAGACACTGAGACACACTGTGAGACACACTGTGAGACACACTGTGAGACATACTGTGAGACACACTGAGACACACTGTGAGACACGCTGTGAGACATACTGTGAGACACACTGAGACACACTGTGAGACACGCTGTGAGACACACTGTGAGACACACTGTGAGACACGCTGTGAGACACTGAGACACACTGTGAGACACACTGTGAGACACACTGTGAGACACGCTGTGAGACACACTGTGAGCCACACTGAGACACAATGTGAACCATACTGTGAGACACACTGTGAGACACGCTGTGAGACACACTGTGAGACACACTGTGAACCACACTGAGAGACACACTGTGAGACACACTGTGAGACACACTGAGAGACACACTGAGAGACACACTGAGAGACACACTGAGAGACACACTGTGAGTCAGACTGTGACACGCTGTGAGACATACTGTGAGACACACTGTGAGACATACTGTGAGACACATTGTGAGACACACTGTGAACCACACTGTGAGACACACTGTGAGACACACTGTGAGACACACTGTGAGACATATTGTGAGACATACTGTGAGACACACTGTGAGACACATTGTGAGACACATTGTGAGACATATTGTGAGACATACTGTGAGACACACTGTGAGACATATTGTGAGACATACTGTGAGACACACTGTGAGACACATTGTGAGACACACTGTGAGACACACTGTGAGACATACTGTGAGACACACTGTGAGACACACTGTGAGACATACTGTGAGACACACTGTGAGACATACTGTGAGACACGCTGTGAGACACACTGTGAGACACACTGTGAGACACGCTGTGAGACACGCTGTGAGACACACTGTGAGACACACTGTGAGACACACTGTGAGACACGCTGTGAGACACACTGTGAGACATATTGTGAGACACACTGTGAGACACGCTGTGAGACACACTGTGAGACATATTGTGAGACACACTGTGAGACACACTGTGAGACACACTGTGAGACATATTGTGAGACACACTGTGAGACACACTGTGAGACACACTGTGAGACACGCTGTGAGACACGCTGTGAGACACACTGTGAGACTTATTGTGAGACACACTGTGAGACACGCTGTGAGACACACTGTGAGACACACTGTGAACCACACTGTGAGACACACTGTGAGACACACTGTGAGACACACTGTGAGACACGCTGTGAGACACACTGTGAGACACACTGTGAGACATATTGTGAGACATACTGTGAGACACACTGTGAGACACACTGTGAGACATACTGTGAGACATATTGTGAGACACACTGTGAGACACACTGTGAGACATACTGTGAGACACACTGTGAACCACACTGTGAGACACACTGTGAGACACACTGTGAGACACACTGTGAGACATAATGTGAGACACACTGTGAGACACACTGTGAGACACACTGAGCCACACTGTGAGACACGCTGTGAGACACACTGAGACACACTGTGAGACACACTGTGAGACATACTGTGAGACACACTGTGAGAGACACTGAGACACACTGTGAGACACACTGTGAGACATACTGTGAGACACACTGTGAGACATACTGTGAGACATATTGTGAGACACACTGTGAGACACACTGTGAGACATACTGTGAGACACACTGTGAACCACACTGTGAGACACACTGTGAGACACACTGTGAGACACACTGTGAGACATAATGTGAGACACACTGTGAGACACACTGTGAGACACACTGAGCCACACTGTGAGACACGCTGTGAGACACACTGAGACACACTGTGAGACACACTGTGAGACATACTGTGAGACACACTGTGAGAGACACTGAGACACACTGTGAGACACACTGTGAGACATACTGTGAGACACACTGTGAGACACACTGTGAGACATCCTGTGAGACACACTGTGAGACACACTGTGAGACATACTGTGAGACACACTGTCATACATAATGTGAGACACACTGTGAGCCACACTGTGAGCCACACTGTGAGACATAATGTGAGACACACTGTGAGACACACTGTGAGACACACTGTGAGACATACTGTGAGACACACTGTGAGACACACTGTGAGACATACTGTGAGACACACTGTGAGACACACTGTGAGACATACTGTGAGACACGCTGTGAGACACACTGTGAGACATACTGTGAGACACATTGTGAGACACATTGTGAGACATACTGTGAGACATACTGTGAGACATACTGTGAACCACGCTGTGAGACACACTGTGAGACATATTGTGAGACATATTGTGAGACATATTGTGAGACATACTGTGAGACACGCTGTGAGACACACTGTGAGACATATTGTGAGACACACTGTGAGACACGCTGTGAGACACACTGTGAGACACACTGTGAGACACACTGTGAGACATACTGTGAGACACACTGTGAGACATATTGTGAGACACACTGTGAGACATACTGTGAGACATATTGTGAGACACATTGTGAGACATACTGTGAGACATACTGTGAGACATACTGTGAGACATACTGTGAGACACACTGTGAGACATACTGTGAGACACACTGTGAGACAGACTGTGAGACATACTGTGAGACACACTGAGACATACTGTGAGACATATTGTGAGACACATTGTGAGACATACTGTGAACCACGCTGTGAGACACACTGTGAGACATATTGTGAGACATATTGTGAGACATATTGTGAGACATATTGTGAGACACGCTGTGAGACACACTGTGAGACATATTGTGAGACACACTGTGAGACACGCTGTGAGACACACTGTGAGACACACTGTGAGACATACTGTGAGACACACTGTGAGACACACTGTGAGACACACTGTGAGACACACTGTGAGACACACTGTGAACCACACTGTGAGACACACTGTGAGACACACTGTGAGACACACTGTGAGACACACTGTGAGACACGCTGTTTTTTGAGGGAGTAACTGGTAAAATAGATGGGGGAGAGCCAGTAGATGTGGTGTACCTGGACTTCCAAAAGGCCTTCGATAAGGTCCCACATAAAAGATTAGCAGGGAAAATTGAAGCTCATGGGATAAAGGGGAAAGTATTGACGTGGATAGAGAACTGGCTGTCAGATAGAAAACAGAGAGTTGGAATAAACGGCTCATTTTCTGAATGGCAGGCAGTAACAAGTGGGGTACCACAGGGTTCTGTCCTGGGTCCCCAGCTGTTCACAATTTACATTAATGACCTGGATCAGGGAGTCGGATGCAGCATTTCCAAATTTGCAGACGACACTAAACTAGGAGGGGGGGTGGGCTCAGAGGAGGAGACCAGGAAGCTCCAGAGCGATTTGGACAGACTGGGTGATTGGGCGGATAAATGGCAGATGCACTATAATGTGGACAAGTGCGAAGTTATCCACCTTGGGTGCAGGAACGGGAGGGCAAATTATTATTTAAATGGCAATAAATTGGGAGAGGGGGAAGTACAGAGAGACCTGGGTGTTCTTGTACACCAGTCACTGAAGGCGAGCATGCAGGTGCAACAGGCGATCAAGAAGGCAAACGGTATGCTGGCCTTCATAGCAAAAGGGTTGGAATACAGGAACAGGGATACCTTGCTGCAGCTGTACAGGGCACTGGTGAGACCACACCTCGAGTACTGTGTACAGTTTTGGTCGCCTCATCTGAGGAAAGATGTTCTTGCCATGGAGGGGGTGCAGCGGCGATTCACCAGGCTGATACCAGGAATGGCGGGATTGACCTATGAGGAGAGACTATGTAGTTTAGGGATGTACACACTGGAGTTTAGAAGATTGAGAGGGGACCTCATAGAAGTGTATAAAATTCTGACAGGTCTAGACAGACTAGATGCAGAAGGGATGTTTCCCTTGGCGGGTGAGAACAGAACTAGAGGACATAATTTAAGGATAAGGGCTAAACCATTTAGGACAGAAATGAGGGGGAATTTCTTCACTCAGAGGGTGGTGAACCTGTGGAACTCATTGCCACAGAGGGCGGTGTACGCCAGCTCATTAAATATATTTAAGAGGGAATTAGATATATTTCTACAGGCAAAAGGGGTTAAGGGTTACGGAGAGAAGGCGGGGACGGGATACTGAATTGGAGGATCAGCCATGATCTCATTAAATGGCGGAGCAGGCTCGAAGGGCCGGATGGCCTACTCCTGCTCCTATATTCTATGTATGTATCTATGTATGAGACACACTGTGAGACATATTGTGAGACACACTGTGAGACACACTGTGAGACATATTGTGAGACACGCTGTGAGACACACTGTGAGACATATTGTGAGACACACTGTGAGACACACTGTGAGACATATTGTGAGACACACTGTGAGACACACTGTGAGACACACTGTGAGACACGCTGTGAGACACACTGTGAGACATATTGTGAGACACACTGTGAGACACGCTGTGAGACACACTGTGAGACATACTGTGAACCACACTGTGAGACACACTGTGAGACACACTGTGAGACACACTGTGAGACATATTGTGAGACATACTGTGAGACACACTGTGAGACACACTGTGAGACATATTGTGAGACACACTGTGAGACACAATGTGAGACACACTGAGAGACACACTGTGAGACACACTGTGAGACACACTGTGAGACATATTGTGAGACATACTGTGAGACATACTGTGAGACACACTGTGAGACACACTGTGAGACATACTGTGAGACACACTGTGAGACACAATGTGAGACACACTGTGAACCACGCTGTGAGACACACTGTGAGACACACTGTGAACCACACTGTGAGACACAATGTGAACCACGCTGTGAGACACACTGTGAGACATACTGTGAGACACACTGTGAGACACACTGTGAGACACACTGTGAGACACACTGTGAACCACACTGTGAGACATACTGTGAGACATACTGTGAGACACACTGTGAGACACACTGTGAGACACACTGTGAGACATACTGTGAGACACACTGTGAGACACACTGTGAGACACACTGTGAGACATACTGTGAGACACACTGTGAGACACACTGTGAGACACACTGTGAGACATACTGTGAGACACACTGTGAGAGACACTGAGACACACTGTGAGACACACTGTGAGACACACTGAGCCACACTGTGAGACACGCTGTGAGACACACTGAGACACACTGTGAGACATACTGTGAGACACACTGTGAGAGACACTGAGACACACTGTGAGACACACTGTGAGACACACTGTGAGACATACTGTGTGACACACTGTGAGACACACTGTGAGACACACTGTGAGACATACTGTGAGACACACTGTGAGACACACTGTGAGACATACTGTGAGACACACTCAGACACACTGTGAGACATACTGTGAGACACACTGTGAGACATACTGTGAGACACACTGTGAGACACACTGTGAGACATACTGTGAGACATACTGTGAGACATATTGTGAGACACACTGTGAGACACACTGTCATACATAATGTGAGACACACTGTGAACCACACTGTGAGCCACACTGTGAGACACACTGTGAGACACACTGTGAGACACACTGTGAGACACACTGTGAGACATACTGTGAGACACGCTGTGAGACACACTGTGAGACATACTGTGAGACACATTGTGAGACACACTGTGAGACATACTGTGAGACATACTGTGAGACACACTGTGAGACATACTGTGAGACACACTGTGAGACACACTGTGAGACATACTGTGAGACACACTGTGAGACATACTGTGAGACATATTGTGAGACACATTGTGAGACATACTGTGAACCACGCTGTGAGACACACTGTGAGACATATTGTGAGACATATTGTGAGACATACTGTGAGACACACTGTGAGACATATTGTGAGACACACTGTGAGACACGCTGTGAGACACACTGTGAGACACACTGTGAGACACACTGTGAACCACACTGTGAGACACACTGTGAGACACACTGTGAGACATATTGTGAGACACACTGTGAGACACACTGTGAGACATATTGTGAGACACGCTGTGAGACACACTGTGAGACATATTGTGAGACACACTGTGAGACACGCTGTGAGACACACTGTGAGACACACTGTGAGACACGCTGTGAGACACGCTGTGAGACACACTGTGAGACACACTGTGAGACATATTGTGAGACATACTGTGAGACACACTGTGAGACATACTGTGAGACACACTGTGAGACATACTGTGAGACACACTGAGACATACTGTGAGACACACTGTGAGACATATTGTGAGACACACTGTGAGACACACTGTGAGACACACTGTGAAACATACTGTGAGACACACTGTGAACCACACTGTGAACCACACTGTGAGACACACTGTGAACCATACTGTGAGACACACTGTGAGACACGCTGTGAGACACACTGTGAGACATACTGTGAGACACACTGTGAGACACGCTGTGAGACACACTGTGAGACACACTGTGAGACACACTGTGAGACATAATGTGAGACACACTGTGAGACACACTGTGAACCATACTGTGAGACACACTGTGAGACACACTGTCAGACATAATGTGAGACACACTGTGAACCACACTGTGAGCCACACTGTGAGCCACACTGTGAGCCACACTGTGAACCACACTGTGAGACACACTGTGAGACACACTGTGAACCATACTGTGAGACACACTGTGAGACACACTGTGAGACAAACTGTGAGACACACTGAGACACACTGTGAGACACACTGTGAGACATACTGTGAGACACACTGTGAGACACACTGAGCCACACTGTGAGACACGCTGTGAGACACACTGAGACACACTGTGAGACACACTGTGAGACACACTGTGAGACACACTGTGAGACATACTGTGAGACACGCTGTGAGACACACTGTGAGACATATTGTGAGACACACTGTGAGACACGCTGTGAGACACACTGTGAGACACACTGTGACATATTGTGAGACACACTGTGAGACACACTGTGAGACACGCTGTGAGACACACTGTGAGACATATTGTGAGACACACTGTGAGACACACTGTGAGATACGCTGTGAGACACACTGTGAGACATATTGTGAGACACACTGTGAGACATACTGTGAGACATCCTGTGAGACACACTGTGAGAGACACTGAGACACACTGTGAGACACACTGTGAGACACACTGTGAGACATACTGTGAGACACACTGTGAGACACACTGTGAGACACGCTGTGAGACACGCTGTGAGACACACTGTGAGACACACTGTGAGACACACTGTGAGACACGCTGTGAGAGACACTGTGAGACATATTGTGAGACACACTGTGAGACACACTGTGAGATACGCTGTGAGACACACTGTGAGACATACTGTGAGACACACTGAGACACACTGTGAGACATCCTGTGAGACACACTGTGAGAGACACTGAGACACACTGTGAGACACACTGTGAGACACACTGTGAGACATACTGTGAGACACACTGTGAGACACACTGTGAGACATACTGTGAGACACACTGTGAGACACACTGAGACATACTGTGAGACACACTGAGACACACTGTGAGACACACTGTGAGACATACTGTGAGACACACTGTGAGACACACTGTGAGACACACTGTGAGACATACTGTGAGACACGCTGTGAGACACACTGTGAGACATATTGTGAGACACACTGTGAGACACGCTGTGAGACACACTGTGAGACACACTGTGAGACATACTGTGAGACACACTGTGAGACACACTGTGAGACACACTGTGAGACACACTGTGACATATTGTGAGACACACTGTGAGACACACTGTGAGACACGCTGTGAGACACACTGTGAGACATATTGTGAGACACACTGTGAGACACACTGTGAGATACGCTGTGAGACACACTGTGAGACATATTGTGAGACACACTGTGAGACACACTGTGAGACACACTGTGAGACACACTGTGAGACACACTGTGAGACATATTGTGAGACACACTGTGAGACATACTGTGAGACACACTGTGAGACACACTGTGAGACACACTGTGAGACATATTGTGAGACATACTGTGAGACACACTGTGACACACACTGTGAGACATACTGTGAGACACACTGTGAGACACACTGTGAGACACACTGTGAGACATATTGTGAGACATACTGTGAGACACACTGTGAGACACACTGTGAGACATATTGTGAGACATACTGTGAGACACACTGTGAGACACACTGTGAGACATATTGTGAGACATACTGTGAGACACACTGTGAGACACACTGTGAGACACACTGTGAGACACACTGTGAGACATATTGTGAGACACACTGTGAGACACGCTGTGAGACACGCTGTGAGACACACTGTGAGACACGCTGTGAGACACACTGTGAGACACGCTGTGAGACACACTGTGAGACATATTGTGAGACATACTGTGAGACACACTGTGAGACACACTGAGACATATTGTGAGACATACTGTGAGACACACTGTGAGACACACTGTGAGACATATTGTGAGACACACTGTGAGACACACTGTGAGACACACTGTGAGACATACTGTGAGACACACTGAGACATATTGAGACACACTGTGAGACACACTGTGACACACACTGTGAGACATACTGTGAGACATATTGTGAGACATACTGTGAGACATACTGTGAGACACACTGTGAGACATACTGTGAGACACACTGAGACATACTGTGAGACACACTGTGAGACATATTGTGAGACACACTGTGAGACACACTGTGAGACACACTGTGAAACATACTGTGAGACACACTGTGAACCACACTGTGAACCACACTGTGAGACATATTGTGAGACACACTGTGAACCATACTGTGAACCACACTGTGAGACATATTGTGAGACACACTGTGAACCACACTGTGAGACATATTGTGAGACACACTGTGAGACATATTGTGAGACACACTGTGAGACACACTGTGAGACACACTGTGAGACATACTGTGAGACACACTGTGAGACACACTGTGAGACACACTGAGACATACTGTGAGACACACTGTGAGACATACTGTGAGACACACTGAGACATATTGAGACACACTGTGAGACACACTGTGAGACATACTGTGAGACACACTGTGAGACACACTGTGAGACATACTGTGAGACACACTGTGAGACATACTGTGAGACACACTGAGACACACTGTGAGACACACTGTCAGACATATTGTGAGACATACTGTGAGACACACTGTGAGACATATTGTGAGACACACTGTGAGACACACTGTGAGACACACTGTGAAACATACTGTGAGACACACTGTGAACCACACTGTGAACCACACTGTGAGACATATTGTGAGACACACTGTGAACCATACTGTGAACCACACTGTGAGACATATTGTGAGACACACTGTGAACCACACTGTGAGACATATTGTGAGACACACTGTGAACCATACTGTGAGACACACTGTGAGACACGCTGTGAGACACACTGTGAGACATACTGTGAGACACACTGTGAGACACGCTGTGAGACACGCTGTGAGACACACTGTGAGACACACTGTGAGACATAATGTGAGACACACTGTGAGACACACTGTGAACCATACTGTGAGACACGCTGTGAGACACACTGTGAGACATACTGTGAGACACACTGTGAGCCACACTGTGAGCCACACTGTGAACCACACTGTGAGACACACTGTGAGACACACTGTGAACCATACTGTGAGACACACTGTGAGACACACTGTGAGACACACTGTGAGACACACTGAGACACACTGTGAGACACACTGTGAGACACACTGTGAGACACACTGTGAGACACACTGTGAGACACACTGTGAGACACCTGTGAGACACGCTGTGAGACACACTGTGAGACACACTGTGAGACACACTGTGAGACACACTGTGAGACACACTGAGACACACTGTGAGACATACTGTGAGACACACTGAGACACACTGTGAGACATCCTGTGAGACACACTGTGAGAGACACTGAGACACACTGTGAGACACACTGTGAGACACACTGTGAGACACACTGTGAGACACACTGTGAGACACACTGTGAGACACACTGTGAGACACACTGTGAGACACACTGAGACACACTGTGAGACACACTGAGACACACTGTGAGACACACTGTGAGACACACTGTGAGACACACTGTGAGACACACTGTGAGACACACTGTGAGACACACTGTGAGACATACTGTGAGACACACTGTGAGACACACTGTGAGACATACTGTGAGACACACTGTGAGACACACTGTGAGACACACTGTGAGACACTACTGTGAGACACACTGTGAGACACTGTGAGACACACTGTGAGACACACTGTGAGACACACTGTGAGACACACTGTGGACATATTGTGAGACACACTGTGAGACACACTGTGAGACACGCTGTGAGACACACTGTGAGACATAATGTGAGACACACTGTGAGACACACTGTGAGATACGCTGTGAGACACACTGTGAGACATATTGTGAGACACACTGTGAGACACACTGTGAGACACACTGTGAGACACTGTGAGACACACTGTGAGACATATTGTGAGACACACTGTGAGACATACTGTGAGACACACTGTGAGACACACTGTGAGACACACTGTGAGACATATTGTGAGACATACTGTGAGACACACTGTGACACACACTGTGAGACATACTGTGAGACACACTGTGAGACACACTGTGAGACACACTGTGAGACATATTGTGAGACATACTGTGAGACACACTGTGAGACACACTGTGAGACATATTGTGAGACATACTGTGAGACACACTGTGAGACACACTGTGAGACATATTGTGAGACATACTGTGAGACACACTGTGAGACACACTGTGAGACACACTGTGAGACACACTGTGAGACATATTGTGAGACACACTGTGAGACACGCTGTGAGACACGCTGTGAGACACACTGTGAGACACGCTGTGAGACACGCTGTGAGACACACTGTGAGACATATTGTGAGACATACTGTGAGACACACTGTGAGACACACTGAGACATATTGTGAGACATACTGTGAGACACACTGTGAGACACACTGTGAGACACACTGTGAGACACACTGTGAGACACACTGTGAGACATACTGTGAGACACACTGTGAGACACACTGAGACATACTGTGAGACACACTGAGACACACTGTGAGACACACTGTGAGACATACTGTGAGACACACTGTGAGACACACTGTGAGACACACTGTGAGACATACTGTGAGACACGCTGTGAGACACACTGTGAGACATATTGTGAGACACACTGTGAGACACGCTGTGAGACACACTGTGAGACACACTGTGAGACATACTGTGAGACACACTGAGACACACTGTGAGACACACTGTGAGACACACTGTGAGACACACTGTGACATATTGTGAGACACACTGTGAGACACACTGTGAGACACGCTGTGAGACACACTGTGAGACATATTGTGAGACACACTGTGAGACACACTGTGAGATACGCTGTGAGACACACTGTGAGACATATGTGAGACACACTGTGAGACACACTGTGAGACACACTGTGAGACTGGGGAGCCACTGTGAGACACACTGTGAGACATATTGTGAGACACAACTGTGAGACATACTGTGAGACACACTGTGAGCACACTGTGAGACCACACTGTGAGACATATTGTGAGACTTACTGTGAGACACAACTGTGACACACACCTGTGAGACATACTGTGAGACCCAACTGTGAGACACACTGTGAGACACCTGTGAGACATACTGTGAGACACACTGTGAGACACACTGTGAGACATATTGTGAGACATACTGTGAGACACACTGTGAGACACACTGTGAGACATATTGTGAGACATACTGTGAGACACACTGTGAGACACACTGTGAGACACACTGTGAGACATATTGTGAGACACACTGTGAGACACGCTGTGAGACACTGCCTGTGAGACACACTGTGAGACACGACTGTGAGACACACTGTGAGACACGCTGTGAGACACACTGTGAGACATATTGTGAGACATACTGTGAGACACACTGTGAGACACACTGAGACATATTGTGAGACATACTGTGAGACACACTGTGAGACACACTGTGAGACATATTGTGAGACACACTGTGAGACACACTGTGAGACACACTGTGAGACATACTGTGAGACACACTGAGACATATTGAGACACACTGTGAGACACACTGTGACACACACTGTGAGACATACTGTGAGACATATTGTGAGACATACTGTGAGACATACTGTGAGACACACTGTGAGACATACTGTGAGACACACTGAGACATACTGTGAGACACACTGTGAGACATATTGTGAGACACACTGTGAGACACACTGTGAGACACACTGTGAAACATACTGTGAGACACACTGTGAGACATATTGTGAGACACACTGTGAACCACACTGTGAGACATATTGTGAGACACACTGTGAACCATACTGTGAGACACACTGTGAGACACGCTGTGAGACACACTGTGAGACATACTGTGAGACACGCTGTGAGACACACTGTGAGACACACTGTGAGACATATTGTGAGACACACTGTGAGACACACTGTGAGACACACTGTGAGACATACTGTGAGACACACTGTGAGACACACTGTGAGACACACTGAGACATACTGTGAGACACACTGTGAGACAACTGTGAGACACACTGAGACATATTGAGACACACTGTGAGACACACTGTGAGACATACTGTGAGACACACTGTGAGACACTCTGTGAGACATACTGTGAGACACACTGTGAGACTACTGTGAGACACACTGAGACACACTGTGAGACAACTGTCAGACATACTTGTGAGACATACTGTGAGACACACTGTGAGACATATTGTGAGACACACTGTGAGACACACTGTGAGACACACTGTGAACATACTGTGAGACACACTGTGAACACACTGTGAACACACTGTGAGACATATTGTGAGACACACTGTGAACATACTGTGAACCACACTGTGAGACATATTGTGAGACACACTGTGAACCACACTGTGAGACATATTGTGAGACACACTGTGAACCATACTGTGAGACACACTGTGAGACACGCTGTGAGACACACTGTGAGACATACTGTGAGACACACTGTGAGACACGCTGTGAGACACGCTGTGAGACACACTGTGAGACACACTGTGAGACACGCTGTGAGACACACTGTGAGACATACTGTGAGACACACTGTGAGACACGCTGTGAGACACGCTGTGAGACACACTGTGAGACACACTGTGAGACATAATGTGAGACACACTGTGAGACACACTGTGAACCATACTGTGAGACACGCTGTGAGACACACTGTGAGACATACTGTGAGACACACTGTGAGCCACACTGTGAGCCACACTGTGAGCCACACTGTGAACCACACTGTGAGACACACTGTGAGACACACTGTGAACCATACTGTGAGACACACTGTGAGACACACTGTGAGACACACTGTGAGACACACTGAGACACACTGTGAGACACACTGTGAGACATACTGTGAGACACACTGTGAGACACACTGAGCCACACTGTGAGACACGCTGTGAGACACA
Organism: Squalus acanthias; assembly: GCA_030390025.1. Lineage (NCBI taxonomy): Eukaryota > Metazoa > Chordata > Chondrichthyes > Squaliformes > Squalidae > Squalus > Squalus acanthias. The sequence goes on along the minus strand of CM059429.1, from coordinate 76,469,734 downwards.
CTGAGACACACTGTGAGACACACTGTGAGACACACTGTGAGACACACTGTGAGACACACTGAGACACACTGTGAGACATACTGTGAGACACACTGAGACACACTGTGAGACATCCTGTGAGACACACTGTGAGAGACACTGAGACACACTGTGAGACACACTGTGAGACACACTGTGAGACATACTGTGAGACACACTGTGAGACACACTGTGAGACACACTGTGAGACATACTGTGAGACACACTGTGAGACACACTGAGACATACTGTGAGACACACTGAGACACACTGTGAGACACACTGTGAGACATACTGTGAGACACACTGTGACATATTGTGAGACACACTGTGAGACACACTGTGAGACACGCTGTGAGACACACTGTGAGACATATTGTGAGACACTACTGTGAGACACACTGTGAGCACACTGTGAGACACCTGTGAGACATCACTGTGAGACACACTGTGAGACACACTGTGAGACACACTGTGAGACACACTGTGAGACACACTGTGAGACATACTGTGAGACACACTGTGAGACACACTGTGAGACACACTGTGAGACACACTGTGAGACACACTGTGAGACACTCTGTGAGACACACTGTGAGACACACTGTGAGACACACTGTGAGACACACTGTGAGACACACTGTGGACATACTGTGAGACACTACTGTGAGACACACTGTGAGACACACTGTGAGACACTTGTGAACACACTGTGAGACACACTGTGAGACACACTGTGAGACCACTGTGAGACACACTGTGAGACACACTGTGAGACACACTGTGAGACACTACTGTGAGACACACTGTGAGACACACTGTGAGACACACTGTGAGACACTCTGTGAGACACTACTGTGAGACACACTGTGAGACACACTGTGAGACATATTGTGAGACACACTGTGAGACACACTGTGAGACACACTGTGAGACATACTGTGAGACATACTGTGAGACACACTGTGAGACACACTGTGAGACACACTGTGAGACACACTGTGAGACACTGTGAGACACACTGTGAGACACACTGTGAGACACGCTGTGAGACACGCTGTGAGACACGCTGTGAGACACACTGTGAGACACACTGTGAGACAGCTGTGAGACACACTGTGAGACACACTGTGAGACACACTGTGAGACATACTGTGAGACACACTGTGAGACACACTGTGAGACATACTGTGAGACATACTGTGAGACACACTGTGAGACACACTGTGAGACACACTGTGAGACACACTGTGAGACACACTGTGAGACACACTGTGAGACATACTGTGAGACACACTGAGACACACTGTGAGACATACTGTGAGACACACTGTGAGACACACTGTGAGACACACTGTGAGACATATTGTGAGACATACTGTGAGACACACTGTGAGACACACTGTGAGACACACTGTGAGACACGCTGTGAGACACGCTGTGAGACACACTGTGAGACATATTGTGAGACATACTGTGAGACACACTGTGACACACACTGTGAGACACACTGTGAGACATACTGTGAGACACACTGTGAGACATACTGTGAGACATACTGTGAGACACACTGTGAGACATACTGTGAGACACGCTGTGAGACACACTGTGAGACATACTGTGAGACACACTGTGAGACACACTGTGAGACACACTGAGACACACTGTCAGACATAATGTGAGACACACTGTGAACCACACTGTGAGCCACACTGTGAGACACACTGTCAGACATAATGTGAGACACACTGTGAACCACACTGTGAGCCACACTGTGAGCCACACTGTGAGCCACACTGTGAGACATAATGTGAGACACACTGTGAGACACACTGTGAACCATACTGTGAGACACGCTGTGAGACACACTGAGACACACTGAGACACACTGTGAGACACACTGTGAGACACACTGTGAGACATACTGTGAGACATACTGTGAGACATAATGTGAGACACACTGTGAGACACACTGTGAGACACACTGTGAGACATACTGTGAGACACACTGAGAAACACTGTGAGACACACTGTGAGACACACTGTGAAACACACTGTGAGACACACTGTGAGACACACTGTGAGACATATTGTGAGACACACTGTGAGACACACTGTGAGACACACTGTGAGACACACTGTGAGACACACTGAGACACACTGTGAGACATACTGTGAGACACAATGTGAACCACACTGTGAGACACACTGTGAGACACACTGTGAGACACACTGTGAGACACACTGTGAGACATACTGTGAGACACAATGTGAACCACACTGTGAGACACACTGTGAGACACACTGTGAGACATATTGTGAGACATACTGTGAGACACATTGTGAGACATACTGTGAGACACACTGTGAGACACACTGTGAGACATATTGTGAGACATACTGTGAGACACACTGTGAGACATATTGTGAGACACACTGTGAGACACACTGTGAGACACACTGTGAGACATATTGTGAGACACACTGTGAGACACACTGTCAGACATAATGTGAGACACACTGTGAACCACACTGTGAGCCACACTGTGAGACATAATGTGAGACACACTGTGAGACACACTGTGAACCATACTGTGAGACACGCTGTGAGACACACTGAGACACACTGTGAGACACACTGTGAGACACACTGTGAGACACACTGTGAGACACACTGTGAGACACACTGAGCCACACTGTGAGACACGCTGTGAGACACACTGAGACACACTGTGAGACACACTGTGAGACACACTGAGACACACTGTGAGACATACTGTGAGACACACTGAGACACACTGTGAGACATCCTGTGAGACACACTGTGAGAGACACTGAGACACACTGTGAGACACACTGTGAGACACACTGTGAGACACACTGTGAGACACACTGTGAGACATACTGTGAGACACACTGTGAGACACACTGTGAGACATACTGTGAGACACACTGTGAGACACACTGAGACATACTGTGAGACACACTGAGACACACTGTGAGACACACTGTGAGACATACTGTGAGACACACTGTGAGACACACTGTGAGACACACTGTGAGACATACTGTGAGACACGCTGTGAGACACACTGTGAGACATATTGTGAGACACACTGTGAGACACGCTGTGAGACACACTGTGAGACACACTGTGAGACATACTGTGAGACACACTGAGACACACTGTGAGACACACTGTGAGACACACTGTGAGACACACTGTGACATATTGTGAGACACACTGTGAGACACACTGTGAGACACGCTGTGAGACACACTGTGAGACATATTGTGAGACACACTGTGAGACACACTGTGAGATACGCTGTGAGACACACTGTGAGACATATTGTGAGACACACTGTGAGACACACTGTGAGACACACTGTGAGACACTGTGAGACACACTGTGAGACATATTGTGAGACACACTGTGAGACATACTGTGAGACACACTGTGAGACACACTGTGAGACACACTGTGAGACATATTGTGAGACATACTGTGAGACACACTGTGACACACACTGTGAGACATACTGTGAGACACACTGTGAGACACACTGTGAGACACACTGTGAGACATATTGTGAGACATACTGTGAGACACACTGTGAGACACACTGTGAGACATATTGTGAGACATACTGTGAGACACACTGTGAGACACACTGTGAGACATATTGTGAGACATACTGTGAGACACACTGTGAGACACACTGTGAGACACACTGTGAGACACACTGTGAGACATATTGTGAGACACACTGTGAGACACGCTGTGAGACACGCTGTGAGACACGCTGTGAGACACGCTGTGAGACACGCTGTGAGACACACTGTGAGACATATTGTGAGACATACTGTGAGACACACTGTGAGACACACTGAGACATATTGTGAGACATACTGTGAGACACACTGTGAGACACACTGTGAGACATACTGTGAGACACACTGTGAGACACACTGTGAGACACTACTGTGAGACAACTGTGAGACCACACTGAGACATACTGTGAGACACACTGTGAGACACACTGTGAGACCACACTGTGAGGACATACTGTGAGACATACTTGTGAGACATACTGTGAGGACAACTGTGAGACACACTGTGAGACATTCTGTGAGACACACTGTGAGACATACTTGTGAGACACACTGTGAGACATATTGTGAGACACACTGTGAGACACACTGTGAGACATATGTGAAACATACTGTGAGACACACTGTGAGACACACTGTGAGACCAACATTGTGAGACACTGTGAGACACACTGTGAGACCACTACTGTGAGACACACTGTGAGACATATTGTTGAGACACACTGTGAGACACACTGTGAGAGACTGATTGTGAGACCACTGTGAGCATACTGTGAGACACACTGTGAGACACGCTGTGAGACACACTGTGAGACAACTGTGAGACACACTGTGAGACACACTGTGAGACACACTGTGAGACATATTGTGAGACACACTGTGAGACACACTGTGAGACACACTGTGAGACATACTGTGAGACACACTGTGAGACACACTGTGAGACACACTGAGACATACTGTGAGACACACTGTGAGACATACTGTGAGACACACTGAGACATATTGAGACACACGTGAGACACACTGTGAGACATACTGTGAGACACACTGTGAGACACACTGTGAGACATACTGTGAGACACACTGTGAGACATACTGTGAGACACACTGAGACACACTGTGAGACACACTGTCAGACATATTGTGAGACATACTGTGAGACACACTGTGAGACATATTGTGAGACACACTGTGAGACACACTGTGAGACACACTGTGAAACATACTGTGAGACACACTGTGAACCACACTGTGAACCACACTGTGAGACATATTGTGAGACACACTGTGAACCATACTGTGAACCACACTGTGAGACATATTGTGAGACACACTGTGAACCACACTGTGAGACATATTGTGAGACACACTGTGAACCATACTGTGAGACACACTGTGAGACACGCTGTGAGACACACTGTGAGACATACTGTGAGACACACTGTGAGACAGCTGTGAGACACACTGTGAGACACACTGTGAGACATAATGTGAGACACACTGTGAGACACACTGTGACCATACTGTGAGACACGCTGTGAGACACACTGTGAGACATACGTGTGACACACTGTGAGCCACACTGTGAGCCACACTGTGAACCACACTGTGAACCACTACTGTGAGACACACTGTGAACCTACTGTGAGACACACTGTGAGACACACTGTGAGACACACTGTGAGACACACTGAGACACACTTAACACTGTGAGACACACTGTGAGACATACTGTGAGACACACTGTGAGACACACTGAGCCACACTGTGAGACACGCTGTGAGACACACTGAGACACACTGTGAGACACACTGTGAGACACACTGTGAGACACACTGAGACACACTGTGAGACATACTGTGAGACACACTGAGACCACTGTGAGGACATCCTGTGAGACACACTGTGAGAGACACTGAGACACACTGTGAGACACACTGTGAGACACACTGTGAGACATACTGTGAGACACACTGTGAGACACACTGTGAGACACACTGTGAGACATACTGTGAGACACACTGTGAGACACACTGAGACATACTGTGAGACACACTGAGACACACTGTGAGACACACTGTGAGACATACTGTGAGACACACTGTGAGACACACTTGTGAGACACACTGTGAGACACACTGTGAGACACGCTGTGAGACACACTGTGAGACATATTGTGAGACACACTGTGAGACACACTGTGAGACACACTGTGAGACACACTGTGAGACATACTGTGAGACACACTGTGAGACACACTGTGAGACACACTGTGAGACACACTGTGAGACACACTGTGAGACACATTGTGAGACACACTTGTGAGACACACTGTGAGACACGCTGTGAGACACACTGTGAGACATATCTGTGAGACACACTGTGAGACACACTGTGAGACACACTGTGAGACACACTGTGAGACATATTGTGAGACATACTGTGAGACACACTGTGAGACACACTGTGAGACATATTGTGAGACACACTGTGACGACTCACTGTGAGACACACTGTGAGACATCCTGTGAGACTCACTGTGAGACACACTGTGAGAACACTGTGAGACACACTGTGAGACACACTTGTGAGACACACTGTGGAGACACGCTGTGAGACCTCTGTGAGACACACTGTGAGACACACTGTGAGACATACTGTGAGACACACTGTGAGACACGCTGTGAGACACACTGTGAGACACACTGTGAGACACACTGTGAGACACACTGTGAGACACACTGAGACACACCTGTGAGACATACTGTGAGACACACTGTGAGACACACTGTGAGACACAGCTGTGAGACACACTGTGAGACACACTGTGAGACACACTGTGAGACACACTGTGAGACCCATACTGTGAGACTACTGGAGACATACTGTGAGACACACTGTGAGACATACTGTGAGACATACTGTGAGACCCACTGTGAGACACACTGTGAGACACACTGTGGACACACTGTGAACACACTGTGAGACCACACTGTGAGACCACGCTGTGAGACACGCTGTGAGACACGCTGTGAGACACTCTTGTGAGACATACTGTGAGACACACTGTGAGAACACTGTGAGACATACTGTGAGACATACTGTGAGACACACTGTGAGACACACTGAGACATATTGTGAGACATATTGTGAGACATACTGTGAGACACACTGTGAGACACACTGTGAGACATACTGTGAGACACACTGTGAGACACACTGTGAGACATACTGTGAGACACACTGTGAGACACACTGAGACATACTGTGAGACACACTGAGACACACTGTGAGACACACTGTGAGACATACTGTGAGACACACTGTGAGACACACTGTGAGACATACTGTGAGACACGCTGTGAGACACACTGTGAGACATATTGTGAGACACACTGTGAGACACGCTGTGAGACACACTGTGAGACACACTGTGAGACATACTGTGAGACACACTGAGACACACTGTGAGACACACTGTGAGACACACTGTGAGACACACTGTGACATATTGTGAGACACACTGTGAGACACACTGTGAGACACGCTGTGAGACACACTGTGAGACATATTGTGAGACACACTGTGAGACACACTGTGAGACACACTGTGAGACATACTGTGAGACACACTGTGAGACACACTGTGAGACATACTGTGAGACACACTGTGAGACCACACTGTGAGACACACTGTGAGACACACTGTGAGACACACTGTGAGACACACTGTGAGACACACTGTGAGACACACTGTGAGACATACTGTGAGACACACTGTGAGACACACTGTGAGACATATTGTGAGACACTCTGTGAGACACACTGTGAGACACACTGTGAGACACACTGTGAGACACACTGTGAGACACACTGTGAGACACACTGTGAGACACACTGTGAGACACACTGTGACACACTGTGAGACACACTGTGAGACACACTGTGAGACACGCTGTGAGACACACTGTGAGACATATTGTGAGACACACTGTGAGACACACTGTGAGATACCTGTGAGACACACTGTGAGACATAATGTGAGACACACTGTGAGACACACTGTGAGACATACTGTGAGAACACTGTGAGACACACAGTGAGACACGCTGTGAGACACGCTGTGAGACACACTGTGAGACATATTGTGAGACATACTGTGAGACACACTGTGAGACACACTGAGACATATTGTGAGACATACTGTGAGACACACTGTGAGACACACTGTGAGACATATTGTGAGACACACTGTGAGACACACTGTGAGACACACTGTGAGACATACTGTGAGACACACTGAGACATATTGAGACACACTGTGAGACACACTGTGACACACACTGTGAGACATACTGTGAGACATATTGTGAGACATACTGTGAGACATACTGTGAGAAACACTGTGAGACATACTGTGAGACACACTGAGACATACTGTGAGACACACTGTGAGACATATTGTGAGACACACTGTGAGACACACTGTGAGACACACTGTGAAACATACTGTGAGACACACTGTGAGACATATTGTGAGACACACTGTGAACCACACTGTGAGACATATTGTGAGACACACTGTGAACCATACTGTGAGACACACTGTGAGACACGCTGTGAGACACGCTGTGAGACACACTGTGAGACATACTGTGAGACACGCTGTGAGACACACTGTGAGACACACTGTGAGACATATTGTGAGACACACTGTGAGACACACTGTGAGACACACTGTGAGACATACTGTGAGACACACTGTGAGACACACTGTGAGACACACTGAGACATACTGTGAGACACACTGTGAGACATACTGTGAGACACACTGAGACATATTGAGACACACTGTGAGACACACTGTGAGACATACTGTGAGACACACTGTGAGACACACTGTGAGACATACTGTGAGACACACTGTGAGACATACTGTGAGACACACTGAGACACACTGTGAGACACACTGTCAGACATATTGTGAGACATACTGTGAGACACACTGTGAGACATATTGTGAGACACACTGTGAGACACACTGTGAGACACACTGTGAAACATACTGTGAGACACACTGTGAACCACACTGTGAACCACACTGTGAGACATATTGTGAGACACACTGTGAACCATACTGTGAACCACACTGTGAGACATATTGTGAGACACACTGTGAACCACACTGTGAGACATATTGTGAGACACACTGTGAACCATACTGTGAGACACACTGTGAGACACGCTGTGAGACACACTGTGAGACATACTGTGAGACACACTGTGAGACACGCTGTGAGACACACTGTGAGACACACTGTGAGACATAATGTGAGACACACTGTGAGACACACTGTGAACCATACTGTGAGACACGCTGTGAGACACACTGTGAGACATACTGTGAGACACACTGTGAGCCACACTGTGAGCCACACTGTGAGCCACACTGTGAACCACACTGTGAGACACACTGTGAGACACACTGTGAACCATACTGTGAGACACACTGTGAGACACACTGTGAGACACACTGTGAGACACACTGTGAGACACACTGAGACACACTGTGAGACACACTGTGAGACATACTGTGAGACACACTGTGAGACACACTGAGGACCACACTGTGAGACACACTGTGAGACACACTTGTGAGACACACTGTGACATACTGTGAGACACTACTGTGAGACACACTGCTGAGACTACTCTGTGACACATATTGTGAGACACACTGCGGAGACACATCTGTGAGACACACTTGTGAGATACCTTGTGAGACACACTGTGAGACACACTGTGAGACACACTGGAGACACACTGTGAGACAAACTGTGTGACATACTGGGAGACCACTGTGAGACATAACTGTGAGGACACACTGTGAGACACACTGTGAGACACTCTGTGAGACATACTGTGAGACACACTGTGAGACATATTGTGAGACACATACTGTGAGACACACTGTGAGACACACTGTGAGACACACTGTGAGACATATTGTGAGACACACTGTGAGACACACTGTGAGACACGCTGTGAGACACTCTGTGAGACACACTGTGAGACACACTGTGAGACATCACTGTGAGACATACTGTGAGACACACTGTGAGACATATTGTGAGACACACTGTGAGACACACTGTGAGACACACTGTGAGACACCTGTGAGACACACTGTGAGACATATTGTGAGACACACTGTGAGACATATTGTGAGACACACTGTGAGACATATTGTGAGACACACTGTGAGACACGCTGTGAGACACACTGTGAGACACACTGTGTACCACACTGTGAGACACACTGTGAGACACACTGTGAGACATATTGTGAGACATACTGTGAGACACACTGTGAGACATATTGTGAGACACACTGTGAGACACACTGTGAGACATACTGTGAGACATACTGTGAGACACACTGTGACACACACTGTGAGACACACTGTGACACACACTGTGAGACATACTGTGAGACACACTGTGAGACACACTGTGAGACACACTGTGAGACATATTGTGAGACATACTGTGAGACACACTGTGAGACACACTGTGAGACATATTGTGAGACATACTGTGAGACACACTGTGAGACACACTGTGAGACATACTGTGAGACATACTGTGAGACACACTGTGAGACACACTGTGAGACACACTGTGAGACATATTGTGAGACACACTGTGAGACACGCTGTGAGACACGCTGTGAGACACGCTGTGAGACACGCTGTGAGACACGCTGTGAGACACACTGTGAGACACGCTGTGAGACACACTGTGAGACACATTGTGAGACATACTGTGAGACACACTGTGAGACACACTGAGACATATTGTGAGACATACTGTGAGACACACTGTGAGACACACTGTGAGACATATTGTGAGACACACTGTGAGACACACTGTGAGACACACTGTGAGACATACTGTGAGACATACTGTGAGACACACTGAGACATATTGAGACACACTGTGAGACACACTGTGACACACACTGTGAGACATACTGTGAGACATATTGTGAGACATACTGTGAGACACACTGTGACACACACTGTGAGACACGCTGTGAGACACGCTGTGAGACACGCTGTGAGACACACTGTGAGACATATTGTGAGACATACTGTGAGACACACTGTGACACACACTGTGAGACACACTGTGAGACATACTGTGAGACACACTGTGAGACACACTGTGAGACATACTGTGAGACATACTGTGAGACACACTGTGAGACATGCTGTGAGACACGCTGTGAGACACACTGTGAGACATACTGTGAGACACACTGTGAGACACACTGTGAGACACACTGAGACACACTGTCAGACATAATGTGAGACACACTGTGAACCACACTGTGAACCACACTGTGAGCCACACTGTGAGACACACTGTCAGACATAATGTGAGACACACTGTGAACCACACTGTGAGCCACACTGTGAGCCACACTGTGAGCCACACTGTGAGACATAATGTGAGACACACTGTGAGACACACTGTGAACCATACTGTGAGACACGCTGTGAGACACACTGAGACACACTGAGACACACTGTGAGACACACTGTGAGACACACTGTGAGACATACTGTGAGACATACTGTGAGACATACTGTGAGACACACTGTGAGACACACTGTGAGACTGACATACTGTGAGACACACTGTGAGACCCACTGTGAGACACACTGTGAGACACACTGTGAGACACACTGTGAGACACACTGTGAGACACACTGTGAGACACACTGTGAGACACACTGTGAGACACACTGTGAGACAACTGTGAGACACACTGTGAGACACTACTGTGAGACACACTGTGAGACACTCTGTGAGACACACTGAGACACACTGTGAGACACACTGTGAGACACACTGTGAGACACACTGTGAGACACACTGTGAGACATACTGTGAGACACACTGTGAGACACACTGAGACACACTGTGAGACACACTGTGAGACACACTGTGAGACACACTGTGACACACTGTGAGACACACTGTGAGACACACTGTGACCACACTGTGAGACACACTGTGAGACACACTGTGAGACACACTGTGAGACACACTGTGAGACACACTGTGAGACACACTGTGAGACATACTGTGAGACACACTGTGAGACAGCTGTGAGACACACTGTGAGACACACTGTGAGACATACTGTGAGACACACTGTGAGACACACTGTGAGACACACTGTGAGACACACTGTGAGACACACTGTGAGACATACTGTGAGACACACTGTGAGACACACTGTGAGACACACTGTGAGCACACTGTGAACACACGTGCTGAGACACACTGTGAGACACACTGTGAACCAACTGTGAGACACACTGTGAGACACACTGTGAGACACACTGTGAGACACACTGTGAGACACACTGAGACACACTGTGAGACACACTGTGAGACACACTGTGAGACACACTGTGAGACACACTGAGCCACACTGTGAGACACGCTGTGAGACACACTGAGACACACTGTGAGACACACTGTGAGACACACTGTGAGACACACTGAGACACACTGTGAGACATACTGTGAGACACACTGAGACACACTGTGAGACATCCTGTGAGACACACTGTGAGAGACACTGAGACACACTGTGAGACACACTGTGAGACACACTGTGAGACACACTGTGAGACACACTGTGAGACACACTGTGAGACACACTGTGAGACATACTGTGAGACACACTGAGACACACTGTGAGACACACTGTGAGACATAGAAACATAGAAACATAGAATCTAGGAGCAGGAGTAGGCCATTCGGCCCGTCGAGCCTGCAACACCATTCAAAACGATCATGGCTGATCATTCAAATCCAGTACCACTGTCCCTGCTTAATTCCCACAGTACACATATCCCACCCGACCCCCGTAAACCCACGTATTTAATTCCCCCTAACATATCCCATCCATCCCCATAACCCCACATATTTAATCCCCCCCTAACACTAAGGGGTCAATTTATCATAGCCAAATCAACCTAACCCGCACATTTTTGGACAGTGGTAGGAAACCGGAGCAACCCGGAGGAAACCCACGCAGACACGAGGTGAGAATGTGCAACTCCACACAGACAGCCTCACCCGAGGTCAGAATCGAACCCGGCGTCTCTGGCGCTGTGAGGGCAACCAGTGCTAACCCACTATGCCACCGTGTTACTGTGAGACACACTGTGAGACACACTGTGAGACACACTGTGAGACACACTGTGAGACACACTGTGAGACATATTGTGAGACACACTGTGAGACACACTGTGAGACACACTGTGACACACTGTGAGACACACTGTGAGACACACTGTGAGACACACTGTGAGACACACTGTGAGACACACTGTGAGACATACTGTGAGACATATTGTGAGACACACTGTGAGACACACTGTGAGACACACTGTGAACACACTGTGAGACACACTGTGAGACACACTGTGAGACACACTGTGAGACACACTGTGAGACACACTGTGAGACACTCTGTGAGACATACTGTGAGACACACTGAGACACACGCTGTGAGACACGCTGTGAGACACGCTGTGAGACACGCTGTGAGACATATTGTGAGACATACTGTGAGACACACTGTGAGACACACTGAGACATTTTGTGAGACATACTGTGAGACACACTGTGAGACATATTGTGAGACACACTGTGAGACACACTGTGAGACATACTGTGAGACATACTGTGAGACACGCTGTGAGACACACTGTGAGACACACTGTGAGACACACTGTGAACCACACTGTGAGACACACTGTGAGACATACTGTGAGACACACTGTGAGAAACACTGTGAGACACACTGTGAGACACACTGTGAACCACACTGTGAGACACACTGTGAACCACACTGTGAGACACACTGTGAGACACACTGTGAGACATACTGTGAGACACTCTGTGAGACACTCTGTGAGACACACTGTGAGACACACTGTGAGACACACTGTGAGACATACTGTGAGACACACCGTGAGACACACCGTGAGACACTCTGTGAGTCATACTGTGAGACATACTGTGAGACACACTGTGAGACACACTGTGAGACACACTGTGAGACATACTGTGAGACACACTGTGAGACACACTGTGAGACATATTGTGAGACATACTGTGAGACACACTGTGAGACATATTGTGAGACATATTGTGAGACACACTGTGAGACACACTGTGAGACACACTGTGAGACACACTGTGAACCACACTGTGAGACACACTGTGAGACACACTGTGAGACACACTGTGAGACACGCTGTGAGACACACTGTGAGACATATTGTGAGACACACTGTGAGACATATTGTGAGACATACTGTGAGACACACTGTGACACACACTGTGAGACACACTGTGAGACACACTGTGAGACACACTGTGAGACATACTGTGAGACACACTGTGAGACATACTGTGAGACACACTGTGAGACATACTGTGAGACACACTGTGAGACACACTGTGAGACATACTGTGAGACACACTGTGAGACATATTGTGAGACACACTGTGAGACACACTGTGAGACATACTGTGAGACATACTGTGAGACACACTGTGAGACATATTGTGAGACACACTGTGAGACACACTGTCAGACATAATGTGAGACACACTGTGAGACACACTGTGAGACATATTGTGAGACACTCTGTGAGACACACTGTGAGCCACACTGTGAGCCACACTGTGAGCCACACTGTGAGCCACACTGTGAGACATAATGTGAGACACACTGTGAGACACACTGTGAACCATACTGTGAGACACTGTGAGACACACTGTCAGACATAATGTGAGACACACTGTGAACCACACTGTGAACCACACTGTGAGCCACACTGTGAGCCACACTGTGAGACATAATGTGAGACACACTGTGAGACACACTGTGAACCATACTGTGAGACACACTGAGACACACTGTGAGACACACTGTGAGACACACTGTGAGACACACTGTGAGACACACTGTGAGACACGCTGTGAGACACACTGAGACACACTGTGAGACACACTGTGAGACACACTGAGACACACTGTGAGACATACTGTGAGACACACTGAGACACACTGTGAGACATCCTGTGAGACACACTGTGAGAGACACTGAGACACACTGTGAGACACACTGTGAGACACACTGTGAGACATACTGTGAGACACACTGTGAGACACACTGTGAGACATACTGTGAGACACACTGTGAGACACACTGTGAGACATACTGTGAGACACACTGAGACACACTGTGAGACACACTGTGAGACATACTGTGAGACACACTGTGAGACACACTGTGAGACACACTGTGAGACACGCAGTGAGACACACTGTGAGACATATTGTGAGACACACTGTGAGACACGCTGTGAGACACACTGTGAGACATACTGTGAGACACACTGTGAGACATACTGTGAGACACACTGTGAACCACACTGTGAGACACACTGTGAGACACGCTGTGAGACACACTGTGAGACATATTGTGAGACACACTGTGAGACACGCTGTGAGACACACTGTGAGACATATTGTGAGACATACTGTGAGACACACTGTGAGACACACTGTGAGACATATTGTGAGACACACTGTGAGACATACTGTGAGACACACTGTGAGACACACTGTGAGACATACTGTGAGACATATTGTGAGACATACTGTGAGACACACTGTGACACACACTGTGAGACATACTGTGAGACACACTGTGAGACACACTGTGAGACATATTGTGAGACATACTGTGAGACACACTGTGAGACACACTGTGAGACATACTGTGAGACACACTGTGAGACACACTGTGAGACATATTGTGAGACATACTGTGAGACACACTGTGAGACACACTGAGACATATTGTGAGACATACTGTGAGACACACTGTGAGACATATTGTGAGACACACTGTGAGACACACTGTGAGACATATTGTGAGACACACTGTGAGACACACTGTGAGACACACTGTGAGACATACTGTGAGACACACTGTGAGACACACTGTGAGACACACTGTGAACCACACTGTGAGACACACTGTGAGACATACTGTGAGACACACTGTGAACCACACTGTGAGACACACTGTGAGACACACTGTGAGACACACTGTGAGACATACTGTGAGACACACTGTGAGACACTCTGTGAGACACACTGTGAGACACTGTGAGACACACTGTGAACCACACTGTGAGACACACTGTGAGACACACTGTGAGACACACTGTGAGACACACTGTGAGACACATTGTGAGACATACTGTGAGACATATTGTGAGACATACTGTGAGACACACTGTGAGACATATTGTGAGACACACTGTGAGACACACTGTGAGACACACTGTGAGACATATTGTGAGACACTCTGTGAGACACACTGTGAGACATACTGTGAGACACACTGTGAACCACACTGTGAGACACACTGTGAGACACACTGTGAGACACGCTGTGAGACACACTGTGAGACACATTGTGAGACATACTGTGAGACACACTGTGAGACACACTGTGAGACATATTGTGAGACATACTGTGAGACACACTGTGAGACATATTGTGAGACACACTGTGAGACACACTGTGAGACATACTGTGAGACACACTGTGAGACATATTGTGAGACACACTGTGAGACACACTGTGAGACATACTGTGAGACACACTGTGAACCACACTGTGAACCACACTGTGAGACACGCTGTGAGACACACTGTGAGACATACTGTGAGACACACTGTGAACCATACTGTGAGACACGCTGTGAGACACACTGAGACACACTGAGACACACTGTGAGACATACTGTGAGACATACTGTGAGACACACTGTGAGACACACTGAGCCACACTGTGAGACACGCTGTAAGACACACTGAGACACACTGTGAGACACACTGTGAGACATACTGTGAGACACACTGTGAGAGACACTGAGACACACTGTGAGACATACTGTGAGACACACTGTGAGACACACTGTGAGACACACTGTGAGACATACTGTGAGACACACTGTGAGACATACTGTGAGACACACTGTGAGACACACTGTGAGACATAATGTGAGACACACTGTGAGACACACTGTGAGACACACTGTGAACCACACTGTGAGACACACTGTGAGACACACTGTGAACCACACTGTGAGACACACTGAGACACACTGTGAGACATACTGTGAGACACACTGTGAGACACACTGTGAGACATACTGTGAGACGCACTGAGAGACGCACTGTGAGACACACTGTGAGACACACTGTGAGACACACTGTGAGACACACTGTGAGACATACTGTGAGACATACTGTGAGACACACTGTGAGACACACTGTGAGACATATTGTGAGACACACTGTGAGACACACTGTGAGACACACTGTGAGACACACTGAGACACACTGTGAGACACTCTGTGAGACACACTGTGAGACACACTGTGAGACACTCTGTGAGACATACTGTGAGACATACTGTGAGACATACTGTGAGACACACTGAGACACACTGTGAGACACACTGAGACACTCTGTGAGACACTCTGTGAGACACACTGTGAGACACACTGTGAGACACTCTGTGAGACACTCTGTGAGACACACTGTGAGACACACTGTGAACCACACTGAGACACACTGTGAGACATACTGTGAGACATACTGTGAGACACTGTGAGACACACTGTGAACCACACTGTGAGACACACTGTGAGACACACTGTGAGACACACTGTGAGACATACTGTGAGACACTGTGAGACACACTGTGAACCACACTGTGAGACACACTGTGAGACATACTGTGTGGTTCACTGTGAGACACACTGTGAGACACACTGTGAGACACACTGTGAGACATACTGTGAGACACACTGTGAGACATACTGTGAGACACACTGTGAGACACACTGTGAGACACACTGTGAGACACTGTGAGACATGCTGTGAGACACGCTGTGAGACACGCTGTGAGACACGCTGTGAACCACGCTGTGAACCACACTGTGAGACACGCTGTGAACCACACTGTGAGAGACGCTGTGAGACACACTGTGAGACACGCTGTGAGACACGCTGTGAGACATGCTATGAGACACACTGTGAGACACACTGTGAGACACGCTGTGAACCACACTGTGAGACACACTGTGAGACATACTGTGAGACACACTGTGAACCACACTGTGAGACACACTGAGACACACTGTGAGACCCACTGAGACACACTGTGAGACACACCGAGACACACTGTGAGACACACTGTGAGACGCACTGTGAGCCATACTGTGAGACACACTGTGAGACACACTGTGAGACACACTGTGAGCCATACTGTGAGACACACTGTGAACCATACTGTGAGCCACACTGTGAGCCATGCGGGGGGCGGGGAGGGGGATGAGGTATTCTGTCTTCGCTGGTTTAATCCGGTCCCTGCTGCGTTATCGAAGAGGAATGGCCCGCGTTTCCCATCATCCTCAGCATAACCTGCACACAACCGTTGACCGGATTTATGGCTGAGTACTGAAGCTCGGAGGCTGCTTGCACTGTGGGTGTGGCCCCCGTTTAGGGTATTAATACAGGGGAACTGCAGTATAACACTGATATAGTCGTGCAAGGTTCTGTAGTGTAACCTTGTGATATAGTCGTGTAAGGTTCTGCAATGTAACACTGTGATATAGTTGTGCAAGGTTCTGTAGTGTAACACTGATATAGTCGTGTACGGTTCTGTAGTGTAACACTGTGATATAGTCGTGCAAGATTCTGTAGTGTAACACTGTGATATAGTCGTGTAAGGTTCTGTAGTGTAACACTGCGATATAGTTGTGCAAGTTTCTGTAGTGTAATACTGATATAGTCGTGTAAGGTTCTGTAGTGTAACACTGTGATATAGTCGTGTAAGGTTCTGCAGTGTAACACTGTGATATAGTCGTATAAGGTTCTGTAGTGTAACACTGTGATATAGTCGTGTAAGGTTCTGTAGTGTAACACTGATATAGTCGTGTCAGGTTCTGTAGTGTAACACTGTGATATAGTCGTGTAAGGTTCTGTAGTGTAACACTGCGATATAGTCGTGTAAGGTTCTGTAGTGTAACACTGTGATATAGTCGTGTAAGGTTCTGTAGTGTAACACTGTGATATAGTCGTGTAAGGTTCTGTAGTGTAACACTGTGATATAGGCGTGTAAGGTTCTGCAGTGTAACACTGTGATATAGTCGTGTAAGGTTCTGCAGTGTAACACTGTGATATAGTCGTGTAAGGTTCTGCAGTGTAACACTGTGGTATTATCGTGCAAGGTTCTGCAGTGTAACACTGTGATATAGGCGTGCAAGGTTCTGTAGTGTAACACTGTGATATAGGCGTGTAAGGTTCTGTAGTGTAACACTGTGATATAGTCGTGTAAGGTTCTGTAGTGTAACACTGTGATATAGGCGTGTAAGGTTCTGTAGTGTAACACTGTGATATAGGCGTGCAAGGTTCTGCAGTGCAACACTGTGATATAGGCGTGTAAGGTTCTGCAGTGTAACACTGTGAGCTAGCTGACCCTGGGTGCCCCTTGTCGTGACCCGGTGAGAGGGCCAGCTCCCAGTACGGCGGTGAGCCGTACAGAGCAGAGTGTCGCAGGCTCAGCTTCAGTCTGTGGCCAATTCGCCGATGGCGGCCGAGTGCGTTAACACTGAGCCTGGTCGCTGTCCAGCGAGAACCTCCGCAGATTCCGGCGGTTGGGCGAGGAACGCGGTCGGGCTCCGCGACGCCGCCCTCCGCAGGCAAATAGCTCGCCGAGACTGCCAAGGCTCGCACATTAAGAACGGTCCCGAGGGCACTGCCCAGGCAGGCAGCAGGCACCAGCGGGACTGTAACCCGTCGGGAGTCAGCTCAGGTTAGCTCGAGCTCCCACCCTTCCTCAGGAGAGGAGGATGAAGACGGTGACAGAAAATGTGTGCCTTGTTTTTCTGTTTGATCTGCAGTCCTGTTCTTCCTAGGTCACCAAATTAATTCAAGCCGGTGCCAATATTTTGATGCCCATCACCATTGTGCACAAGGGCCTCCAAACTGTAGGAACAGCTCTGGACTATGCCTACTACAAATATTATCAGGTATCTGTTGTCTGCCTGTCTCTGTCTCTCTCTCTCTCTCTCTCGTTTGTAAAAGCTCCTCACAGCCCATTTCCTTGACCAAGCTTTCGCTCACCCCCCCTCCTACTCCTTAATCCCCGCTGTCCTGGCTCAGTGGGCAGCTCTCTCGCCTCTGGGTCAAACGGTCATGTGGTTCAAGTCCCACTCTAGAGACGTAAGCACAAAATCTAGGCTGACGCTCCAGTGCAGTGCTGAGGGAGTGCTGCACTGTCGGAGGTGCCGTCTTTCGGATGAGATGTTAAACTGCTCTCTCAGGTGGACGTAAAAAATCCCATGGCCACTATTTCGAAGAGGAGCAGCGGAGTTATCCCCAGTGTCCGGACCAATATTTATCCCTCAACCATCATCATTAAAAAAAAAATGATCTGGTCATTATCACACTGCTGACTGTAAAAGCTTCTATAGATATGTGAAGAGAAAAAGATTGGTGAAGTCAAGCGTAGGTCCCTTGTAGTCAGAATCAGGGGAATTTATAATGGGGAACAAAGAAATGGCAGAACAATTAAATACATACTTTGGTTCTGTCTTCACAAAGGAGGACACAAATAACCTCCCAGAGATGTCGGGGGACATAGGGTCTAATGAGAGGGAGGAACTGAATGAAATCAGTATTTGTAGGGAAATGGTGTTAGGGAAATTGACAGGATTGAAGGCCGATAAATCCCCAGGGCCTGATAATCTACATCCTAGGGTACTTAAGGAAGTGGCCCTAGAAATAGTAGATGCATTGCTGGTCATCTTCCAAAACTCTATAGACTCTGGAACAGTTCCCATGGATTGGAGGGTAACTAATGTAACCCCACTAATTAAAAAAGGTGGTAGAGAGAAAACGGGGAATTATAGACCGGTAAGCCTGACATCGGTAGTGGGGAAAATGCTAGAGTCCATTATAAAAGATGTAATAGCTGAGCACTTGAAAAACAGTGACAGGATCAGACAAAGTCAACATGGATTTACAAAAGGTAAATCATGCTTGACTAATCTACTGGAATTTTTTGAGGATGTAACTGGTATAATAGATAAGGGAGAACCAGTGGATGTGGTGTATTTGGACTTTCAGAAGGCTTTCGATAAGGTCCCGCATAAGAGATTAGCGTGCAAAGTTAAAGCACATGGGATTGGGGGTAAGGTACTGACTTGGATAGAAAACTGGTTGGCAGACAGGAAGCAAAGAGTTGGAATAAATGGGTCTTTTTCCGAGTGGCAGGCAGTGACTAGTGGGGTACCGCAGGGATCGGTGCTAGGACCCCAGTTATTCACAATATATAGTAATGATCTAGACGAGGGAACTAGATGTAATATCTCCAAGTTTGCAGACGACACAAAGCTGGGTGGGCGTATGTGCTGCGAGGAGGATGCCGAGAAACTCCAGTATGATTTGGACAGGTTGGGTGATTGGGCAGATGCATGGCAGATGCAGTATAATGTGGATAAATGCGAGGTTATCCACTTTGGTGGCAAAAACAGAAAGGCAGATTATTATCTGAACAGCAATAGATTGGGAAAAGGGAAAGTGCAATGAGACCTGGGTGTCCTTGTGCACCAGTCGCTGAAGGTAAGCATGCAGGTGCAGCAGGCGGTTAAGAAGGCAAATGGTATATTGGCCTTCATAGCGAGAGGATTCGAGTACAGGAGCAAGGATGTCTTGCTGCAGTTGTACAGGGCCTTGGTGAGACCACACCTTGAGTATTGTGTGCAGTTTTGGTCACCTTATCTGAGGAAGGATGTTCTTGCCATGGAGGGAGTGCAGCGAAGATTCACCAGACTGATACCTGGGAAGGCAGGAATGACGTATGAAGAGAGATTGGGTCGATTGGGCTTGTATTCGCTCGAGTTTAGAAGAATGAGAGGGGATCTCATTGAAACTTATAAAATTCTAACAGGACTAGACAGACTAGATGCAGGAAGGATGTTCCCGATGGCGGGGGAGTCCAGAACCAGGGGTCACAGACTAAAGATAAAGGTTAAGCCATTTAGGACTGAGATGAGGAGAAATTTCTTCACCCAGAGAGTGGTGAACCTGTGGAATTCTCTACCACAGAAGGCAGTTGAGTCCAATTCATTAAATATATTCAAGAAGGAGTTAAATATATTTCTTAAGGCTACCAAGGGCTTTGGGGAGAAAGCAGGGACAGGGTACTGAATTTGGATGATCAGCCATGATCGCATTGGATGGCGGAGCAGGCTCGAGGGGCCGAATGGCCTACTCCTGCTCCTATCTTCTATGTATGTTTCTATGCTGTTTGTGGGAGCTTGCTGTGCGCAACTTGGCTGCCACTTTTCCCACATGACAACAGTGACTACACCTCAAAAAGTACTTCATTGACTGTAAAGCGCTTTGGGATGTCCGGTGGTCATGAAAGGCGCTATATAAATGCAAGTCTTTCTTGTTAACGGCACTGGGCAAATGTTTCAAAGGCGTTGTTGTAATGCTTTACCTTAACTTGTCTCTTTTCTATTCAGGTTTCTTTCCCACGTTCTCCGTTTCTTTTATGTTCCTGATTTGTGGCATCTTAGTTTCCTTATTTGTTAAGTTAAGAATACATCCCTCAGATGTCTCGGGAGCACTGCGACTTCCGAGGCTGGATTTTCCTGTTCAGTTTAAATTAGCAGTGGGAAAATCCAGCAGCATACTTTCAGGGACAGGCATTCCTCCCTGCCCGATTTTTTTTTTTTTACTTATTCCCCACTCCCAGGGGATCCAGCGTTCCCAGGTTCAGGAACAGTATTACATTACATAGGATTTTACACCACAGAAACAGGCCATTCGGCCCAACTGGTCCATGTTGGTGTTTATGCTCCACATAAGCCTCCCCCCCACCCTACTTCATCTCACCCCATCAGTATATCCTTCTGTTCCCTTCCCCCTCATGTGTTGATCTAGATTCCCCTTAAATGCCATTCACCTCAACCACCCCCTGTGGTAGCGAGTTCCACATTCTAACCACTCTCTGGGTAAAGAAGTTTCTCCTGAATTCCTTATTTGGATTTATTAGTGACTATCTTATATTTACGTCCCCTAGTTTTGGATTCCCCACAAGTGGAAACATCTCCTCTACGTCTACCCTATAAAACCCCTTCATAATTTTAAAGACCTCTATCAGGTCAGCCCTCAGCCTTCTCTTTTCCAGAGAAAAGACCCCCAGCCCGTTTCAGTCTTTCGGTTGAACATCTGCCTTCTCTTGTTGGTTAACATGTCCAATAATTTATACAAGATGTCAAAACTCTAGCCCAGTATCATCAAGAGAGATGGCGAAGGGAGTGTGAGAGAGTCTGTATCAAGGCCCTTGCTTGCAAGTACTCGCTCCTTCCTTTCAGTTCTCTGAATGTTACATTCTCAACCATTCCCCGGGCTGCGATTTTTAGCGGACATGTTAACCCGTTTAAAATAAACAGGTTAGCGCCTGTGTTAAATAGCAGACACGGGTGTGTCAATCCAATATCAACCATAGTCATTCTCGGCTTGTGGCTGGAGATCGCTCTTGGGGCCCACTGTTTCATTCCTTCACTCTTTCTGACTTTGCTGTGTTTTACCTTCGTATTGAGGCCTTGTTAAACATTTATTGCAAGAAATTCCAGGAGCACAGACGTTCCATTATCTTCTCCGTGTAATCAGTGAATCAATCATACATGGGCTGTTTTGTGGCCAGCGACACATCACACTCAGTTGTTGGTGGTGCGGCTAGATCGAGCAGATCACAGAGGAACACAAGAAAGCGCAGTGAAGTGAATGCAGAAACCTGCAGAAATGGCACTGCATCTGGCTTCAACGAAAAACGAATGCTCCTTAATTGCCCTCAAATATAGAAAGAAAGCATTTCTATCACACCTTTTACAACCTTAGGATGTCCCAAAGCGCTTTACAGTCAATGTAGTATTTTTGAAGTGTTGTCACTGTTGTAATGCAGGAAAATGCAGCAGCCAATCTGTGCACAGCAAGCTCCCAAAAACAACAATGTGACAATGACCAGATAATCTGTTTTAGTGATGCTGGTTGAGGGATAAATATTGGCCAGGAGACCTCCCCTGCTCTTCTTCAAAATAGTCCCATGGGATCTTTTACGTCCACCTGAGGGCAGACAGAGCCTCGGTTTAATGTCTCACCCGAAAGACGGCACCTCCAACAACGCAGCACTCCCTCAGCATTGCACTGGAGTGTCAGCCTAGCTTTATATGCTCAAGTCTCTGGAGTGGGACTTACACCCACAAACTTCTGACACAGAGTGCGACCACTGAACCATGGCTGACACCAAACTTACTCCTCCACACTGCCTGCCTAGTCTGTCTCACACCTTCTCTGCCCTCTGTGTAAACTGCTTCAATCGAAACAGTCTGTGCACCTTCCCTCTTCTTAGCTTGAGCCCATCTCCTCTGGTTCAATCTCAGGGTCCAATGTGTCTATTCCCTTAAGAATCTTGAAAACTTTGATTAAGCCCGGTACATTAAGGATGTATTCTGCATTATCGGAAGATCGCACCGTCCTGTGGTCTGAGCTGAGCTAAACTAACCTCAGCCAGGGTGACAGCACAGGCATTGCTATTGGCCTCAGTGCCTCTGGGTTGAAGAGGCGGGATGGGTGACTGTTGGGAAATCAGCGAGAGTTCCCATTCTTGATCAATAGCCATCAACCCCTGCCGGAAAGGGCGAGCATGTGGATGTTGGCTGGTGCAACCCACGGTTGAACGGCCCACCGACGCTCACTGCCCGGCTCGCGCAAGTAACAGCAAACTGGGACGAGATAACGCAGAGTGAGCGGTCGGCAGTTGCAGAGGACGGGGGGGGGGGGGGGGGTGGAGAAACTGGAAGCAAGTTCGACGGCAAAAGGCGGAGAACGGTGAGTCTGGCTGCGTGACATTAAACATCTCGGTCTTGTTGTGTGCACAGGATGCGAAAATATCGCAGACGCCTTACCACGCCCTGACGACCAAAGAGCGAGAAGTCTATAACGCCCGGCGGTTTCTGCTGGGCTTTCTGAGCGAGCCATTCCGAAGTGCCTCCCTCACCAGGGAACGGAAGCGGTTTGACAGCATCATACAACAGGCCTTGCAAAGTAAGGACAGGCATGGCTTGCAGCTTTGCCTCTTGCACTGTACGCGGGTTTTGGCTTATATTCTGCTCACCGAGGTTTGCCACCCAGGTACTCCAGGCTAACGCCAATGACTGCCCGGGCTGGGGCTCCTCAGAGAAACCACGAGGGTATCCTCAGGGTCCGAGTTAAGGGTCTGACTCCAGGGGGCCGTGACCGGGGCCAGTGGAGCTCGCTGGGCAGGTGGGAGGTCTTTAAAGACTCCGGGAGGATGTGGACTCCAAACCGCAATGCCGAGCTAAGTCTGGGGAAAGGGGCGGGTTCAGGCCAGGAGCCCACTTTGCGCCCCATTCCGGTTTCACTCTCCATCGACTTCCAGTCGAGCGCCAGATGGGATGGATGAAAATCGTGGGCTGGCGTGCGGGTTGAGTTTCTAAAGGCTGCTCAAAGCAGCAAGGGTATTGACCTCAGACATCAGTGCCAGCTCACCCTCCTGAGGTTGGGGATTAGAATTGCGTTCTCGAGACGCGCATTTCGCAGTGTTTCAGGGTGGAGCTGTGGTTTCGACCCACAAGAAGATCATTCTCCCCTACTGAGCCCAGGCGCTCACTGATAGCAGCTCTTAAGGTCATTACGTTGGGTTGTCACAGTACGTACAGCAGATGTGTCGGGAGGTCCAAGGTGCAATCAAAAAAAGAACAAGCTGGATTTCCCTTTCACAAGGAATGTGTAAGGGAGGTCGTGGCTTTGTATGAGATCAGGGAGCATTGTCCCATTGAGGAGACCCACTTCATCGATTTCAATAAGCCTTTCAACCTAGTGCCTCCTGCAGGAAGCCGGAAGCGATGGGAGTCGAGGGATGAGCCTTGGATTTTATACAGATACATCCTGCAGCTCCAGGATCCAGAGCGACTCCCTGAATCTAACCCTCTCAAAATGGGGGGTGGGTGAGGCGAGGTTGCCCAATATCGTTCAATTATCTCTTCATCAGCGCTATGTTGATGGCATCATAAGGGGAAAGTTTTGTGATGTATGTTCCAGGCACTTCTGAAAGAACTGGGGAATTTGTGCTCCCCTACTCACCATCATAAACAACGGGCTAACCAGTGGGATATGTTGGCGGTAGGTACCCCCAAGTGATTTGCATAGCTCCTGGGGGGATATCAATGGTGTTAATTGGAAGATACAAGGGGTATCTGTCCAGTGGTAGATAGATATAGAATCATACAGCGCAGAAGGAGGCCGTTCGCTCCATTGTGCCAGTGCTGGCTCTTTGAAAGAGCTATCCATTAAGTCCCACTCCCTTGCTCTTTCCCCATAGCCCTGAAATTATTTTTTCTTTTTAAGTATATATCCAATTCCCTTTTGAAAATTCCTATTGAATCTGCTTCCACCACCCTTTCAGGCAGCGCATTCCAGAACATAAAAACTCGCTGCTTAAAAAAATTCTCCTCATCTCCCCTCTAGTTCTTTTGCCAATTATCTTCAGTCTGTGTCCTCTGGTTACCGACCCTCCTGCCACTGGAAACAGTTTCTCCTTATTTACTCTATTAAAACCCCTCATGATTTTGAATAACTCTATTAAATCTCCCCTTAACCTTCTCTGCTCTAAGCAGAACAATCCCAGCGTCTTCAATCTCTCCAGATAACTGAAGTCCGTCATCCCTGGTACCATTCTAGTAAATCTCTTCTGCACCTTCTCCAAGGCCCTGACATCCTTCCTAAAGTGTGGTGCCCAGAATTGGACACAGTCCTCCAGCTGGGGCCGAACCAGTGATTGATTAAGGTTTAGCATTATCAGTTCTTGCTTGTTCTCATGGATGCTGATTACAGCTGGGACACAGTTCCTTGAGACGGTGCTGAGGAGCAACAAAAGGCTGCTTTCAACGACAGCAAAGTCACTGGGCTGGATTTTGTCTTGGGGTCGGGTTGGGGTCGTGTTACCCGCATTTTGTGTTGCCCCCCCCCGACTGCAGATTAATGTGGATGAATGATGCAATTTTCACTTAATTGGGCAATTGAGTTCCAGCATGTGGGAACCCATGAACCAATTAGTGGTTTCAGTCTGAAAGTCGCCTCTGATGATGTCATCATTGCGGGTGAGAGACTGCCTGCCTGGTCTCAGAGACTGCCTGGCCTTTGCTGTGAGTGGACCTGGATGCAAAATGAGCAGCATCTCAGAGAGAGAGAGATAATTTTTTTTGCAACCAAGTCCTCCCAGGCAGTCTCTGAAGACATTCAATGCAGCAGCATCAGAGGCGACTTTCAGACCTAATACTACTACTACCTTCATCACAATACTACTACTACCTTCATCACATCTCCGTTGTAATAGTGGACCTGCTGATAGTCAGCTATCCACTTGTGCTCCTGCCAGGTTTCACTGGCGTGTTTCACATCAGGCGTACTTCACGTCGGAAAAGGGTTAAACTAGCTAAAACATTTCAAAATGGCATTACAGAGCCAATTTAGGGCTTGTTAAGGGCTTTAATGGCCTCTCCCGCCTCTTGGAGGTGGGACGGAGTCGGGAACCCCGCGACCGATTTTGTCAAAATTGTGTGGAGGCGGGATGGGGTCGGGACCCCCCGACCCCGCAACTTTAACCCCCCACACGCCTCCAAACCCGACTCCACGGGTCATTGAAAATCCAGACCACTATGTCGGTAAGCCTGTGGCCAAACTGCTCGGTTGAACATCCTACACACACAGTGAAAGAGCTTCCTTCGGCTCGTGCGAGAGATTCAGACTATAGAAACTTAGGAACAGGAGGAGGCCATTCAGCCCCTCGAGCCTGTTCCGCCATTCAGTGGGATCATGGCTGATCTGGATCTGAAGTCCATCCACCCACCTTGGCTCCGTATCCTTTTATACCCTCAGCTAACAAAAATCTAGCGATCTCAGATTTAAAGTTATTAATTGAGCTAGCATCTACTGCTTTTTGTGGGAGAGGGTTCCACACTTCTACCATGCTTTGCGTGAAGAAGAGTTTCCGTGAGGTGGATTACAACAACAACAACTTTTTGTATTTATATAGCGCCTTTAACATAGTAAAACGTTCCAAGGCGCTTCACGGGAGTATTTTAAGACAAAATTTTGACACCGAGCCACATAAGGATAAATTAGGGCAGGTGAAAGGGGTAGGTTTTAAGGAGCGTCTTAAAGGAGGAAAGAGAGGTAGAGAGGCGGAGAGGTTTAGACAGGGAATTCCAGAGCTTAGGGCCTAGGTAACAGAAGGCACGGCCACCAGTGGTGGAGCGATTCTAATCAGGGATGCTCAAGAGGGCAGAATTAGAGGAGCGCAGATATCTCGGGGGGGTTGTGGGACTGGAAGAGATTACAGAGATAGGGGCGAGGCCATGGAGAGATTTGAAAACAAGGATGAGATTTTGAAATCGAGGCGCTGCTTAACCGGGAGCCAATGTAGGTCAGCGAGCACAGGGGTGATGGGTGAACGGGACTTGGTGCCAGTTAGGACACGGGCAGCCGAGTTTTGGATGACCTCAAGTTTACGTAGGGTATAATGTGGGAGGCCAGCCAGGAGTGCGTTGGAATAGTCAAGTCTAGAGGTAACAAAGGCATGGATGAGGGTTTCAGCAGCGGATGAGCTGAGGCAAGGGCAGAGACAGGCGATGTTACGGAGGTGGAAGTAGGCGGTCTTTGTTATGCCGCGGATATGTGGTCGGAAGCTCATTTCAGGGTCAAATATGACACCAAGGTTGCGAACAGTGTGGTTCAGCCTCAGACAGATGTTAGGGAGAGGGATGGAGTCAGTGGCGAGGGAACGGAGTTTGTGGCTGGGACCGAAAACAATGGCTTCGGTCTTCCCAATATTTAATTGGAGAAAATTTCTGCTCATCCAGAACTTGATGTTGGACAAGCAGTCTGACAATTTAGAAACCGTGGAGGGATCGAGAGAGGCGGTGGTGAGGTAGAGCTGGGTGTCGTCAGCGTACATGTGGAAAGTGACACTGTGCTTTCGGATGATGTCGCCAAGGGGCAGCATGTAGATGAGAAATAGGAGGGGGCCAAGGATAGATCCTTGGGGGACACCAGAGATTATGGCAGAAAGGGTGACAGATGCAGGTAAGGAAGCCTGTGACCTGCAATTACCTGTCATCCGGCAGCCTCACGCGGCCATATATGGTGGGGAGGGGGAGGGAGGTGGGGGGGGAATTAGGCACTTTGATTTTCCAGTACAAATCTGACTAGTTCTAATGGATATTATGCACTATGTCTCAGCATTGGTTACCTTTTTTCTCCTAGATGTCGCTCTCTCTCTCTCTTCATCTCCGTCTCTCTCTCCATATATATATTTATTTATTTACCTATCTATCTCTCCCTGTCTACTTCAGTTAACCACAGAAGTCAACCAAGTGCGATTGGCCACTGAATTGATAAATCAAAACTTAAGAAGATATGAAACACTAACTGGCAGCTTCACTTCCTGCACCAACAGTTGGATACATGCTTGAAAAGGAAACATTAGCAGGGCTATGGGGAGAGAGCTGGGGAGTGGGACGAGTTGGCTAGCTCCTTCTCAAGAACCGGCACAGGCACAGTAAGCCCAATGGCCTCCTTCTGCGCTTTAAGATTCGATGAATTCTGCAGGAGGACTTACTGGTTTCGAGGAGCTCCTGTTGAAGTTACCCGTGTCTAAAGGCGAGACTTTTTATAGAGCTGTTCAAATCCCTCAGAACAAGCCTTAGTGTAGGACACCGCCCAGCTCGAGAAAGGTAGGAGAGGCGATGAACTTGGGCTTCTAAAGTCTTGTTAGGTTGGAGGAGAAAAGGAAGTCTGAGGCCTGTGCTTATTGGAGGCAGCCAGTTTTCTCGTGACTTAGCTCTAAGTGTCTGCTGGTGCCTCTCTGTGCTACATATAACCACCTGCTGTATTATAGGGCGGGCACAAGGGGTTTGGGTGCATTTCTGACTGCAAGAGGCTTCTTTTGCCATTTGAGGTTAGTCCATTAGGCAGGAGATTGTTTTTCTATTAGGGTCTTCTCATTCATCAGTGTCTCGATCATCGAATGGCTGTAGTTTCTGATTGCCTGCTCACAATTACAAGCAGACAGGCCCAGACATCCACCACTATTCTCTTACTCAGTTGGGATGCTTCTCTCATAATTGATCTGCAGCATTTTGAATTCCCAATTTAGTTTTTGGCCGGATGCTTGTGGTTTTTTTTTTTCTTTCTCTTTGACTCCAATCCATAAATTTAGCTGTGGCAATGCTAGAATTCCCCTTTGCAACGCAGCAGGGAGACGCGTATGTGGGACTGCAGCATCTTATTCACTTGAAATGGTTGATCTCTTACTGTGGGCAAAGTGGAGTGGGGAAAATTGTCCCTCTCTTCCTGTAAGTACCACTGCGTAAAAACCACAACACACAAAGTGGTTAGCGAGAGCTCCTGTTTGGCCACCCCTCGCAACCTCCAAGGTCTCAGCCGCTGAAGCCATCGCGCCACAGGAGTATGCAGCACAGCAGGAGGCCATTCGGCTCATCGTGTCTGTGCCAGCTCTTTGCTGGAACACTCCAAACTATATCCCACTGCCCCGTCCTCTTACCCCGCAGCCCTGCTTCTTCCCCCGCTTCAAATATTTATCCAATTTTTCCTTAAAAGATCCCAAAGTGCCTCAACCACTCCCTATGGCAAAGCATTCAATGGGTTAACAACGGTCTATAGAAAGGAATTTCCCCAAGTTCGCTTCTCACTCCCTCAGTGACAATTGTAAATTGATGAGCCCTCGTCACTTAATCCCCAACCAGAGCAAATAGTCTTTTCCAATTTACTCTATCAAAACTCTTCATCATTTTAAAAAACCTCTAGTAAATCTTCTCTATGCCTTAACAGTATTCCCAGTAACTCAAGTCTCACCTCTAGACTATAGTTTCCCAACCCTGGCATCATCCTGGTAAATCTACACTGTGTGCTCTCTGTGGAGTTAATGCCCTTTCTATAACAGAGCACCCAAATCTGAACACAGTTCTCTAACCACGACCTAATAGTTGCTTTGTAAAAATTTATCATTACTTCATTACTCTTGTACTATTTATAAAACCCAAAATGTTATTGACCATTTTGTAGCATTTCATCTAGCTGCACTTTCATGGAGTTATCTATTTGAACCCCTCGGCTCATCCTTCTATCGAGTGTACACTCCCGTTCCTTGTTTTTCCTTCCAAAATGTATTACCTCACACTTCTCCACATTACATTGCATCTCCACCTTTCTACCCATTCCACTAACCCGTCAATACCCTCCAGTCTTTTCTAGTCCTCCTCATTGTTTGCTGAACCTCCTACTTTGGTGTATTAGCACATTTCAAGATTGTGCTCCCTATACCCAAGTCCAAATCATGTACATGTACAGAGAACAAAAGTGAGCCCAGCCCTGACCCCTGGGGTACATGACTTCTGAGCCTTCTCCAGTCTGTGCAGCACCCATTTACCCTAACTCTGGGGTAGGTCTTGACTTTGTGCATTGGTATAAAACAGGGGATGGCAGAGTTGACAACCCACTTTACATCTCTCCCCATTTGAAGTCAATAGAAATATAAATAGGGAGTGATGCAAAATGGACTGCCGACTCGCTATCACCCGTTTTACACTGTCGCTCAAAGTCAAGATCTACCCCTTTGTTTCCTGTCAGTCACCCAACGTTCTGCTTCCTGTCAGTCACCCAACGTTCTGCTTCGTGTCAGTCACCCAACTTTCTGTTCATCCTGCTATATTTCCTCTCACATCATAAGCCTGAATTTTTCTAACAAGCATCTTGTGAGTCACCTTATCACACGCCTTCTGACGCCATTTACACTTTGTCTACTGCATTCCCTTTATCTATCCAATCAGTCACCGCTTGAAAAAACTTGTCAAACATCACTTGTCTCGAACAAATCCTTGCTGGCTGTCGTTGATTGACCCATGCATTTCTGAATGCTCACTAAGTTTATCTTGAATAATGGATTCTAAGAGTTTGCCCACAACTGACGTTGGACTAAATGGTCTCCAGTTACTCTCTCTTCTTGAACTAATGTCTTACATTGGCTGTGCTCAAGCCCCATGGCACGGTTTGCGTTTTTAAGGAGAAAAATTGTGATCCGAGCCTCACTACTTCCTTCTTTGAACAGACTGGTGTGCATGCTGTCAGGGACCAGTGAAAGAAAAAGAAAGAACGTGCATTTATATAGCGCCTTTCACAACCTCAGGACATCCCAAAGCGTTTTACAGCCAATGAACTAATTTTTTTTAAGTGTAGTCACTGTTGTAATGTTGGAAACCTGGTAACTATTTGCGCACAGCAAGGTCCCACAAACAGCAATGAGACAATGACCAGCTAATCTGTTTTAGTGATGTTGGTTGAGGGATAAATATTGGCCCAGGACACCCGGGAGAGAACTCTCCTGCTCTTCTTCAAAATAGTACCATGGGATCTTTTACGTCCACCTGAGAGAGCAGACGGGACCTCGGTTTAAAGTCAAATCCGAAAGACGGCACCTCTGGCAGTGCAGCACTCCCTCAGCACTGAACTGGGAGTATCAACCGAGATTAAGTACTGAAGTGTCTGGAGTGGGACTTGAACCCACGACCTCCAGACTCAGAGGCGAGTGTGCTACCGTCCCTTTGTGTCTTAACTTAAAAAATGTCGATAGTGTTCGCCTAAACTCCCATAGCATTAAACTCTCACAAGAATCAAACTCGGCTTAATCACTTCGCACTATTAATTATAGGAAAAAGTAAAGTCCTGTCCAACTGCATCTCGAGGCTGAACTCCCTCTTGGCCTGTACTCCCTCTGAAGCTAAACTCCACACTCTCCTGGCCTTTCACACTCCACTGGCCTCGCGCAGCTCAAGGTTTGAGGTGAGCCTTGACCCAAGCCTGGGCAGCAGGGCAGAAGTGGCACCAGGACCAGGGAGCAGAGTACAGTCAGGGCCTAGGCCTGCCTGGGAAGGACAGCGCAGGGGAGCTCCATGCTGAGGCCAGGAGGGAGTGTGTCAGGCCGAGGCCAAGCCCGGGCAGTGAGAGGGGGGCTGCACTCAGAGTGGTAGATAGCAACAAGATTGGAAAGGAGTCAGAAGGACTAGTATGTCACTGTTGCAAGGTGGTGTCCAGCACAAGCCTTACATCAACATGTGCAGTTGTAATTACTAAAAGTACTTCCCCCCCCCCCCCACCCCCCCCCATGAAGACAGTGTCCCTTTAAGATCACCTTTAACAAATGAGAACAGTGGTTCTCTTCTCCATTTGTAAGGAGAATGACTGTACATTTCAACGCGTGGTTCCTCATCTGTATCTGGAAGTCTTCAAAGTGTCTAAATATTAAAAGGTTTAATTTCCGCAAGTCACTTGACGAACTGGGCAGAGCTGGTGTGCACAGTCAGGAGTGGTCCACCCTTCCCTCCTGCCAGAAGTGTGTCATGTTTCCCTCATCCAGGCAAGATTTGATACAGATTTGGGGGCATGTCAGGTTTGTGCGCCAGTTTCCACAGGTGTGCAGCGCTCCTGAGGTGAACGGCCGTTGTTACTTGGCACTCACGGTTGCTATGGAGACGTAACGATCAGGAGGGCATGGCATTTCTTAACCGTTCTTATTTTTTTGTCTAGTTTTTTTCCCCATGTTGGCACTTAGGGGGAAAAATTGAGTTGCGCCCCCTTTGGGGCGCTAACTTCGCCGGGGCGCTTTTAGCGAAAAAATTAGCACCCCCGCGGCCGAAATTCATTGGTAGCATCCCAAGGGGGAAGCGGGGCGCTACTGGAAGTGCCCCACCTCCCTCTTGGGGCGCTGCGAAGGAATATTGCAGCGCGACGTGCCGTAGCACCACGCGCTGTGGCACATCGCACCGCGGTACTGCAGGCCTTCCTCCCCTTCTTAAAGGGGAGGGGCCTTGCGCAGCGTGACCTGGGGCCCAGCTGGGCCACCAGGGATCTGAGTGCTGGCAAAAGAGTCCGGCACTCGAGAAAAGTGCCGGACTCACGGAGCACAGCCGACACTCGACGGTGGGGCTGAAGAGGAGGTCGGGGACGGCAACAGGGGCAGGTGCTGGCAGGCGGCCAGCAACAAAAATGGCCACCCAGCACCTCGCCTTTAATTAGCGCCGCCCCGACCGCAGGTAGGCCCCCCCCTGACCTTGTCGGACATAGCGTCTGGCGGTAAGTCAGGGGGCGCTACCGAAGATCGCGGGCGGGGCGCGAGCGGG
Source organism: Squalus acanthias (assembly GCA_030390025.1). Taxonomy (NCBI): domain Eukaryota; kingdom Metazoa; phylum Chordata; class Chondrichthyes; order Squaliformes; family Squalidae; genus Squalus; species Squalus acanthias. Next base: position 76,435,628 of record CM059429.1, on the reverse strand, counting down.
GCGCTGTCCACGGTGATGACGCCATCGTCGGTGGCGCAGTGCCGCGGGGCGTGAACGGTTACCGCCGCCGCTAACCTCCCGCTGAATTTCGCGGGAGGCGTTGGCGGCGCCGCGTCCAGGCGCTAGTTGCTTTGCGCCGGTTAGCGCCCTAAGAGGGCACTAATGGGAGGCACAAAGCAACCGAATTTTTCCCCCTTAGATTCTTCTATTGTAATTTTTTTTTTCTATCCAGTATCACCTGTTGGCACCAGTGGGTTTCCCAAGGGGAATCCTCATGTCTGAAATGTCTGCAGGTAGGGCCCATGGAGGGATGCCAGGCAGGGTAAGGCTGTATGAGAGATGATCTGTGCCCTGCCTTGGCTCAGTTGGTAGCACCCTCGCCTCTGAGTCAGTAGGTTGTGGGTTGAAGCCCCACTCCAGAGACCCCACTTGAGCACAAGATCTAGGCTGACACTTCAATGCAGTACTGAGGGAGTGCTGCACTGTCAGAAGTGCCATCTTTCAGATGAGATGTTAAATCAAAGCCCTGTTCGCCCTCTCAGGTAGACGTAAAAGATACCGTGGCACTATTTCAAAGAAAAGCAAGGGAGTTATCCTCGGTGTCCTGGCCAACATTTATCCCTGAACCAACATCATTAATAAACAGATTATCTCTTCATTTATCTCATTGCTGTTTGTGGTACCCTGCTGGCTTGCTGTGTTTCCTACATTACAGCAGTGACTACACTTCAAAAAGTACTTCATTGGCTGTAAATTTGGGACATCCTGAGGTTGTGAAAGGCGCCATATAATTACGATGTCTATTTTGCTGATATAGTGCTGATGGGCACTCCTCTTTCTAAATGAAGATGTACCAGCAGCGCCCCCCACCGCCGCCCCCCCCACCACCCCCCCCCCCCCCCCCCACCCCAACCACAGCACCACTGAGATACGTGAAAGCCTGGCTAACCGTAGCGTTGGTTGCTTCCTCAGAAGCCCCCAATCACAGAGCATCATGATTCCCACGGCACTGCATGAAAGAAGGCACAGCAGGGTGACCGACAGACACCAATCATTTCTTCGGGTTTGGCACCAGCACCTGACTAAGACAGTGGACACCTCTTGTCCTGGGGTCTAGTTAAACAGCGAGGCAGACCCAGAGTTGTGCCATTTGCTGTATGGATTATGCAGCCGGCACGTGCAGTGACACCAACATTCAACTCTGGCCTGAAATTTTAAGGTGGCCTCCTTTCATAGAATCATTGAAACTTATAGCACAGAAGGAGGCCATTCGGCCCATTGTTGCTGTACCAGTTCTTTGAAAGAGCTCTCCAATTAGTCCCACTCTCCTGCTTTTTCCCCATAACCCTGCAATTTTCTCCCCTTCAAGTATTTATCCAATTCCCTTTTGAAAGTTACTATTGAATCTGCTTCCACCACCCGTACAGGCAGCGCATTCCAGATCATAATAACAACAACAACAACTATAGCACCTTTAGCATAGTAAAACATCCCAAGGCTCTTCACAGGAGTATTATAAGACAAAATATTTGACAGCGAGACACATAAGGAGAAATTAGGGCAGGTGACCGAAAGCTTGGTCAAAGAGATAGGTTTTAAGGAGCATCTTAAAGGAGGATAGAGAGGCATAGAGGTTTAGTCAGGGAATTCCAGAGCTTAGGGCCTTGGCAACAGAAGGCACGGCCACCAATGGTTGAGCGATTATAATCAGGGATGCTCAAGAGAGCAGAATTAGAGGAGTGCAGAGATCTCGGGGGGTTGTGGGGCTGGAGGAGATTACAGAGATAGGGAGGGGCGATGCAGGGAGGGATTTAAAAACAAGGATGAGGATTTTGAAATCGAGGCGCTGCTTAACCGGGAGCCAATGTAGGTCAACGAGCACAGGGGTGGCGGGTGAACGAGACTTGGTGCCAGTTAGGACACGGGCAGCTGAGTTTTGGATGACCTCAAGTTTACGTAGAGTAGAATGTGGGAGGCCAGCCAGGAGTGCATTGGAATAGTCAAGTCTAGAGGTAACAAAGGCATGGATGAGGGTTTCAGTAGCGGATGAGCTGAGGCAGGGGCGAAGACTGGCGATGTTACGGAGGTGGAAGTAGGCGGTCTTAGTTATGCTGCGGATATGTGGTCGGAAGCTCATTTCAGGGTCAAATATGACACCAAGGTTGCGAACAGTGTGGTTCAGCCTCAGACAGATGTTAGGGAGAGGGATGGAGTCAGTGGCTAGGGAACGGAGTTTGTGGCGGGGACCAAAAACAATGGCTTCGTTTTTCCCAATATTTAATTGGAGAACATTTCTGCTCATCCAGAACTGGATGTTGGACAAGCAGTCTGACAATTTAGACACCGTGAGGGGTCGAGAGAAGTGGTGGTGAGGTAGAGCTGGGTGTCGTCAGCGTACATGTGGAAACTGGCGCTATGTTTTCGGATGATGTCGCCAAGGGGCAACATGTAGATGAGAAATAGGAGGGGGCCAAGGATAGATCCTTGGGGGACACCAGAGGTAATGATGCAGGAGTGGGAAGAGAAGCCGTTGCAGGTGATTCTCTGGCTACGATTAGATAGATAAGAATGGAACCAGGCGAGTGCAGTCCCACCCAGCTGGACAACAGTGGAGAGGCGTTGGAGGAGGATGGAGTGGTCAACCGTGTCAAAGGCTGCAGACAAGTCAAGAAGGACGAGGAGGGATAGTTTACCTCTGTCACAGTCACAAAGGATTTCATTTGTGACTTTGATGAGAGCCGTTTTGGTACTGTGGCAAGGACGGAAACCTGATTGGAGGGATTCAAACATGGAGTTGCGGGAAAGATGGGCACGGATTTGGGAGGCGACAACACGTTCAAGGACTTTGTAGAGGAAAGGGAGGTTGGAGATGGGGCGGTAGTTTGCAAGGACGGAGGGGTCAAGGGTTGTTTTTTTGAGGAGAGTGGTGATGACGGCAGATTTGAGGGAGAGGGGGACAGTACCTGAGGAGAGAGAACTGTTAACAATATCAGCTAACATGGGAGCCAGAAAAGGAAGTTGGGTGGTCAGCAGTTTGGTGGGAATAGGGTCGAGGGAGCAGGAAGTGGGTCTCATGCACAAGATGAGCGTGGAGAGGTCATGAGGGGAGATCAGAGAGAAACTGGAGAAAGATGCAAGTTCAGGGCTAGGGCAGGGGGGAACCTTAGAGGAAGTTTAACCCGGTGGGCTAGGGGAGGGAAGGGAAGGGACAGAGGCAACTGAACGGATGGTCTCAATCTTAGAGACAAAGAAGTCCATGAGCTCCTCACACTTGTTGGCGTTGAGGGTGGAGGAGACAGGGGAGAGGGGTAATAAGCAGCAATGCTGAGGTGAGGGGATGGTACAGAGGGTAACCCTCCTCGCAAGCACCTTATACAGCTCCACCTCAACTTCCAGAGCCATCAAACAGGGGGGGTTGGGTGCTGGTCTGCTCCATCACTTGTCTGCAGACTCATGCCTGCACCATTCCCTTCAGTTTTATCGGTCACTTCTTGCTGACCTCTCCCTCCAGCCTCGGGAAAGGCTGCTAATGGGTTGTGATGCCTTCTGAGGCTCTCCAAAGGCTTTCTGTATTTTTGTCTCCCCCACCCCCATCGTGACACTCAGCTTTAATCGTGCCCGTCCCTTTAAAACTTGACTCGTGCAGTTTTCCTCTCCCACCACTAGTCTACTCTTTAGCTCCGTTCATGCACCTAAAATGATTCTACTGCGCCAATGTAGGAACATTGGGTGAAACAGCACCTTTCCATCTTAGTCTGCCTAAAGCCCCGCCAATAGCCATTCAGGTGCAAAATTACACCATGACAGGCAAATCTACCCTAATTCTTCAGCCTCAATTGTGTCTTTATTGAGAAACCAAGATGAGGGGCCAAAGCCCATGGCGTAGAACGCTGCCGAGGTTGAAATAGAGTCGGAGAGTCGGTGAGGTAAATGAGGAGGTGGTGGTTAGGCTTTGTAAGACGTGTGGAAATCGCCCCTCACCCCGTCAAACAGTTTCCAAAGCTCAGACCCGTCGAACAGACAACACAAAACCCAATGGGGGCAAAAGTCGGTTGCTTTGCGCCTCCCGTTAGCGCCCTAATAACAGGGCGCAAAGCAACAAGCACCCGGCCATGGCGCCGCTGACACCTCCCACGAAATTCAGTGGGAGGTTCGCGGCGGCGGTGACTGGTAGCGCCCCGCGGCGCGGTGACGTCATCGCCATGCGCAGTGCCCCGCTCGCGCCCCTGGCCGCGACCTTCGGAAGCGCCCCCTGACTTACCGCTGGACGCTATGTCCGACAGGGTCAGGGGGGCGTACGTGCGGCCGGGCGGCGATAATTAAAGGGGAGGTGCCGGGCAGCTATTTTTGTTAGGGGAGGAAGTTCTGCAGCGATATTCACTGGTAGCGCCCCAAGAGGGAGGGGGAGCCCCTCCAGTAGCGCCCCGCCTCCCTCTTGGGGCGCTACTGGTGAATTTCGGGCGCAGGGGCGCGACCGAATTTTTCCCTGAATGAATCTGTGAAAACTTCTTTTACTTAAACATCAGCAAGAGATTACAAGTAATCCGATAGCCTTGTAACGTATAATAATTCCCAATTATACCTAAACATACACCGAGCTATCCCTTTACTTTAAAGCTCAAGCAAAACAAAACCACATACGTGCTAACACCAGCGAGTGGTGAATTCGACTGTGACTAGACGTACGATTTCTGGCAACTGACCGGGTCGCCTCTCCCTACTGCGGCCCCGAGTGTCTTGAAACAGCACCTGTTATACCCCAAAATTTGGCAAACCTCCCAGTGCGTACGTGTCCCAAACTATATGGCATAATGGTCATCAGTTGTTTCTCAGACCCTCTTATCACTAGTCCGTTAATCACCCATGGGCCTTGAAGATTACATTCCAAAGTCTGAAGATGTTTCCACAGTTCAATAGTCTGTCCCCACAGGACTCTGAAAGCATTCTTTCCTTATCTTAGTAAAAGGCAGCTGGCAGCCTTTCACAGCTTACAGCCGTAACAATTCATTTAGCAAAGTTCTGTTCTTGCCCAAGGTCGTCTTTATCTGTGAACAGTTTTCCGCACAAAAAGTTCTCACAGGAACCTCTCAACTTCCCGAAGCATGCTGGTATACCAAAATTTGGTCACGTTTGTTTTCAGTTTTGGTCAAGTTACAGCAATATTTACAGCAAATGGCTTATTCTTACAGCTTCCCGGGCCTAAGTTTTGAAAGCCTGTAGAATGTAGGAGAAAGGGAAGATCGAGGGAGGTGAAGAGTGCTTCAGTTGTGAGGCGCTGGGAAAGAATGGGTTAGACAGAAAGAGATTGTGCAATGGTTCCTGAGGAGGAAGGGTGCATCTTAAAAGGAATGAGAGGAAGGTTCACAGGAACACTGACCATAATAATACTGATAAATTAGAGAGAGGAAAGGTTGGGAGAGAGAGAGAGAGATGTTGGAAACTAGAGGTGAAAAAAGGCTCACCCGTCAGCTGGCAAGGTGTGGTGTGTCCAATCCAGGATTGTGTGAGATTTGGGAGCAACACCTTTGATAGGCTTGGGCATTGGTCGAGAGTTGTTAAAGTAATTAGGACTCCAAAGCCTAGCACGATTGGTTTGTGCTTTGGAGGACTGGTAGATAGTTTTAGAGTGTACTTACTTCAGGTTATGGGATTGTCATAATTACCTTTGTAACCCTTGCTGGCAAATATTCGTGCTTTTACAGGCCGAGAATCCAATGAGCAACCCCAACTGAGTGAATCAGAACAACTTGATCTTGCTGACATCAGTCTGACAGCAAAGGCCATCTTTGAGCGACATGCTCAGAAGACCGACAAAACTCTGCCACCATCAGCGCCCTCTGAAAAGAAAAGCAAAGTCCAAGATACAGTTCCCAGGTAAGAAATATGTGACAGAAATGGTGAAAGGCGGTAATGACCAAATTTCCTAATGGCAAAGTATTTCCAAGATCAGTGCCTTCAGATGCGGACACGACTCAAGCTCCAGTCCTCCTAAGAAGCGCCAGGCCGGACCAGCAGTTGAAAGAATGCTCTCTGGAGCACAACACCAAGCAAGCAGAGAGCTCCTCGCTGAGAGAGCACCGCACTGAGTGAGCAGAGAGCACCGCACTGAGAGAGCAGGGAGCACCGCACTGAGAGAGCAGGGAGCACCGCACTGAGGGGACAGGGAGCACCGCACTGAGGGGACAGGGAGCACCGCACTGAGAGAGCAGGGAGCACCGCACTGAGTGAACAGGAAGCACCGCACTGAGAGAGCAGGGAGCACCGCACTGAGGGGACAGGGAGCACCGCACTGAGGGGACAGGGAGCACCGCACTGAGAGAGCAGGGAGCACCGCACTGAGAGAGCAGGGAGCACCACACTGAGAGAGCAGGGAGCACCGCACTGAGGGGACAGGGAGCACCGCACTGAGGGGACAGGGAGCACCGCACTGAGGGGACAGGGAGCACCGCACTGAGTGAGCAGAGAGCACCGCACTGAGAGAGCAGGGAGCACCGCACTGAGAGAGCAGGGAGCACCGCACTGAGGGAGCAGGGAGCACCGCACTGAGGGGACAGGGAGCACCGCACTGAGGGAGCAGGGAGCACCGCACTGAGGGGACAGGGAGCACCGCACTGAGAGAGCAGGGAGCACCGCACTGAGGGAGCAGGGAGCACCGCACTGAGAGAGCAGAGAGCACCGCACTGAGAGAGCAGGGAGCACCGCACTGAGAGAGCAGGGAGCACCGCACTGAGGGGACAGGGAGCACCGCACTGAGGGAGCAGGGAGCACTGCACTGAGGGGACAGGGAGCACCGCACTGAGTGAGCAGGGAGCACCGCACTGAGTGAGCAGGGAGCACCGCACTGAGAGAGCAGGGAGCAACGCACTGAGAGAGCAGGGAGCACCGCACTGAGTGAGCAGAGAGCACCGCACTGAGAGAGCAGGGAGCACCGCACTGAGGGGGCAGGGAGCACCGCACTGAGGGGACAGGGAGCACCGCACTGAGGGGGCAGGGAGCACCGCACTGAGGGGGCAGGGAGCACCGCACTGAGGGGGCAGGGAGCACCGCACTGAGGGGGCAGGGAGCACCGCACTGAGGGGGCAGGGAGCACCGCACTGAGGGGGCAGGGAGCACCGCACGGAGGGGGCAGGGAGCACCGCACTGAGAGAGCAGGGAGCACCGCACTGAGAGAGCAGGGAGCACCGCACTGAGAGAGCAGGGAGCACCGCACTGAGGGGGCAGGGAGCACCGCACTGAGGGGGCAGGGAGCACCGCACTGAGGGGGCAGGGAGCACCGCACGGAGGGGGCAGGGAGCACCGCACTGAGAGAGCAGGGAGCACCGCACTGAGAGAGCAGGGAGCACCGCACTGAGAGAGCAGGGAGCACCGCACTGAGGGGGCAGAGAGCAACGCACTGAGAGAGCAGAGAGCAATGCACTGAGAGAGCAGGGAGCACCACACTGAGAGAGCAGAGAGCAATGCACTGAGAGAGCAGGGAGCACCACACTGAGAGAGCAGAGAGCAACGCACTGAGAGAGCAGAGAGCAACGCACTGAGAGAGCAGAGAGCAACGCACTGAGAGAGCAGAGAGCAACGCACTGAGAGAGCAGAGAGCAACGCACTGAGAGAGCAGGGAGCAACGCACTGAGAGAGCAGAGAGCAATGCACTGAGAGAGCAGGGAGCACCACATGCCATAGCAGGTGAGCAGTATTCTGTATGAGCTGACAAACGTCACTAATTCCCACAGGGATTCGCCCCCTCCTCTCCCATTATACCGACAAGCAGGTGAGACTCTGCGGAAGGTAAAATGTGAAGGGTGTCTTAGCCAATTAGCAAAGTTATTGTTAAAGAATTAACGCCTGCGTAAAAAAAATAATCGCACACAGGAAGGTAGTAAGTTGTTAAGTGTTCACGTATGAACAGAATTTCTACCCTTGAACCTCTATTTTTTTCACAAACAAGCCCCTTTGAAACAAAGCTGCCCCCTGCCCCAATGTATAGAAAGAAACCATGTGCCTGAGACAGCAGAACAGAAGGTGCTCCATTAAGCACGAAAAAACACAAGTGTAGATTTACCGATTGGTTATGCCTGTTTAATGGGCATGAAGTGGGCTAAACCGATCAGAAAAATGGGCAAAGGTCCATCAGGTCGGATTTCCGAACTATTTCACCTCCCGTTAAATTTTTTGGTGAAGTTTCTGTACCAGTTTGCAGCTAGATGGATTAAAATGCGACCCGGTTGATGTTACTCTTCCATTTCACGCAATTTGCTGCTGAGTCTGCTGCTTTCACTCCAGGAGAAACATCGGCGAGCAGCAGATGACAGATCAGCATCTGGGAGCCACTGTGGCCCTGGGGAAGGGGAGAAGCAGGGCACTGGAGTAGCCGGGTCATGGACAGGTGCCTGCTGGTGTCTCAGGAGACAGCCACGGGAGAACCCAGATGTGGCACAACATCAGCAAAACACGAGAAAAAAAGCACAATTGACTGACTGTGCAGGAATCAGCAGTCGGGGGTGGGGGGAGGGGAATGGGTAGACAAAGAGATCAAAAAGGAGATTCATCATTTAACTGTGACTGGGAGAAGCAGTTAAATTCTCTCCCTTTGAAATATAAAGTTCGACTCTTCAGTCACTTGAAGAATCTCTATTGACAATAGAGGAAAAAAAATCAATATCCTTTTTGCTTTCCCACTCGCTCAGAGTGATTACCATCCTTTACACCAACCTCTGGCTCCATTAGTCAGACAGTTTGACTAAATGCTCTCCAAATAAGGTGGTCTGTTTCCCCGCACTGATTTGCAATAACAGCAACCAAATTCACACTAAAATATATGGGACTCCTTTCCATTTCTCTCCCTTGCCTCACTTAAGTCTCTCGCAGCCCCCTAACCTCAGTAACTCACAGAACCTTTCAAGGTTTCGTCAAACAAATCTGCCCGCTCTAACTCTGAAATTGCCGTTCTTGGTGACTTCAGTGATTCCTGTCAGCCATAGCTCTCCTTCATCCTGTACTGAGTATAAAAGGGACATTGGCAGCATGGATACGAAATTGGCTAGGTAACAGGAAACAGAGAGTAGTGGTGAACGGTTGTTTTTCGGACTGGAGGAAGGTATACAGTGGTGTTCCCCAGGGTTCGGTACTAGGACCACTGCTTTTCTTGATACATATTAATAACTTGGACTTGGGTGTACAGGGCACAATTTCAAAATTTGCAGAGGACACAAAACTTGGAAGTATAATGAACAGTGAGGAGGATAGTGATAGACTTCAAGAGGACATAGACAGGCTGGTGGAATGGGCGGACACGTGGCAGATGAAATTTAACGCAGAAAAGTGTGAAGTGATACATTTTGGTAGGAAGAATGAGGAAAGGCAATATAAACTAAAGGGTACAATTCTAGAGGGTGTGTATGAACAGAGAGACCTGGGGGTATATGTGCACAAATCGTTGAAGGTGGCAGGGCAGTTTCAGAAAGCGATTAATAAAGCGTACGGGATCCTGGGCTTTATAAATAGAAGCATAGAGAGAAAAGCAAGGAAGTTATGATAAACCTTTATAAAATGCTGGTCCGACCTCAACTGGAGTATTGTGTCCGATTCTGGGCACCGCACTTTAGGAAGGATGTGAAGGCCTTGGAGAGGGTGCAGAAAAGATTTACAAGAATGATTCCAGGGATGAGGGACTTCAGTTACGTGGATAGACTGGAGAAGCTGGGGTTGTTCTCCTTAGAGCAGAGAAGGTTGAGAGGAGATTTGATAGAGGTGTTCAAAATCATGAGGGATCTAGACAGAGTAGATAGAGAGAAACTGTTCCCATTGGTGGAAGGGTCGAGAACCAGAGGACACAGATTTAAGGTGATTGGCAGAAGAACCAAAGGCGACATGAGGGAAAACTTTTTTACGCAGCGAGTGGTTAGGATCTGGAATGCACTGCCTGAGAGGGTGGTGGAGGCAGATTCAATCGTGGCTTTCAAAAGGGAATTAGATAAGCACCTGAAGGAATAAAAATTGCAGAGCTACGGGGAAAGGGCAGGGGAGTGGGACTAGATGAAGTGCTCTTGCAGAGAGCTGGGACGGGCTGAATGGCCTCCTTCTGTGCTGCAACCATTCTATGGTTCTATGAGCAGGCCAGCACTAATGCACAGTCTCTGGCTGTCCTGTTTTTCCTTTCCCCCCCCCAAATCAGCCTGGAGTCCAACATGTGCAGAAAACCCTCACCACGTTCATGGGAAGTTGCTGAGAAATCCACACAGCTAGACTTTCTGACTGCCCGGTACAGAGTGCAAACTCTCTCCTAGCAAAGACCAACCTCACTTACCGAAGTTCAGAGTGTTTATTGCACAGGCTGTCAGAGCCAAGGCTTAGGGATACCCAAGGGTGAGCCTGGGCACTGGTGGAGTTTTAACTGAGCACTGGTAAGCATCCTGATGTCTATCCAGTCAGGACCACCTTGCCTGTTCGGCCATTGGTTTGCAGGGTTATCTGGAACTAGTTGGGAAGAATCCCAGCCCCCAGTGAGAGGTCTAGACCTCCTTATCCCATCAGTGAGCCAGCCTGGCTTACAGAACCTGTCTGGCTAAGGTCTGGGATGATTGACTGTGACACAGAGGTTGAATTGGTTCTGAAAGTTAAATGGTAGGCGTATCAAAAAGCAGGCACCATAACCCTAAAGGGATCTGCTTACCTCCCACATAAACCAAAGTTTTAAACTTAATTAAGGCTGACTTCGAAGGAATGAGATGTAAGCTGAACACGTTAAACTGGGCTGAGCCGTTGCCAGGTAAACCCAAAGTAAAACAATGGGAGGTATTCAAAGAAGTATTTTGTAGTATACAAAGCCAATACATGCCTCTAAAGAGCAAAAGTTCCACTTGTACAGTCAAGCAACCATGGTCAACATATGAGGTACTGATTGAAAAATTGGTACAGGTTCTGCTAATGGCACTTGGTATCTTGATCGGCCTGAAGACTTCCCGAAGCCAATCTTATCTTTGCTAATAACTTCTGTAAATCCATTGCAATTGCTGCAAAATTCCACTTTATTGAAAAATAGCACCAATTACAGTCTTTCCACATCCTCCAACTCTTACTGGTCCCTTACCAAAGCTGTAATATATATGAATCTTCCTTTCCTTCTTCTTCTTCTTAGGCAGTCCCTCGAAACCGACGATGACTTGCTTCCACACTAAAAATGAGTACTCAGGTGACTGATGAGTCCAATGCGGGACCTACAGTCTCTGTCACAGGTTGGGCAGACGGTGGTTGAAGGGGCGGGTGGGTGGGGTGCTTGGGTTGACGTGCGCTCCTTCCGCTGTTTGCGCTTGGCTTCCGCTTGCTCCCGGCGAAGAGACTCGAGGTGTTCGGCGCCTTCCCGGATGCTTCTCCTCCACTTTGTGCGGTCTTGGGCCAGGGATTCCCAGGTGTCGGTGGGGATGTTGCACTTTTTCAAGGAGGCTTTGAGGGTGTCCTTGAAGCGTTTCCTCTGCCCACCTGGGGCTCTCTTGCCGTGTCGGAGCGCCGAGTAGAGCGCTTGTTTTGGGAGTCTCGTATCGGGCATGCGCACGATGTGGCCTGTCCATCGGAGCTGATCGAGCGTGGTCAAAGCTTCGATGCTGGGGATGTTGGCCTGAGTGAAAACACTGACATTGGTGCGCCTATCCTGCCAATGGATTTGCAGGATCTTGCGGAGGCAGCGTTGGTGGTACCTCTCCAGTGCTTTGAGGTGCCTGCTGTACATGGTCTATGTCTCTGAGGCATACAGCAGGGCGGGTATCACTGCTGCTCTGTAGACCATCCTTTCCACCCCTCTTCTATCTACAGTCAGTTGCCACTTCAACAAAACAGAAAACGTTTTGGCTCTCGTTTCTCCCTCAACTCTAATCTTGTTGATTTTGGTGAGAGAAGCCTCTCTCCATCAGTCCATTCTGTTTGACCATAACACCCGGCATTAGATTTTATCCACAGTGGGCCTGTCTGATCTTCTGCTGCCTGGACTCTGGATCTGAGAGTTTCCCTCATATTGCCTGCAAAATGTGTACCTCTGAATTTACCACTGTCCTATGCCATCTCCCACTCCACCTTTCCTTCCTGGAAATATGCTCATGTTCGCCCTATCGCTGCGAAAAGTGACCCCACTCATCCCTGCAACAACCACCCCTCCACGTTATCCCTAAATTGGTATCTTCTAAAGCTATGGAAGCCAGTAGTAATTCTTAAATGATCCTTGGAAGCTTTGACCTAATCTATGATTGGCAATATACTTTTCAGCAGGACACTTCTACTGGTGTTCTTGTTGCCTAGGTTACACAGCTCTGGAACTCTGCACTTAAATGCTTCAACAAATGATCTGTCATTCCTTTAGACAACCTCAAACTGTGTGACAGGGTCTGGCACCGCACACCTTTGAACAATTTACCATCAGGTGACCTCCAACCAAATCCATATTCACGGGTACCTGCTTTCTTCTCAAATCCTGCTGTTTTGTGCTGCGGCTGATGGCTCGCCCTCGGACTCTTTTGCTGATGATTCCACTCTACATTCCCCAAATTCCTTCAGTTCGCACACTCACAACTTCATTCCCTCCTTAGAGCTCGGCCTGAATCGCTACTTCTTGATCTGCTCTGTGTCCTTCAATAAGGATAAAGAAAATCTTGTTTCTTCCAATTTTTCAGACTCTCGCAATTCCAAGCTTTATATGCCACCTCATCTTTGATGGCACTGTCCTTAATCCATCTTCATCTATCTACACTCTTGCCCTAGGCATCTCACCTCTGAATTCAGATGGAACTCTCACTGCTCCTCCATTGCTAAAAATACATTCAAAAAACCTTAGTTTTGATTTTCATGCCACAGAATTCTTAACTCTCTATGAAGGTCTGGGAGGAATATAGAGACATTAAGAACAGGCGTAGGCCATTCAGCCCCTTGGGTCTGCCCTGCCATTCAATTAGATCATGGCTGATCTGCACCTCAACTCCATTTACCCACCTTTGCTTCACATCCCTTGACACCCTTACCTAATAAAACTCTATCAATCTCAGTCTTGAGATAGTCCAGCCAAGGTTTGAATCCTGCCCCATATCTGGGGAGGCTTTTCTAACATTCTTACATACTCCTGTCCAGGATACAGGATAAACCTTGTCAGAAGATATCTCCCTCTCACCTGTAGCTTGAACCACTTTCCCTGTGGTAATCTCTCTTGTCTCTCTCTTTTATCCACACTACTATGGTTAGTGTTCGTCTGAACTTCTCTATTTCCTTCTAAGCTTCAAAGTCACCATCCTACACATTCTTCCTCCTCCCTATATCCCCAGACTTATCACATGATTTCCTCCCAACTAATTCTTTCCCAGGACCGCAGAGTGTGGTGCTCCTTTGCACCCTTGGCCTTTCCCGTTTCCTACAGTTTTCAGGTTTGTAAAACTTGGCGTCGGTGAATCACCACTGGCCCCAATTTATTCTTTTCAGCCTTGCTGATGCTTCGCACTGTGGGCCTTTGTCCTTCACGGAACAGGGGGTGGGGGTTGGGGTGGGGGTGGGGCGGCTGGTCTCATTTTCTTTGCGGTTAAAGGTATTGCTCAGTGGAACTGAGCCATACCAAGGAGGTCCCAGGTCCAAACTCCAATCTGTGCTGAATTAGGTGCAGAGGTGCTGCAAATAGCCCCAGCCCCCAGTGGTTGTGATGGGGGTGGGGGGGAAACTACCAACTCCAGAGCTCGGGCTGAGACAGCTGAAGGCACGGCCACCAGTGGTGGGGCGAAGGAAGTCGGGGATGCACAGGAGGCCAGAATGGGAGGAACGCAGAGTTCTCGGCGGGTTGTAGGGCTGGAGGAGGTTACAGAGATGAGATGGGCCAAGGCCATGGAGGGATTGAACATGAGGATGAGAATTAAAAATTTGGGGAGTTGCTGGACCAGGAGGCAATGTAGGTCAGCGAGCACAGGGGTGATGGGCGAACGGAACTTGATGCGGGTTAGGACACGGGCAGCAGAGTTTTCGATGAGCTCAAGTTTATGGAGGGTGGAAGATGGGAGGACGGCCAGGAGAGCATTAGAATAGTCAAGTCTGGAGGTAACAAAAGCATGGATGAGGGTTTCAGCGGCAGATGGGCTGAGGCAGGAGCAATATTACGGAGGTGGAAGTAGGCGGTCTTCATGATGGAAAGGATATGGAGTCGGAACCAGCCAGTGTTCCTACTCCTGATTACCATCCGTTGTCTCCTGCTGTGATGCTCCCATGTGTGAACATTAGGTGATAATAGAACTGGCACATTTAGGGATAGGGGATAGTGAGAAAAGTGCCTTTAGTGGGCTTTTGCAATCCTATGCAAGGTACTGTTGCACCCTCTCATCATGTCCTTAGTATTTGGGTTGCATGTGTGTAATGCCCTGGCCGAGTTGAACTTGACTTCCTAGTGCTGGAGCCTGAGTGCCAGTGTTTGCTTTGAGTAGGATTTAAACTTGGTCCTCTTGGTTTCCAGACCATTGGTAATTAACAAGGGACTCACATCATTAGAAATCTCTGCAATTTCCCACCTTATCTGGAAAAATAACTCCGTTAACAGCCCAAGAGCAAAGTAGGCCTGGTGACCACGCCAAGTATATGGAGTTTTATTCCCACGCCTCACGCGTCAGTTCACAAATTTGGTTGTTCCTCTTAGGTTGTGGGTTCGAGTCCCACTCCAGAGACTTGAGCGCATAATCTAGACTGACACTCCAGTGCAGTACTGAGGGAGTGCTGCACTGTCGGAGGTGCCGTCTTTTGGTTGAGGCATTAAACTGAGGCCCCATCTGCCCTCTCAGGTGGATGTAAAAGATCCCGAAGAAGAGCAGGGGAGTTCATCTGGTTAAAAATAGCCCAGTTTGTACTTGTGACATGAGGATCCCTGCTCCCGGTAACTGAAACTTCTGAACTGTTAGCTTAGTTCAAACACATCTCTTGGCAAAACACCCCTTTAGAAGACTGAGAGTTGCAAAGGGGTTGGAGCACTCCCACCTCTCTGGGGCCTGGCTTTCAGTTGCAGCCCTGACTGAAGGGATGAAAGCCTCCTCTCTCTCTTTGCCGGCTGCAAGGATCCCAAAAAGTGCAGCAGGTTTAGGCCGTTGTCAAGCTCACTCCCGCTTGTTAGGTCTCCACTGGGCAAAGCTACTCATTGTATCTCTCAATATGATGAAAGGGTGCGAGTTGGATCGGGCCTGTGTGTAATTAGGCAATAGACTTTGGATTTGATCCCTGGTCCATGCTGAATGAGGTGATCTCAGCCAGAGTGACAGTAGTGATGCTACAATTGACCCCAGTACCCTAAGCTAGGGTGGGGGGAGGAGGATGGGGCAAATCAGCAAGTTCCTGATTGCTACCCAACTGGAAAGAGCATGTTTGTGGGTGTCGGGTAAGAACAGAATTGGGCTTGGCTCTGGTGGCCGACATGGTTGGATAGTAAGTGTTTCACAGGAAGTGTGTGGGCACTCGGGTGAGGTACCAATGGAGCTCAGAAAACAGTAACCTCGGCAAGCGTTATCTTCAGGAGGGGAAACACCCTTACGAGTCCAGTATCTGTGGTTATCCTTGAGCCATTTAGGGTTGGATTTTTCCACTGTTATACCACACGAACCTTGCCCTCCCCACTGCATTTAAACCAGGGCGGGCGAGGTGGTGGGTTGGGGCGGGGAAACTAACCGACTTCCCTATATCACGCCTGAAGTGCCACCAACCCCCAGGAGAGGAGGGCAGTATATCCCAAGACAGCCATCGAAAGCCTGCTGATAGCCCTGTTGGAGGGTGAGGGCATAGTGGTGAGATTTGCTCTCCTTCTCTTCTGCCCCTCATCCCTGGTCCAGCACGTCCCGTGGCTTCATGGCATTTCTTTGCCCTTTGAATGCCACCTCCTGCTCTTCCTGGTGCTGCAGCAGATGTCTGGGCCAAGCCTGGCACCCTTGCAGTGGCGGAGATGAGACAGGCAGGCAACTGTTTACCAGCGCTGCCCCAGGCAAATGGGTGCAAGTCCCACCCCGACCCACCTCACAGTAGCGGCGCCATCCTGGAGGAAGAATCCAGCCCTAATGTCGGCCCTCGATTTCAGACCCTCTGCATTGTCTAATCGGATTTCTGTTCTCCCACCCGGTTTAACAGGAGACAGCTGTTCAAGTTCAAGTTCTGTTACTACTGCGGCCGCTCGGTGGGGGTTCGGCTGATTACATGCACCCGGTGTAAAGAGGTGTACTACTGCAGCAAGACCTGCAAGGTGACATCTTGGAACGAGTTCCACAAGGATGAGTGCTACGTATCGAAAGGGAAAGGTATGTGCTTGTTACGTTGTGCCTTTGACAACCTTACCAGCTCAGCAACGTCAACCCAGTAGCTTGACTGCACTTAAGCAGCACAGCCTGAGCGCCAAGGCCCAAGCCTGTCCTTTATAGTTAGGAAACTTTAGGGAACCTATCGGTCAGACCGTATATGTTTGAGGGAGACTGGGGAGGGCCTGGCTACCATTAGAAGGTTGTGAATCTTTGGAATTCTCTACCCCGGAGGGCTGTGGACGCTCAGTCGTTGAGTATATTCAAGGCTGAGATTGATAGATCTTTGGACTCTCGGGGAATCAAGGGATATGGGGATAGGGCAGGAAAGTGGAATTGGGTCGAAGATCAGCCATGATCTTACTGAATGGTGGAGCACGTATCGCCTACTCCTGCTCCTATTTCTTATGTTCTTGTGGAGGAATCATTGACCACTGTTGAGGGTCCACAGGACTTAAAGCCAGGCTGCATTTAAATAAAGGGGTGGAAAATTTCTCTCCGATCCCGCTAACTAGTCCAGGAGTCCGCATTGACCATGACTCAAATTAGTTGGTACCTACCTCTTGTATGATGCAATCTCAACCAAGAAGAAGACTGATTTAAGTGCAATGGGGATAAGCTATAAGGAAAGATTGGAAAATTCAAGCTTTACAGTCCAGAAAGAAGGTAGTTAAAGGTGTAAAGTCCACATTGCCTAAATATATGGATGCCTTTAAATATATATAAACTATTTCAAAATCCAGATTTCCTCTCTGATTACATTAACTCAGTTAAAGGCACACTGTTTTAAACACACACACCCTTAAGTATACAGATGCTTACATCACCAGCCCATCACCCCACACAGACAAAATAGTTCCGATCTCTTAATGCAAAGCTATTGGAGATAAGCACTGTGGGCTTGCCAGACTTGGAGAAGTCAAATGCAGCAGGTCAATTGCAATCATCTGCTGTATTAGATTATTGCAATGCTTCAGGACAGTTGCTACACTGCCAGCCTGTAATCAAGACTGTGCAGATCGACAAAAACTTCACTGCCTCTTTCAACTCCCAACTGCCTAAATTGTTCTTCAAGTTCTATTAATTGAATGTGTGAGATGCATTTCTCTCTCTCTCTCTGCACGGCAGAGGGGTAAACTTGTTCAATTCAGGTAATCATTCCACTTGACAAACTGTTTTAATAGAGTGCTTCAATGCGGTTGCAGAGTGAAGCTGCCTTCTCAATAGTGAATTGAGGGTCCTGCTAAATAAAATGAACAATTTACCTTGGAGATGTTCCTGAAAGCCAATGCTAGAGTACCTTGTCTGGCTGCTTTTATAAGGAACATTGACTGACTTTCCTTCATTTAAAACCTCTTCACGGAACTGTTCTGTACATCTGTTTGTATGAAATAAAACAACACTAGACAAGGACTGGACAGACTAGATGCAGGAAGGATGTTCCCGATGGCGGGGGAGTACAGAACCAGGGGTCGCAGTCTAAGGATAAGGGGTAAGCCATTTAGGACTGAGATGAGGAGGAATTTCTTCACCCAGAGAGTGGTGAACCTGTGGAATTCTCTACCACAGAAGGCAGTTGAGGCCAATTCATTAAATATATTCAAGAAGGAGTTAGATGTATTTCTTAAGGCTAAAGGGATCAAGGGATATGGGGAGAGAGCAGGGACAGGGTACTGAATTTGGATGATCAGCCATGATTTCATTAAATGGCGGAGCAGGCTCGAGGGGCCGAATGGCCTACTCCTGCTCCTATCTTCTATGTTTCTATGTAACACCTGGTTTCACATCACTAGCACTACAAACATCCACTGAAGTGTTTTCTTCCCCATTGATTTCAATTGGATAAAGGCCCAGAACCACCTTCTCAGGGCAACTAGGGATGGGCAACGAATGTGGCCTTGCCAGCGACGCCCACATCCCGAGAACATGTGTAAAAAAAAAATGCACAGATGATTTTTAGCAGGCAAGAAAGATGTGCATTTAACGGCACACAAAGTAAACTTGAATATTACGTTATATATTATTTAAATAAATGAAATGTAAATTTAAAACAGATATTAGAAGGTTTGGAATAATCTGCAGGTATGAGTAGAGACAGGACATGGGGGACATTCAAAATGCAGATGGTTTGAAGAATTAGGGTACCAGGGAAATGGGCTTTCATGGGAGAGTTAAGGTATTCGAGGGATGGGCTTCAATGGGAGAGTTGGGATACTGGAGGCATGGGCTTTGATGGGAGAGTTAGAGTAACAGAGGGATGGGATTCAATAGGAGAGCTAGGGATACTATTGGCTTGGGATTTGATAGATGATTTAGGATTGAGAAGGATAGGATTCAATGAAAGAGTTAGGGTACTAGAAGAATGAGTTTGATAAGAGAAGGCTGGACTTCGATGGGACAGTTAAGGTACTGGAGGGATCGGCCTCTATGGGAGAATTAGGGTACTGAAGGGATAAGCTTCAATGGGAAGAGTTTGGGTACTGGAGAGATGAGCTTCGATGGGAGAGCTAGGGTACTGGAGGGATGAGCTTCGATGGGAATGTTAGGGTACTGGAGGGATGGACTCAGATGGGAGAGTTAGGGTACTCGAGCAATGGGCTCCGATTGGAGAGTTTGGGTACTGGAGGGATGGGCTTCGATCGGAGAGTTTGGGTACTAGAGGGATGGGCTTTTATGGGAGAGTTAGGGTACTGGAGGGATGAGCTTTGATGGGAGAGTGAGGGTACTGGAGGGATGGGCTTCGATGGGAGAGTTAGGGGACTAGAGGCAGGGGCTTCAATGCGAGAGTAAGGGTACTGGAGGGATGAGCTTCGATGGGCCAAATGGCCATTTCTCATCCTAATCTTGTGATATTTTCTGATGAAGTTGCTCTCTGTTTCCAGCTCGTACCCCACCCAGAAAGAAGAAAGAGGGAATGGATGGAACAGGGGAGAAAGAGGGAATGGAAGGAACATTTGTAATGGAGGGAAAAGCGGGAACAGAAGGAGAAGAGGGAATGGAGAATGAACCACATGATTGGAGCCGTTCAATATCACCTTCCGTAGAACTGGACAATTACAGCTATAAT
Source organism: Squalus acanthias (assembly GCA_030390025.1). Lineage (NCBI taxonomy): Eukaryota > Metazoa > Chordata > Chondrichthyes > Squaliformes > Squalidae > Squalus > Squalus acanthias. The sequence goes on along the minus strand of CM059429.1, from coordinate 76,416,287 downwards.
TAAAGCGATTTTAAATCTACTGCTTTTCTCAGTGCTTATTCTCACACCTTTTTGTGGTGGGGGTGGGGGTCTCAGCATCTTTATGGTGAAGGATGTCAATACAGGGAGTTAAATACTTTTTGGCACAAGTGTCAACATTATGCAGTCCTAGGCCAAAATTTTCATCGAGTAAAACTCCCTCTGCCCTGTTCCACCAGACACTTCCAGGTAAGTTTTGAGACAAGATAAGAGGCAAAATAAAGTTCCCCCTATACCGTCTCATCAAGCACTCCCAGGTATAGAATGGTGTTACATTTCAGGCTTTCAGGCTGTTCCAACACAGGAGGACCTTAGTGTATACGTTAAAATGTCTCCCATTGAGCTGAACCACTCTCGAGGGCTTAAGTTGCACGACAGTGGGGCTTGTGGGTGTAAATTAGCTTCCAGACAAGGAATCTGAACTAGTGAGCTGGAGACAATAAAAGATAGTTTGACATTCCGGTGATCGTTCACACTCATTGCTGCTGTTCATTTGAACTTGGCTTGAGTCATTGCCAAGTTAGTCTTGTGGATTCCACTCTGTGGGGGGGGGAGGGTTATCAGTTTGACTAAAAGCTGACACTAGAGTCAGCCTTTGAACAATCAGAAAGGGCTGCTGAAGCTTGAGGAGGGGGGACTGCAAAGCCTCTGCCAGGATATGGGTGAAGGGAGTTGCAAAATAAGCTCAAAGTCAATCATCAAGTGGGGTAGTGTTCGTTATTTTTATATTATTATACTAAGATAAGTTGTGTTGCTGGAAATAAGTGAATCCGATCATAATTATTGCTCTGCATGTTCAATTTACTGTGAAATAAAGTAGCGATTTGCAACAAGCCTTGCCTCATCCATTGGTAGCTCAGTCTGTTCCTGGAGAGACTAGAGAAATACATGTATGAAAGACACGAGTATTCGATGCAAAGGGATGATATTGATACATCCCCAGATTATGCTATTGTACAAGTATGGCAGTGTGAGTCAATTCTGGTTATACACTCAGATCACTTAAAGGAACAAATAACGCCAGTGAGTCTGAGAAGGTATCTATGGCGGACCTCAATTAATAACAAATAAGTTATATGTTAAGCTAAGTTCCCTCTATATTCCTCCATCAAACATTCGCAGGTCGGGTATTAGAGAGAGAGAGAGAGACTAAAGTTCCCTCCAAACTACCATTAAGCACTACCAGGTCAGGTTTCAGCATGGGTTAGATGTAGGTTAAATTGTTCTCAACGCAGTTCCGCTAAGCATTCCTAGGTCACATGCAGCGCTGATTAGATGCAGATTATAGCTCCCTCTACACCAACCCATCACACACTTCCAGGGCAGGTACGGCTTGGGTTAGATACAGAGTGAAGCTCCCTCTACACTGTCCCATCAAACACTCCCAGGGCAGGTACGGCTTGGGTTAGATACAGAGTAAAGCTCCCTCTACACTGTCCCATCAAACACTCCCAGGGCAGGTACAGCTTGGGTTAGATAGAGTAAAGCTCCCTCTACATTGCCCCATCAAATATTCCCAGATAAGGTCCAATGCAGGTTAGATCCAGAGTAAAGCTCCCTCTGCACTGCTCCATCAAACACACCCAGGGCAGGTCCAATGCAGGTTAGATACAGAGTAAAAGTGTTTCTACACTGTGCCATCATGTTTCCCAGATCAAGTACAGCACAAGTCAGATGCACAATAAAGCTCTTTTTAGGTAGGTGCAACAAGGAGACTCCTCTATAAGCTGGTCACATACGCTGTCAATACCCTACTGTCTAGGTTCACATGTGGGGCACCAGCTTGTTGCTTCTTTAACATTGCAATTGAACTGGTATTTAGATGGCAATCAGCAAAGCTCCCTTTCCCTGCTGACAGTATAACTCAGCTCCACGTCCATCTAAGCAGATACCAGTGGCAAACCAAACAGGTTGAACCATCAATGTCAAAAGTGCAGTATTTCTACAATGGCCCACTGTACCCTGTTTATATTACAGTGAAGTCTTTGGAAGCAGTACTGTAAACACGATGGTGTACATGTTCGAGGGGACGGGAATCTGACCTTGTGAGGTCCTACTTCCAGGGATAAAATATTGTGAAGGAATAAGCCATATAACCTATTCTGAAAAATACACCATTCCATGAAAGAATTCTGGCCTTATTAAAACATGACAAACTGGGTCTGGAAATCTAGAAACCTAACGATGAAAAAGCTGTGAAAGCATTCTGGCTATAGAGATAAGATAGTTGTTGACACAGAATCAATAACCTTATTGAAACAGAGGGTTAAAGGCTCCCGACAGTCTGAACCTTTCGGAATCAAACAATGGTTCACCCTGTACAAGGTGTTCTAATTTACACTTCGTAAAGAAGCACAAACATCTGCCTTCGTAAAAATGACATCAAGTAAAACACACCTGCCATTACACCGTTTTTTATGGTAAACTTGGAACACCTAGAGAAGAGACATAATTCTGTAATGCTACCAGCTGAGGTGACTGTAAGAATTGCAGGGGTCAGCAGAAAAATGACTAGAGATAATTAGCTTACATCAGCAGAAAACCTTAAAGGAAATACCACTGGAAAAGGGTATAAATATTGAACTCTCAAATGGGATAGTAGACTCGCTTTAAAGGGGCAAAGCGATTCTCGGCTTCAGAGGCGGCTCTGTAAGTCTCCAACTTTTTGTACCTCGAGGATCAAAGGTATTTGATTTTGGTGGATATCCTGTAGAAAACTAAGAACCGTAAAACTGTAGCGAAGTTAAGATTTGAGAGTAAGGTTCTCTGATAATAGAATTGTAAACTTTCTCTTTTTGGAACTGTTAATGTTGCGATTGACTCACCAACTGTAAATTACATGTCGGTTCTTTAATAAATCTATATATTTTTAGAATTGTCTCACATAAGACTTCTGTATCAAACACTCGCAAACTCAATCTCTGTACACTCTTTGGTGAGGAGTTGCAGAATTCTGGGGGAGTTTTCCGGGCCCTCATAATATCTGGAACGTTACAGTCTAGCTAAACTTATTAAAAGTGCTATCTGGATGACGGTAACATTTTCAGGTTGTTCCTTTCCTTTAGGGAGAGATGGTCCAGACCTTTAGACCCAATTAAGCGTCTTTAGGATTCGGCTACCTCAAACTTTAGTTGAAAGTGAACGTCTGAGGAATACGCCTGATCCGGGGTAGCCCTAAAGGGGCTAGGACTAGTAATTATCCCTTCAATACTAGCGACAGGAAATGTAAATGGCTGCTGCTGGCACTGCTTACTGTCGGGGCCCCTTAAATGTTTAGATGAACTCTTAGCCCAATTGTGCAGGCCAACAAAGGGTTTCCAACCATACGAGAAAGGAGAGATAGGAAAAGACCATCTGGTCCCTCAAGCCCACCCAATCCAGACATGGTGCTGCCTCGTGCACCATCGATCCACATCCCTCCCTCCCCAAACTCCTGGGAGAGGTTAAAAAAAAAAGAGAAAAACCTTCAGCCAATTTTGGAAAAGGTTATGGGAAATTCTTCTCCCATCCCCGAAGGTAACAAAGCTAGCTCCAGAAGGCTGTGCTAACTCATCAGTCTCCCTATTCCCAGCTACCCCGCAGGCCGCTGCCTCCCTTTAATCACTTGGAATGTCCTCCTGTCTCAGGAACTCATCCAATTCCCTTTCAAAGGACTCACCGTGCGGTTCAGTGATCTGTTCCAGAGAGTGCTGGCTATCTGTGAAAAGAAATACTTCCTAACATCTGACCTAACCTATTGCCAACATCTTTTATAATCGTGCCATTTTGGCTTCACTTCACCCTCCTTTCCAATCATAGTAACATAAAGGCCCAAAAATTCAGGCCGTTCCTGGGTGAGTACTCAGTGCGTACTCACCCGTATTGCTTTCCGAAGTGCCGGTTTCCTGCATGCGCGGGAAACCGGAACTTCCGGTATGGCGAAGGGGGCGGTTCCTAGGTGAACCGCGTGCACGCTAGAGGCTGCGCGCACGCAGCACACTTAGATTTTTTTTCAGGTTTCTACGCGAGGGTCAGTATTGAAGATTCTACGCTAATAAAAAGGAGGCGTAAGACCCCTTTTGAACAAGGTAAGTAGTTAATTAAGTATAATTTAAAATTTTTTTCAACAGGTTTATCTTTTTTAGATACTTTAAAGAAAGGTAAGTTTATTTTTATAACTTTTAAAAAGTATTTTAATTTTTTCAAAAATTAAAATTTTTGTTTAAAGTGGTTAATTTATTTAACTATAGTTATTTTATAAATGTGATGGTTTTTTAAAAATTTATTTTAAGTTTAGCTGTTCTTTTGGGGCCGATTTCAATTCACAGATTTGACAGGTCTTCTGTCAAATCTATGAATGAAAGATGGTCTGCTGCCATTGGCTCTCCATGACCCGCGTGATCCCAGGGGTCGCATCGCACTAACTGCGCCCCTGGAACACGCAAGCACTGCGCGCCGGCACTTGGGAGAGGCCCAGGACCCGAAGTTCCTGTGGGCCCAAAACACAACGGCAGGCGCGGTGGGTAAGAGCGCGCGCGATCCTTACCCCCGCGGCAAGCCGGCCACGCGAATTTCTAGGCCAAAAGGTTTCCCTGTCCTTGAGTGTAGATTTAAATGAACTTCATTTGTCTTCTCTATCAATTATTTCTGCCTAACACCATCCCTAAATCATAGAATGACATAGGGCTAGAAATTGGGTTGCTTTGCGCCTTTTGTTATCACCCCCGGGGGGCGCTAATGCGGCGCAAATGCCCTAGCGCCCAGGCACGGCGCCGCTAACGTCTCCCACGAAATTCAGCGGGTGGTTAGCGGCGGCGGTAGCACCCCGCTCCACTGCACCGGCGATGATGATGATGATGATGTCATAGGCGTGCACTGCGCCCCGGCCGCAAACTTCCCTTGCACCCCCTGACCTATCGCCGGGTGATATGTGCGACAGGATCAGGGGGCGGTGCAATTTAAAGGGCAGGTGTCGGGCGGCCATTTTTATTTTGGCCAACTGCCAGCACCTGCCCCCTTTCACATTTGTACGTGGGGTGCCGGCTGCGAACACTCAGCCCGGCACTCCTCTTGAGTGCCGGGCTGTTTCCACGGCACCCTGCTCCCTGGTGGTCCGGCAGGGCCCCGCTGCGCGCAGCGCTAGGCCCCTCCCCTTTAATCAGGGGAGTAGGCCTGCAGTGACGCGGCGCTACGTGTCGCCGTATGTGGCGCGGCTGCACGTAGCGCTGTGACATTGAATAGTAGCGCCCCAAGCAGGAGGTGGAGTACTTCCAGTAGTGCTCCACCTCCTTCTTGGGGTGCTACTACTGAATTTACAAGGTGGGGCGGTAACTTTTTCGGGGCGCTAAAATTAGTGCCCCGGCGAGGTTAGTGCCCCAAAATCGGCTATACCCAATTTTTCCCTCTTGAGTTTTACAGGACAGAACCTGGCCTTTCGGCCCAATTGTTCTATGCTGATGTTTATGCTCCACATGAGCCTCCTCCTACCTTACTTTATCTAATTCTATCCTTCTGTTCCTTTCTCCCTCATGTACTTATCTAGCTTCCCCTTAAATGCATCTATGCTATTCAGCTCAACTACTGGTAGCAAGTTTCACATTCTCACCAATCTCTGGGTAAAGAAGTTAAAAACATTAAACAGACTGAATGGGAGGAGTGGGATTTGAACACATGTCTCAATGGGAAGACATTACAAACTGAAGGCAGTGCCTTAGACCACTTGGCCATTCTGACTCCCATATGTGACTACTAAGCCCTCCTGAAATCCGGGACTAACACTAAATTACCTGCAGTTGGCATTTTCCTCACCAACTGGAATCTGATGCTAGCGTGATAGAAACATACATAGAAGATAGGAGCAGGAGTAGGCCATTCGGCCCCTCAAGCCTGCTCCGCCATTCGATGAGATCATGGCTGATCATCTAAACTCAGTACCCTGTACCTGCCTTCTCCCCATATCCCTTGATACCTTTAGCTTTAAGAAATATATCTAACTCAACCTTGAATATATTTAATGACTTGGCCTCAATTACCTTCTGTGGTAGAGATTCCACAGGTTCACCACTCTCTGGGTGAAGAAATTCTTCCTCATTTCTGTCCTAAATGGTTTACCCGTTATCCGTAGATTATGACCCCTGGTTCTGGACTCTCCGACCATCGGGAACATTCTTCCTGCATCTAGTTTGTCCAGACCTGTCAGAATTTTATATGTTTCGATGAGATCCCCTCTCATTCTTCTATACTCCAGTGAGTATAAGCCCAATCGACCCAATCTCTCCTCATTCATACATCGATACAACCCCACCCACCCCATTGTAGAACCCCTCCAAATCCAACCCATTGAATTCTACAACCAATATTGCGGAAGATCTGTGGCCAGAATAATAATGTTACAAATGCAACTTTGGAACAACTGCACGCACGCAAAGATGGCACATGCTCTCCCTGTGTTGTGCGGTTCTCTGAATCCTCCCTCAATACAAACAGGATGAAATCAGATCACAGGCAGCCGGATCAGAGAGGAAGAAGGAAGGAAAGGAAGAACTTGCATTCCTTTCACGCCTTTCATGACCTCAGGATGTCCCAAAGTGCTTCACAGCCACTGAAATACTTTTGAAGTGTAGTCACTGTTGTAATGTAGGAAACGGTGCAGCTAATTTGCGCACAGCAAGCTCCCACAAACAGTAATGAGATAAATGAAGTTATTGTGGAAGTAAAGGAGCCAGCATCTCGAAGAGCCTGGTTGTACTATCAATTATTGTGTAAGGTTAAGATCTATGTTATATAATATGTGACATGGGTTGGAAATTGGTTGGGAGGTAGGAGACAGAGAATAGGGATAAAGTGTATGTACTCTGATTGGTGGGTCGTGACAAGCGGTGCTCCCCAGGGATCTGTACTGGGACCTCAGATTTTCAGTTTTTCATCATAATGACTTAGATGAAGGAATAGAGAGTTGTGTATCCAAGTTTGCAGATGACACTAAATTAGGAGGCACAGTAAATTGTGTGGATGGGAGGAGGAAGTTACAAAGGGACATTGACAGATTAAGTGAGAGGACAAAAATATGGTAGATAAAGTTCAATGTGGGAAGCTTGAGGTCATCCACTTTGGATCTGAGAAAGACAAAACAGAATTTTTCTTAATGATGTGAGATTAGGGGCTGCGGAGGGGCAAAGGGATTTGGGTACCTGGTACACAAATCACTAAAAGCTGGTGCACAGTTACAAAAACTAATCAAAAAGACAAATGGAATGTTGGCTTTTATCTCAAGAGGATTGGAATTCAAAAGTGGGGAAGTTATGCTTAAGTTGTATAGAGTAAGGAGTGTGATGGAATACTCTCCACTTGCCTGGATGAGCGCAGCTCCAACAACACTCAAGAAGCTCGACACCATCCAGGACAAAGCAGCCCGCTTGATTGGCACCCCATCCACCACCTTAAACATTCACTCCCTCCACCACCGACGTACCGTTCCTGCAGTGTGCACCATCTACAAGATGCACTGCAGCAACTCGCCAAGGCTTCTTCGGCAGCACCTCCCAAACCCGCGACCTCTTCCACCTAGAAGGACAAGGGCAGCAGGCGCATGGTACGTGTGAAACTTTCCTTTGTCAGGTCCTCTCGGATGGACGTAAAAGATCCCGTGGCATTAATCGAAGAAGAGCAGGGGATTTCTCTCCCGGTGTCCGAGCTAATATTTATCCTTCAACCAACATCACTACAACAGATGATCTGGTCATTACCACATTGCTGTTTGTGGGATCTTGCACAAATTGACTGCTGCCTTTTTTATATTACAACAGTGACTATGCTTCAAAAGTACTTCAATGGCTGTAAAGTGCTTTGGGATATCCTGAGGTCGTGAAAGGCGCTATATAAATCCTTATCCTTTTATTTCATTGGAGGTTGTGACCAGTACTTAATGTGGAGAAGCGTTATTGCCCAAAGCAATATTTCGTGCTATGCTTTTTAAAAATGTTTTATTGAGGTGCGCACTGATTTGTGCCCTGGGGGATTGTAAATTTCCTTGTAATTAACAATGATAATGCTGTAATGGACAATGCTGCTCACAGGAGTTATTAATGACCTCAGCAGAGGTATTGTAATTAATCATTTAAGTATGAGGATGACATGCATATAGGAGAGCAGGACATTTCAATGAGATGCTTATCACTGAAGGAGACCTGCAGTCACTTAGCAACTGGGCTGAGATGAATAGCAAACACATTTAATGGAGAATTTGGAATGTGAACAGCAAACTGGAGGATATGAATATAAAATTAACCAACTTCAATCAAGGCTATAGATCCTTTCACCACACTTCAGTGGAATAGACTCCCAGCTAAAGAAATTAAAAAAAAGAAAGAATGAATTTGCATTGATATAGTGCCTCTCATGATGTCCCAAAGTGCTTTGCAACCAATGCAGTACTATTGAAGTATGGTCACTAAATATTCAGGGAAACATGGCAGCCAAATTGTGCACAGCAAGATCCCACGAACAGCAATGAGAAGATGGCCAGATAATCTGCTTTAGTGATGATTTCCAGCACCCCGCAGTATTTTGCTTTTGTTTTATTCTGTTTTCGTGATGTTGATTGAGGGATAAATGTTGACCAGGACGCCGGAGAGAGCTACCCTGCTCTTCTTTGAATACGAGCCAGAGGATCTTTTACGCTGACCTGAGAGGGCAGACAGGGCCTCAGTTTCACACCCTCGGATGAGACGTTAAACCGAGGCTCCGTTTGTGGTCAACGATAGCATGAAGGGATAATTACTAGTCCTAGCCCCTTTAGGGCTACCCCGGATCAGGCGTATTCCCCAGACGTTCACTTTCAACTAAAGTTTGAGGTAGCCAAATCCTAAAGACGCTTAATTGGGTCTAAAGGTCCGGACTATCTCTCCCTAAAGGAAAGGAACAACCTGAAGATGTTACCGTCCTTCAGATAGCACTTTTAATAAGTTTAGCTAGACTGTAACATTCCGGATATTATGAGGGTCCGGAAAACTCCCCCAGAATTCTGCAACTCCTCACCAAAGAGCGTACAGAGATTGAGTTTGCGAGTTTGATACAGAAGTATTATGTGAGACAATTCTAAAAGTATATAGATTTATTAAAGAACCGACATGTAATTACAGTAGGTGTTTCAATCGCAACATTAACAGTTCCAAAAAGAGAAAGCTTACAATTCTATTATCAGAGAACCTTACTCTCAAATCTTAACTTCGCTACATTTTTACAGTTCTTAGTCTTTATTCCAGGATATCCACCAAAATCAAATACAGTACCGTTGATCCCCGGGACACAAAGAGTTGTAAACTTACAGAGCCTGCCTCTGAAGCCTGAGAGTCGCTTTGCCCCTTACAGCGAATCTATCATCCCATTTGAAAGTTCAATATTTATATCCTTTTTCAGTGGTATTTTCTTTGAAGTTTTCTGCTGATGTAAGCTAAGTATCTCTAGTCATTTTTCTGCTGACCCCTGCTATTCTTACAGTCACCTCTGCTGGTAGCAATGCAGACTCGTGTCTCTCCTTTAGGTGTTCGAAGCTTATCATAAAAAATGGTGTAACAGCAGGTGCATCTATTTGATATCATCCTTACCAAGGTCTTCTGTTTGTGTCTTTTTACGACGTGTAAATTAAAACACCTCAACCAGGGTGATCTATGCAATTCTTAGTTACCTCAGCTGGTTGCAACACCAAATCGTGTCTCCTGTGTTTCATTTGATGTCATTTTTACGAAGGCATATGTTTCTTAATTTTATGTGTTTCTTTCTGAAGTGTAATTTAGAACACCTTAACAGGGTGTACCATTGTGTTCTTTCCAAAGCTTCAGACTTCAGGAGCCTCCAAACCTCTTGTTTCTATAAGGTTATTGATTCAGTGTCAACAACTTATCTTATCTCAATAGCCTGTATGCTGTTTACAGCTTTAGATTGTTGAGGCTTCCAGATTTCCAAACCCAGTTTGTTATGTTTTAATAAGGCTAGAATTATTTCATAGAATGGTGTATTTTTCTGAATATGGCTTATTCCTTCACAAGCAGCCCAAAAGCTGACCCGAGTATGGATTGGAGCTTGAACCTGGGACCTTCCGGTCGAGGGTTACTAACTCTGGATGGACAGATTCCTGGAGGTTTCATCACATGACCTCCCACCTCCAATTCCCCGACCCAGTTAAAGTGCCTTTTTAAAAATCTCCAATATTTTTATAACTAACGAACGAAAGCGCTCAGAGAAAATTACAAAAAACACATTTTTGTTTAATGCCCCTATGATTTTTCTCCAGGGTTGCTCTCAGCAGTGTCCTGGAGATTAACCTTTAATTCCTGGAGACTCCAGGGGAATCCTGGAGGGTTGACAACCTGTGACAGTTCAACGGGAATGGTAGCATAGTGGTTATGTTACTGGAATAGTAATCCCGAGGCTAGGATTAATGGGTCCAGAGATATGAGTTCAAATGCAAGTATCAGTAATGATGACCATGAAACTATCGGATTGTCATAAAAACCCATCTGGTTTACTAATGTCCTTTAGGGAAGGAAATCTGCCATCCTTACCTGGTCTAGCCTATATGCAACTCCAGACCCACAGCAATGTGGTTGACTCTTAACTACCCTCTGAAATGGTCGAGCAAGCCACTCAGTTGTAACAAACCGCTATGACAAAGTATAATAAGAATAAAACCGGACGGACCACTCAGCATTGACCTAGGCATTGGATTCGGACACAACAAAGGCACAACAGTTGACCATGCAAAGTCCTCCTCACTAACATCTGGGGACTTGTGCCAAAATTGGGAGAGCTGTTCCACAGACTAGTCAAGCAACAGCCTGACATAATCATACTCACAGAATCATATCTTTCAGCCAACGTCCCAGACTCCTCCATCACCATCCCTGGGCATGTCCTGTCCCACTGCAGGACAGACCCACCAGAGGTGGCGGCACAGTGGTATACTGTCGGGAGGGAGTGGCCCTGGGAGTATCAACATTGACTCTGAACCCCATAAACCTCCTGCTGATTACCACCTACCGCCCTCCCTCAGTTGATGGATCAGTACTTCTCTATGTTGAAAACCACTTGGAAGAAGCACTGAAGGGCACAGAAGGTACTCTGGGTGGGATACTTCAATGTTCATCAGCAAGAGTGGCATGGCAGCACCACTACTGACCGAGCTGGCCGAGTCCTGAAGGACATAGCTGCCAGACCGGGTTTGCGGCAGGTGGTGCGAGAACCAACACAAGGGAAAAACTTACTTGAACTCTTTCTCACCAGTCTACCTGTTGCAGATGCATCTGTCCATGACAGTATTGGGGGGAGTGACCACCACACAGTCCTTGTGGAGACAAAGTCCTGTCTTCAAACTGAGGACACCCTTCATCGTGTTGCGTGGCACTACCACTGTGCTAAATGGGACAGATTCAGAACAGTTCTAGCTTGAAAACTGGGCATCCATGAGGCGCTGTGGGCCAGCAGCAGAATTGTATTCCACCACAATCTGTAACCTGACATATTCCTCACTTTACCATTACCATCAAGCCAGGGACCAACCGCGGTTCAATGAGGTGTGTAGAAGAGCATGCCAGGAGCAGCACCAGGTGTACCTAAAAATGAGGTGCTAATCTGGTGAAGCTACAACCCAGGACTATATGCATGCTAAACACAGGAGCAACATGCTATAGGCAGAGCTGAGCTATCCCATGACCAACGGATCAGTTCAAAGCTTTGTAGTCCTACCACATCCAATCGTGAATGGTGGTGGACAATTAAACAACTAACTGGAAATCCCCACCCTCAATGATGGTGGAGCCCAGCACGTGAGTGCAAAAGACAAGGCTGAAGCGTTTGCAACCATCTTCAGCCAAAAGTGCCGAGTGGATGATTCATCTCGGCCTACTCCTGAGGTCCCCACCATTACAGAAGCCAGTCTTCAGCCAATTCGATTCGCTCCACGTGATATCAAGAAATGGCTGAGCCCACTGGATACAGTAAAGGCTGTGGGCCCCGACAACATCCCGGCTGTAGTGCTGAAGACTTGTGCTCCAGAACTAGCTGCACCTCGAGCCAAGCTATTCCAGTACAGCTACAACACTGGCATCTACGCGACAAAGTGGAAAATTGCCCAGGTATGTCCTGTCCACAAAAAGCAGGACAAATCCAATCCGGCCAATTACTGCCCCATCAGCCTATTCTCAATCATCAGCAAAGTGATGGAAGGGGTCATTGACAGTGCTATCAAGCAGTACTTTCTCACCAATAACATGCTCACCGATGCTCAGTTTGGGTTCCCCCAAGACCACTCAGCTCCAGACCTCATTACAGTCTTGGTCCAAACATGGACAAAAGAGCTGAATTCCAGAGGTGAGGTGAAAGTGACTGCCCTTGACATCAAGGTAGCATTTGACCGAGTGTGGCATCAAGGAGCCCTAGTACAATTGAAGTCAATGGGAAACAGGGGGAAAAATTCTCCACTGGCTGGAGCCATACTTAGCACAAAGGAAGATGGTTGTGGTTGTTGGAGGCCAATCATCTGAGCCCCAAGACATCGCTGCAGGAGTCCCTCAGGGCAGTGTCCTAGGCCCAACCATCTTCAGCTGCTTCATCAATGACCTTCCCTCCATCATAAGATCAGAAGTGAGGATATTCGCTGATGATTGCAGTGTTTAGTTCCATTCGCAACTCCTCAGATAATGAAACAGTCTGTGTTCGCATGCAGCAAGACCTGGACAACATTCAGGCTTGGGCTGATAAGTGGCAGGTAACACTTGTGGCACACAAGTGCCAGGCAATGACTATCTCCAACAAGAGAGAGTCTAACCACCTCCCCTTAATAGTCAATGGCATTACAATCGTCGAATCCACCACCAGCAACATCCTGGGGGTCACCATTGACCTGAAACTTAACTGGACCAGCCACATAAATACTGTGGCAACAAGAGCCGGTCAGAGGCTAGGTATTCTGTGGTGATTGTCTCACCCCCTGACTCCCCAAAGTCTTTCCACCATCTACAAGGCATAAGTAAGAAGTGTGATGGAATACTCTCCACTTGCCTGGATGAGCACAGCTCCAACAACACTCAAGAAACCCATCCAGAACAAAGCAGTCCACTTGATTGGCACCCCATCCACCACCTTAAACAGTCACTCCCACCACCACCGGCGTACCATGGCTACAGTGTGTACCATCTACAAGATGCACTGCAGCAACTCGCCAATGCTTCTTCGACAGCACCACCCAAACCCGTGACCTCTACCACCTAGAAGGACAAGGGCAGCAGGCGCATGGGAACACCACCACCTCCACGTTCCCGTCCAAGTCACACACTATCCTGACTTGGAAATATATCGCCGTTTGTTTATTGTCACTGGGTCAAAATCCTGGAACTCCCTACCTATCAGCACTGTGGGAGTACCTTCACCACACGGACTGCAGCGGTTCAAGAAGGCAGCTCACCACCACCTTCTCCAGGGCAATTAGGGATGGGCAATAAATGCTGGCCTTGCCAGCGACGCCACATCCCATGAATAAAAAAAAACACCATGCGGTGCTTTCACTGATTTTTTAACAGGAACAGGTTATTGGAGAGTGACATAGGAACAGAGTAGGTTTGCCAACTCTGGTTGGCCATATAGCTGGAGGGGGCATCACATGAGCTCCTGCCCACAACCGCCCCGCCCCCACAATCCCACCCATCATGTCCATCCTCGTGGTGCACCGTCTTCTACACCAATCGGAAAGCGAATAAACTATTGATTACCCGATTGGGTGATTCTTGACCGTCAGTCAAGCAGCCTTTGTTCCCCCCATGGCCACTATTTTTTTATAACTAGTAAACAAAAGTGTTCAAAGAGATTTTTTTTAAAGCACAATTTTTCATTCTTTTTCCCGGGTTGCTCGCAGCAATGTCCTGGAGATTAATTTTTAATTCCTGGAGACTCCAGGGCATTCCTGGAGGGTTGGTAACCCTGGAACAGAGTCTTAGAGAGTGATAAAGTAAAAGAGAGATCAGAGCTGTGGAAAGGTGAGAGCGGTCAGGATACAGGGAGAGCAGCTATTAAAAATAATGAACAAACAAATGGAACTACAAAGAAAGATCACGTGCCCCAGCAAATGGAGCATTCCAAGTTCCTGCAGACGCATATCTTATTGGTTGATCATTGAGTAAAAATGAGAAGTCGCACAACACCAGGTTATAGTCCAACAGTTTTATTTGAAATCACGAGCTTTCGGAGCGCTGCTCCTTCGTCAGGTGAAGTGAAGGAATACAAATCAGCAAATCATTGAGTAGGTTACTTTGTAGAAGCCAGTCTGTGCTAAGGTAGGTTAGCGATAAGTTCCAATAATATCAGTTAAGCAATAATTGGCGCAGAGATATTAGCTAATATAGATTTTTTTTTGAAATAATAATATTTACCCAACAGAAATCCAGTTTTACTTGGGAAGGTAAACAACTAGTGAAACAATTTTCTGGCGCTTTGCTTAGTGAGCTTACGGGGAGGGTGCGGTTGCCAGGTAACCTCCTCTCATGATATTAAAAGAGCCGGGTAGAGCCCCAGCATCGAGTAGATTACTGACTGTTGTCACTTTGATTTTGATGAAGGTTTCGCCAACAGTCTCACGTTATCTTCGTGTCTGATTGTCCTTTAGGTGTGTGTGCATGGAGGTGGTTAGTGAGGCCAGTGCATGTGTGTCTGTGGCATTGGTGAATAGGGTGGGGGTGGAGGGGAGAATCCGGCCTGAAATTAAATAGTTGGAAACAAGGTCACGTAGATGAGATTGGTTTCAAAATTCCTTTCACGGTATACCACAACTACTAGCATTTATATAAGTTTTATTTCACATAGAAAGACATCCCAAGGCAGCCTTGACTCGTCAGTGAGACTTTCCCCTCTGAGTCAGAAGGTTCAAGCCCCATTCCAGAGATTTGCGCAAATAATCTAGGCTGACACTCCAGTGCAGTACTGGGGGAGTGCGGCACTGTCGGACATGCCGTCTTTCAGATGAGACGTTAAACTTTGCCTCCTCAGGAGGACTTTAAAAAATCGGACGGCACTATTTGAAGAAGAGCTGGGGAGATGTCCTGGCCGGTACTTATTCTTCAACTAACATCACTACCATCACAGTATCTTACAGCAAAGAAAGAGGCCATTTGGCCCATCATGTCTATGCCAGCTTTTTGAAAGAGTCATCGAGTCAAAAAATCATAACAGCACAGAAGGAGGCCATTCGGCCCATCGAGTCCACGCCGGCTCACTGCATAGCAATCCAATCAGTCCCATTCTCCCGCTCTATCCCTGTAGCTCTGCAAGTTTATTTCCCTCAAGTGCCTATCCAGACTCCACTTGAAAACATTGAGTGTCTCCGCATCCACCACTTCCGTCGAAGTCCCACTCCCTTGCTTGTTCCCCATATATCTATACATTTTTCCTTTTCAAGTATATATCCAATTCCCTTTTGAAAGTTATCACTGAATCTGCTTGAATCCGCCCTTTCAGGCAGTGCATTTCAGATCAGAACAATACACGCCAATAGGGTGCATTTGATTCAAAAAGCCAGTCTTTCGGGACCTTTACTATTTATTCGTGTTCATGGACCAAAAACGGGCACCTCCCCCTACCTCCCACCTGCTGTGATTTACAGCGCCATGCACTGTGGGCGGGAGGTCTCACGAGATCTGGAATTATTGCTCACAATGCACGGCAAAAACATCAAACACAGCAAGAGTGCCGGCAGACAGGGGATCAGGGAATGGCACCCGGGGAAAGGGAGACAAAGAAGAGCAGCACTTTCGGTACGGGAAGAGAGAGGAGAAATTAGAAGCCCCACCTGGAGTGGGGTTTAGAGAGAGGAGGAACCAGAGCTACACTTGGGGAGGAGGGCAGGAGAAGCTTTGAGCAGTGTTGGGCAGGCTATTCAATGGTAGAAGGGCATTATATCTGAGCTTGACCTTGTCCTCATCTGATATCCATAAACAAGCACTTTCTAGTTATGAAAGTGGTCAGCAGCAAGCACCCTGGCTGCTTTTTCCCCTTCCTTAGCTTTTCTCAATATACTAAAAATACATATTTTATCAGAACTGAATTGATCATACACTGTTAATAATCTCAATTTGCACTACACAGAAATAAAAATGGCCGCCTCAGTCACAGATGGAAATTTTTGGTCAGCGTAGCAACTGGTGGAGAGGCTCATGGGTATCGTTATCCATGCTGCTCAGCACGGTACTGTCATAGTAATGAGCTTGGAGACCCAAGAGGATTTCAATGAAAGCGTTAGATCACTGTCCTTTTGGATGATCAAAGCAAAATGAGTTTCTTTCTTTACCTCATATGAGCGATGCAGGAGTCAAAGGCCATTGTGATCCCGTGCAACACACTTAGATTAGCATTGGATCGCAGTAATTAGCCAAACAGCTGCCCTCCTTTCAACTCTGCATTCTCCTTACAGCTATAGAAAAAGAATACGGTTAACTGCCTCCATATAGTGTGCAACAAATTTTTTAAACAATCGGATTCTACACAGAATGCCATTCGCCCCGACTGGCCTATGCCGGTGTTTATGCTCCACACAAGCCTCCTCCCACCTTACTTTATCTCACCCTATCAACATATAAATCTAGGCTGACACTCCAGTGCAGTGCTGAGGGAGTGCAGCACTGTTGGAGGCGCCGTCTTTCGGATGAGATGTTAAACCGAGGTCCTGTCTGCCCTCTCAGGTGGACGTAAAAGATCCCACGGCACTATTTCGAAGAAGAGTAGGGGAGTTCTCCCCGGTGTCCTGGCCAATATTTATCCCTCAACCAACATCACTAAAACAGATTATCTGGTCATTATCACATTGCTGTTTGTTGGACCTTGCTGTGCACAAATTGGCTGCCACGTTTCCCACATTACAACAGTGACTCCACTTCAAAAAAGTACTTCATTGACTGCAAAGCGCTTTGAGACGTCCGGTGGTCGTGAAAGGCGCTATATAAATGCAAGTCTTTCTCCCTCATGTACCTTAAATGGGTCTATGTTAATCGTCTCAACCATTCCATGTGGTAGCAAGTTCCACATTCTCAGCACTCTCTGATCTATTGGTGTAAACTATTTAACTTTTGTATCAAAATATGTATTTGTGGGACAGCACTCGCCGAGGCCTTACAAGACTTTAACTGGGCTCCTGATCCTGGTCAAGTCTTTTTGATTGGGAATCAGCAGAGCTTGTGCACTCTGAAACATTAAACACGGCAATCTTGGAGCTATTTTGATAAGCGCTGCCTGTTTCACAACGAGTGATCATTCAGTTCTGAAATATCAGATCCTGCCAGACCATGAGCAGTACAATGCTCCCTCTGCTGGGAGGAGACTGGTGTGTCATCCGCCAAAGAACCTAATGGGATTCAGTGAGTGGTGGCGCTACTCCTGGTCATTCAAATTTGAAGATATAAAATAGAGATCTGTACACAATAAAATTTCAAACCAAGGCTGTAAAATTCAAAGAACTGTGTGCATCTCTGAGGTTGAAGCTTAACTGATCATGAGTCAGAGACAACACTTCCAACCATCCTTAGGGAACTTTGGAGGCAAATGCTCCATACGAAAAAGAGGAGACCATTCGTCCCATCGAGCATGCACCTCCATTTTGTTGGTCATGGAAACTCTCTTTAATTTCCTTCCCTAACTCCATATCCCTTAATATCCTTACTTCGCAAGTATCTTTTATTGGCTTTGCATCAATGGCCTTTTGGGCTAGTGTCTGACATACTCTCTTCTAACCTCCTTAGTTTGAGTTCTAAAGCTGCCGTTCCATTTGGGTCCATGCCGCCAGTTCCTGAAGGGCGGATCGAGCACCCTCTCTCCAGGGTTTCCCCGGCTCTCCTGCCAAAGTTACGGCAGGGTGAGTGGGTGGCGATGTGATAAGAAGCATACTGGATGCAAGTGTCGCTCATTATTAGCAGGTGCACTTTTATCAGGCAGTTTGTGAAAAGTGACCCGACTCCAGCAGAGACAAGGCTTTATCCAACAGGATTCCTCGTCGAGAGCTCTCGGAATGGTCTTAAGCACAATATCTTCCTGTGGAGGATAAATCTCCCTGACTTGGACCGCCTACATTCTAGATTAAACAGTGGGGGTGAAATTGGGCTCGGTAGCACCCATTTTTTGGGTGCTTAGACGCCCCCCGAGATTCAGAAATGGCGCCCGCAGCGTGCACGCACACTTCTTTCGCAAAATGTGCCAGACGCCATATTGGTAAAGGGGTTAGCACGTGCACACCTAACATCCGCCGGCAGCATGCAGAGCAGGCAGATCATGACGTGCAACGCTGATTTGATGTCAGCGCTGCCATTTTCGCTCTCCGCGCTCCATCTTATTCCTTCTCTTAACCTCCCACAGCTGAACACGCGGTCAATGGCATGAAAGAAAGAAGAAAGAAAGGCTTGCATTTATATAGCACCTTTCACGACGACCGGACGTCTCAAAGCGCTTTACAGCCAATGAAGTACTTTTTTTTTGAAGTGTAGTCACTGTTGTAATGTGGGAATCGCGGCAGCCAATTTGCGCACAGCAAGGTCCCACAGACAGCAATGTGATAATGACCAGATAATCTGTTTTTTAGTGATGTTGATTGAGGGATAAAATATTGATCATGACACCGGGGATAACTCCCCTGCTCTTCTTCGAAATAGTGCCATGGAATCTTTTACATCCACCTGAGAGAGCAGACGGGGCCTCGGTTTAACATCTCATCCGAAAGATGGCACCTCCAACAGTACAGCACTCCACTGGAGCGTCAGCCTAGCTTTATGTGCTCAAGTCCCTGGAGTGGGACTATGAACCCACAACCTTCTGACTCAGAGGCAAGTGTGCTACCAACTGAGCCACGGCTGACACTAGTCAGGGAAGGACCCCCCCACCAGTGCTATTTAAAGGGATCATCAACTACTTACATGTTAGTTGCTGGATTATTTCTTCTGGCTGTTGCTGCAATTCTACATGTTTTGGGTGCTTTTCAACAGTTTACAAGGAGTGGTCTGGCTGGTGCTGAAGTAATTTTTTGGTGACTTAAAGGTTTGTGCACAAATCAGTTGCTTCCTGACAGGGTGGTCTAGTAGGGATTCCTCTTGGCATTGAGCATGACTGGAAGAATGAGCAGAGGCCACGCAGAGCAGGACAAGCTGCTAGAAGAGGGAGGAGGAGATGGGGGAGAAGGGCTCTCAGCAGGAGGCCATATCCGCAGAGGGTCTTTAGGGAGCAGATCTGTCAGCGAATAGATTGCTGGAGTACTGTGACACCCTGGAAGCCCCTTTGCACACTGGTATCCAGAGCCACGATGGCAGCTGTTTGAGCTTCCATGGCAGCAAGCTGAGATTGCATGACACCAGTTTTAGCTTCCACTGCAGCAATGGAAGCTGAGACATCGGCCATCGAACACTGCATCATGGTTGGCTCCACAGGTGCAATGATGGAGGTGACCACCTTTTCCATGTTGGAAAGGATGGGCTCCATGTTCTGTGCCAAGTTGGTGCTAGACTCCTCCATGCTCCTTGAAACTGAGCGCAGGCTTTCTGGCAGGTTTCCAGTGCACCAAGCTTTTGGTTATGTACACCCATCAGCCTTCTTCTGTAGGCTGGCCCATCGAAGTCATCATCTGAGTCCTCTGCAGCAGAACTAGTGTGTGACCTCGCCCTCTGGTGAGCTGGCACCTGAGCTATCCTTTCCCCCTGCCCTGGCTGCAGCGTACTTGTTCCCGGTGTCTCACAATGTGCGGATCCCTCCTCTATGCTATCCTCTAAATTACACGCAGTGTCAGTATCTGAGCTGGTGGCTGCAACTGTGAAATCGAGTGACGGTGAAATCGAGTGACGGTGAAATCGAGTGACGGTGTGTCTTCATCTTCACTGTCTTCTTGCTCTTCCTCCACTGCCTGGACAGTTTGCAGTTCTTGGGCATCTGAAAGGGAAAAGGGACAAGGGTAGGGTTATGATGAGGGGAGAGGAGAAAGGAAGAAGTGCATGCTTACACCATCAGCAGCTTCTCAGTCAGAAGAGACTGTGGGATGAGGGAGAAGGGGGATGAGAGAAGGAGGATTAGGTATGCGAATACCCTCATCTTCAATGGCTTCAGCCCCACCGGTGGCCACGGCCTCAGCAATGGCCCTTCCTATAATGGCCAGCACCATCTCCTCCATGGGGGTTAGAACATAAGGGCGCGCCTCTCCCCCTTCGCTTAGTTCCTGCTGCCTCCTGTTGTGCGGCACATTTTCCTCCGAGAGAGAGGGAAGTTTGTCAGTGAGTGCCGTGCAATCAGGTTCGGTGATGTGGCTGTCGTGGTTGAATAGCTGGCAGTGTGTGCAAGCTGTGAAATGTGGTTTTGAGGCTTGTAACAGTGCTAAGTGTGTGAGGGTGAGGTGAAGCATATGAATGCTAGGTATGAGTCCTGATTGATAGAGATTGTTGGTAGGTGAGTGATGGGGGTTTGTTGAACTGAGCAGTGGCTTAGGCTAGTGGTGCAGATGGTAGGATATGGCATTTGAAGATGCACTCACTGACCTTGGCCACTCGTGTGAGATCATTAACCTTCTTCCGGCACTGCATCGAGGTCCTTGGAGCTATACTCCTGGCATTGACCTCCGCGGCTATCTGTTCCTACTACCTTCTCATTGTGTGTCTAGAGGGCCTCCTGCCCCCCTATGGCTACAACCCCCTGTTCTGCCATTCAATTAGATCATGGCTGATCTGTATCTTAGCTCCATTTACCCACCTTGGTTCTGTAACCCTTAATACTCTTTGCCTAACAAAAATCTATCAAGCTCAGTTTTGAAATTTTCAATTGACCTACCCTCAACAGCTTTTTGGCAGAGAGAGTTCCAGATGTCCACTACCCTTTGTGTGAAGAAGTGCTTCCTGATATTACCCCGAATGACCTAGCTCTAATTTTAAGATTATGCCCCCTTGTTCTGGACTCCCCCACCAAAGGAAATAGTTTCTCTCTATCTACCCTATCAGCTCCATTAATCATCTTAAACAGTTCAATTAGATCACCCCTTAATCTGCTATACTCAAGGGAATACAAGCCTAGTCTATGCAACCTATACTCATAACTTAACCCTTCCTGAGGTGCCCAGAACTGAATGCAGTGCTCCAGATGTAGTCTAACCAGAGCTTTATACAACTGTAGCATAACTTCCACCCCTTTGCATTTCAGCCCCCTTGAGATGAAGGCTAACAATCCATTAGCCTTCTAAATTATTTTTGTACCTGTCCACTAGCTTTTAGTGAGTACCATTTAGAAAATACTCTGAACTATCTTTCTTAGGTCTAAAGTGGATGATCTCACACTTCCCCCACATTGAACTCCATCTACCACACTCACTTAATCTATCAATGTCCTTTTGCAACGCTTTAACATCTGTATTACTTACTGTGCCCGCTAACTTAGTGTAGTCAGCAAACTTGGGTATATGGCTCTCTATTCCTTCACCTAAATCATTGATAAATCTAGTGAAAAGCTGAGGTCCCAGTACAGATCCCTGGGGGACCCCACTCGTCACATCCTGCCAATTGGAGTACATTCCTATTATCCCTACTCTCTGTCTCCAACCTCCTAACCAATTCCCTACCATGTCAAAACATTGCCTCCAATTCCGTGCGCTTTCATTTTTGCTAACAATCTCTTGTGTGGAACCTTATCGAATGTCTTCTGGAAGCCCATACAAATAACATCTATAGATTCTCCCTTATCTATGACATTAAGTTACTTCCTCAAAGAATTCAACTAGGTTCGTTAGACATGACTTGCCCTTTACCAATCCATGCTGGCTCTGTCTGATCATTTCGTATTTGTCCAAGTGCTCAGTCACTCTGTCCCTAATAACAGATTCTAGTAACTTCCCCACAACTGACGTTAGACTGACAGGACTATCATTTCCTGGTTTCTCTGTCCCACCCTGCTTAAATAATGGAGTGGCATTGGCAGTTTTCCAATCCACGGGGACAATTCCTGAATCTAGAGAGATTTGGAAGATAATGATTGAAACATCTACAATTTCCTCACCATTTCTTTTAATACCCTGGGGTGGAAACCATCAGGTCCTGGAGATTTGTCTATCTAATTAGGAGTGGGACCACTTAGTGGGACTGAGACCACTCATTAGGACTCATCCTGGTTTTTAAAAATAAATCACTCTTGGAAATGAATTTGCAATCTAGGTCAAACCCAATATCTTCCCAGCATTGACAGCACTGAGGTTGAGTGCAGTGGTGGAACCTTCCCCTTCCAAACTAATGCATTGCTCCTGCTACCTCCCCCTCCCAAACTGGTGGGCTGCTCCATCTACCTCCCCTCTCCCAAACTAGTGGGCTGCTCCAGCCGCCCTTCTGCTAGCCTTTAGGCTTTTTCGTACCTCTGTGCTGAAATTTCCTTGCTTAAGGTTCCACACAGAACATGGCCGGGCTCAGCCACGCTGCCCTACCTGGTAGAAGTGCCCACTGACACACACTGTCCACGCTTCACATGTGCAGAATCACCACTTGGGGGTGTGGTATCAGAGTGGCCAATGCCTGTGATTAGTCAGAATATTTTTTATCTACAAGGTAGACTGCTGCCCAATCCAAACCCTTGCTCAACCTGACCCACCAGTGACTGAAGCTTGTGTCCAGGCAGCCATCTCTATGCCACAGCTTTCATCTCTTGCCCAAGAGGCTACGCCAACCGCTGTAGGTTTTCACGGGCATCGAAGTGGCCTGGCGTGCGTGGCGGTTAAGGGAATATCAGGGCACCATTTCCCCTCCCCCGCGAGTGAAGCAGCAACAGGAAATGGGCAGTGAGCATGGTCCATCAGAAACAAAAACAATGTTTCCGTTGTAACAATGCAACGGCTTTCCCTCTGCCAGGCCCTGACTGCTCAGTTGCTACACACACTGAGTTAGTTGGTAAGGGTGGTGCAATTGGTCTCAGTGTCCTGGATTGAGGTTGGTGGCGTGGGAAATCAGCCAGGGTTACAAATCCTGATTTCTGAGCAGCAACTCCCTACTGAAAGCGCACGCACAGGACAAGTGTTAAGACTGGAGTTAGGCTGTGATGCTCGCGTGGTCAAATAGCCTGGCAGCACTCACAGTCTAGGCTCCCACAGGAAAGGCGGGCCACTTTTTAAAAATTCGCTTATGGGATCTGGGCGTCGCTGGCAAAGCCAGCACTTATTGCCCATCCCTAGTTGCCCTTGAGAAGGTGGTGGTGAGCCGCCTTCTTGAACCGCTGTAGTCCATGTGGTGAAGGTACTCTCACAGTGCTGTTAGGGAGGGAGTTCCAGGATTTTGACCCCATGACGATGAAGGATCGGCGATATATTTCTAAGTCAGGATAGTGTGTGACTTGGAGGGGAACTCGGAGGTGATGGTGTTCCCATGCGCCTGCTGCCCTTGTCCTTATAGGTGGAAGAGGTCGCATGTTTGGGAGGTGCTGCCGAAGAAGCCTTGGCGAGTTGCTGCAGTGTATCTTGTAGATGGTACACACTGCAGCCACGGTACGCCGGTGGTGGAGGGAGTGAATGTTTAAGGTGGTGGATGGGGTGCCAATCAAACGGGCTGCTTTGTCCTGGATGGTGTCGAGCTTCCTGAGTGTTGTTGGAGAGTATCAGTTGCCATGAGGTACCCCGGGGCGGTGGGGGGAGGGGGTAGGAACGGTGTGGCTGGTGGCTGTGGGATCCGTATCCTGGCACGAGTTGGATTTGATTGGGGGGAGGGCAGGGAAGGTGGAAGAAAATTCACGATTGAACGGCAATGCTGCTCCATGTCCAAAGCCCGCACCTGACCGCCTGGGATCAGGAGCGGGAGGGGATCAGGAATCCAGTCAGCTACAGTTCTCATTTCCACTTCCATTGACACTTTTGTGTCAGCTGTGGCTCAGTGGGTAGCAAACTCTCGCCTCTGAGAAAGAAGATCATGGGGTTCAAGTCCCACTCCAGAGAATGAGCACAAAATCTAGGCTGACACTCCAGTGTCATACTGAGGGAGTGCTGCACTGTCGGAGGTGCCGTCTTTTGGATGAGACGTTAAACTGAGGCCCCGTCTGCCCTCTGAGGTGGACGTAAAAGATCTCATGGCACTATTTCGAAGAGGAGCGGGAGAGTTCTCCCCGGTGTCCTGGTCAACGTTTATCCCTCAATCAACATCACTGAAACAGATTATCTGGTAATTATCATATTGCTATTTGTGGGACCTTGCTGTGTGCAAACTGGCTGTTCCATTTTCCTACATTACAACAGTGACCACACTTCAAAAGTACTTCAATGGCTGTGAAGCGCTTTGGGACGTCCTGAGGTCGTGAAATGCGAGTTTTAAAAGAGGCAAGAATATCTGCGACATAGACTCAAAATGTTCTTTTTATTTTCTGAAAAGCTTTGAAACCAAACATGTAGTAAACGGGTGAATGTGTACTTTTGTTAATTTTTTTAAGCAACAAAATAAAATAACACAATAAAGAGAGACTTAACAACACTGATTTCCAAAGCATCTTCGTCTTGGAGGTTATTGACAGTAAACGACCCAATCAAACGATCAACATTAAAATTAAAGGGAGACTACCGTATTGACATTTAATACATTCCTTTTGAGTTTAAAAAGGCACAGAATGACTTGTGAGGTGTTTCAACTTGAAAGGGCAAAGCTTTTATCTACACCAACAAACCCATGAAGTGAGTAAAATCATCCACTGGATTTATGTGACCACAGGGGGCAGGGGTAAAGAACATAAGAAATAGGAACAGAAGTAGGCCATTCGGCCCTTCGAGCCTGCTCCGCCATTCAATGAGATCATGGCTGATCTTCTGCCTCAACTCCTTATCGCCATATCACTTGATGCCCTTACTAGTCAGAAATCTATCGACTTCTGTTTTGAATATACTCAATGACTGAGCCTCCACAGCCCTCTGGGGTAGAGAATTCCAAAGATTCACCACCCTCTGTGTGAAGAAATTTCTTCTCATCTCAGTCCTGAATGGCCTACCCTTTATCCTGAGGCTGTGGCCCCTGGTTCTAGACTCCCCAGCCAAGGGAAACATTCTCCCAGCATCCACCCTATCAAGCCCTGTGATAATTTTGTATGCTTCAATGAGATCCCCTCTCATTCTTCTGAATTCAAGAGAATACAGGCCTAGTTTACTCAATCTCTTCTCATACGACAGTCCTGCCATCCCAGGAATCAATCTCGTGAGCCTTCGTTGCACTCCCTCTATGGCAAGTATACCTTTCCTTAGGTAAGGTGGCCAAAATTGTACACAATGCTCCAGGTGTGGTCTCACCAAGGCCCTATATAATTGTGCTATCTAGGCCCGAGGCTGCTGTTGGCATGGTGACCATGCACCCTTGTGATTAGAGCCATTTAAGAGGGTCTCCTATGGTATAACGGGCTTGCCTCTCTCTCCCCAACCCTAAGAAAAAGGGTGTGCCCAACATTTTGGTGTTTTGGGGAAACAAGTTGCAATAGTGAGGGGGGGGGCGGGGGGATTTGCTGGCAAGTAGGCCAAAATGGGGGGCGGGGGGGAGGAAGAGAAATGTACTCAGTGGGGTAAAAAATGGTCCTTCCTACTTGTAGGCATTGGGACCAGCTAGTAGAACATACCTGGGCCACAGTCTTTGTCCCTCATTCCACTTACTATTGTAAACGAGAAGAAATTTCCACCAGGAAAATTAAGGGAGGGATGGCCATAAAGCACCTTTTACTCCAGCAATCTCTTCCCTGCTTGCTAGTGCTTGACCCTGGAGCTTGACCGTAAGGGCCCCATTAGTGCAGTCCAGACTGAACAAGATTGGTCAGCTTGTTAGGAGACCAAAACAGCTCCCACCAACCTCCCCCCAGAAACGACAAAAAGCCAATACATTCTGCCGATTGTCAGGGCCAAAAAACAAAACAGAACCGAGAAATAAGACGCAGTTGAAAGGCCTCAATAAGTCAGACGCTGCCTTTTTGTAAAGACCAAACAGTCACGATGCGTGTGTTACCATCGATGGTGCACAAGAGGACCCGATCCTACCTCCTCCCACGAGAATTCTCAAAAGATGTCCACAAATGACCGACAATTATGTAAAGTGTCAAAACATCACAGGAAAAAGGTAGGCCTTTCAAGGCCTGTCTCAGCACGTTTTAGTGTCGGAACTGCATGAACCCTGAGCTGGTATTAGTACAAAAAACAGGTACAGTTAAAGCAACTTAAAGGGTGAAGGGATGGGGAACAGGATAGAGGTTGTCCTTTTATGTTTCATATTTTTAGAACTTGCTGTTGCTATGTTGTGTCTGCAAAAACTATTGCCAATACCCCTTCCCCACACCCATAAAAGGTTACCTGTTATCTGGGATGAACAGAAATGACAAAGAGTCCCTCCTCTCCCCATCTACCCCTGCAGCCCCCTGAAGCCAGATTCGACTAGCAATTCCACACTAATGCACAAAGCTCACCAAGCGTGAAGGTAGGTCCCCTTTTTGCCAGGCTATCCGATTGCATCTGTGCCTTGCAGCCCCGAAAGCAATGTGTGTAGATTCCTCCATACAGCGACTTAACATGGATCAAAAGGTCAAAAAAAGACTTTCTCCTCCGATCACATTAAATCATTCTCCCAACCCAGTATACTCCTCGATATTGTCATCAAAAGGTTGCTTTTTTTTTAACTTAATAGATTTTACAAAAATTTACACCTGCGTTAATATAAAAAATCCTAAACCATTCACTGAAAGATACCGAGAAGATTTAATCGCACGTAAACTGCATCTCTTGGCTTGTGGTAGAAGTTTACTCTCTATTGTGCAAGAGCGAGAGCGAGTGAGAGTGAGAGAACAATTGAGAGAGAGAGAAAAGACACAAGGGAACGATTCAGAGCGAATGCGAGAGTGAGAGAGAGCAAGGGGAAACCGACAGAAAACATGGAAAGTGAGAGGAAAAAGTGAAACACGAGAGAGGGGGCAGCATGAGAGAGAGGAGATTTTTTTTTTTAAAGTATTTTTTGGGAGGTTTCACTCAGAACACATGAACAGAAGAGTTCAACATATCCAGAGAACAACCGCAAATAACAGAATCTTTGTTCCAGCAATCAGTAAAAGCGAGAATTACAGAAAAACGGATGGGAACTCGAGGTGGGGGGAGGGGGGATGGCGGCGGGCTGGTGGAAGGAAGAACACGTGCAGCGAGAAAACAGCCCCTCCAGCATTGCTAGGTCCTTAGACATAAAACCAGCTCGGCCCAAATTACATTTTATTTCAAAACCAGAAGTTGAGACAGTGCAAAAATTTACTAAAATATATATTTTTGAAAGAATCACAATCACCAGCTGGAATATTAGCAGTATGCAAGTAAAGTAGGAACCGATACAAAACAAGAACTGGGATAAAGCATCGTAAATGGGACAGGGATTTGATCCTCAACTGTGAGGTTAGTCTGAAGGAGGAAAACCAACAAACCAGCTCTTGATAAATTAAATGTGCGGAGGAGATTTGCATGGCTTCAACGGAGTTTGGAAGTGGAATTCTTTATAAATCTGTCAGGTCCTGACGGAAAGCCTCTATTTTAAGCCGCCAATATATTTGATTTTGCTTTACCCGTTTCCACTTTTGCGTTCCTTCCAGCGCTTTCTGCTGTGTCAACATGTCACGAAGAATAATTGAGTAAAAAATGTAATTTAAAAAATGTGAATAGGGAAATCTTCTACATTAGTTACCATGTGAGATTCGTAACTGAGCCAACTATAAAGTACGTGGCTAGACTTTTTTTTTTACAAAGGTTTGTTTAATGGAGTTCTCTACAGTCGCCTACAGGTTACCTTCTGTAAAATGGGGCAGACTGCAGACTGGGGGCAGGGTGAGGGCATATCCAGGGTCACCACTGGGTGAGCGGGCTGGGGGCATATCCAGGGTCACCGCTGGGTGAGCAGGCTGGGGGCATATCTAGGGTCACCACTGGGTGAGCGGGCTGGGGGCATATCCAGGGTCACCGCTGGGTGAGCGGGCTGGGGGCATATCCAGGGTCACCACTGGGTGAGCGGGCTGGGGGCATATCCAGGGTCACCACTGGGTGAGCGGGCTGGGGGCATATCCAGGGTAACCACTGGGTGAGTGGGCTGGGGGCATATCCAGGGTCACCGCTGGGTGAGCGGGCTGGGGGCATATCCAGGGTCACCACTGGGTGAGCGGGCTGGGGGCATATCCAGGGTCACCACCGACACGTCAAATCATCGCTGTAGGAAACACCTAACCACTTACTGTACACAAGACTGGAATTTTTTTTCCTGGGTGGGGGGGTGTGTGTCGGCTTGAAATGAAAGAGTAAATTAAGCAGAAATCTGAAAATGCTAAAAAAAAAGTCAGAGCGTATAGAAATAAATTGGAGGTTAGTTTTGACTTTTTAAATTTTTTTTCCAAAATGAAAGCAGTAAAACCCAAACACAACAATGTTGAGAACAAAATTAATTCTTAGAATGAATGGGCACAACTGGAAAGCTGGGCGGTTGTCCCACAGCCAGCTCACTAATGCCACAGTGC
Organism: Squalus acanthias; assembly: GCA_030390025.1. NCBI lineage: Eukaryota > Metazoa > Chordata > Chondrichthyes > Squaliformes > Squalidae > Squalus > Squalus acanthias. The sequence continues at coordinate 76,387,775 of CM059429.1, read as the reverse complement.
AACCACACCTTACCTACCCAGTGAGCTAGCCTGATTATGTCCTTTCAAGCAATAAAAAAACTCAATTAATTTTCTTTATTTAATTTTTGCAGTTCTAAGGCAGTGGCAACCCCCTTTAGGCCCAACATTTCCCACCTTCCTACCTCAGGTTGCATTACTTCCCCCATGGCCGCAGTCTTTGGGGCTCACAATGACGGCCATATCTTAAAACATAACAATGCTATTACACTTCTACCACATAATGGACAACGTACAAAGGCAGTATCAGATCTAAGGACCGTTCCCTTATTATCACCCACCCCCACCCCCCCCCATTTATTGACCTCATTCTTTCAGTAAGTTCAGGAACCAGAAAGCACGTGAATATTTTACCCATCATCCTCCCATGCAGCCAGATACACTCGCTGCTAAATTTTAATTGGCTACCTCTGTGTCAACTTAAAGTTGGCCTTTTGTATGTGTGTGCTTGTAATCATTTTTCTTTTAAAAACTCCTTCGCTGCCTATTCTATCCTTCCGTTGAAACAGAACTTCATACAAGTCACTTTCTCACACGAATTTCTGCAAATGGCAGCCAGATCCCAGTCTGTGCCAGTGAGGTGGCATTCGTGTTGCGATTAATAGGACCGTTTCAATTCAATAACTTTTTAAAATATTTTAACTTGCAGAGAACGTAACTCCCCACTCGCAACCACTACCCGCACCCCCCACCCCCACTTAACAATCCCATTATCTACCAACTTGACAGTGTAGCGTTAAAAACATTACAAGTAACATCAGTCGCTCTCTGACCCTTCGAGAAATATCGACCATCATTTTGCTTTTAAAGGCCTAATATGAGAAACAAGAGACTCCGCGACATGGACATTTCACAAACGATTATACCAATGCTTCATGTACTATAGGCTAAGAAGAACCGGATGGCCTTGTTACTGGGGAAAAAAAATCTCCAGGAAGACTGATCCTGGTATTCCATAATGATGCAATTCACCTGGAATTAAAGGAATAACACCCAACATGACATCCCTGTGGGCGTCCATACTGTCAATGCACATGATGTATCTGAAAATACCTCGCTGGGGCGTTTATCTTCAAGAAAAGGAGTTCAATCTCAAACTTAGGAATTTTTTTTATTATTAGCCTCTCGATACATGGAAAGCTCCCGGCTTCCCAGTGGGAGCCTGTGTCTGTGCTGCATTGAGAACGGGTGATCAGAACAATTAGATGCCCCAAAGCTGGAAAAAAAATTAGGCTTGAAAAGTACTGGAACCTCCTCGAACTGCACAGAGGAAACTCCCCCTCCCCAAAGTGTTCAAAGATCCAACGTATATTCACCTCCAGCACCGCCAGAATTTACAAATAGCCAAAAGATTCTTTTTTTTTGTTGCAAAGATAAACAAAACGCTTGTCCGTTTTGGCAAAGATTTTGCCTCAGTCTCTCTCTCTCTCTCTCTCTCTCGTGCCCCACGAAGAATTCTACCGACAGAAATATTGTAGGGCGAGGGCCAAGGCCAGCAGGTGGAGGAAGCCAGCTGAGCGTCGCAGGGCGTTGCCGCCATTTTTGGGGGGTTTGCTTTTCCCGCTCTGCTCTGGGATGGCATAGACGATGGGCGACCTGGTCGCGGCGTTGAAGAACCGTCTCCTGCCGCAGCCGTCCTCTGAACAGGCGTCGCCACTTCCAGATCCACTGCTGTCGTCGCCTGTGGGAAATACGAAGGTGTTAATGAGGAGAGGCCCAGTTACACTTCTAGCTCCAGGCCCCGTTATACTCCCAGCTCTAGGCCCAATTATATTTCCCAGAGTGCAAGCTCCAGGAAATGGTAGGGTGGGGGTCTGGGTTGGCAAATGAGAGGTCGCATAGAGAAGGGGGGCCTTAGGTTTGCAGGGAGTTGGGGAGGGATGGAAGGAGGGGGGTTCTCAGGCCTGGGAGTATTTATGGGGAATAACAACAGAAAACGCTGGAAAAACTCAGCAGGCCAGGCAGCATCCGTGGAGAGAGAAACAGAGTTAACGTTTCAGGTCGAAGACCTTTCGTCGTATTTATGAGGATTGGGTTTGTGAGATCTGAGGTGTAGAGTTTTGGAGCACTCACTGGGGCTGGGCCCCAGGAGTATTCAAGGGTCTGGGGGCATTAAGTGGGGGTGGGGTTTGGGAGCACTTAAGAGAGTGGGGAGTGGGTCAAGATGTAATTGGTCATTGGGGAGTTCCATGAACACTTTTGGGGAGAGGTCTTGAGTCTTTGAGCACTGAAGCGAAGGATTAAATGTCAGGTGATCTGCAGTAAGTGAGCATGGGGCTGGGACTAGAGTTTGGGGTTGGAGGCGCTTCGGAATGGGTCAATCAATGTATTCTGAAAGAAATGGTCTGGAAATAAGACACAAATGTTGCTACATTTGGTATGGGGAGGATCCATGCTGTGTCAACTAAGCAGAGAATGACCATGCCAGCAAGGTAGAGAGCAAACATCCCAGAGAACAGACAGTGGCCGCAGTAGGAATGATTATGGCTCGAGCAATAACCGTGTCTGTCAGGAGCTAAAGAGCACAGCCAGCACTGTGGTAGGGAAAGTGGAGATGTGAAAGAAGTGGTGGGGAGAGCAAGACACAAAGGATACTGTGGTCACGGGCCTGAAAAAATATCAGGACCCAAGCTCCAGGGACGGAGCAGAAGGTAAGCCCGATCCCCAAAAAGAGCGGGCAAGTCAATACAGACACTGGACGTTAGAATGGGCAAGTTTTGCAAATGTTTTAATGGTTTAAATTTGATATATTACTAGTCAGTCTCCCCTGGCATTGCACATGGGCAGTCAATAGCAAGTTTGGTCTTCAGGTGAAGCTGGGACAGAGGGCAGGGAATAATTTGACCAGAGTATGTCAAATCTAATTCAGTCCCCGTTTTAAAGTCAGACGTTCTATCCTTATTTCTATGCAATGCTTTGTTAACAACAAGAAAAAAAAGTGCAGTGGAATTGTGTTCGATGCAATAGGTTGGGATCATCAACAACAACAACTTGTATTTATATAGCGCCTTTACTCTGTTTAGTGTCACGTGATTTGCGACTCTGGATGAAGCTCAGTATTCCAATGGCAAAGGTGGCCAATCAGTCCGTGCCAATGGGAGATAGTAGTCCAGGGTGGATTTTCTTTCTTTGTATCAGTATTTCTTAATTAATTACGTCAAAATTTGCTTGATGGCCAGAACTGGCCGTTTAAAATGTCAACAGAAGCAGCTCAACAGACCCCGGGTTAGATGAATTCAATTCATCTAATCACTGAACCATTAAAGTGAGGTGCTTGCAGGAAGATGACATTGGCGTACACATTAGATCCCAACTCACAAGAGCAGGCTTCAAAGGCATAGCTTTCAAAGAATTCCCTTGGCCATAAATCTCAGCTTTAGTTCTGTCAGGAGATCTGATCTCTGTGGATTGGAAATTCGCATCATCCTCATACAATATCAAACCATGAAGGTCTATGGAGCACCATCAAGTGGTGTAAGAAATATCTTCGAACCCTGTGTAATCTGATTCTCTTTGCTATTTTAAGTATTGTACTTTCAGTAATTTGCTGTGTCTTACCGGTTCTCTGTATTATTCAGCCTACAAATAAATCTGACTATTAATGTTAGCCTGTGCACACTGGCCTGGCAGCATAGTATTTTCTGCCTATTAAAAAGACTAAGGAGTAATAGAGTCATAACGGCACAGAAGGAGGCCATTCGGCCCATCGAGTCCAGTCAGTCCCATTCCCCCGCTCTATCCCCGTAGCCCTGCAAGTTTATTTCCCTCAAGTGCCTATCCAGTCTCCCCTTGAAAACATTGAGTGTGTCCGCCTCCACCACTTCCATCATAGCGGTTATCCCGCCATGAACTCCAGTGGGTGATGTCTTCCTGATCAGGGCCTATGTAAGAATGCAGGTTTCGCTTCATGGGAAACTCACACTGTTTACGGTAAAGTGTTGGGAGAAAGCTTGAAAGGTAAAAATGGCCTCAGTGCCAGCATTGCTAGATTGAAGCAGAAGGAGGGATCATTGGGATAGTGGGGAAAAAGGAGAGGAAGTAGAGACCAATAAAAGATAGAAGGTGAGATGAGAATGCAGAGGCAAAGAGAAAAAAGGGCGGAGAATGAGAAACAGAGGAAGGGGCACAACACATGAGGAAGAGGGGAGGAAGCTGGAAAAATGGAGTGATATGAACGAGTAACAGAAGAGGGGGGAGAGACAAGGGAGGAGGGAAGATAAGAGAAGGAAATGTAGTCAAAAGAGATTAAAGAGGGATGAGCAAGAGAATCCTCAATAGGAAAATATCGAGGGAGCTCAGCACCACGCCTGATTCTTACTGTACTAAGGACTGAGTGACTGGATGGAACCTCTCCTTAGCACGTAAAGTCTCTCGCATCAGTGAGCGCGGATGCATCCAATAAAAACAAACAGCAGGCAAAGACGATAAAGACTGAGCAGAGCCGGGTACTCACTTGTATCCTGGAAATCCACGTCATTGCCATTGTAGGCGTTCCGCAGCCGATTGGTCATTATTCGCAACTGCATGATCTGCTGGCGAATGGTCATGTCCGGTTTGGTGATGTCAACCTCGACCTCTGGATTATTAATCTGATTGGCTAGTCCATCCGCCATAACCTCTGGGAGGTACCTGTCATGTGTGATCAGAGTTAACAAGCATTAGTCCAGAGTGCCCACAAACCAGCTGTTTTCTTTTCGGATGGTGGGTGGGCAAGTCCCGCCTGCTTAATGTAGAACTGCTCCAAATATAATGATTTGAAATAATTCAAGGTTAGATAGTATTGTCTGTGGTCTGCAGCAACAATCCTAGGGTATTTTAAACAGCAGTAAAGGGATCATTATGATGAAATCGACATCCAGTCGTCAAATGGCCCACTTGGTAAATGCACGGCCCAGTGTGGTACTGAGCCACCACAGGACCAAATGATCTTGAGTTCAGTGCCTTGATAGCTGATCTCATCTAGGGAAGTGGTATGGACACCACAATTGCCATCAACTCCCCATCAGGAGAGAAAGAAATCAGTCAGGATCACTATCTACCAACCCTGCTGGAAAGTGCACATGTGTAGACATTGGGTAATGGCAGGACTGCCCTCACCTGCGGTGCCCCACATGGTCAAACAGCCAGCTGATACTCAGGGTATCTCTAGGTGTACACATGAAGAGCAGCCTCTGTCCGCTAGGCGTCTAGGGCAGGAACCCTGGCTGATTATATTTTTCCCTCTCTCTTTCTAGTCTAGGGACACTGTGGCCTCACCACTGAGGCCGGCTAACGCAGCACAGACCAGGGATTGAAACTGCCAGCCTCCTGCACGGTACACCTCAGTACCCCACTAGGCAGTGCATTTACACGCTGAGCCGACAGGGAACTCTCCCTGACAAAGTTTAATTCCCCAACACCACTGCCACTGAACTTCAGCAGGACGACACGAAGGCAAGCAATGAAACTGAGGACACCGAGCTAGGGCTTGCACACACACACACACACACACACACACACGTGCGCACGTGCACACACATGTTCACATGCATATGCGTACACGCACACTTACACACGTGCACACGCGCTCACATGCACGCACAGGCTCACACGCACGTTTCAAAGTGCAAACGCGCGCACAAACAAGCACCTGCCCGCGCGCACACACGCGCTCACACACAAGCACCATACCTTTCTCCCGAAACGTCTGTGCCAACAGTTGCTGGGCTTGGTATTTACATTGTTACACTGACTAGTCACACAACCCAACCCGGTGTGCATTACACGTCTGTGAAAACAGCTGCTATGCAATAGCAATATACTGCACACTGCGGTTCAGGGAGGGGAAACCAAATCTGCTTCGTTTGGATAAATAGCACCACTGTTGAGATATAGATTGAGCAATCTAATACAGCACTTAATAGCGCCGAGCCCCCATCTCTGTACACAAGCTCTGCAATTCAGTCGATAAGATTTTTAATTAGAAAACCACTCAAACGATAAATTTCCATTATTTTCTTTAAAAAAAAAATAAAACACATTCCCATTACTTAAAGCCGCACAATTCCCTTTGGGTCATTTTTCAGCACAATAATCAATAAGGAAAGAATTGCCTCAGACGGGCTGCTGTAGGAGAAAGTCCATTCGTTGCTCCCTAACAAGATCAGCATCGCACACTCTGGCAATCCTCAGGGGTGCAGTGTGTCCTGCGCTGCCAGGTTGGATTCTGCCATTAGACATCACCCTGTTCATCACTATGAACTTCTTAAAAGGCTCTCTGTACAAAACACACACGCAGCATCTTTTTTGTTACCAGAGCTGCTCACTGACATCAAGACGGGAGACTGGTAACGCCCAGTGATGTCACTGGTCGTCACCCGAAGCTCTCTGACTCTCCGCGCACCGATTAGAAAAGTCAACCGGGCAGCGACTCAAATTGAGGCTCTACAGTTTGCAACGGGGCTGACATGAATCTTGTCATTCATGAAAGAAAGACTTATGAAATAATACTGAGTGGCCTGCGGGTGGCGCTGTCCAGGGAGAGTATAAATACTCGGGCACGGGCCCAGCTTGCGCAGGACATTCTTAACAGGAACTAGTGAAGGACACAACTAGATCTCCATGTTGAAAAACAGTTGATTAAAGCTTTGTTTAACGCTTAGACCAAGTGACTAGTAGTTTTCTTACATCAGGGGCTACTCACTAACTTGTCGTCAAGGGAGATGCTCTCAGGACTGCCGGACATCAGAATGACGGGATGTGGGTCTGCACCGATGACCCCCTCCGCTCGCACAATGAGCCCCTGATTTCAATCACACCACGGTTGACAATTTCTAAGTGAATCCATAGTTCTATTAATATAATCGTATTTTGATAGGGCCCTTTCGCTTGCTGTGTGGAAGCTGGGACTGCCTTGCCTTCAGTGATATCCCCTTGGCTATCTGTTGCCGGAGAACAGGAAAAGGAGAAGGAACATCATTGAATCCCAGCCCAGTCATTACTTCACAGCTGGGCAGGCCACAAATGGAGGCTGAGGGACATGTGGGATGGCAAATTGGTCAAGGAAAAGCAGGCCCCAAATGACTAATGACCTGTATTATGAGTCCTACAATATATCTAACTCCAATTCTGTTACTTGCCGTGTAATTTTTCAAGTGTAAGAAAGCACAGAATGAGAAGCAAGCCACTTGTTCCAAAAAGATTGCTCTTTCTGTACAGCGTGTCCAAACTGCCCGATCATGAACTCTACCTATCTATCCCACCCATGTAATGTGCTGAGGAAACATTTTACACAAGGATGCCTTGTTCCAAATTAAAAACTCCCATTATCCCAAGCTAATTAAAAAAAAAACCTCGAGAATGTTCACCCGTCTCCACTTTTCACCGCTGCCCTGATGTCCCCACACACAACGTACTCCACCCTCTCCCCAAGCCAACAGAAGAGATTCCTTGTGGGGGGGTCACTTGTTCAGACAATCCGCCGTAGAAATTTGGAGTTGGGTATCCAGGTTACCAGGCTAAGTGCTCCATGACAACCCATACAGTCAATCCTGCCCTAGTGACCTCGATAAAACATCTGCTCTTCTTTAGTGATAATTACCCCCACCCACACACACAATCCCTCCCAAAGCGTGAAGATTTGGCCAGTCACTAGTGCCGAGCAGCTAATTCAGCTCAGGCATGGCGGACTGCTAAAAGCAGGAGCTATTTTTTGATTGATCAGGGTATCGATTCTTGACCCCGTTAAAAGCCTATCACTGCTGTCTAAGACACGGCTCTCAACTGCAAAAACACTCTTCCAAACCAAAGCCACCTGGAGTGCTCAACACGTGAATATCAAACACTTGCTAAGACTCCCAGCTCCTGAGGCTCACTTAGGGCAGGATTCACTGTATTGGTTGCCGTGGAGCAAAGGCAGGAAAATGGAGTTGAGATGCAGATCAGCCATGATCTAATCGTATGTCAGAACAGGTCCGAGTACTGAATGGCCTACTCCTGTCTCTGATGTTCTCAGGAACATCAATAGTCCAGACAGGAAAAGGGTTCACCTACAAGGAGCTCAAAAGTGCTAGATGGAGAGAGAATTTGGCGAATGAGAATGAGACATTTTTATCTCATGGGCAAAGACCAAACAACTCATAAATGAAGTTTTTCCTCCCAAGCTTCATAAAATTAGTATTGCACTAAAACCCATCCAGGACGTAAAATAAATCTCTTAGAGTTAGTGGTAAAGTGTAGTCATTTCATGCATTAATGCAGAGACCCAGTGCTAACTATGTCTTTGCTTGTTAAGGGTTAACCCTCTCCTCACCTGTGCTCCCTGCCTCCAAAAACTCTAACTTATTCAGAGCACTGTGGCCCGTGTCCTCTCCTGCATACCCATTCGTTTGACTAGCATCCAGTCTCCCTGTATTAGCCTCAAGATCCCTCCGTGGCCTAGCTCCTCCCGATCTGAGTGGTCCTCCCCTGCTTCATGGCCTTGCTCGTGCCCTCCGCTCTTCAGACGCTGCTTGTTTGACCACAATCGGAGGCTGTTCTTTCAGTCACTGCGCCCCTGTCCTCTCCCAAAAACCCACCGTCTCGCCACATCCCTCACTGGTTTGAGGAGATTCCTAAAACCTTTCCCTCTGACCGTGCCTTCAACCTCCCTCTTTCCAAATGTTCCGTCCTTTCTCTTGCTTGTTAAGTGTTCAGAGGTATTTTCTTTGCAATCGCATTTCCCCAGAAAAGGCGGATGAGAGTCCTGCTCACTGGGAATGGGAAGGGGCTTGAAACACGTCAGGCAATGGGGAAGTGGAGACAAACTCATAGAGCAGAATAGAGAGCGCAGAAACCCCAGAACCACAGAAAAAGCAGAGTGATTGGGCATTATGGGCACGTGCCAACGCAAGACCTTCTGGGTACATCGGGTTAACCGAGTCAATCAGAGCACAAAGCACACTGTTAGCTAACGTCTGCAGGTTCGAGCTCCCCGGTCAGTGTACTCGGACTGGCTACAGAAGCTGGGTGCTTAGTTATAATCCTCCAAGCTTGTAGAAAGGGTACAGAGTAAAGTCGTGCTTTTCTGAAAGTCCATTAAAAAAAATGGAAGGTAGAGTGAGCTGCCATTGACTCCACTCCCTGTGTACTAATTGAATCTCCAAGTCTTCAGTTCATACAGTGAGTGCCATTTCTGTTTTTATGAGCCATTGTCATTAACTAGAGTGTGGACTCTAGATCTGGGCGCGGGATTCCCAGTCATTACCTCCCCTTCAGCAAGACTGTGCCACCGTATTGGGCTTGAGAGGCAAATGCCAGCTCTCCCCGATGGCACAGTGGGTGAATGTGCTGCTCAACTGTAGGGGGAAATCAATCCTAATGATCCAGAGACGTGAGTTCAAATCCCACCACGGCAGCTGGGGAATTTAAATTCAGTTAATTAAATAAATCTGGAATTAAAAAGCTAGGATCAGTAATGGTGACCATGAAACTACTGGATTGTTGTAAAAACCCATCTGGTTCACTAATGTCCTTTCGGGGAGGAAATCTGCTGTCCTTACCCGGTCTGGCCTATATGTGACTCCAGACCCACAGCACTGTGGTGGTCTCTTAACTGCCCTCTGAAATGGCGGCTCACCACCACCTTCTCAAGGGCAATTAGGGATGGGCAATAAATGCTGGCCTTGCCGGCGGCGCCCACATCCCGAGAATGAATAAAAACAAAGTCTGTGCCGGAATAGCTGATTCTAGCTACAGTGTAGGGGCGCTACAAGTGGGTTCAGCTTGTGATGGGGAAAAAATTTCAGCCAGGTGGGTCCTGACCTTTAACCCCCGCTCTGCCATGAGGTGGGGACAAGATTGGGCTTCCCTCTGATGTCCCCACCCCGCCAACACAGCCCACATAGAATGACGAGCCGGCAAAGTTCCAAAAAACGTTGGCACTCGATACAGAACTCAGAGAAGTGAGGCGTATTTAACCATAAGTAATTCAGTGGAACAGTAAGAGGCGAGACTTTCCATTGCAGGAAACTGCGCATCCCCAGCTTGTGAGATAACGGGTTCGGGGCGCTAGGTTTCCCGACATGTGCCGGTAACAACCGAAGTGGAAAACCTCCTCAGAGATTCCTATTCCACCTAGCAGCTGTTTTGACCGTGGGACTGCGGCTAAGTTTTAGTTTCCCCAACACTGCTGGTCATTTGCAAGGGAGCGTCTCTCGGTGTATTATAATAAGAAGGAAGAATAGTGGAAGCCAAGCAGGAGGGAGAAAGGGGAAAAGGAAAGGGTTTGGGTGGACATTGGCAGAGAAGGATCTTGAAAGCAGGGTGGGAGCTAGCACGAGTGGAGGGAACTAGGTAGAGAATTCCAGAGGGCAGGAGCGCAGTGGCTGAATGAGCAGGCAAAGATGGTGAAGTAGAAGGACTGGGGGCCAGGGGCAGCCCAGTGTTTGAGGCTACATCAGGCTGGAGGAGATGACTAAGGCAGGGCAAGGTGAGGCCTTGGAGAGATTTGAAAGCAATGGTTGGGAAGGGAGAGGGGGGTGGAAATCAGGGTTGCTATTCAGTGATCCCTGGTGGAAAGCGCACGTGTGCTTATTCAGCATGATAAGAACATAAGAAATAGGAGCAGGAGTAGGGCAATCGGCCCCTCGAGCCTGCTCCGCCATTCAATAAGATCATGGCTGATCTGATCCTAACCTCAAATCTAAAGAACACAAGAAGTAGGAGCAGGACCCGGCCACTCAGCCCCTGGGCCCGCTCCGCCACCCACAGGGCCTTGACCGATCCGAACTCAGCCTCATGTCCAATTTCCTGCCCGCTCCCCGTAACCCCTAATTCCCTTTACTATGATGCCTCCTGCAGTGGAATTGCCAGCTGTCGCTCACTGTCTGGGCTCACACGTAAAGAAAGGCCATTTAGCCGAGGAAATGGAAGGCTACCAGCACCCTGACAAGTCAGCGCCCTCAGGAGATGAGGAACAACGGAAAACTGAAACGAGAAATATCCTATTCGGCTCATTCGCTATATTTAGCTAACATAAGAACCAGGCTCAATGCTACAAACTACACACTAGATTTCACAGTGCTCGAAGAGGTATGGACACTTTCTCCAGTTGCGGCCGAGAGAGCAGCAGCATCTTACCTCCCTCTGCTCTGTCCATTCCAACACCGGTCCTCGTTGGCTGACCCTGCCGTCATTATTTCACTGCACAGGGTGCTCGGGAGGTCGACCCAAAATTCTTTAACACTTCGGAGCTTCATCTTGACCTCGGTAACCTGAAAGGACACCAGCCATTACTGCACATCGAACTCTAGCACAACCACCTTGAAGTTCAAATCCCGAGCTGACGCGGACCATCTCTTTAAAACGCCACGCAAACTCCGAAACATTGCAGATTTCCCCTCCCCAAGAAACATCTGTGGTTGACCTTAGCAACGATGGATTGAAGACCTGGATGCAATCAGATAACCGGTTGGCAAGCTGTTTCTCGTTACGTCAAGCAAATCTTCTTCGCGCAAGGGGTGTTGAGATACAATTGGCTGAGGGTTGTGTTGTTCAGTAGCAACATGGCAGAGTGGGACAGAGTTGGTGGACCAGCTGGTCTTCTTCTATCCATTTATCCAGAAGGCTCTGGGTTCCAGTCCCACTCCAGGGACTTGAGCACAAAAATCTAGGCTGACACTCCAGTGCTGTGCTGAGGGAGCGCTGCACTGTCGGAGGTGCATCTTTTGGATGAGACGTTAAACCGAGGCCCCGTCTGCTCTCTCAGGTAGACGTAAAAGATCCCGTGGCACTATTTTGAAGAAGAGCGGGGGGAGTCATCCCTGTGTCCTGGCCAAAAATTCATCCCTCAACCAATGTCACCAAAACAGATTATCTGGTCATTATCACATTGCTGTTTGTGGGAGCTTGCTGTGCGCAAATTGGCTGCCGCGTTTCCTGCATTACAACAGTGACTCCACTTCAAAAGTACTTCATTGGCTGTAATGCGCTTTAGGACGTCCGGTGGTCGTGAAAGGCGCGATAGAAATGCAAGTCTTTCTTTTCTTCCTCGTATCTTTGCAATAAGCCAAACTAGGATGTCATTGGGAGTGAAGAGGCCAGATATAATCAGCAGCCTGGAGCCGAAACTCCAGAGGGCGCTACATAATCACCAACACACACCAAAGGACTCTACATTGCACTATGGCGTCCTCAGCGGGCGCCCTGGTGACTTTGCTGTGTGCTCTTTGCCTCATGGTTCGACAGCAATGGCAGCTTGCGAGAAGTAACACTCTCCACCGTCACAGGTCTCATGGTTTGTCGTTTCCCTGTCATTGCTGGTGATGTCCAAAATAGCTGTAGGTGTGCTCCCCCTTCCCCAAAAAGAAATGGCCCACCAGCGTCTGAAAGAGGCGAGCGGTTCTCCGATGGCAAATGATGCTAAATGCACTGTGTGGTTCAGTACTTCATCCTACAGACCATAATGACCTAGGTTCAAGCCCTGGTCTGTGCTGAGTCAGCAGAGTGGGACACTACTATTAGTTTCAACTCTCCTGGGCTGGGGAAGAGGAATAAAAGACACAGTCAAGGCCCCCACTCATGATTTAGGGAACTCTGCTGGAAGCTGCCACCCACAGTCAAATAGCCAGCCACCCCTCACTTTCTGGGAATTTTTATCTTGAAAGAAATCCAGCAATGGTAACGTTCATAGGAATAAAAATCTTGATACTCTTAGTCGCCTAGTACCTACCAATCTGTCCATGGAGGGAGTGACTGGACTGACTGGCTTCTCCTCCACTGGGTACGGCTTCCCACGCTTCTTTGGATCATCCTCAGCTGACCGTTTGGCCACTGATTTGAGATTACCACAGCCCTGAAGAACCTGGGATAGAAACAAAAAGAATGGAAAATTCAGTCAAACAAACAAACATATCCTGTTTACAACTAGGTAGGGTTTGCTTCTTTTATAAATAAACTGAAGCACAGAGCTTGAGGCACTCCCATATTTGGCATGATGTTAACTCACGCCAATGGAGAGTGAACTTTCCCACAATGCCGAGCAGTGCAGAAATCACACTATTAATAACCATTTGTGCGCCACAGAATAGCTTACTTTCAGCACACACCTCTGTTCACAAACATAGCCCTAATCTTCCTTTGCACCATTGACCTTCACACCATAACTACTATTACAACGACAACTTGCATTTATATAGCGACTTTAACATCGTAAAACGTCCCACGGCAAGAGCGTTATGAAAAAAGATTTGGCATCGAGCCGCGTGATATTAAGGCAGATGACCAAAAGCTCGGTCAAAGCGGTAGGTTTTATGGATCGTCTTAAAAGGAGGAGAGAGAGAGTTGGAGAGGTTGAAGGAGGGAATTCCAGAGCTTAGGGCCTGGGCAGCTGAAGGCACGGCCGCCAATGGTGGGGGGCGAAGGAAATCGGGATGCGCAAGAGGCCAGAATTGGAGGAGCGCAGAGTTCTTGGAGGGTTGTAGGGCTGCAGGAGATTTCAGAGATAGGGAGGGGGCGAGGCCATGGAGGAATTTGAAAACAAGGAGGAGAATTTAAAAATCGAGGCGTTGCTAGACCGGGAGCCAATGTAGGTCAGTCAGCACAGGGGGTGATGGGTGAGCGGGACTTGGTGCGAGTTAGGACACGGGGCAGCCGAGTTTTGGATGAGCTCAAGCTCATGGAGGGTGGAGGATGGTTGTCCCAATCAACCTTCAAACTTTCGAAAGAGTATTTTATCTTCCTGCTGGGCACACTGCAGTCCCAGTCCTGACCGTAGCAACCTCAAAGCTCAGTTGTATCCCCACCATTGTCTTACCCGTTCCCCCTCCAGCCAACTTCCAATTCCTTCCCCTCCATTTTGAAGCTATTTTCATCCTTTTTGTTTGTTTTTTCAAATGTCCTTTCACAACTTTACTGAGATGCTGCAGTGGCCTTTATTCAGCTTTTTCACAAACGTGTTTGCTGACTGTGAAACTCATTGGGCTGGATTTTCAATGACCCGTGGAGTCGGGTTTGGAGGCGTGTGGGGGGTTAAAGTAGCAGATTCGGGGGTCCTGACCCCATCCCGACCCCATCCTGCCTCCACTCAATTTTGACAAAATGGGTCACGGGGTTCCCGACTCCGTCCCGCCTCCAAGAGGCGCGAGAGGCCATTAACGCTCTTAACTATCCCTAAATTGGCTCTGTAATGCCATTTGAAACGTTTTAGCTAGTTTAACCCTTTTCCGACATGAAGTACGCCTGATGTGAAACACTCCAGTGAAACCTGGCGGGAGCACAAGTGGATAGCTGACTATCAGCTGCAGGTCCACTATTACAACAGAGATGTGATGAAGGTAGTAGTAGTATTAGGTCTGAAAGTCGCCTCTCTCTCTCTCTCTCTCTCTCTCTCTCTCTGAGCTGCTGCTCATTTTGCATCCAGGTCCTCTCACACCAAAAGCCAGACAGTCGCTGAGACCAGGCAGTCAGTCTCTGACCTGCAATGATGACATCATCAGAGGCGACTTTCAGACTGAAACCACTAATTGGTTCATGGGTTCCCACATGCTGGAACTCAATTACCCAATTAAGTGAAAATTGCATCATTCATCCACATTAATCTGGAGTCGGGGGGGCAACACGAAATGTGGGTAACATGACCCCAACCCGACCCCAAGACAAAATCCAGCCCATTAGCTCTGTGACGGGAGTCCACGCCGTCTTTTCTCTTTCCAGAGGCTGACGGGCCTGCTGTGTATTTCCAGTCCTGCCTGGCTTTTGTTTCCTCCAGATTTCCTTTCGAGCTGTTGCGTTTCCCTTTTGAGCCCAGATCACAGACACTGACTCAACAAGCCGAGGCAAAGTGGCTGGGAGCAGATCAATAATGGATTCCAGCAAACGTGCAATTCATTGTTAATGGTTTGAGGAGAGCTGATTACAGGCCTGATTAAACGTGTGGTGGCGAGGGGGGGAGGCCGTTTGCTATCGAACTGCTGCATCGATGGGGGTCATTAGTTAAAAGCTTAACAAGATAATCCCTCAGTTGACTTGTAGAAATGACCACAAAAAAACCAGCACATAACAAAGAACTCAGCACAAGTGGGGACGGAGGTGGAAGAGATGAGTAAAAAGGGGGAGAGGAGACACAGGTTGGAGCAGTAATATTTGGGGGGGGGGGGGGAAGGTAGAGAATCAGAAATCTCCCCTCACCCCTACCTGTTCCCTTTATCTCTCTTTGTTTGCTACGTGATGATTCAACTGCTCCCAGCACCAGAGAGCCCAAGGGTGTTGCTTTTCTCATTTTCTCCCAAGCCCTATGTCAAGTGTGGCAGCCTCCACCCTGACATCACCCCTTCCAAACACATGCAGAAGAGACGCTTCCAGGAAAGATGTGATTGCACTAGAGAGGGTACAGAGGAGATTTACGAGGATGTTGCCTGGGCTGGGGAATTTTAGCTATGAGGAAAGATTGGATAGGCTGGGGTTGTTTTCTTTGGAACAGAGGAGGCTGAGGGGAGACCTTATTGAGGTGTATGAAATTATGAGGGGCCTAGATAGAGTCGATAGGAAGGACATATATCCCTTAGCAGAGGGGTCGATAACCAGGGGCCATAGATTTAAAGTAATTGGTAGAAGGATTAGAGGGGAATTGAGGAGAACTTTTTTCACCCAGAGGGTGGTGGGGGTCTAAAACTCACTGCCTGAAAGAGTGGTAGACGCAGAAACCCTCATTGCATTTAAAAAGTACTTGGATATGCACTTGAAATGCTGTAACCTACAGGGCTACGGACCAAGTGCTGGAAAGTGGGATTAGGCTGGATGGCTCTTTTTCGGCCGGCACAGACACAATGGGCTGGATTTTCATAGGGCCGTGGAGGCGGGTTTGGAGGCGTGTGGGGGGTTAAAATTGCGAAAAGTGGCGGGCGGACCTGATCCCGCCTCCATTCTGCCTCCACGCAATTTTGATAAAATCGTGTGCGGGGTTCCTGACTCCGTCCCGCCTCCAAGAGGCGGGAGAGGCCATTAATGCCCTTAACAAGCCCTAAATTGGCTCTGTAATGTCATTTTGACACGTTTTAGCTAGTTTAACCCTTTTCCGACGTGAAGCACGCCTGATGTGAAACACGCCAGTGTAACCTGGCGGGAGCACAAATGGATAGCTGACTATCAGCTGCAGGTGCACTATTACAATGGAGATGTGATGAAGGTAGTAGTATTAGGTCTGAAAGTCGCCTCTGATGCTGCTGCATTGAATGTCTTCAGAGACTGCCTGGCCTTTGCTGTGAGAGGACCTGGATGCAAAAAAAATTCTCTCTCTCTCTCTCTGAGCTGCTGCTGATTTTGCATCCAGGTCCACTCACAGCAAAGGCCAGGCAGTCTCTGAAGACCTTCAATGCAGCAGCAATGATGACATCATCAGAGGCGACTTTCAGACTGAAAACACTAATTGGTTCATGGATTCCCACATGCTGGAACTCAATTGCCCAATTAGGTGAAAATGTCATCAATCTCCCACATCCAATTGCAGTCGGGTGGATAACATGAAATGCGGATGGCATGACCCCAACCCGCCCCAGTATCAAAATCCAGCCCAATGGGCCGAACAGCCACCTTCTGTGCGATAAAATCCAATGAGATTTCTATGGTTCTATGAGACACAGGTTTACCGTGTAATTAAAATACAGAAAAGAAGCAAAGTGACAAAGTAGGTTCCTGGAAAATGGACCGAGCAATTCGCAGGGCCCCGAGCGGATCCAGCGATAGGTTTAAGGATTGAGGTCAATCGAACTCGATTTTCTCGGAGGGGCCCCAACCCAACCTTTGCACGGGTGGGTCCACGAGGCAAACTATTTTCCTGAGGGGAAATGGGAAGAGCCTAATTGTGAAGAGAGGGAGACAACTTCTTAGGGATGGATGGGGAAGGAAAACAGGCCAGAACACCCCTTCCCCCAAAATTTGCCGATTCCGATGGGGAGGAGGGGGCAGCAGTGCTGAAACACCCCAACGCTTCACAAATGCAAAATGTTGGCTACTTTTACATACAATTTTACAGAAACAGGCTATTCGGTCCAATTGGTCCATTCTGGTGTTTATGCTCCACACGAGCCTCCTCCCACCCTTCTTCATCTAACTCCATCAACATATCCTTCTACTCCTTTCTCCCTCATGTGCTTATCTCACTTCCCTTAAATGCATCTATGCTATTCACCTCATCTACTCTGCGTGATAGCAAGCACTCTCTGCGTAAAGAAGTTTCTCCTGAATTTCTCATTGAATTTATTAATGACTATCCTGTATTTATGACTCCTAGTTCTGGACTCTCTCACAAGTGGAAACATCTTCTCTACATCTATCTTATCAAACCCCATCATAATTTTAAAGACCGCTATCAGATCACCCCTCAGACTTCTCTTTTCTAGACAAATGAATGACTTTTAATTATAAGAGTAATTAATGAATTACTTCTAAAGTCCAATGATTGTAAACAAACATGGCAGCCATGTTGTGATATGGCTCTGGTGCCATAATAGTGCCGCCGGCTCCCAACGTATCGCTGGTAGCAACACCAAAGTCAACTAGCCGGATTGACCAAGGCTAGGGGGCCAGGAAGACCACGGTTCTCTTCTCTATTTCCAGATGAGGCCAGGATCAGAGGCAGGTCGAACACTCCACACTAACACTCACTATCTGCCATTACTCAGTGCCTAGGCTCACACATGAAGAACAGTAGCATCGACCATGAATCAGGGTCTCAGCAAGCACCAGTGCTTTCAGGAGAGGAGGGGGGAAGAAAGGGGAGGAAAATATCCAAGGCCCAGCATTCCTTTTAGAGGAGTCGACTGCGGTAATGATGCCGACTTAACTAGTTGAACTGGTTTAGAAAGTTTGACTCCAGACCATGAAGGAGTCAATGGAACAGTACAAGCCTAACATGAGCGATATTTGCAGGTGTTTCTGCACAAAGCTGTCTGTGGTGCCGCACTCTAAAAGAATCTCTTCAACGCATCCACTCAGGACCGAGAGAACAAGTTAATCTTATTTACAAACTGTAGTCCAGGGATGTCATGGGTCATTGTACTTGGGCCAACAACAAAACTTGTATTTCGATAGCGTCTTTAACTTTGTAAAAACACCCCAAAGTGCTTCACAGGAGCATTATCAAACAAAATTAGGCACAGAGCCATATAAGGCAATATTATAGACAGGTGAGGTAGGTTTTAAGGAGCGACTTAAAGGAGGAGACAGAGAGGTAGAGAGGTGGAGAGGTTTAGGGGGGAATTCCAGAGCCGAGGGTTTAGGCAGGTGAAGGGACGGCCGCCAATGATAGAGTGAAGGAAATTGGGGATGCACAAGAGGCCAGAATTGGAGGAGTGCAGCTAAGTACTGTGCGCCCATTTCTTCCATTGTAAGAGGGCAATGTGCCCCCTTCTCTCAGGTATGTGTACCCAGGCCTCTCAATTTGCAACGGGTGGGATTCGGGTCGGTGGCTGGGGTGGGATTTTCAGCAGGACATGGATGCTGGTAGCTCAGGAGCCTTGCGTTCTTCAATAGTCCTGTGTAATGCCTGGGTATCGTGAGTAGGACTGCTGACTGGCATATGTGCATCCTTCATTCTAAATACATCAGCCAAGACTAACTCAATGACACAACAACAACAACTTGCATTTATATAGCGCCTTTAAAATAGTAAAACGTCCCAAGGTGCTTTACAGGAGCGTTATTGAATAAACTTTGGCACTGTGCCACAGAATGAGATATTAGGACAGCTGACCAAAAGCTTGGTCAAAGAGATAGGTTTTAAGGAGCATCTTAAAGGAGGAGAGAGAGGTACTCTCAAGTGTCCATCATTACTGCTCTGCAAAGTTCCTTGAGGAATTTATTTCACATAAAATGTACTACAATACGTGCAACTATTTACTGGGGGGAGAGAGGGAGGGAGAGTGGTCATTCCATT
The DNA here is from genome assembly GCA_030390025.1 of Squalus acanthias. NCBI lineage: Eukaryota > Metazoa > Chordata > Chondrichthyes > Squaliformes > Squalidae > Squalus > Squalus acanthias. Next base: position 76,368,868 of record CM059429.1, on the reverse strand, counting down.
TTTGCATGTTTTACATTTTGGCGAACACAACAATGGGAAAACAGCAAAACTGATTGTTTACAGCCTTACATAACCTGCTAACCAAGTTATATCACTATGGTTTATTAGATCAGATTAACTATGCCCAATCAATACCCCCTCCTCAACCATGGTCCCAAATCCAATTCCAACCATGGTCCCAAATCCAATTCCAACCATGGTCCCAAATCCAATTCCAACCATGGTCCCAAATCCAATTCCAACCATGGTCCCAAATCCAATTCCAACCATGGTCCCAAATCCAATTCCAACCATGGTCCCAAATCCAATTCCAACCATGGTCCCAAATCCATTTCCAACCCTGGTCCCAAATACAATTCCAACCATGGTCCCAAATACAATTCCAACCATGGTCCCAAATCCATTTCCAACCCTGGTCCCAAATACAATTCCAACCATGGTCCCAAATACAATTCCAACCATGGTCCCAAATTCAATTCCAACCCTGGCTCCCAATTTGATTCTAACTACAGATAAATACGCCCCTCCTGCACTGCACCAGTATTATTATTCCATCACACGTGCCAGCCGTCCCCTATGGCATAACCTGAGTGTGATGCCAACTCGGTGCCACTTAGTGCCCAATGATGGGCAGTTTTGTGCTGGTGATTTGCAATGAATAGAACTGGCCCGAGACTGCCCAAACCCATTTCTCATAGAAGCCTTACAGCTGGCACAGAGAGGAGCATTTTTCACCACAGCTGTCATAGTGAAAGGGCAGAGCTCTGAACCAGTTGTGCCATCCAGTGCCTTCGAGTCCAACATTCACTCTCTGCCCTGACTTTCCTTACCTTTGATGAGATGTGAGCTCTGTTATCTCGCATGGTTTGTATTGCTTCGGCGATCTTCAAATGAATTGTATCAACCAGCGACCCCATGTGTGACGGCCCATTAAACCGGTCAGCCACCTGAAGCATAGAGTCTGAAATATCAAGGAGAAGAGTTAAGATCAGCACTCAAATTCCTCCCACGGATTGCTCTACTGTTCGTACACTGTCTAGGCCCCACACTCTGCAATTCCCACTCTAAACTTTTCCGCTTCTCCACCTCCTTCTGTTCCTTTAAGACTCATTTGTTTGACCAGGTTTTTAGTCACCCCTCCTACTGTCTCCTTCTTTGGCTTGGCATTGATTTTTGTCTGATTACACGCCAGTGAAGCACCTTGGGAATTTTTTCTGCGTTAAAGGCACTATGTAAATGTAAGTTGATATATCATGTAAGCTTTTTCCCCCCACCTCCACTTTTCTCTCCTGTTCTCTAGAAGGCACTGACTCTAGCTAGAGTAGAGTTCCGTAGCCACGGGGCGACACTGAAACCTTTCCCCAAAGTGGCTATTCTTTATGTGCGAACCCAGAGTGGATATCGGTGGGCTATTCAGTCATGCACGGCATCACAGCCAGTCCCGGTCCTGCCCTTTACCTGATGTTAGCATACACTGTCCAGCAAGGGCTGGGAGCTAGGCTGATATTCTCATCTCTAGCTCAACCCTAATGTTGCCCTGGCTGAAATCAGCTAACACACCACAGCACAAATTACACCTGCGCTCCTGTGTTACTGGTGTTAATCCAGCTCCCTCCCCCTGTCACTCAGTAACACCCCAACCCCCCCGCACCCTGTGTTACTGACTGTATCTCGACTGATGTTAATCCCGTTCCCTCACACTGTCACTCAGAAAACCCCTCCCCCAGCGCCCTGTGTTACTGACTGTATATCTACTAAAGTTAATCCAGCTCCCTCACACTGTCACTCAGTAACCCTTCCCCCAGCGCCCTGTGTTACTGACTGTATCTCTACTGATGTTAATACAGCTCCCTCACACTCACTCAGTAACCCCTCCCCCAGCACCCTGTGTTACTGACTGTATCTCTACTGATGTTAATCCAGCTCCCTCACACTGTCACTCAGTAAACCCTCCCCTCAGCGCCCTGTGTTACTGACTGAATCTCTACTGATGTTAATCCAGCTCCCTCACACTGTCACTCAATAACTCCTCCCCCAGCGTCCTGTGTTACTGACTGTATCTCTTCTGATGTTAATCCAGCTCCCTCACACTTTCAGTCAGTAACCTCTCCCCCAGCACTTTGTATTACTGACTGTATCTCTACTGATGTTAATCCTGCTCCCTCACACTGTCACTCAGTAAACCCTCCCCCAGTGCCCTGTGTCACTGACTGTATCTCTACTGATGTTAATCCAGCTCCCTCACACTGTCACTCAGTAAACCCTCCCCCAGCGCCCTGTGTTACTGACTGTATCTCTACTGATGTTAATCCAGCTCCCTCACACTGTCACTCAGTAACCCCTCCCCCCAGCACCCTGTGTTATTGACTGTATCTCTACTGATGTTAATCCAGCTCCCTCACACTGTCACTCAGTAAGCCCTCCCCCAGCGCCCTGTGTTACTGACTGTATCTCTACTGATGTTAATCCAGCTCCCTCACACTGTCACTCAGTAACCCCTCCCCCAGCACTTTGTATTACTGACTGTATCTCTACTGATGTTAATCCTGCTCCCTCACACTGTCACTCAGTAAACCCTCCCCCAGTGCCCTGTGTCACTGACTGTATCTCTACTGATGTTAATCCAGCTCCCTCACACTGTCACTCAGTAACCCTTCCCCAGCACCCTGTGTTACTGACTGTATCTCTGCTGCTGTTAATCCAGCTCCCTCACACTGTCACTCAGTAACCCTTCCCCAGCGCCCTGTGTTACTGACTGTATCTCTACTGATGTTAATCCAGCTCCCTCACACTGTCACTCAGTAACCCCTCTCCCCCAGCGCCCTGTGTTACTGACTGTATCTCTGCTGCTGTTAATCCAGCTCCCTCACACCGTCACTCAGTAACCCCTTCCCCCAGCACCCTGTGTTACTGACTGTATCTCTACTGATGTTAATCCAGCTCCCTCACACTGTCACTCAGTAACCCTTCCCCAGCACCCTGTGTTACTGACTGTATCTCTGCTGCTGTTAATCCAGCTTCCTCACACTGTCACTCAGTAACCCTTCCCCAGCGCCCTGTGTTACTGACTGTATCTCTACTGATGTTAATCCAGCTCCCTCACACTGTCACTCAGTAACCCCTCTCCCCCAGCGCCCTGTGTTACTGACTGTATCTCTGCTGCTGTTAATCCAGCTCCCTCACACCGTCACTCAGTAACCACTTCCCCCAGCACCCTGTGTTACTGACTGTATCTCTACTGATGTTAATCCAGCTCCCTCACGCTGTCACTCAGTAACCCCTCCCCCAGCACCCTGTGTTACTGACTGTATCTCTACTGATGTTAATCCAGCTCCCTCACGCTGTCACTGAGTAACCCCTCCCAGCCAGTTCACCAAATGATGACATCAGCACTCATGGTTTAAAGAGATGTTCATTTGCTCGGGCCTTCTCCCGATTGCCCGCCGCAACTTTGGAGGTAGAATGGCGGAAACCTTGGATAAACCATGATAATGGAGGTTCCTGCCAAAGGTATGGCGGACAATCAAGGAAATTCCCGGCGTATGTCTTCCAAAATCAGCGGAAAGATCAAGAAGAATGAATGAAAACTCTTTAGATGTTGAGTAGGAATCTACACAGGTACCTAACGTTGAAGCTGAGTGTCCATGACTGTCCCCCCAGCCCCCGGTCACCATGAACCTTACCGACTAGGTTTCTCCATTCGCTATCTAGGTCGGCCTGATTGGCCAGACAGCCCTTGTGGATGTTAAGGCAGTAGTTGTTGCAGGGCTTCACATTTGCCATGCTCCGGCATTGAGGACAATACAGCAATCTCATCATAGCTCGAACACACTCTGGGCTTGGAGGCACCTGGGAGGAAAGATTTAATACAACTTTGAATACTTTGAAAAGAATCACCCCTCAATAAAAGCCCTCCACCCAGATTTGCCCATGGGGAGCCCAAAGTTGCAATGTGCTTCTTCCTCAGTGAATGTTTGTGCTCTTCAAGGCGAGGGATGTTAGTGCTTGGGAATGGAACAGGTCTGCCCAGGTTAGGTACAACACTGGCAGACACAGGATAACACTTCCCTCCGTTCTTTCCCTCTGCCTTATCATCAGATATAGAGTGCTAGAGGTTGAGAGTTCAAATCCCACCAGGGCTGGTTGTGAAATTAGTGTCATAGAATGATTACAGCACAGAAGGAGGCTATTCGGCCCGTCGAGCCCGTGCCGGCTCTCTGCAAGAGTACTTCAGCTAGCTCCTCTCCCCCGCCCTTTCCCTGTAGCCCGGCAAATTTTTTCCTTCAGGTACTTATCCAATTCCCTTTTGAAAGCCCCGATTGAGTCTGCCTCCACCACCCTTTCAGGCAGTGCATTCCAGACCATAACCACTCGCTGCGTAAGAAAGTTTTTCCTCATGTCGCCTTTGGTTCTTCTACCAATCACCTTAAATCTGTGTCCTCTGGTTCTCGACCCTTCTGCAAATGGTCAGTTTCTCTCTATCTACTCTGTCCAGACCCCTCACGATTTTGAACACCTCTCTCAAATCTCCTCTCAACCTTCTTAAACCCAAATTGAATTTAAAAAAAGCACTCCTATTAATTTTCCAGAACATGACCATTAAAAAACCCAACTGGTTCACTAACGTGCTTCAAGGAAAGCTGCCTGCCACCCTTCGGCCCTACAAGTGACAAATGCCCACATCCAAAGAACATTTTCTTTAAAGAGAGCGAGCCTGTACTTTTCCATTTTCGGCCAGTGTCCGCATTCAGCCTCCCTGGGTCAGGTACAACACATACAGGTAAGCGTGACTCCCTTCCCTCTGCCTCAACCCAATGCTTCAGCCCAAGCTCAGGACAGCGCCCCCCTACTGCACCAGCATTCCGCTTCCTACGATGCCCAGTCCGAGCACAATTTGCCAAGCAGGGCCAATTTAAAGGCAGTCCTGTGCTGTGACCTGATGTCAACTATTAACTGGGTTTTATATAAGAGCCTTACAGCCAGCAGAGGAGTTGTATTCAGACACAGGGTGGGGGAGGGTGGAGTGGCAGTGTGTTCGCTCAGTACCTCACAGATAACAAAGCATTGGTGACTCAGGAGCAGCTGCAAGAAAATAGGTTTCTGTTAAAGAAAAGTCAAATACTTCGATATGACCCAGAATTTTCTGGCGATGAGCGATCGGAGTCATGAGGAAATGCTCGCTCTTAAACTGAGAAGATTGAAAGGGGATTTAATACATGTTCAAAATGATAACCGGAACAGAGAAGGTAAACACAGATAAATTATTTCCATTGGTAGTAAAACAGAGACAAGGCCATGATCACGGGATCAGCATCAGATGCGCGAAGGAATTAGAAGAAACCTTTTACATGCAGCGTTATTGGAATGTGGGATGTTTCACCGCAAGTGGCATTCGCTGCTAACCCGATTCCACCAATCAGAAAGGTCCTGATAATTACTGACACACAATTATAAAAGGCAATGGGGAGAAAAGCAGGAAAAGGGGATTAGTTCGGGGAGAAAAGCAGGCAAAGGGAACTGTATAAAAGCAGCCAGGGAACGGCAGGCAAGAGAGGTCGGATGACTTCCTCCTGTGCTAAACTTGCTATGTTTCTATTACCTATTCTTAAAACGTTAATTAAAGATACATTCAGCACCTTGTACAGTAACCAACTGACACTGAGCTCTTCAAACACCGTGTTTTTACTGAATACAGTTTGTTCCATATGTTAACTGCCTATCTTGGTGAAGGTCCTGTAAGTACTTTTACCCTGAATGTCTCAGATGTGCAGGAGCCACCCTTCCCCTCCCCGACAATCGATGACAATGCTCAAATATAAAGGACCTGACCTCTGAACCGCCAGCAGCCTCACATGCCCACTCACTGTCTGATGAAGGGATTACTCAATTGTTTGTGCCTCCTGTAGTCCATTTTTTCTCTCCTCCCCTTCTCTCCTAAACAGGCTGTCCCCCGATGGGCCAAACCACTATAAACAGGCCTTTCCAATGCTCCAAGCCAACAAAATTCAAATTGGACTGAACTGACAATTAAGGAATACAAGGGCAAATAGGATTGAGGAGCATTGGCTTTGAGGGGCTGATTACAAGAGCTCAGGGGTCCACGTGTGGCCCTAGGGTTAGTGCCCCCTGACTTAGGGGGGGGGGTTTCATATTTTTCTCAATGAAGTTATTTCCCCCTTGAAGACTCTCGCGATGAGATGACTAGTAAGTGGTGTGATCAGTCTAATTAGAGGATGGCATAAGCCAGGTTCTCCTCCTTCCACACTCTCCTAACTCAGCACCACTGCAGCGACAGTTATACTACAGGCACCATTCTCGAAATGGCAGTTGTACAGTGCTTGAAAGACCAGCGGACCCAGGTTGCAGAGTTAGCCTGCACATTGTCCTCTGCTCAGTGACAATGGGGCACTGCACCCCTGTGCCTCCATGGGAATACCAGTTAAATGGTTAACAGTAGGAAAGAGCTGATGGGGTCATTGATGCTCTACCAGCATTATAAAGGGTCAGAAGTTCCTAGGCAATTCTTCTAAGCCTGGCTTCCCACCAATCAGTGGTTATATGTTCTTCTTTTGTTTCTTAACTTGTCCCATTACCATCTTATTTTGCCTTGCACCATCATCCCTTTTGTCTTTAGTCTCTCCTGCCTTCCATCCTATCACAGACCTCCCTTTTGTTCTTTCCTCCCCTCCCCCCTTTCCCTGCCCCTACCCTTGCTTAAAAACCTGTTCCATCTCCAGCTTTTTCCAGTTCTGATTAAGGGTCATCGACCTGAAACGTTAACTCTGTTTCTCTCTCCACAGATGCTCCCTGACCTGCTGAGTATCTCCAGCATTTTCTGTTTTTATTTCAGATTTCCAGCATCCGCAGTATTTTGCTTTTGTATCAGTGGTTATGTTGCCTTTGTTGCAAAAAGCCAGATGATGAGACACTCTCCTGGAAGTGGTCTTACTCTTCTTACTTTCAGGGTATGGTTACACTCTGCCTTTTAGCTGTCAGCCCTGGTTCAGTGGGTAGCAGTCTCACCTCTGGGTCACGAGGTTGTGGGTTCAAGTCCCACTCCAGGACTCAAACACGTAACTTAGGCTGGCACTTCAGCATAGTACTGAGGGAGTGATGCACTGTCAACGGTGCCATCTTTCAGATGAGATGTTAAACCGAGGTCCCATTTGCCCTCTCAGGTAGATGTTAAAGATCCTATAGCGCTATTTTGAAGAAGAGCAGAGGAGTTCACCTGGTGTTTTGGCCACTATTTATCCCTCAACCAACGTGATTAAAACCATTTAATTGGTCATGCATGGTCGCTGGGTCAATATCCTGGAAATCCCTACCTTACAACAGAGTGGGCGCACCATCACCACACGGACTACAGCGATTCACAAAGAAGACCCACCACCACCTTTGTAGGGTGACAAGGGATGGGCAATAAACACAACCTTGCCAGCTTTGCCCACATCACCAGCTCCTCAAAACCCATCTCTTTGACCGAGCTTGCAGTCCTCCCTATAATCGCTCCCTCTCTGGCTCAGTGTCTGTTTTCCTTCTGCCTACCTGTGAAGCACCTCGAGATGCTTCTACGAGTTAAAGGCAGTATGCAAGTAAAGCTTGCTGTCATTGAAGGACAGTGTATTTGAAGCGCAAGAAGAACTCCCCACTCCACAGACTTGAGCACATCATTTAGGCTGACCCTCCAGTGCAGTACTGAGCAGATGCTGCACTGTCGAAGGTGCTGTCTTTCAGATGACATGTTAAACTGGGACCCCGTCTGCTCCCTCAGGTGGGCACAGAAGATCCCATGGCACTATTTCAAAGAGCAGGGCGGTTCTCCACGGGTGCTGGCCAATATATATCCCTCAACCAACATCAGTACATTATCTGGTCATTATTTCATTGCTGTTTGTGGGACCTTGCTGTACGCAGATTGGTTCCCCTGCTACCGACAATACAACAGTGACGACACTTCAAATTACTTAACTGGCTGTAAAGCGCTTTGGGACTTCCTGAGGTTGTGAAAGGTGCAAGTCTTTCCTTTTAATTTGCACATTTCACATCCTCAGGACGTCCAAATGAAGTACTTGTAAAGTGTAGTCACTGTTGTAATGCAACCAATTTGCACACGGCAAGATGCCACACATAGCAACAAGATAATGGCCAGTCAATCTGTTTTGATGGTGTTGATTGAGAGAAGTATATTGCCCAGGACACCGAGAGAGCTCCCTGCTCTTCGAATCGTGCCACGGGATCGTTTATGTCCGGCAAAACAGGCAAACAGGGCCTTGACTCCAAGACTCACTCGAAAGAAAATACCTCCGACAGCGCAGCCCTCCCTCCGTGCTTCACTGAAGTGGCGGCCTAGATTACGTGCTTAAGTTCTGCCGTTGGACTTGAACTGGCGTCCTTCTGCTCCCTACTGAACCAAGCTGACACCTTAGATGGAACAAGAGAACATCAGAAAGGTAGAAAGCTCTGATAAATGTTCCCATGCTTCTGCTCCATCGCGCTGCAGATATTAGCAGGATGCGAAAAAAACAAACCACAGATACGCTCCTATAAAAACGAGCTAATTTGCAGAGACGGCTGCTTTCCATTTGTTATGATGTAATCTGACAGCTCCGTCTTCTCAATAACAGGAGCTCCTTTGTTGGGTGGACACACAATAGTTTTATCTCGATTTCCAGGCATTTTCTCAACAGGAGGTGGAAGGATCTTTTCAGTGCACATCGCTTCGGGGGGAAGTCTGGCGCAGTAACACCTTATAATTAAAATCTGCCTTTACATGCCTTCGACACACAGGTGCACAGGCTGGATTGCCAAAAGGGTCTTATCACTCTGTACTGTTGAGCTGCTGAACAAAAGGTGAACTAGTGAGAGAATATCTTGGAGGCACTTGATCGTAAATACCGACGCAGAACTCCTTTTTTTCCCCATTTGACCAAAGGGCTAAATTGCTAAAATCACGGCAAGTCACCACAAACAGAGCTTTCTGGGTGAACGTGTGGGGTGGGGCTCTGCTAAAACACAGTCTAGTCCCTCGGGATCCCACCCGATTGCAGCTAACTGGCGGGTCAAACCAGGGAGAGCGCATCTACCAACGGAGAAACTGAAGGGAAAACCCCTCAAAGGAGTGAGATAGAGACAAAGGGTTAAAAAACAAACCCACAGCAGTCGGAAACGAGGGGGAATAGTGAGAGAAGGAGGCCGTGTGGGAGAGCAGCATTTCCCGTGTAGGAGTAATCAACTATCCCATTTACTGCCAAGAGTACCTTCAAACTGCAGAATAGCCAACAGCTAAGGCAGGGCGTTTAGCATGATGTCAATACTTGGCATAATACTTTGAAACACTAGCACCACCACCAACTGCTCCATGCCTTTTCAAAATTCACAACCCACAGCTAGGCACAACACCCTTTCTTGTCCTTCCAATTTCCTGTTCTCGTCTTTTCAACACTCTTGACTCCTGCTGGGTACAGGTCCACAGGGTTGGCATCCTTCCAATACCTTGGGCTAGAAATTCATTATAGCACAGGAATGGGTGGTGTCATTAGAAAAGTTGGAGAATTAGCGCCAGGCGCTAATGCTTTTGACTGCAGGCAACATTCATGCTCACTGTTCAAAAAAACGATTGGAGTCCTAATTCAAGTCTTAAAGCCAAAGCTCATTGGCGTTACACTCAAATAATGGACCAATATCAGGTGCAGTCTAATCACAAGTCATGATTGCCACAGGCTTTTTTCAGTACTTAAAGGGGAGGTTCATTGATGCTGCAGAACCTCATTCTCAGCATTGCTGGCTGTGCAGCTGTCTCAGCAAGGAGAAGCACAACAAGGAGAAGGAGCCAGAGGACTGAAGCAACTGTTCTCATGGCAGATCCACGCCCCAGGGAGAGAGTACACAGATTCTGCGATCAAGCATTGGAGGTGTTAGTGTTGGCTGTGGAGAGATGGAGGGCGGTGCACTACCCAGCAAGTGGCAGGGATGAGTGGGCTGCAGCAAGGCCAGGGGGAAAGGGTAGCTCGGGGGCCAGCTCCCTGGAGGACGAGTTCATGCGCGAGTTCTGCTGCACAGGACTCAGATGAGGACTTCGATGGGAAGCGTTTAGAAGAAGGGTGATGGACATGCACATGGAGATGATTGGTGCAATGGCAAGGGTGCCCGAGAGCCTGTCGGCAATGGTAAGGAGCGTGGAGGAGTTCGCCTCCAATATTGCACAAGGCTCTGCACACACCATGGAACCCATCATTTCCAGTCTGCAAAGGATGGTAGACTCCCAGAGAGACCGTGGTGACCCAGACCTGATGCCGCGTGTGATGGACGATCTGACAGCTTCCATTGTAGCACAGGCAGAAGGGATGCAACGTCTTAATGCAGCCTATGCTTGGTGGCATCCAATCTCAGTCTCAGCTTGATGCCATGCTAGCTCTGACTGCTGCCATCGTGGCTGGGTCTACCACCGTCGACCGGGGATCTCATGGTGTCGCAGCAGGCCAGCAATCTGTGCTCCAACAGATTGCTAGGGATGCTGAGGTGCTGCCCCGGGGGAGTGGCAGTGGGTCAGTGGAGCAGGAATCTGCTGTCCTCTCTGAGGGTGACAGTATTCCTGCTCCAAACACTGCCACTCTGCCATTGCCCTTGTCGCTGCCTGTCACCCAGCCAGCCCAGACTGCTGCCGCCCACGCTGAGGTGGTGCAGTCTACAGCCGGGCCTTCCAGGCCCAGTGCTGGTCGAGGGCGTCCTGCAAGGCCATCTGAAGTCTCTGGCACCGACACTCAGCAGCCTTTCACCAGCCATGCTGCAGCCACTGGGCCAACACTTCATAGGAACACTAGAGTAGGCAAAGGCACAGTAATGAGAGACACTAAGGGATTGCACAAGGGTGAATAGGTAATATTGTTGTTGTAAATATGTGTTCAGTGATTATTGATAAATTTATTAATTCAGTTTGGATTATTTTGTGGTGTGGCTCATTTCAGCTTTGCACTGTGATATGGCGTGCGACAGGGATGGAATGATGGGGATGTGGTGAGCAACAGGGATCTGGTGTTTAATTCATTCGAACTGTAGTCTGATGAGGCGATCACGGACCGCCCTTCCGGAAAGCCGACTGAGTGGCTGTCTCCTCCCTCGCTCCTGTTCCTCCTCCTCCTCATCCTCCTCGTCTTCCTCCTCCTCCTCTCCCTCTTCCTCCTCCTGAGGTCGTCTCACAATCCTTGGTGGCAAGGGCTGGGCCCTCATGATTTCCAAGTTGTGGAGCATGCAGCAGACCACCATGAAATGGGACACCTGCTCAACTGAGTACTGGAGGGCTCTTCCCGAGTGGTCAAGGCAGTGGAACCGTTGCTTCAGCAGGCTGATGGTCTGCTCAATGATGTTTCTGGTGGCGGCAAGGCTCTCATTATATGAGTGCTGGGCAGGAGTGTTGGGGTTGTGGAAAGGAGTCATGAGCCAGGTTGAGAGCGGATAGCCCTTGTCTCCGAGTAGCCAGCCGTGAGCTTGACCTGGTGGCTGGAGGAGTGCTGGCACACCAGTCTGGCGCAGGATGAAGGCATCGTGGCTGCTGCCAGGATAGAGGGCATTCATGTTGAGGATTCACTGTCTGTGGTTGCAGACCAACTGCACATTAAGTGAGTGGTAGCCTTTGCGGTTATGGAAGATCTCAGGATTCTTATGCGGTGCCCACAAAGCCACGTGGTTGCAGTCAATGACGCCCTGCACCATGGGGAATCCCGCTATCCTGGCAAAGCCACGTGCACGCTCGTCCTGCTTCTCTATGGTGATGGGGAAGGAAATGTAGTCCCTTCTCCTACTGTAGAGAGCCTCTGTGACATACCGGATGCAGCGATGGATGGCGACCTGCGAGGTGTGAGATATGTCTCCTGTTGCAGACTGGAAGGATCCACTGGCAAAGAAATTGAGGGCGACGATGACCTTGACTGCCACTGAGAGAGCCGTAGTTTTTTTTTAAATTTGTTTTTATGGGATGTGGGCGTCGCTGGCAAGGCCAGCATTTATTGCCCATCCCTAATTGCCCTTGAGAAGGTGGTGGTGAGCCGCCTTCTTGAACCGCTGCAGTCCGTGTGGTGAAGGTACGCCCACAGTGCTGTTAGGTAGATAGTTCCAGGATTTTGACCCAGCGACGATGAAGGATCGGCGATATACTTCTAAGTCAGGATGATGTGTGACTTGGAGGTGGTGGTGTTCCCATGCGTCTGCTGCGCTTGTCCTTCTAGGTGGAAGAGGTCGCGGGTTTGGGAGGTGCTGCTGAAAAAGCCTTGGTGAGTTGCTGCAGTGCATCTTGTAGATGGTACACACTGCAGCCACGGTACGCTGGTGGTGGAGGGAGTGAATGTTTAAGGTGGTAGAGGGGGTGCCAATCAAGCGGGCTGCTTTGTCCTGGATGGTGTCGAGCTTCTTGAGTGATGTTGGAGCTGCACTCATCCAGGCAAGTGGAGAGTATTCCATCACACTCCTTACTTGTGCCTTGTCGCACTGATCTAAGGTTGGAGGTCTGGTTGCAGGAGGTGGCAGAGTTCTGTGACCACCTCCTTGATGAAGTGGAGCCTTCTAATACACTGCTCCTCGCTTAATTGGAGGTAGGAGAAGTGCTCTCGGAATACCCTCAGAGGGTAAGGCCTCCTGTTGAAAGCCCTGATGGCCCTCCTCCTCCCTCTGGGCACATGTTCCAGTCTTTCTTGCTGCCTCCCCTCCCGCCACCGTAGATCCTGGAGGGCATGGTCAACTGCCAGTACAGCCCCCATTAATGTAACCAAGTGCAGAAATTTGATTCTTTGATGAATAAATGTAGCTACTTTTTAGTTGCCATAACACTCCTGATACAAAGTAACCTTGAAATTACTGAATGAAACTGTTGGACTATGTGAAACTGACAACAAACCACTGAAACTCAACTAACCTACAGCTTGGACTCATTACTGATGATCCCTTTAAATAATGTCCCTGGAGCCAGCTTCCTGGTGCTTCACGCCAGCTCTCCCTGTCGCTGTTTACTCCAAGCGCTAAGGTAGGTGGTGACAATCAATTTCGCAAATCGGATGGTCAGTGAGCGTTGCACATTCACTGACGTCACAATCCACCTGGCGTTGAACCTCCCGGCGATAACTGTTACCGACGGCATTACTGGGGGGGAGCAGGATTTGGCGTGCGGCGATAATGCTCTAGCGCCCCGTTAGCGCATTCTGCTGGTACTAACGGGAGGCGCTAAGGGGACGAATTTTCCCCCCTTAACTCTTAACTAAATGGCTAATCCTTGATTCTGGTCGGTGAATATCGCTGAACTACTCCGCTGCGGAAGACATCAGAGCCAAGCCCGATCCTGTCCACATGTATGCTCTCTCTAGCCAGGGTGAGTGGGGGTTAATGCATGGCAATCAGGGGCACGAACCCTGGTTGATTTCACAACGAGCCTAATGCACTGAGGCTAAGGGTTGCACCCCAAATGGATGCCTTAAGCAGAGAATATTCAGCTCAGCGCAGACAGGAAATTGAAGCTGAAACAGGCTGGCACCTATGGTCAGATGCAACATCAGGCAGCGCCTTCTAAGTCAGTGGGGAACTGAATGGCATCAACAACATACTGGCAACCCCGGCAAGTAAGTTGGCTGCCATGTTAAAACCACAAAGGAGGCCATGGGGTATGTTCACGAACTGGCGCATGGGTTACTTTCTCGTACTGGCACATGGGTTATGTTCTTGAATTGGCGCATGCTGTACGTTCTCGAACTGGCGCATGCTGTACCTTCTCGAACTGGCGCATGGTGTACCTTCATGAACTGGCGCATGCTGTACCTTCTCGAACTGGCGCATGGGGTACCTTTATGAACTGGCGCATGCTGTACGTTATCGAACTGGCGCATGGGGTACACATCTCGAACTGGCGCATGGGGTACCTTCTCAAACTGGCACAGGCTGTACATTCTCGAACTGGCGCATGGAGTACATTCTCGAACTGGCGCATGGGGTACCTCCTCAAACTGGCGCATAGGATACATTCACGAACTGGCGCATGGGGTACCTTCACGAACTGGCGCATAATGTACCTGCTCGAACAGCCACATGCTGAAAGTTCTCGAACTGGCGCATGGCGTACCTTCTCGAACTGGTGCATGGAGTACATTCTCGTACTGGCGCATGGGGTACCTTCTCAAACTGGCACAGGCTGTACTTTCTTGAACTGGCGCATAGAGTACCTTCTCGAACTGGTGCATGGCGTACCTTCTCGAACTGGTGCATGGAGTACATTCTCGTACTGGCGCATGGGGTACCTTCTCAAACTGGCACAGGTTGTACTTTCTTGAACTGGCGCATAGAGTACCTTCTCGAACTGGCGCATGAAGTACCTTCTCGAACTGGCGCATGCTGTTGTTCTCGAATTGGCGCATGGGGTACCTTCTCAAACTGGCATAGGCTGTACGTTCTCGAACTGGCACATGGGGTACCTTCTCGAATTGGCGCATGGGGTACCTTCTCAAACTGGCATAGGCTGTACGTTCTCGAACTGGCACAGGCTGTACCTTCTCGAACTGGCGCATGGAGTACCTTCTCAAACTGGCGCATGGAGTACCTTCCCAAACAGGCGCATGGGGTACCTTCTCGAACTGGCGCATGGAGTACCTTCTCAAACTGGCGCATGGGGTACCTTCTTGAACTGGCGCATGGAGTACCTTCTCAAACTGGCGCATGGAGTATCTTCTCGAACTGGCGCATGGAGTACCTTCATGAACTGGCGCATGCTGTACCTTCTCGAACTGGCGCATGGGGTACCTTCATGAACTGGCGCATGCTGTACGTTATCGAACTGGCGCATGGGGTAGACTCTCGAACTGGCGCATGGGGTACCTTCTCAAACTGGCACAGGCTGTACATTCTCGAACTGGCACATGGAGTACATTCTCGAACTGGCGCATGGGGTACCTCCTCAAACTGGCGCATAGTTTACATTCACGAACTGGCACATGGGGTACCTTCACGAACTGGCGCATAATGTACCTGCTCGAACAGCCACATGCTGTAAGTTCTCGAACTGGCGCATGGCGTACCTTCTCGAACTGGTGCATGGAGTACATTCTCGTACTGGCGCATGGGGTACCTTCTCAAACTGGCACAGGCTGTACTTTCTTGAACTGGCGCATAGAGTACCTTCCCGAACTGGCGCATGAAGTACATTCTCGAACTGGCGCATGCTGTTGTTCTCGAATTGGCGCATGGGGTACCTTCTCAAACTGGCATAGGCTGTACGTTCTCGAACTGGCACCGGCTGTACCTTCTCGAATTGGCGCATGGAGTACCTTCTCAAACTGGTGCATGGAGTACCTTCCCAAACTGGCGCATGGGGTACCTTCTCGAACTGGCGCATGGAGTACCTTCTCAAACTGGCGCATGGAGTACCTTCTCGAACTGGCGCATGGAGTACCTTCTCAAACTGGCGCATGGGGTACCTTCTCGAACTGGCGCATGGAGTACCTTCTCGAACTGGCGCATGGGGTACCTTCTCAAACTGGCGCATGGAGTACCTTCTCAAACTGGCGCATGGAGTACCTTCTCGAACTGGCGCATGGAGTACCTTCTCGAACTGGCGCATGGAGTACCTTCTCGAACTGGCGCATGGAGTACCTTCTCAAACTGGCGCATGGAGTACCTTCTCAAACTGGAGCATGGAGTACCTTCTCGAACTGGCGCATGGAGTACCTTCTCAAACTGGCGCATGGAGTACCTTCTCGAACTGGCGCATGGGGTACCTTCCCAAACTGGCGCATGGGGTACCTTCTCGAACTGGCGCATGGAGTACCTTCTCAAACTGGCGCATGGGGTACCTTCTCGAACTGGCGCATGGAGTACCTTCTCATACTGGCGCATTGAGTACCTTCTCGAACTGGCGCATGGAGTACCTTCTCGAACTGGCGCCTGGGGTACCTTCTCAAACTGGCGCATGGAGTACCTTCTCGAAATGGCGCATGGAGTACCTTCTTGAACTGGCGCATGGAGTACCTTCTCGAACTGGCGTGTGGGGTACCTTCTCGAACTGGCGCATGGAGTAACTTCTCGAACTGGCGCATGGGGTACCTTCACGAACTGGCGCATGCTGTACGTTCTCGAATTGGCACATGGAGTACCTTCTCAAACTGGCGCATGGGGTACCTTCTCGAACTGGCGCATGGAGTACCTTCTCGAACTGGCGCATGGAGCACCTTCTCGAACTGGCGCATGGAGTACCTTCTCGAACTGGCGCATGGCGTACCTTCTCGAACTGGCACAGGCTGTACATTCTCGAACTGGCGCATGGGGTACCTTCTCGAACTGGCGCATGGTGTACCTTCTCGAACTGGCGCATGGGGTACCTTCTCGAACTGGCGCATGGAGTACCTTCTCGAACTGGCGCATGGGGTACCTTCTCGAACTGGCGCATGGAGTACCTTCTCAAACTGGCGCATGGAGTACCTTCTCGAACTGGCGCATGGAGTACCTTCTCGAACGGGCGCATGGAGTACCTTCTCGAACTGGCGCATGCTGTACATTCTCGAACTGGCGCATGGAGTACCTTCTCGAACTGGCGCATGGGGTACCTTCTCAAACTGGCACAGGCTGTATATTCTCGAACTGGCGCATGGAGTAACTTCTTGAACTGGCGCATGGAGTACCTTCTCGAACTGGCACATGGAGTACCTTCTCGAACTGGCGCATGGCGTACCTTCTCAAACTGGCGCATGGGGTGCCTTCTCAAACTGGCATTGGCTGTACGTTTTCGAACTGGCACATGGGGTACCTTCTCGAATTGGCGCATGGGGTACCTTCTCAAACTGGCATAGGCTGTACGTTCTCGAACTGGCACAGGTGTACCTTCTCGAACTGGCGCATGGAGTACCTTCTCAAACTGGCGCATGGAGTACCTTCCCAAACTGGCGCATGGGGTACCTTCTCGAGCTGGCGCATGGAGTACGTTCTCAAACTGGCGCATGGGGTACCTTCTTGAACTGGCGCATGGAGTACCTTCTCAAACTGGCGCATGGAGTACCTTCCCAAACTGGCGCATGGGGTACCTTCTTGAACTGGCGCATGGAGTACCTTCTCGAACTGGCGCATGGAGTACCTTCATGAACTGGCGCATGCTGTACCTTCTCGAACTGGCGCATGGGGTACCTTCATGAACTGGCGCATGCTGTACGTTATCGAACTGGCGCATGGGGTACACATCTCGAACTGGCGCATGGGGTACCTTCTCAAACTGGCACAGGCTGTACATTCTCGAACTGGCGCATGGAGTACATTCTCGAACTGGCGCATGGGGTACCTCCTCAAACTGGCGCATAGGATACATTCACGAACTGGCGCATGGGGTACCTTCACGAAATGGCGCATAATGTACCTGCTCGAACAGCCACATGCTGTACGTTCTCGAACTGGCGCATGGCGTACCTTCTCGAACTGGTGCATGGAGTACATTCTCGTACTGGCGCATGGGGTACCTTCTCAAACTGGCGCATGGGGTACCTTCTCGAACTGGCGCATGGGGTACCTTCTCAAACTGGCGCATGGAGTACCTTCTCGAACTGGCGCATGGAGTACCTTCTCGAACTGGCGCATGGAGTTCCTTCTCGAACTGGCGCATGGAGTACGTTCTCGTACTGGCGCATGGAGTACCTTCTCAAACTGGCGCATGGAGTACCTTCCCAAACTGGCGCATGGGGTACCTTCTCGAACTGGCGCATGGAGTACCTTCTCGAACTGGCGCATGGAGTACCTTCTCGAACTGGCGCATGGATTACCTTCTCGAACTGGCGCATGGAGTACCTTCTCGAACTGGCGCATGGAGTACGTTCTCGTACTGGCGCATGGAGTACCTTCTCAAACTGGCGCATGGAATACCTTCCCAAACTGGCGCATGGGGTACCTTCTCGAACTGGCGCATGGAGTACCTTCTCAAACTGGCGCATGGGGTACCTTCTCGAACTGGCGCATGGAGTACCTTCTCAAACTGGCGCATGGAGTACCTTCATGAACTGGCGCATGCTGTACCTTCTCGAACTGGCGCATGGGGTACCTTCATGAACTGGCGCATGCTGTACGTTATCGAACTGGCGCATGGGGTACACTCTCGAACTGGCGCATGGGGTACCTTCTCGAACTGGCGCATGGAGTACCTTCTCGAACTGGCGCATGGAGTACCTTCTCGAACTGGCGCATGGAGTACCTTCTCGAACTGGCGCATGGAGTACGTTCTCGAACTGGCGCATGGAGTACCTTCTCAAACTGGCGCATGGAGTACCTTCCCAAACTGGCACATGGGGTACCTTCTTGAACTGGCGCATGGAGTACCTTCTCGAACTGGCGCATGGAGTACCTTCATGAACTGGTGCATGCTGTACGTTATCGAACTGGCGCATGGGGTACACTCTCGAACTGGCGCATGGGGTACCTTCTCAAACTGGCACAGGCTGTACATTCTCGAACTGGCGCATGGAGTACATTCTCGAACTGGCGCATGGGGTACCTCCTCAAACTGGCGCATAGGATACATTCACGAACTGGCGCATGGGGTACCCTCACGAACTGGCGCATAATGTACCTGCTCGAATAGCCACATGCTGTAAGTTCTCGAACTGGCGCATGGCGTACCTTCTCGAACTGGTGCATGGAGTACATTCTCGTACTGGCGCATGGGGTACCTTCTCAAACGGGCACAGGCTGTACTTTCTTGAACTGGCGCATAGAGTACCTTCTCGAACTGGCGCATGAAGTACCTTCTCGAACTGGCGCATGCTGTTGTTCTCGAATTGGCGCATGGGGTACCTTCTCAAACTGGGATAGGCTGTACGTTCTCGAACTGACACATGGGGTACCTTCTCGAACTGACACATGGGGTACCTTCTCGAACTGGCGCATGGAGTACCTTCCCAAACTGGCGCATGGGGTACCTTCTCGAACTGGCGCATGGAGTACCTTCTCAAACTGGCGCATGGGGTACCTTCTCGAACTGGCGCATGGAGTACCTTGTCAAACTGGCGCATGGAGTACTTTCTCGAACTGGCGCATGGAGTACCTTCTCAAACTGGCACAGGCTGTACATTCTCGAACTGGCGCATGCTGTACGTTCTCGAATTGGCACATGGAGTACCTTCTCAAACTGGCGCATGGGGTACCTTCTCGAACTGGCGCATGGAGTACCTTCTCGAACTGGCGCATGGAGCACCTTCTCGAACTGGCGCATGGAGTACCTTCTCGAACTGGCGCATGGCGTACCTTCTCGAACTGGCACAGGCTGTACATTCTCGAACTGGCGCATGGGGTACCTTCTCGAACTGGCGCATGGAGTACCTTCTCGAACTGGCGCATGGGGTACCTTCTCGAACTGGCGCATGGAGTACCTTCTCAAACTGGCGTATGGAGTACCTTCTCGAACTGGCGCATGGAGTACCTTCTCGAACTGGCGCATGGAGTACCTTCTCGAACTGGCGCATGCTGTACATTCTCGAACTGGCGCATGGAGTACCTTCTCGAACTGGCGCATGGGGTACCTTCTCAAACTGGCACAGGCTGTATATTCTCGAACTGGCGCATGGAGTAACTTCTTGAACTGGCGCATGGAGTACCTTCTCGAACTGGCACATGGAGTACCTTCTCGAACTGGCGCATGGGGTGCCTTCTCAAACTGGCATAGGCTGTACGTTTTCGAACTGGCACATGGGGTACCTTCTCGAATTGGCGCATGGGGTACCTTCTCAAACTGGCATAGGCTGTACGTTCTCGAACTGGCACAGGCTGTACCTTCTCGAACTGGCGCATGGAGTACCTTCTCAAACTGGCGCATGGAGTACCTTCCCAAACTGGCGCATGGGGTACCTTCTCGAACTGGCGCATGGAGTACGTTCTCAAACTGGCGCATGGGGTACCTTCTTGAACTGGCGCATGGAGTACCTTCTCAAACTGGCGCATGGAGTACCTTCCCAAACTGGCGCATGGGGTACCTTCTTGAACTGGCGCATGGAGTACCTTCTCGAACTGGCGCATGGAGTACCTTCATGAACTGGCGCATGCTGTACCTTCTCGAACTGGCGCATGGGGTACCTTCATGAACTGGCGCATGCTGTACGTTATCGAACTGGCGCATGGGGTACACATCTCGAACTGGCGCATGGGGTACCTTCTCAAACTGGCACAGGCTGTACATTCTCGAACTGGCGCATGGAGTACATTCTCGAACTGGCGCATGGGGTACCTCCTCAAACTGGCGCATAGGATACATTCACGAACTGGCGCATGGGGTACCTTCACGAAATGGCGCATAATGTACCTGCTCGAACAGCCACATGCTGTACGTTCTCGAACTGGCGCATGGCGTACCTTCTCGAACTGGTGCATGGAGTACATTCTCGTACTGGCGCATGGGGTACCTTCTCAAACTGGCACAGGCTGTACTTTCTTGAACTGGCGCATAGAGTACCTTCTCGAACTGGCGCATGAAGTACCTTCTCGAACTGGCGCATGCTGTTGTTCTCGAATTGGCGCATGGGGTACCTTCTCAAACTGGCATAGGCTGTACGTTCTCGAACTGAAACATGGGGTACCTTCTCGAATTGGTGCATGGGGTACCTTCACAAACTGGCATAGGCTGTACGTTCTCGAACTGGCACAGGCTGTACCTTCTCGAACTGGCGCATGGAGTACCTTCTCAAACTGGCGCATGGAGTACCTTCCCAAACTGGCGCATGGGGTACCTTCTTGAACTGGCGCATGGAGTACCTTCTCAAACTGGCGCATGGGGTACCTTCTCGAACTGGCGCATGGAGTACCTTCTCAAACTGGCGCATGGGGTACCTTCTCGAACTGGCGCATGGGGTACCTTCTCAAACTGGCGCATGGAGTACCTTCTCGAACTGGCGCATGGGGTACCTTCTCGAACTGGCGCATGGAGTACCTTCTCGAACTGGCGCATGGAGTACCTTCTCGAACTGGCGCATGGAGTACCTTCTCGAACTGGCGCATGGAGTTCCTTCTCGAACTGGCGCATGGAGTACGTTCTCGTACTGGCGCATGGAGTACCTTCTCAAACTGGCGCATGGAGTACCTTCCCAAACTGGCGCATGGGGTACCTTCTCGAACTGGCGCATGGAGTACCTTCTCGAACTGGCGCATGGAGTACCTTCTCGAACTGGCGCATGGAGTACCTTCTCGAACTGGCGCATGGAGTACCTTCTCGAACTGGCGCATGGAGTACGTTCTCGTACTGGCGCATGGAGTACCTTCTCAAACTGGCGCATGGAATACCTTCCCAAACTGGCGCATGGGGTACCTTCTCGAACTGGCGCATGGAGTACCTTCTCAAACTGGCGCATGGGGTACCTTCTCGAACTGGCGCATGGAGTACCTTCTCAAACTGGCGCATGGAGTACCTTCATGAACTGGCGCATGCTGTACCTTCTCGAACTGGCGCATGGGGTACCTTCATGAACTGGCGCATGCTGTACGTTATCGAACTGGCGCATGGGGTACACTCTCGAACTGGCGCATGGGGTACCTTCTCGAACTGGCGCATGGAGTACCTTCTCGAACTGGCGCATGGAGTACCTTCTCGAACTGGCGCATGGAGTACCTTCTCGAACTGGCGCATGGAGTACGTTCTCGAACTGGCGCATGGAGTACCTTCTCAAACTGGCGCATGGAGTACCTTCCCAAACTGGCACATGGGGTACCTTCTTGAACTGGCGCATGGAGTACCTTCTCGAACTGGCGCATGGAGTACCTTCATGAACTGGTGCATGCTGTACGTTATCGAACTGGCGCATGGGGTACACTCTCGAACTGGCGCATGGGGTACCTTATCAAACTGGCACAGGCTGTACATTCTCGAACTGGCGCATGGAGTACATTCTCGAACTGGCGCATGGGGTACCTCCTCAAACTGGCGCATAGGATACATTCACGAACTGGCGCATGGGGTACCTTCACGAACTGGCGCATAATGTACCTGCTCGAATAGCCACATGCTGTAAGTTCTCGAACTGGCGCATGGCGTACCTTCTCGAACTGGTGCATGGAGTACATTCTCGTACTGGCGCATGGGGTACCTTCTCAAACTGGCACAGGCTGTACTTTCTTGAACTGGCGCATAGAGTACCTTCTCGAACTGGCGCATGAAGTACCTTCTCAAACTGGGATAGGCTGTACGTTCTCGAACTGACACATGGGGTACCTTCTCGAACTGACACATGGGGTACCTTCTCGAACTGGCGCATGGAGTACCTTCCCAAACTGGCGCATGGGGTACCTTCTCGAACTGGCGCATGGGGTACCTTCTCGAACTGGCGCATGGAGTACCTTCTCGAACTGGCGCATGGAGCACCTTCTCGAACTGGCGCATGGAGTACCTTCTCGAACTGGCGCATGGCGTACCTTCTCGAACTGGCACAGGCTGTACATTCTCGAACTGGCGCATGGGGTACCTTCTCGAACTGGCGCATGGTGTACCTTCTCGAACTGGCGCATGGGGTACCTTCTCGAACTGGCGCATGGAGTACCTTCTCGAACTGGCGCATGGGGTACCTTCTCGAACTGGCGCATGGAGTACCTTCTCAAACTGGCGTATGGAGTACCTTCTCAAACTGGCGCATGGAGTACCTTCTCGAACTGGCGCATGGAGTACCTTCTCGAACTGGCGCATGGAGTACCTTCTCGAACTGGCGCATGCTGTACATTCTCGAACTGGCGCATGGAGTACCTTCTCGAACTGGCGCATGGGGTACCTTCTCAAACTGGCACAGGCTGTATATTCTCGAACTGGCGCATGGAGTAACTTCTTGAACTGGCGCATGGAGTACCTTCTCGAACTGGCACATGGAGTACCTTCTCGAACTGGCGCATGGCGTACCTTCTCAAACTGGCGCATGGGGTGCCTTCTCAAACTGGCATAGGCTGTACGTTTTCGAACTGGCACATGGGGTACCTTCTCGAATTGGCGCATGGGGTACCTTCTCAAACTGGCATAGGCTGTACGTTCTCGAACTGGCACAGGCTGTACCTTCACGAACTGGCGCATGGAGTACCTTCTCAAACTGGCGCATGGAGTACCTTCCCAAACAGGCGCATGGGGTACCTTCTCGAACTGGCGCATGGAGTACCTTCTCAAACTGGCGCATGGAGTACCTTCCCAAACTGGCGCATGGAGTACCTTCTCGAACTGGCGCATGGAGTACCTTCTCGAACTGGCGCATGGAGTACGTTCTCGTACTGGCGCATGGAGTACCTTCTCAAACTGGCGCATGGAATACCTTCCCAAACTGGCGCATGGGGTACCTTCTCGAACTGGCGCATGGAGTACCTTCTCAAACTGGCGCATGGGGTACCTTCTCGAACTGGCGCATGGGGTACCTTCTCGAACTGGCGCATGGAGTACCTTCTCAAACTGGCGCATGGAGTACCTTCATGAACTGGCGCATGCTGTACCTTCTCGAACTGGCGCATGGAGTACGTTCTCGAACTGGCGCATGGAGTACCTTCTCAAACTGGCGCATGGAGTACCTTCCCAAACTGGCACATGGGGTACCTTCTTGAACTGGCGCATGGAGTACCTTCTCGAACTGGCGCATGGAGTACCTTCATGAACTGGTGCATGCTGTACGTTATCGAACTGGCGCATGGGGTACACTCTCGAACTGGCGCATGGGGTACCTTCTCAAACTGGCACAGGCTGTACATTCTCGAACTGGCGCATGGAGTACATTCTCGAACTGGCGCATGGGGTACCTCCTCAAACTGGCGCATAGGATACATTCACGAACTGGCGCATGGGGTACCCTCACGAACTGGCGCATAATGTACCTGCTCAAATAGCCACATGCTGTAAGTTCTCGAACTGGCGCATGGCGTACCTTCTCGAACTGGTGCATGGAGTACATTCTCGTACTGACGCATGGGGTACCTTCTCAAACTGGCACAGGCTGTACTTTCTTGAACTGGCGCATAGAGTACCTTCTCGAACTGGCGCATGCTGTTGTTCTCGAATTGGCGCATGGGGTACCTTCTCAAACTGGGATAGGCTGTACGTTCTCGAACTGACACATGGGGTACCTTCTCGAACTGACACATGGGGTACCTTCTCGAACTGGCGCATGGAGTACCTTCCCAAACTGGCGCATGGGGTACCTTCTCGAACTGGCGCTTGGAGTACCTTCTCAAACTGGCGCATGGGGTACCTTCTCGAACTGGCGCATGGAGTACCTTGTCAAACTGGCGCATGGAGTACCTTCTCGAACTGGCGCATGGAGTACCTTCTCAAACTGGCACATGGGGTACCTTCTCGAACTGGCGCATGGAGTACCTTCTCGAACTGGCGCATGGGGTACCTTCTCAAACTGGCACAGGCTGTACATTCTCGAACTGGCGCATGGAGTACATTCTCGAACTGGCGCATGGGGTACCTCCTCAAACTGGCGCATAGGATACATTCACGAACTGGCGCATGGGGTACCTTCACGAAATGGCGCATAATGTACCTGCTCGAACAGCCACATGCTGTACGTTCTCGAACTGGCGCATGGCGTACCTTCTCGAACTGGTGCATGGAGTACATTCTCGTACTGGCGCATGGGGTACCTTCTCAAACTGGCATAGGCTGTACGTTCTCGAACTGGCACAGGCTGTACCTTCTCGAACTGGCGCATGGAGTACCTTCTCAAACTGGCGCATGGAGTACCTTCCCAAACTGGTGCATGGGGTACCTTCTTGAACTGGCGCATGGAGTACCTTCTCAAACTGGCGCATGGGGTACCTTCTCGAACTGGCGCATGGATTACCTTCTCAAACTGGCGCATGGGGTACCTTCTCGAACTGGCGCATGGGGTACCTTCTCAAACTGGCGCATGGAGTACCTTCTCGAACTGGCGCATGGAGTACCTTCTCGAACTGGCGCATGGAGTTCCTTCTCGAACTGGCGCATGGAGTACGTTCTCGTACTGGCGCATGGAGTACCTTCTCAAACTGGCGCATGGAGTACCTTCCCAAACTGGCGCATGGGGTACCTTCTCGAACTGGCGCATGGAGTACCTTCTCGAACTGGCG
Organism: Squalus acanthias; assembly: GCA_030390025.1. NCBI lineage: Eukaryota > Metazoa > Chordata > Chondrichthyes > Squaliformes > Squalidae > Squalus > Squalus acanthias. Next base: position 76,343,806 of record CM059429.1, on the reverse strand, counting down.
CATGGAGTACCTTCTCGAACTGGCGCATGGATTACCTTCTCGAACTGGCGCATGGAGTACCTTCTCGAACTGGCGCATGGAGTACGTTCTCGTACTGGCGCATGGAGTACCTTCTCAAACTGGCGCATGGAATACCTTCCCAAACTGGCGCATGGGGTACCTTCTCGAACTGGCGCATGGAGTACCTTCTCAAACTGGCGCATGGGGTACCTTCTCGAACTGGCGCATGGAGTACCTTCTCAAACTGGCGCATGGAGTACCTTCATGAACTGGCGCATGCTGTACCTTCTCGAACTGGCGCATGGGGTACCTTCATGAACTGGCGCATGCTGTACGTTATCGAACTGGCGCATGGGGTACACTCTCGAACTGGCGCATGGGGTACCTTCTCGAACTGGCGCATGGAGTACCTTCTCGAACTGGCGCATGGAGTACCTTCTCGAACTGGCGCATGGAGTACCTTCTCGAACTGGCGCATGGAGTACGTTCTCGAACTGGCGCATGGAGTACCTTCTCAAACTGGCGCATGGAGTACCTTCCCAAACTGGCACATGGGGTACCTTCTTGAACTGGCGCATGGAGTACCTTCTCGAACTGGCGCATGGAGTACCTTCATGAACTGGTGCATGCTGTACGTTATCGAACTGGCGCATGGGGTACACTCTCGAACTGGCGCATGGGGTACCTTCTCAAACTGGCACAGGCTGTACATTCTCGAACTGGCGCATGGAGTACATTCTCGAACTGGCGCATGGGGTACCTCCTCAAACTGGCGCATAGGATACATTCACGAACTGGCGCATGGGGTACCCTCACGAACTGGCGCATAATGTACCTGCTCGAATAGCCACATGCTGTAAGTTCTCGAACTGGCGCATGGCGTACCTTCTCGAACTGGTGCATGGAGTACATTCTCGTACTGGCGCATGGGGTACCTTCTCAAACGGGCACAGGCTGTACTTTCTTGAACTGGCGCATAGAGTACCTTCTCGAACTGGCGCATGAAGTACCTTCTCGAACTGGCGCATGCTGTTGTTCTCGAATTGGCGCATGGGGTACCTTCTCAAACTGGGATAGGCTGTACGTTCTCGAACTGACACATGGGGTACCTTCTCGAACTGACACATGGGGTACCTTCTCGAACTGGCGCATGGAGTACCTTCCCAAACTGGCGCATGGGGTACCTTCTCGAACTGGCGCATGGAGTACCTTCTCAAACTGGCGCATGGGGTACCTTCTCGAACTGGCGCATGGAGTACCTTGTCAAACTGGCGCATGGAGTACTTTCTCGAACTGGCGCATGGAGTACCTTCTCAAACTGGCACAGGCTGTACATTCTCGAACTGGCGCATGCTGTACGTTCTCGAATTGGCACATGGAGTACCTTCTCAAACTGGCGCATGGGGTACCTTCTCGAACTGGCGCATGGAGTACCTTCTCGAACTGGCGCATGGAGCACCTTCTCGAACTGGCGCATGGAGTACCTTCTCGAACTGGCGCATGGCGTACCTTCTCGAACTGGCACAGGCTGTACATTCTCGAACTGGCGCATGGGGTACCTTCTCGAACTGGCGCATGGAGTACCTTCTCGAACTGGCGCATGGGGTACCTTCTCGAACTGGCGCATGGAGTACCTTCTCAAACTGGCGTATGGAGTACCTTCTCGAACTGGCGCATGGAGTACCTTCTCGAACTGGCGCATGGAGTACCTTCTCGAACTGGCGCATGCTGTACATTCTCGAACTGGCGCATGGAGTACCTTCTCGAACTGGCGCATGGGGTACCTTCTCAAACTGGCACAGGCTGTATATTCTCGAACTGGCGCATGGAGTAACTTCTTGAACTGGCGCATGGAGTACCTTCTCGAACTGGCACATGGAGTACCTTCTCGAACTGGCGCATGGGGTGCCTTCTCAAACTGGCATAGGCTGTACGTTTTCGAACTGGCACATGGGGTACCTTCTCGAATTGGCGCATGGGGTACCTTCTCAAACTGGCATAGGCTGTACGTTCTCGAACTGGCACAGGCTGTACCTTCTCGAACTGGCGCATGGAGTACCTTCTCAAACTGGCGCATGGAGTACCTTCCCAAACTGGCGCATGGGGTACCTTCTCGAACTGGCGCATGGAGTACGTTCTCAAACTGGCGCATGGGGTACCTTCTTGAACTGGCGCATGGAGTACCTTCTCAAACTGGCGCATGGAGTACCTTCCCAAACTGGCGCATGGGGTACCTTCTTGAACTGGCGCATGGAGTACCTTCTCGAACTGGCGCATGGAGTACCTTCATGAACTGGCGCATGCTGTACCTTCTCGAACTGGCGCATGGGGTACCTTCATGAACTGGCGCATGCTGTACGTTATCGAACTGGCGCATGGGGTACACATCTCGAACTGGCGCATGGGGTACCTTCTCAAACTGGCACAGGCTGTACATTCTCGAACTGGCGCATGGAGTACATTCTCGAACTGGCGCATGGGGTACCTCCTCAAACTGGCGCATAGGATACATTCACGAACTGGCGCATGGGGTACCTTCACGAAATGGCGCATAATGTACCTGCTCGAACAGCCACATGCTGTACGTTCTCGAACTGGCGCATGGCGTACCTTCTCGAACTGGTGCATGGAGTACATTCTCGTACTGGCGCATGGGGTACCTTCTCAAACTGGCACAGGCTGTACTTTCTTGAACTGGCGCATAGAGTACCTTCTCGAACTGGCGCATGAAGTACCTTCTCGAACTGGCGCATGCTGTTGTTCTCGAATTGGCGCATGGGGTACCTTCTCAAACTGGCATAGGCTGTACGTTCTCGAACTGAAACATGGGGTACCTTCTCGAATTGGTGCATGGGGTACCTTCACAAACTGGCATAGGCTGTACGTTCTCGAACTGGCACAGGCTGTACCTTCTCGAACTGGCGCATGGAGTACCTTCTCAAACTGGCGCATGGAGTACCTTCCCAAACTGGCGCATGGGGTACCTTCTTGAACTGGCGCATGGAGTACCTTCTCAAACTGGCGCATGGGGTACCTTCTCGAACTGGCGCATGGAGTACCTTCTCAAACTGGCGCATGGGGTACCTTCTCGAACTGGCGCATGGGGTACCTTCTCAAACTGGCGCATGGAGTACCTTCTCGAACTGGCGCATGGGGTACCTTCTCGAACTGGCGCATGGAGTACCTTCTCGAACTGGCGCATGGAGTACCTTCTCGAACTGGCGCATGGAGTACCTTCTCGAACTGGCGCATGGAGTTCCTTCTCGAACTGGCGCATGGAGTACGTTCTCGTACTGGCGCATGGAGTACCTTCTCAAACTGGCGCATGGAGTACCTTCCCAAACTGGCGCATGGGGTACCTTCTCGAACTGGCGCATGGAGTACCTTCTCGAACTGGCGCATGGAGTACCTTCTCGAACTGGCGCATGGAGTACCTTCTCGAACTGGCGCATGGAGTACCTTCTCGAACTGGCGCATGGAGTACGTTCTCGTACTGGCGCATGGAGTACCTTCTCAAACTGGCGCATGGAATACCTTCCCAAACTGGCGCATGGGGTACCTTCTCGAACTGGCGCATGGAGTACCTTCTCAAACTGGCGCATGGGGTACCTTCTCGAACTGGCGCATGGAGTACCTTCTCAAACTGGCGCATGGAGTACCTTCATGAACTGGCGCATGCTGTACCTTCTCGAACTGGCGCATGGGGTACCTTCATGAACTGGCGCATGCTGTACGTTATCGAACTGGCGCATGGGGTACACTCTCGAACTGGCGCATGGGGTACCTTCTCGAACTGGCGCATGGAGTACCTTCTCGAACTGGCGCATGGAGTACCTTCTCGAACTGGCGCATGGAGTACCTTCTCGAACTGGCGCATGGAGTACGTTCTCGAACTGGCGCATGGAGTACCTTCTCAAACTGGCGCATGGAGTACCTTCCCAAACTGGCACATGGGGTACCTTCTTGAACTGGCGCATGGAGTACCTTCTCGAACTGGCGCATGGAGTACCTTCATGAACTGGTGCATGCTGTACGTTATCGAACTGGCGCATGGGGTACACTCTCGAACTGGCGCATGGGGTACCTTCTCAAACTGGCACAGGCTGTACATTCTCGAACTGGCGCATGGAGTACATTCTCGAACTGGCGCATGGGGTACCTCCTCAAACTGGCGCATAGGATACATTCACGAACTGGCGCATGGGGTACCTTCACGAACTGGCGCATAATGTACCTGCTCGAATAGCCACATGCTGTAAGTTCTCGAACTGGCGCATGGCGTACCTTCTCGAACTGGTGCATGGAGTACATTCTCGTACTGGCGCATGGGGTACCTTCTCAAACTGGCACAGGCTGTACTTTCTTGAACTGGCGCATAGAGTACCTTCTCGAACTGGCGCATGAAGTACCTTCTCGAACTGGCGCATGCTGTTGTTCTCGAATTGGCGCATGGGGTACCTTCTCAAACTGGGATAGGCTGTACGTTCTCGAACTGACACATGGGGTACCTTCTCGAACTGACACATGGGGTACCTTCTCGAACTGGCGCATGGAGTACCTTCCCAAACTGGCGCATGGGGTACCTTCTCGAACTGGCGCATGGGGTACCTTCTCGAACTGGCGCATGGAGTACCTTCTCGAACTGGCGCATGGAGCACCTTCTCGAACTGGCGCATGGAGTACCTTCTCGAACTGGCGCATGGCGTACCTTCTCGAACTGGCACAGGCTGTACATTCTCGAACTGGCGCATGGGGTACCTTCTCGAACTGGCGCATGGTGTACCTTCTCGAACTGGCGCATGGGGTACCTTCTCGAACTGGCGCATGGAGTACCTTCTCGAACTGGCGCATGGGGTACCTTCTCGAACTGGCGCATGGAGTACCTTCTCAAACTGGCGTATGGAGTACCTTCTCAAACTGGCGCATGGAGTACCTTCTCGAACTGGCGCATGGAGTACCTTCTCGAACTGGCGCATGGAGTAGCTTCTCGAACTGGCGCATGCTGTACATTCTCGAACTGGCGCATGGAGTACCTTCTCGAACTGGCGCATGGGGTACCTTCTCAAACTGGCACAGGCTGTATATTCTCGAACTGGCGCATGGAGTAACTTCTTGAACTGGCGCATGGAGTACCTTCTCGAACTGGCACATGGAGTACCTTCTCGAACTGGCGCATGGCGTACCTTCTCAAACTGGCGCATGGGGTGCCTTCTCAAACTGGCATAGGCTGTACGTTTTCGAACTGGCACATGGGGTACCTTCTCGAATTGGCGCATGGGGTACCTTCTCAAACTGGCATAGGCTGTACGTTCTCGAACTGGCACAGGCTGTACCTTCACGAACTGGCGCATGGAGTACCTTCTCAAACTGGCGCATGGAGTACCTTCCCAAACAGGCGCATGGGGTACCTTCTCGAACTGGCGCATGGAGTACCTTCTCAAACTGGCGCATGGAGTACCTTCCCAAACTGGCGCATGGAGTACCTTCTCGAACTGGCGCATGGAGTACCTTCTCGAACTGGCGCATGGAGTACGTTCTCGTACTGGCGCATGGAGTACCTTCTCAAACTGGCGCATGGAATACCTTCCCAAACTGGCGCATGGGGTACCTTCTCGAACTGGCGCATGGAGTACCTTCTCAAACTGGCGCATGGGGTACCTTCTCGAACTGGCGCATGGGGTACCTTCTCGAACTGGCGCATGGAGTACCTTCTCAAACTGGCGCATGGAGTACCTTCATGAACTGGCGCATGCTGTACCTTCTCGAACTGGCGCATGGGGTACCTTCATGAACTGGCGCATGCTGTACGTTATCGAACTGGCGCATGGGGTACACTCTCGAACTGGCGCATGGGGTACCTTCTCGAACTGGCGCATGGAGTACCTTCTCGAACTGGCGCATGGAGTACCTTCTCGAACTGGCGCATGGAGTACCTTCTCGAACTGGCGCATGGAGTACGTTCTCGAACTGGCGCATGGAGTACCTTCTCAAACTGGCGCATGGAGTACCTTCCCAAACTGGCACATGGGGTACCTTCTTGAACTGGCGCATGGAGTACCTTCTCGAACTGGCGCATGGAGTACCTTCATGAACTGGTGCATGCTGTACGTTATCGAACTGGCGCATGGGGTACACTCTCGAACTGGCGCATGGGGTACCTTCTCAAACTGGCACAGGCTGTACATTCTCGAACTGGCGCATGGAGTACATTCTCGAACTGGCGCATGGGGTACCTCCTCAAACTGGCGCATAGGATACATTCACGAACTGGCGCATGGGGTACCCTCACGAACTGGCGCATAATGTACCTGCTCGAATAGCCACATGCTGTAAGTTCTCGAACTGGCGCATGGCGTACCTTCTCGAACTGGTGCATGGAGTACATTCTCGTACTGGCGCATGGGGTACCTTCTCAAACGGGCACAGGCTGTACTTTCTTGAACTGGCGCATAGAGTACCTTCTCGAACTGGCGCATGAAGTACCTTCTCGAACTGGCGCATGCTGTTGTTCTCGAATTGGCGCATGGGGTACCTTCTCAAACTGGGATAGGCTGTACGTTCTCGAACTGACACATGGGGTACCTTCTCGAACTGACACATGGGGTACCTTCTCGAACTGGCGCATGGAGTACCTTCCCAAACTGGCGCATGGGGTACCTTCTCGAACTGGCGCATGGAGTACCTTCTCAAACTGGCGCATGGGGTACCTTCTCGAACTGGCGCATGGAGTACCTTGTCAAACTGGCGCATGGAGTACTTTCTCGAACTGGCGCGTGGAGTACCTTCTCAAACTGGCACAGGCTGTACATTCTCGAACTGGCGCATGCTGTACGTTCTCGAATTGGCACATGGAGTACCTTCTCAAACTGGCGCATGGGGTACCTTCTCGAACTGGCGCATGGAGTACCTTCTCGAACTGGCGCATGGAGCACCTTCTCGAACTGGCGCATGGAGTACCTTCTCGAACTGGCGCATGGCGTACCTTCTCGAACTGGCACAGGCTGTACATTCTCGAACTGGCGCATGGGGTACCTTCTCGAACTGGCGCATGGAGTACCTTCTCGAACTGGCGCATGGGGTACCTTCTCGAACTGGCGCATGGAGTACCTTCTCAAACTGGCGTATGGAGTACCTTCTCGAACTGGCGCATGGAGTACCTTCTCGAACTGGCGCATGGAGTACCTTCTCGAACTGGCGCATGCTGTACATTCTCGAACTGGCGCATGGAGTACCTTCTCGAACTGGCGCATGGGGTACCTTCTCAAACTGGCACAGGCTGTATATTCTCGAACTGGCGCATGGAGTAACTTCTTGAACTGGCGCATGGAGTACCTTCTCGAACTGGCACATGGAGTACCTTCTCGAACTGGCGCATGGGGTGCCTTCTCAAACTGGCATAGGCTGTACGTTTTCGAACTGGCACATGGGGTACCTTCTCGAATTGGCGCATGGGGTACCTTCTCAAACTGGCATAGGCTGTACGTTCTCGAACTGGCACAGGCTGTACCTTCTCGAACTGGCGCATGGAGTACCTTCTCAAACTGGCGCATGGAGTACCTTCCCAAACTGGCGCATGGGGTACCTTCTCGAACTGGCGCATGGAGTACGTTCTCAAACTGGCGCATGGGGTACCTTCTTGAACTGGCGCATGGAGTACCTTCTCAAACTGGCGCATGGAGTACCTTCCCAAACTGGCGCATGGGGTACCTTCTTGAACTGGCGCATGGAGTACCTTCTCGAACTGGCGCATGGAGTACCTTCATGAACTGGCGCATGCTGTACCTTCTCGAACTGGCGCATGGGGTACCTTCATGAACTGGCGCATGCTGTACGTTATCGAACTGGCGCATGGGGTACACATCTCGAACTGGCGCATGGGGTACCTTCTCAAACTGGCACAGGCTGTACATTCTCGAACTGGCGCATGGAGTACATTCTCGAACTGGCGCATGGGGTACCTCCTCAAACTGGCGCATAGGATACATTCACGAACTGGCGCATGGGGTACCTTCACGAAATGGCGCATAATGTACCTGCTCGAACAGCCACATGCTGTACGTTCTCGAACTGGCGCATGGCGTACCTTCTCGAACTGGTGCATGGAGTACATTCTCGTACTGGCGCATGGGGTACCTTCTCAAACTGGCACAGGCTGTACTTTCTTGAACTGGCGCATAGAGTACCTTCTCGAACTGGCGCATGAAGTACCTTCTCGAACTGGCGCATGCTGTTGTTCTCGAATTGGCGTATGGGGTACCTTCTCAAACTGGCATAGGCTGTACGTTCTCGAACTGAAACATGGGGTACCTTCTCGAATTGGTGCATGGGGTACCTTCACAAACTGGCATAGGCTGTACGTTCTCGAACTGGCACAGGCTGTACCTTCTCGAACTGGCGCATGGAGTACCTTCTCAAACTGGCGCATGGAGTACCTTCCCAAACTGGCGCATGGGGTACCTTCTTGAACTGGCGCATGGAGTACCTTCTCAAACTGGCGCATGGGGTACCTTCTCGAACTGGCGCATGGAGTACCTTCTCAAACTGGCGCATGGGGTACCTTCTCGAACTGGCGCATGGGGTACCTTCTCAAACTGGCGCATGGAGTACCTTCTCGAACTGGCGCATGGGGTACCTTCTCGAACTGGCGCATGGAGTACCTTCTCGAACTGGCGCATGGAGTACCTTCTCGAACTGGCGCATGGAGTACCTTCTCGAACTGGCGCATGGAGTTCCTTCTCGAACTGGCGCATGGAGTACGTTCTCGTACTGGCGCATGGAGTACCTTCTCAAACTGGCGCATGGAGTACCTTCCCAAACTGGCGCATGGGGTACCTTCTCGAACTGGCGCATGGAGTACCTTCTCGAACTGGCGCATGGAGTACCTTCTCGAACTGGCGCATGGAGTACCTTCTCGAACTGGCGCATGGAGTACCTTCTCGAACTGGCGCATGGAGTACGTTCTCGTACTGGCGCATGGAGTACCTTCTCAAACTGGCGCATGGAATACCTTCCCAAACTGGCGCATGGGGTACCTTCTCGAACTGGCGCATGGAGTACCTTCTCAAACTGGCGCATGGGGTACCTTCTCGAACTGGCGCATGGAGTACCTTCTCAAACTGGCGCATGGAGTACCTTCATGAACTGGCGCATGCTGTACCTTCTCGAACTGGCGCATGGGGTACCTTCATGAACTGGCGCATGCTGTACGTTATCGAACTGGCGCATGGGGTACACTCTCGAACTGGCGCATGGGGTACCTTCTCGAACTGGCGCATGGAGTACCTTCTCGAACTGGCGCATGGAGTACCTTCTCGAACTGGCGCATGGAGTACCTTCTCGAACTGGCGCATGGAGTACGTTCTCGAACTGGCGCATGGAGTACCTTCTCAAACTGGCGCATGGAGTACCTTCCCAAACTGGCACATGGGGTACCTTCATGAACTGGCGCATGGAGTACCTTCTCGAACTGGCGCATGGAGTACCTTCATGAACTGGTGCATGCTGTACGTTATCGAACTGGCGCATGGGGTACACTCTCGAACTGGCGCATGGGGTACCTTCTCAAACTGGCACAGGCTGTACATTCTCGAACTGGCGCATGGAGTACATTCTCGAACTGGCGCATGGGGTACCTCCTCAAACTGGCGCATAGGATACATTCACGAACTGGCGCATGGGGTACCTTCACGAACTGGCGCATAATGTACCTGCTCGAATAGCCACATGCTGTAAGTTCTCGAACTGGCGCATGGCGTACCTTCTCGAACTGGTGCATGGAGTACATTCTCGTACTGGCGCATGGGGTACCTTCTCAAACTGGCACAGGCTGTACTTTCTTGAACTGGCGCATAGAGTACCTTCTCGAACTGGCGCATGAAGTACCTTCTCGAACTGGCGCATGCTGTTGTTCTCGAATTGGCGCATGGGGTACCTTCTCAAACTGGGATAGGCTGTACGTTCTCGAACTGACACATGGGGTACCTTCTCGAACTGACACATGGGGTACCTTCTCGAACTGGCGCATGGAGTACCTTCCCAAACTGGCGCATGGGGTACCTTCTCGAACTGGCGCATGGGGTACCTTCTCGAACTGGCGCATGGAGTACCTTCTCGAACTGGCGCATGGAGCACCTTCTCGAACTGGCGCATGGAGTACCTTCTCGAACTGGCGCATGGCGTACCTTCTCGAACTGGCACAGGCTGTACATTCTCGAACTGGCGCATGGGGTACCTTCTCGAACTGGCGCATGGTGTACCTTCTCGAACTGGCGCATGGGGTACCTTCTCGAACTGGCGCATGGAGTACCTTCTCGAACTGGCGCATGGGGTACCTTCTCGAACTGGCGCATGGAGTACCTTCTCAAACTGGCGTATGGAGTACCTTCTCAAACTGGCGCATGGAGTACCTTCTCGAACTGGCGCATGGAGTACCTTCTCGAACTGGCGCATGGAGTACCTTCTCGAACTGGCGCATGCTGTACATTCTCGAACTGGCGCATGGAGTACCTTCTCGAACTGGCGCATGGGGTACCTTCTCAAACTGGCACAGGCTGTATATTCTCGAACTGGCGCATGGAGTAACTTCTTGAACTGGCGCATGGAGTACCTTCTCGAACTGGCACATGGAGTACCTTCTCGAACTGGCGCATGGCGTACCTTCTCAAACTGGCGCATGGGGTGCCTTCTCAAACTGGCATAGGCTGTACGTTTTCGAACTGGCACATGGGGTACCTTCTCGAATTGGCGCATGGGGTACCTTCTCAAACTGGCATAGGCTGTACGTTCTCGAACTGGCACAGGCTGTACCTTCACGAACTGGCGCATGGAGTACCTTCTCAAACTGGCGCATGGAGTACCTTCCCAAACAGGCGCATGGGGTACCTTCTCGAACTGGCGCATGGAGTACCTTCTCAAACTGGCGCATGGAGTACCTTCCCAAACTGGCGCATGGAGTACCTTCTCGAACTGGCGCATGGAGTACCTTCTCGAACTGGCGCATGGAGTACGTTCTCGTACTGGCGCATGGAGTACCTTCTCAAACTGGCGCATGGAATACCTTCCCAAACTGGCGCATGGGGTACCTTCTCGAACTGGCGCATGGAGTACCTTCTCAAACTGGCGCATGGGGTACCTTCTCGAACTGGCGCATGGGGTACCTTCTCGAACTGGCGCATGGAGTACCTTCTCAAACTGGCGCATGGAGTACCTTCATGAACTGGCGCATGCTGTACCTTCTCGAACTGGCGCATGGGGTACCTTCATGAACTGGCGCATGCTGTACGTTATCGAACTGGCGCATGGGGTACACTCTCGAACTGGCGCATGGGGTACCTTCTCGAACTGGCGCATGGAGTACCTTCTCGAACTGGCGCATGGAGTACCTTCTCGAACTGGCGCATGGAGTACCTTCTCGAACTGGCGCATGGAGTACGTTCTCGAACTGGCGCATGGAGTACCTTCTCAAACTGGCGCATGGAGTACCTTCCCAAACTGGCACATGGGGTACCTTCTTGAACTGGCGCATGGAGTACCTTCTCGAACTGGCGCATGGAGTACCTTCATGAACTGGTGCATGCTGTACGTTATCGAACTGGCGCATGGGGTACACTCTCGAACTGGCGCATGGGGTACCTTCTCAAACTGGCACAGGCTGTACATTCTCGAACTGGCGCATGGAGTACATTCTCGAACTGGCGCATGGGGTACCTCCTCAAACTGGCGCATAGGATACATTCACGAACTGGCGCATGGGGTACCCTCACGAACTGGCGCATAATGTACCTGCTCAAATAGCCACATGCTGTAAGTTCTCGAACTGGCGCATGGCGTACCTTCTCGAACTGGTGCATGGAGTACATTCTCGTACTGACGCATGGGGTACCTTCTCAAACTGGCACAGGCTGTACTTTCTTGAACTGGCGCATAGAGTACCTTCTCGAACTGGCGCATGCTGTTGTTCTCGAATTGGCGCATGGGGTACCTTCTCAAACTGGGATAGGCTGTACGTTCTCGAACTGACACATGGGGTACCTTCTCGAACTGACACATGGGGTACCTTCTCGAACTGGCGCATGGAGTACCTTCCCAAACTGGCGCATGGGGTACCTTCTCGAACTGGCGCATGGAGTACCTTCTCAAACTGGCGCATGGGGTACCTTCTCGAACTGGCGCATGGAGTACCTTGTCAAACTGGCGCATGGAGTACCTTCTCGAACTGGCGCATGGAGTACCTTCTCAAACTGGCACATGGGGTACCTTCTCGAACTGGCGCATGGAGTACCTTCTCGAACTGGCGCATGGAGTACCTTCTCAAACTGGCACAGGCTGTACATTCTCGAACTGGCGCATGGAGTACCTTCACGAACTGGCGCATGGAGTACCTTCTCGAACTGGCGCATGGAGTACCTTCTCGAACTGGCGCATGGAGTACCTTCTCGAACTGGCGCATGGAGTACCTTCTCAAACTGGCGCATGGAGTACCTTCTCGAACTGGCGCATGGAGTACCTTCTCAAACTGGCACAGGCTGTACATTCTCGAACTGGCGCATGGAGTACCTTCACGAACTGGCGCATGGAGTACCTTCTCGAACTGGCGCATGGAGTACCTTCTCGAACTGGCGCATGGGGTACCTTCTCGAACTGGCGCATGGAGTACCTTCTCGAACTGGTGCATGGAGTACCTTCTCGAACTGGCGCATGGAGTACCTTCTCGAACTGGCGCATGGAGTACCTTCTCGAACTGGCGCATGGAGTACCTTCTCAAACTGGCACAGGCTGTACATTCTCGAACTGGCGCATGGAGTACCTTCACGAACTGGCGCATGGAGTACCTTCTCGAACTGGCGCATGGAGTACCTTCTCGAACTGGCGCATGGGGTACCTTCTCGAACTGGCGCATGGAGTACCTTCTCGAACTGGCGCATGGAGTACCTTCTCGAACTGGCGCATGGAGTACCTTCTCGAACTGGCGCATGGAGTACCTTCTCGAACTGGCGCATGGAGTACCTTCTCGAACTGGCGCATGGGGTACCTTCTCGAACTGGCGCATGGAGTACCTTCTCAAACTGGCACAGGCTGTACATTCTCGAACTGGCGCATGGAGTACCTTCATGAACTGGCGCATGGAGTACCTTCTCGAACTGGCACAGGCTGTACATTCTCGAACTGGCGCATGGAGTACCTTCACGAACTGGCGCATGGAGTTCCTTCTCGAACTGGCACAGGCTGTACCTTCTCGAACTGGCGCATGGAGTACCTTCTCGAACTGGCACAGGCTGTACCTTCACGAACTGGCGCATGGAGTACCTTCTCGAACTGGCACATGGAGTACCTTCTCGAACTGGCGCATGGAGTACCTTCTCGAACTGGCGCATGGAGTACCTTCTCGAACTGGCACATGGAGTACCTTCACGAACTGGCGCATGGAGTACCTTCTCGAACTGGCACATGGAGTACCTTCTCGAACTGGCGCATGGAGTACCTTCTCGAACTGGCGCATGGGGTACCTTCTCGAACTGGCGCATGGAGTACCTTCTCGAACTGGCGCATGGGGTACCTTCTCGAACTGGCGCATGGAGTACCTTCTCAAACTGGCGTATGGAGTACCTTCTCAAACTGGCGCATGGAGTACCTTCTCGAACTGGCGCATGGAGTACCTTCTCGAACTGGCGCATGGGGTACCTTCACGAACTGGCGCATGCTGTACGTTCTCAAATTGGCACATGGGGTACACTCTCGAACTGGCGCATGGAGTAACTTCTTGAACTGGCGCATGGAGTACCTTCTCGAACTGGCACATGGGGTACCTTCTCATACTGGCGCATGGGGTACCTTCTCGAAATGGCGCATGGGGTACCTTCTCGAAATGGCGCTTGGAGTACCTTCTCATACTAAGTTACTCTGCTGTTAACCTGACGTAACACTTCCTTTGAAACAGCACACTGAGGAATTTAATACGAGTGTATCAAATCTCAAGGGAGCAACACTGGTCGGAAAATCAACCCCCATCACAACATTTACGGGCCGATTTTCCATTACATAAAGAGGGTTCACACCACAAGTGTAGTTTCCCACTATCATCACCAATGTGTACCAATAGCTTCCCCTCTAATATCCTGGTCTCTCCATGCCACTCCCACCCTAGAGCACTTTGCTTTTTATTCCTTTGCTGTCCACACTTGGGTTGCCCAGTAAGGGGGTGATGGCAAAGTGACACTCATGGAGGGTTTGGGGCTGGTGGCGTGTCTGATGAGGTGTGTGTGTGTGTGGTGTATCTGTGTGTGTGTATGGTGGCATGCCTGAAGAACGATGTATATGTGTGTACAATCACTACAGCATTGAAGGCCATTCAGCCTATCTTGTCTGGGCTCGCTCCTCAACGGGAGTTGTCTCCTCTTATTCCATTCCCCTGCTTTTTCTCTGCACCCTTCTATATTCTTACTTGTCAAATAATTGTACAACTGCCTTTAAAATAACTATATACCTCAATAGTACGATAACATTTCATGTTCCTCTAACCCTCTTGGTGAAAATATATCTTCTGAGTTCTCCTTTCATTCTTACAGTGATAATCCTCAGTCTGTGCCCCCTTACTGTCGATTCACCAACCATTAGACAAATCTTTCACAATTTACACTTTCATAATTTGAAAACCTCCATTCCACCCCTCTTAACCTCCTCTGTCCCAGAGAAACAGCCACAATCTTTCGAGCCTTTCTTCAGAACTATCACCTCTCAACCCTGGTGTCATTTTGTGTGTTTAAATGAACAGAAACAAATGTATTCAAACATTGGATGTTTTTCTACGTTAAAGGCGCTGTATAAATCCAAGTTGTTACGTTTCTCAATTTGCTAAATTACATTTTGAATTAAACTATTGTGATCACTATGGGGAGCCTTTGAGTTGCAGTTTTAACACTGACACACAAGGGTAAATTCTGTGAAACCCCTGGCCCATCCCTAGTAGGGCCTCCAACACACCTAGCTCCTCTCGGAACATCGGGGTCAAGCTCCCTGGTTGCAGTGTAAAAATGGCTTGAGCTGACTGCGTGATATTGTGACGTTTAGCTGCCTTTGAACTTGTAAATGACATTTTACTGTGTTAGTAGGTGCTTTGGTGGAATGGCCTTACTCTGAGTCTAAGTCGTACTATCCTTACACACCCGGAATCTGGGCTTGAATCCATCCCAGACTCATGTGTTAAAAGTCTCCTATCTCTGCTTACTGTAAACATGCAATTAGAGTTGGCAGCATCGACCCAGTTCTCAGTGGGTGTAGAAAAGCACCATTGTCCAGCACAAGCTGGCAAGGTCACTCAGAGAGTCTGAAGGATTGACATATCACACTGGGGCAGTAGTGGGTGCTTATCTCAGACTAGGATTGAGACACTTTGGTAGGAGATTATAGAGGGAGCTTTACTCTGTATCTAACCCGTGCTGTACCTGCCCTGGGAGTGTTTGATGGGACAGTGTAGAGGGAGCTTTACTCTGTATCTAACCCGTGCTGTACCTGCCCTGGGAGTATTTGATGGGACAGTGTAGAGGGAGCTTTACTCTGTATCTAACCTATGCTGTACCTGCCCTGGGAGTGTTTGATGGGACAGTGTAGAGGGAGCTTTACGCTTTATCTAACCCGTGCTGTACCTGCCCTGGGAGTGTTTGATGGGACAGTGTAGAGGGAGCTTTACTCTGTATCTAACCCGTGCTATACCTGACCTGGGAGTGTTTGATGGGACAGTGTAGAGGGAGCTTTACTCTGTATCTAACCCGTGATGTTTGCTGCCCTGGCAGTCTTTGTTGGGACAGTGTAGAGGGAGCTTTACTCTGTATCTAACCCGTGCTGTACCTGCCCTGGGAGTGTTTGATGGGACAGTGTAGAGGGAGCTTTACTCTGCATCTAACCCATGCTGTACCTGCCCTGGGAGTGTTTGATGGGACAGTGTAGAGGGAGCTTTACTCTCTATCTAACCCGTGCTGTACCTGCCCTGGGAGTGTTTGATGGGGACAGTTTAGAGGGAACTTTACTCTCTATCTAACCCGTGCTGTACCTGACCTGGGGGTCATTTAATCCTTTCCGGGAAGGATCAGGAACAGAAATCTTGATGTCTATTTTTCCCCTCCTCTGACTTAAATTAATTCCTAACTGCAGAAAATTAACAGTCGCCACTAAGGTCAGCTGACCTGTCACAGGGGATCTAACCTGGCACCACAAGGGGCAGGGGGAAGCCCCAATCATGTACTTATAAAATGAGGCGCCCGTTTCACTGCTGCTGGATTGGTAACACCCACAAAAAGGGCAGCACGCCGGGTGCCAGTGCTGGCGCCATTACCCATCATCACAATCTCTCACTCCGTCCAGGTTAGGAGACTCCACTGTACCGTTCCTGGATGAATACTGCCCAATCACCTCTTATAAACCAGGAGAAAGGTGATTGCAGCTCTGATTTGTTTGGAAGTTCCTTTCATGGATCACATCAGCCTGAGTACAGCATATCTAAAGTGTTCGGTACATCTCATCTCATGAGTCACAGGCTCATCAGAAAGTGGGCTCCAGGGAGCTCTCTCATGAGATCAACCAGCGCCCTTGAGATGCCAGCAATGAGAAGGGATCTTAGGTTGCCAGGGTGAGCTCTTGTGAACTCAGCAGGGATGGGCTCCTGAATAAAATTGGCCAGCATTGCATTTTATAAACCCTAGGGGTGGGGGGAGGGGGTACTGGGTGGTGCAGTGGGCTCCCACTCCTGATCACTATCCAGTTGGAAGGAAGTGTACATGTGTGTGGGTGTCGGGTGAAGACAGGATCAGGGTCAGCTGCGACACCCCCCTACTATAGCATACCCTGCCACCGCTCAAATGTCTAGGCTCACAAACAAAAAATGACTATTTGGCTAACATTTTGGGGGGGGTCTGCACCCCAGCAGAAGTCAGCCTCAGGAACGGATGACAGAATATACGAAGCATCTACATATATAATGATGCAATTGTCACAGAGATGTAACACACTGTGTTATGGGGCTGTGATTACATATCATATTTATATGATAGAGAGACTACAGAAGCTGGGATTGTTTTCCTTAGAGCAGAGAAGGTTAAGGGGAGATTTAATAGAGGTCTTCAAAGTTATGAGGCGTTTTGATAAAGTAAATAAGGAGAAACTGTTTCTACTGGCAGGCAGGTTGGTAACCAGAGGACACAGATTTAACATAATTGGCAAAAGAGGGGAGATGAGGAGAATTGTTTTTACTCAGCGAGTTGTTGTGATCTGGAACGTGTGTTGCCTGAAAGGGCGGTGGAAGCAGATTCAATAGCAACTTTCAGAAGTAAAACAATCAATGACCCTGAAAGCTGAAAGCAGTCGAGTGATAACGATAATGCCTCCGCATTCCGCTGGGACGATATCATTTCTCAATGGGAGCAGGTTTATTTGTGTCAACGATGAAATTTAAATTCCGAATGATGATTTGTCATATAAATTTAAGTTGGAAATGCTACTTTTTTCTTTAAACTGAAATAAACTAGGATGTGTACTTGAAAAGGTAAAATTTGCAGGGCTATGGGGAAAGGGTGGGGATGTTGGACTAATTGGATAACTCTCTCTAAGAGCCAGCACAGGTTCGATGGGCTGAATGGCCTCCTTCTGTGCTGTATTATTCTATGATTCATATTGTAATGCTGTTATGCAATTCAAGACCGACAGACCACACACAAACCAACACGTACTACAAGGGATAAATCTCACTGGGGAATGATACCTTCTACAAGATTACAAAAAGCATCTAAACACTGTTAGCGCACAGACCACAAAGTCAACTCTCTCAGGACATGACTCTCAGTTCATTACAACCGGGACGGGTTTTTTCCCTTCGGTGTGGAAATGCTCGTGTTTCAGTGACCCGTTAGCAGTAGTAAACACTCCTCTGCATCCTGCTGTTCTCCACAAAACTCTCCATAATTCAATATTAAAGTCAAAGTCCCACTCAGAGACACCAAAGCATGACAGCAGTAGGTGGCGCTCTACTTGAATTAAGTGTAACCCACATTGGTCGGGAATTAAGGGAGCTTTACTCTGTATCTAACCCGTGCTGTACCTGCCCTGGGAGTGTTTGATGGGACAGTGTAGAGGGAGCTTTACTCTGTATCTAACCCGTGCTGTACCTGCCCTGGGAGTGTTTGATGGGACAGTGCAGAGGGAGCTTTACTCTGTATCTAACCCGTGCTGTACCTGCCCTGGGAGTGTTTGATGGGACAGTGTAGAGGGAGCTTTACTCTGTATCTAACCCGTGCTGTACCTGCCCTGGGAGTGTTTGATGGGTCAGTGTAGAGGGAGCTTTACTCTGTATCTAACTCGTGCTGTACCTGCCCTGGGAGTGTTTGATGGGACAGTGTAGAGGGAGATTTACTCTGTATCTAACCCGTGCTGTACCTGCCCTGGGAGTGTTTGATGGGACAGTGTAGAGGGAGCTTTACTCTGTATCTAACTCGTGCTATACCTGACCTGGGAGTGTTTGATGGGACAGTGTAGAGAGAGCTTTACTCTTGAATCCAACCCATGCTGTACCTGCCCTGGGAGTGTTTGATGGGACAGTGTAGAGGGAGCTTTACTCTGTATCTAACCCATGATGTTTGCTGCCCTGGCAGTCTTTGTTGGGACAGTGTAGAGGGAGCTTTACTCTGTATCTAACCCGTGCTGCACCTGCCCTGGGAGTGTTTGATGGGACAGTGTAGAGGGAGCTTTACTCTGTATCTAACCCGTGATGTTTGCTTCCCTGGCAGTCTTTGTTGGGACAGTGTAGAGGTAGCTTTACTCTGGTATCTAATCCATGCTGTACCTGACCTAGAAATGTTTGATTGGACAGTGTACAGCAAGCTTTATTCTGTAATTAAGCTGTGCTGTACCTTACTTATAAGTGATTCATGGGCCGATGTAGAGCGAGCTTGACACTGTATCTAATCCGTACTGTACCAAACATGGGAATGCTTGATGGGGTAGTGTAGAGGAAGCTCAACTCTTGAAACCAACTCATGTTACATCTGCCATGAGTGTGTTCGATAGGGTAGTGTGGAGGGAGCTTTATTCTGTATCTAAACCATGTTGTAATTGATCTGAGAGTATCTGATTGTCGAATAGCCTACATAGTCAATGTCTAAATTCACTCTTGGCCATATGGGCCAAGTGCTGGAGTGTGACCAGCACCGACAGCACAATTCCCCTCCCAGAGTTAACAGGTTCAGAGGGAGGATGATGAGGGAAGACAACTGACAGAAAGAAATGTCTCCACAGTGAGTGCAGGCTGGTTTATTAGGCTTGACCAGGCGAGATCACTGAAGCCAATGGCCCTCTGCCAATGGTAATCCAGCTCTGTCATATAGTCAGGCTCACTCACTCCCCAAATCCAACCTTGCTCGTGAGCTCAGCAGCATTCAATGTTGTGAAGTGTTGTTACAAAGCGCATCGTTTATGCGATGTTGAGACTTTGTTTCAACATGAATCGCATCAGCATTTTGGCAAATTAAGAGTGAAGGGTTTGGCAAACATTTTCGGATGTGGGTTATACCATTGTTAAGGAGAACATTTCTATGAATGAAGTGAAGCCTCCAGCCACTCCTTCATCTTAACACAATCATCTCAGCTAGTATTTTTCAGTTGGGCCAATGCTTGTTCTTTGACTACATTTTACTCTGCAATGAGAAAACTCGATTGAGTGTTTCGAACTTCTTCCTTCCACGGACATTTACACCAGTAATTTCCACAGGGGTTCTCCCACTCATCTGTCATAACCTCAGCGGAAACCCTGGAAAAATGAAGTAAAGGGCCACTTCTGGGCATTTCTCCAGGGTTTCCGCTAAAGTTATGGCGGATGATCGCGGAACCCCTGCAGAAATTCTACCCCTCAATCTCCTTCCACAGCCCAGGTACAATCTATCCCACCCATTTAATCTCCTTCCACAGCCCAGGTACAATCTATCCCACCCATTTAATCTCCTTCCACAGCCCATGTACAATCTATCCTATCATTGACTCTACCCACCCATTTAATCTCTTTCCACAGCTCATGTACAATCTACCCTATCATGGACTCTACCCACCCATTTAATCTCCTTCCACAGCCCCTGTACAATCTACCCTATCATGGACTCTACCCACCCATTTAATCTCCTTCCACAGCCCATGTACAATCTACCCTATCATGGACTCTACCCACCCATTTAATCTCTTTCCACAGCTCATGTACAATCTACCCTATCATGGACTCTACCCACCCATTTAATCTCCTTCCACAGCTCATGTACAATCTACCCTATCATGGACTCTACACCACCCATTTAATCTCTAATCTTTAATGAGCTTTGTTCATTTTGCCTTTGTGTCCTCTGGTTCTGTGCTCACATTCCACATCAACCACCCCCTTCACATCTCCTCATTTTAAAGATCGGAAAAGGGTAAATTTGCAGGGAGTGCAGTAAATCCACACTTCATTCTCATTCCCTCCAGTATAAGCAGAGCTAGCTCATGGAGACGCTCATAGCTTGCAGCCCTATGTTCAGCAATCATGCCTGTCTCTATTCTCTGAACTCTTTGGCATGCTCTTACGATTCATATTTACTGTAAGCTGGGAGGACAGAGCGACTGTCACTGCAGTCACGAGGAGAGGCCTGCACGCAGTAGCGGAGGGCGTAATGCTGAGTGGCCCATGATGGGCAGATGATAGGAGGCCGAAATTTGGTGTGGCTCCTGGCCTGGAAAAGGTTGCGTGGATGGTCAAATCTGAGATGGCGGAACTGTTTACAGGAGGACCAGGGCGGAAGAGCGACATGGAGAGACTGGAGAGAGCTGGCAGAGGGGAGAGTGCAATGGCAAAGTCTATGGCTGGCCTGACTAACTGTAAGCAGTAAACCAGTCACTGAGAAAAGCACTGATGAGATGTCTCGTGCTGAATGTACAGTCCGTGCCTTTATATCTTTGCACATGGGGTGGGGCAGTCCCTTGAGGATGTAAATGCACTTCAGTACCGTGCAAGAAAGAAAGATTTGAATTTATATAGCACCTTTCATGACCTCAGGACGGCCCAAAGTGCTCTACAGCCAATGAAATACTTTTGCAGTGTCGTCACTGTTGTAATGTAGGAAACGCAGCAGCCAATTTGCGCACAGCAAGCTCCCACAAACAGCTGCACTGGAATGTCAGCCTAGATTTCGTACACAGATGGAGTTCGACTTGAACTCTACGACCTTCTGACTCAGAGATGAGAATGCTAGCACTGAGCCACAGCTGACACTTGTTTAAATGACAGGGCTGCCACACAAAGTGATGTGTTAAAGGCACCCTGTCCGCCCATCCTGAGGAGGAGGTCCTGCCCCCAGCTGATCCAGGCAGGATGAAAGAAGACACGAGTTTTTAAAAAAAAAATCAATGCTTAATAAGAGGAATTAGTGAAGAAACCACTGTGACTCTCTCAGACGGAACTCTTGCATGCAGCATTTCTGCTTTGCGCGGCTGTCTGGTGTAAAATAAGAATCTTCCCGGAGAGGTTGAGCGCTGTATTGAACTGAGCGCAGCAAATGTTTGGAAGTGTTCGCCGCTCCTGTAATTAACAACAACAACTTGTATTTATATAGCGCCTTTAACGTAGTAAAACGTCCCAAGGCGCTTCACAGGAGTATTATAAGACAGAAAATTTGACACCGAGCCACATAAGGAATGATTAGGGCAGGTGACCAAAAGCTTGGTCAAAGAGGTAGGTTTTAAGGTGCGTCTTAAAGGAGGAAAGAGAGATAGAGAGGCGGAGAGGTTTAGGCAGGGAATTCCAGAGCTTAGGGCCTAGGCAACAGAAGGCACGGCCACCAAAGGTTGAGCGATTATAATCAGGGATGCTCAAGATGGCAGAATTAGAGGAGCGCAGATATGTCGGGGGGTTGTGGGGCTGGAGGAGATTAAGTAAGCGGAGAGGAGCGGAGGAGGTCCCATTCCAAAAAGGTCGCCAAGTAGAACGGCTCGCGGTATTTCGCTCATGTAACAGATTCGCCTTACGAGGATCTCCGTGCGAAAGATACAACAAAGCTTTCAGCTGTGACCCTTGACGGCAGATGAAGGAAAGTGTTGGGGAGGGAGGGAAGTTCTCCATTGTCTTGTGGATTTGGCGCTTAACAACAACAACAACTTGCATTTATATAAAACCTTTAACATAGTAAAACGTTCCAAGGCGCTTCACAGGAGAGTTATCAAACAAAAAATGACACATAAGGAGATATTAGGGCAGGTGACCAAAAGCTTGGTCAAAGAGGTCAAGGTGGGCTCACCATGGAGCACTCCCAGGTCAGCTATAGCACAGCCAGATGCAGTGTATAGCTCCCTCAACGGACCTCAACCCTTACCTCAGAAGAGTAGAAACATTGAAACAAAAAATAGGAGCAGGAGTAGGCCATTCGGCCCTTCGACCCTGCTCCGCCATTCAATATGATCATGGCTGATCCTCTATCTCAATACCATATTCCCGCTCTCTCCCCATACCCCTTGATACCTTGTGTCTAGAAATCTATCTATCTCCTTCCTAAATATATTCAGTGACTTGGCCTCCACAGCCTTCTGTGGTAGAAAATTCCACAGGTTCACCACCCTCTGAGTGAAGAAATTTCTCCTCATCTCAGTCCTAAATGTCCTACCCCGTATCCTGAGACTGTGACCCTTCATTCGAGAGGCCCCAGCCAGGGGAAACATCCTCCCTGCATCCAGTCTGTCTAGCCCTGTCAGAATTTTATACGTTTCAATGAGATCCCCTCTCATTCTTCTAAACTCTAGTGAATACAGGCCTAGTTGACCCAATCTCTCCTCATACGACAGTCCTGCCATCCCAGGAATCAGTCTGGTGAACCTTCGCTGCACTCCCTCTGTGGCAAGTATATCCTTTCTTAGGTAAGGAGACCAAAACTGCACACAGTACTCCAGGTGTGGTCTCACCAAGGCCCTGTACAACTGTAGTAAGACATCCTTGCTCCTGTACTCAAATCCTCTTGCAATAAAGGCCAACATACCATTTGCCTTCCTAACTGCTTGCTGCACCTGCATGTTTGCTTTCAGTAACTGGTGTACAAGGACACCCAGGTCCCTTTGTACATCAACATTTCCCAATCTATCACCATTTAAATAATACTCTGCCTTTCTGTTTTTCCTACCGAAGTGGATAACTTCACATTTATTCACGTTATACTGCATCTGCCATGTATTTGCCCACTCACTCAACTTGTCTAAATCGCCTTGAAGCCTCTTTGCATCCTCCTCACAACTCACAATCCCACCTAGTTTCGTAGAGTACTCTCTATGGCACCAGAACGGCACTTTCCATTTCCTGCACCAGCCATGCTGTGGCCCTTGCTAAGTGAAATGCCAATTTAGCGCCAATTATTGCCAAATTAAAGCCTGTGTCTGATGGGAGCCAAGTTGAATCTGTCGCAATTAAGACATACATGAGCCCTTACAGGTAGAACACTGTCTAATTAAAAGAGGCTCCACTGAGCAATTCTTGTGTGCTAGCAAACTATTAAGTTCCAGGACGGGGGAAAATTTGTTGTAATTCACTCCTATATCAAACTTTAAAATATGGATGTGACTGGGAGCAGAGAACTTCTACAAAAGACTCTTGCCAATTCCGAATGCTGTCCGTTAAAAGTCCGACATCTCTCTCCAGTACACATGACACAAAGTCCATGAATCCCCACCGCTTAGAAAGCCAATCCGTTTGGACCCGTCATGAAAAGTGATCCGTACTGAAAATCTAGTCTTAAAGCCTCTTTCGCCTCCCTCCCCCCTACCCTAGTGGGGCCTGGGATTAGTGAGGATTTATTTTATTGTCACAGCAATCCCAGAATTTCACATATTTTTCTAAACCATGACGCGGACCTCACGGCCTGGCAGATATGGTCTTTGCTGACATTAGTTTAATTTTAACACATATTATTCCTGGGATTCAGGTGGTGCTTTCCAGGCCTGAAACGTCTGGCCTGTGCACTGAATGACTTTTCAAAGTGCAGTGATGTAGGTAAGCAAAATGGCCATTCTGCACACAGTATGATTACACAAACAGCAATCAGATGAACGATCGCTTAAAACCGACACTGGCTCCAGGAGAAATTATTGCCTGTGCATGGTCACATGAACAAGGAGCGGGAACCTTGGCTGATTTTCCTTCCGCTCCATGGGGGAAAAATTCAGTTGGTTGCGCCTCCCGTTAGCGCCTTAAGAGGGCGCTACTGGGGCGCAAAGCAACTAGTGCCCAGGCGCGGCGATGTATGCGCCGCTCGCGAAATTAAAGACATTTTGTGGCGGCGCTAAACACTACCGCCACGATCTCCTGCGCCGGCAGATCGTGATGTCAGTCATAAGAACATAAGAACATAAGAAATAGGAGCAGGAGTAGACCAATCGGCCCCTCGAGCCTGCTCCGCTATTCAATGAGATCATGGCTGATCTGATCCAACCTCAACTCTAAAGAACACAAGAAGTAGGAGCAGGACCAGGCCACTCGGCCCCTGGGCCCGCTCCGCCACCCACAGGGCCTTGACCGATCCGAACTCAAACTCATGTCCAATTTCCAGCCCGCTCCCCATAACCCCTAATTCCCTTTACTTCTAGGAAACGGTCTATTTCTGTTTTAAATTTATTTAATGAAGTAGCTTCCACAGCTTCCTGGGGTAGCAAATTCCACAGACCCACTACCCTCTGAGTGAAAAAGTTTCTCCTCATCTCAGTTTTGAAAGAGCAGCCCCTTATTCTAAGATTATGTCCCCTAGTTCTAGTTTCACCCATCATTGGGAACATCCTCACCGCGTCCACCCGATCAAGCCCCTTCACAATCTTATATGTTTCAATAAGATCGCCTCTCATTCTTCTGAACTCCAATGAGTAGAGTCCCAATCTACTCAACCTCTCCTCGTATGTCCACCCCCTCATCCCCGGAATTAACCGAGTGAACCTTCTTTGCACTGCCTCGAGAGCAAGTATGTCTTTTCTTAAGTATGGACACCAAAACTGTATGCAGTACTCCAGGTGCGGTCTCACCAATACCCTATACAACTGCAGCAATACCTCCCTGTTTTTATATTCTATCCCCCTAGCAATAAAAGCCAACATTCCATTGGCTTTCTTGATCACCTGCTGCACCTGCATACTAACTTTTTGATTTTCTTGCACCAAGACCCCCAGATCCCTTTGTACTGCAGTACTTTCCAGTTTCTCGCCATTAAGATAATAATTTGCTCTCTGATTTTTCCTGCCAAAGTGCATAACCTCACATTTTCCAATATTGTATTGCATCTGCCAAATCTCTGCCCACTCACCCAGCCTGTCTATATCCCCTTGTAGGTTTTTTATGTCCTCCTCACTCTCTACTTTCCCTCCCATCTTTGTATCATCTGCAAACTTTGATATGTTACAGTCGAGTGTGCAACGCCCCAGTAGCGCTCCGGAGCGGATATTGAGTGGCGCCCCCTGCCTTACCACCTGCTGCTAGCAACGACAGGTTGAGCGGAGCATTTTTGCAGTCAGGAAGGGACTGGGGGAGCGCTATTTAAAGGCGACCGCTTCCTGCCTTTTATTGTTGGTGACATTTTTGAACCACGCATTCTGAGAGAGAGAGAAAGACTTCTGGAGAGATTCAACGCTGTGTGAAGGAGTTTTGGCTACTGAGCAGCACTTTGCAGGTTCATTTTGATTTGCCCTTCCTTGTATCGATTTAGAAGAGACTGTGGGGGTTGCACTCTAAGCTCTTTCCCTGGTCCTCTCCATTGTTCTTTCCAGCAGATTTGATGTACAGGTCTCTCCAGGCCGAGATTCAAGGCTGCAATGAGCAGGATGTGGATGGAAAGCAAGATCAACCCTCCCCTTTAAGAACTGGCCGGTGCCATTGTGTCTGTGTTCCATTGCTGACTGACATCACATGAGCTTCGCCAGCGCTCTGAGGTAGCGCCTCACTGCTCGGCCTTTGCGCCTTAAGACAGGTGTGAAGCGCCTGATTTAGCGCTCCAATCACCTCCAGGGGCGATAAAAGTCAAGTTTGCAGTCGGAGGCGATAATTAGCGCCAGGCGCTAATCTTTGCGCCCGGCCGATAATTGCGCCCCAAATGGGGCGATACTGAATTTCTCCCCCCATATCTTTTGAGATGCTGAGGCCAATCATACAGCCTGGCTGAACAGGACCAGGGGTAGGGCCAGGAGCGGGAGCGGGAGCAGGGGCAGGAGCAGGAACGGGAGTGGGAGCGGGAGCGGGAGCAGGACCAGGAACAGGAGCGGGAACAGGAACGGGAGCAGGGGCGGGAGCGGGATCAGGACCGGGAGCAGGGGCGGGAGCGGGAGCGGGATCAGGACCGGGAGCAGGAGCTTCTTGGGCTGTGAACTCTATTCCACAGCGCACTGAATGTGTTAGTCATTGGGGGAGAAAACAGCTGGAATCACTTGTTTGAAAACCGCACTCACCTAATGTACAGTTAATCTTTCCTCAAAATTACCTGTTGTAAAAGATGTAACTGTGCAAATACTAACTTGTTCCGCTTGACCTGCTGCATATTTTGGGTAAAATGAGCATTCTTTACCTGAAACATTAACCTGTCCCTTTCTCCTTTCAGATGTTGGCGTCCTGCTGTGTATCTCCAAGCATTCTCCGTTTCCATTTCAGAGAAGTTCATGTACTGCCGTGGGCAACAACAGCTTCAATATTCAGCCCTGTCTGAACTGCTTGTGTATCCCTGATGAAGTCCTCACTCTATCTGGCTGGAGATCTTCCAGCTCTCTGTGTTATTAATGGCCGCAGTTGAGGTAACTTGCTGTGGTGCAGAATGCTTTGATTGTGAGGTGCAGGTGGAGAGTTATGTTTTTGTACATCACCGACCGGGTCTCTCAATACTGCTTCTGTTGTGCGGACAGAATTTCACTTGTCTCTCTTTGGCTCAGTTGGACTGTAATTTGTGAAAATGCAAATTGCAGAAAACAAGAGGGGCGGAGATGGGACATTAGAATGTAGGAAAAGTCAAAGGCAAGAAGAGGCTGTTTCACTCATCAAACTTCTTCCCACTAGAGCCCCCAACACTCCCATTTTAGTATCCAATTGCCTTTGTGTTTTGTTTCAAGAGACTTGGCTGGCAAATTATCCAAACAATTATCCGTGTCAGTGTGGTTCAATTGGTAGCAATTCAGAGTCAGCAGGCTGTGGGTTTAAGCCCCACTCTGGGAATTAACTTCATAATCTAGGTTAACACCAGAGGGTGCAGAGGAGATTTACCAGAATGGTTCTGGGGGATCTTAGCTACAAGGACAGGTTGGAGAAGCTGGATTTGTTCTCATTAGAGCAAAGGAGGTTGAGGGGTGATTTGATGGAGGTGTACAAGATTATGACGGGTTTGGATCGGCTAGACGGGGAAAGTCTGTTTCCACTAGTTGATGGTACAAGGACTAGGGGACACAGATTTAAGGTTTTGGGCAAGAGATACAGGGGGGAAGTGAGGGAAATCTTTTTTATGCAGCGAGTGGTGAGGACCTGGAACTCGCTACCAACGGAAGTGGTGGAAGCGGAGACACTCAATGTTTTCAAGGGGAGACTGGATAGGCACTTGAGGGAAATAAACTTGCAGGGCTACGGAGATAGAGCGAGGGAATGGGACTGACTGGATTGCTCTACAGAGAGCCGGCACGGACTCGATGGGCCGAATGGCCTCCTTCTGTGCTGTTATGACTCTATGACTAGGTGCTGTCTTTTGGATCAGACGTTAAAATGCCTGTTCAGATGGATGTAAAAGATCCTGTGGCACAATTTGAAGAGCAACAAGGGAGTTCTCCTAGTGTCTTGGCCAACATTCACCCCCCTCAAAAACAAATCAACTGTTAATAGGTTAACAAAGCCATAAAAATGTAAACCAAGCACTGGGGCTCACTTCTAGAGGAATAGAATTGAAAAGCAGAGAAGTTATGTTGAACTTAAAAAGAACCTTGGTTAGACCACACTTGGGGGAAAAAATTGGGTTGATTTGTGCCTCTCGATGGTGCCCCTGGGCGCAGCGCCGCTCGCGAAATTCAGCGGGAGGTTAGTGGCGGCGGTAGCCGGTAGTGCGCGGCACTGTGCCGCCGGCGATGATGTCATTGCTGTGCGCGGCGCCCCACTCGCACCCCGGCCGCAAACTTCCCTTGCGCCCCCTGACCTATCGCCGGACGATATGTCCGACAGGGTCAGGGGGGTGTTTTTGCAACGGTGGCGGCGGTATTTAAAGGGCGGGTGTCGGGCAGCCATTTTTATTTCGGCCGACTGCCAGCACCTGCCCCCTTCCCTTTTTTTTGGGGGGTGCCGGTCGCGTTCGCTCAGCCCGGCGCTCCTCTTGAGTGCCGGGCTCTTTTCCCAGCAACCCGCTCCCCGGTGGTCCAGCAGGGCTAGGCCCCTCCCCTTTAATCAGTGGAGGGAGGCCTGCAATGACGCGGCGCTACGTGCCGACGCGCGTGGCGTTGCTGCACGTAGCGCCGCGAACCTCAGTAGCAGCGCCCCAAGAAGGAGGTGGAGCGTTTCCAGTAGAATTTCAGGCGGAGGGGGGCACTAACTTTTTCAGGGCGCTGGCGACGTTTGCGGCCCAATTTTTCTCCCTTAGAGTACTGTGCTCAGTTCTGGTCTCCATGTTACAAAAAGACGATAGAGACACTGGAGAAGGTGAAAGAAAACAGTTACAAGGCTGATACCAGAACTGAGATGTTAGAACTATCAGGAAAGTCCGAATGGGCTGGGGCTCTTTTTTCTACAAAAGAGAAGACTGAGAGGTGACCTGATAGAGGTCTTTAAAATTATGAAGGGGTTCGATAGGGCAGATGTAGAGAAGATGTTTCCACTTGTGGGGGAGTCTAAAACTAGGGGCTATGAATATAAGTCATTAATAAATCCAATATGGAACTCAGCAGAAACTTCTTTCCCAAAAAAGTATAGAATGTGGAACTCGCTACCACAGGGAGTGGTTGAGGCGAATAGCACAGATGCATTTAAGGGGAAGCTCGATAAGTACATGAGGGAGAAAGGAATAGAAGGATATGTTGATAGGGTGTGATGAAGTAGGGTGGGAGGAGGCTGGTGTGGAGCATAAACACCAGCATGGACCAGTTGGGCCGAATGGCTTGTTTCTGTGCTGTAATTTCTATGTAGTTCTGATCTTTCAATGAAAATGCAAAACGGCAGCTGGATGGCATAGTTTAACACACATATTGTACCACTGGACCCCGAGTTTGTTTACAATGTCGTCTCTGTCTGCTGGCTGTAAGCAACCAATTAATTTTGTCTCAACTGAGTGCATGGTGCAGAACAGGTTGGCCGGATAAGAAATGGTAAAATAGCAATCCCAATCCTTACTTGAAATCCTGGGATTGGTGAGATTGAATCCCGGAGATCACAACAGACATTTGAACTTGCAGACCCGAGTGATTTCATTGAGGGTGTTTAAAATAACGATGGGGAATTTACAGGACTGACTCTTCCCTCTGCTTAGGGAATCCAGGATAAGGGGCCTTGGAGATGGTGCCGAAGAGATTTACTAGAATGCTCTACCAGGGATGAAGGACTTCAGTTATGTGGAGAGGCTAGACTGGGATTGTTCTCCTTAGATTAAGGGGAGATTTAATAGAGGTCTTCAAAATTATAAATGGTTTTGATGGAGTAGATGGGGAGAACCCATTTCCACTGGCAGAAGGGCCAGTAACCAGAGGACACAGATTGAAGATAAATGGCAAAAGAGCCGAAGAGGAGAGATGAGGAGAAATTGTTTTCGCAGCGAGTTATTATGATCTGGAATGCACTGCCTGAAAGGGCGGTGGAAGCAGATTCAATAGCACCTTTCAAAAGAGAATGGAATATATACTTGAAAAGGAAATATTTGCAGGGCTATGGGGAAAGAGCAGGCGAATGCGACTAATTGATAGCTCTTTCGAAGGTGGGCCGAATGACTTCCTTCTGTGCTGTACGATTCTATGATAGCTTAGAACTGGAACTAGGCCAGTTAAAAATGAATCCAGGGGAAAATATTTTCACACAAAGGGTTATGAGAATATGGAATGCTCTGTCCCAGAAGGCTAGAAAAAGCAGAATCAATTGTGGTGTTTAAAAGGGACATAGATACTGTACTTGAGAAGTACAGCTTTTAATGGGTATAGAGAGATGGGAGGAAATCGGGATTAAAAAGGCTGCACGTTCCTGACTAAGACTGTGAAGACTTGTTTGCTCCCTCCGTTCAGGCCCTGCAGCTGTGGTGTGAGCTTCCCCACTTTCCATAGTCAGGTTACATCCATTTACCGTCTGAAAGCTGATCTGCCGCCACTCTGCAGGTGTGAGCAGATCCTTCAGCTCTTTCTCATGGTCGGTGGAATTACAAGCCAGAATCCAGGCAAAGGAGTTTTTTTTAACCTCAGTACCCAGGTGCAGTAAGCAAGCGAACTGTGTTATTTAAAAAAAAATCACGAACACGAGGTTAAATCCACCAAACCCCGGCCTCCCAGCAAAAAGCCGTGTTCCGGGAGGGTAACGTTGCAGCTACAGTGCGTTAGCCCAGCCTCTGGCCCGCCCGCGCTTCCTTCAGGTGCGGCTCTCTGTTGGGAGTGCGGGATTGGTGAATTCATCCATCGCTTCATGTAGTTTATCTACAGTACCTGCAGATAGGCTCCCCCCCACACCCCCCCCCCCCCCCCCCCACCCCCACCCCGAGCACCTCAGCCATATAGACTGGGGAGTAGTTCAGATTTGATCTCTCAGTCACTACTGGGCCTTAGTGCCCCTGGGTTAGGGAGGGAAAATTAGCCAGGGATTGTGCTCCTGACTGCCAGACAGCAATCCGTGGTGTGTACATTGTGTTACACAGTATTGACAGCCCAGAAACCGGCCATTCGGCCCAACAGGTCCATGCCGGTGTTTATGCTCCACACGAGCCTCCTCCCACCCTTCTTCATCTAGCCTCATCAACATATCCCTCTATTCCTTTCTCCCTCATGTGTTTATCTAGCTTCCCCTTAAATGCATCAATGCTATTTCCCTCAACCACTCTCTGTGGTAGCGAGTTCCACATTCTCACCACTCTCTGGGTAAAGAAATTTCTCCTGAATTCCCTATTGGATTTATTAGTGACTATCTTATATTGATGGCCTCTAGTTCTGGTCTCCCCTGCAAGTGGAAACATCTTCTCTACATCTACCCTATAAAACCCTTTCATAATCTTAACAACCTCTATCAGGTCCTTAGCCTTCTCTTTCCCAGCCTGTTCAATCTTTCCTGATAGATGTACCTGCTTAGTTCTGGTATCATTCTAGTAAATCTTTTCTGCACCTTCTCCAGTGCCTCTATATCCTTTTTATAATATGGGGACCAGAACTATTCACAGTACTCCAAGTGTGGTCTATACAAGTTTAACTAAACTTCTCTGCTTTTCATTTCTGTCTCTCTAGAAATGAACCCCAGTGCTTTGGGTAAAGGGGTATGAAATGTTTCACCACCGCCCCCCCCCACCCTCTCCTTGAAAACCAGTGGGAAGAGAAGGAAAAACATTTCATTGTCACCCTTGTGCATTGTTAAGAAAATTCTAACTCTTAAACTTTAGCAAGCATGTAATGAAAGAGTGGAATCCAATTGATCAGGTTGATAGGCCCCCAAACCATCAATAAATCCAACGGTGACAATCCCAGTGTCATGTGGGACAGCAGTTAACCACAATACTGCACTGTGAGTACAGCACTGCATTGTCCATCTGCATGAAGTGTCAGTCAGCAGCAATGTTGAGAGCAAATACCCCGTTAACCCCTTATTTGCACTTTATTAACCATTACACATTCAATCAGTGCTGTTAACTGCAGTGATTCTGGATCACGGAAAGGCAATTTATACAGGGCTGTACGGGCACATCAGCAGTTGACTTATCAACAGTTTTGTTCCCCAGTGTGCTGCTCAAACTGGCAATATGGTTACAGGGAACAAACAGAACATAGGATTATTAGCTTGTCTTAGGGGAATCCCAAACAAACTGATGGGATTTGATCCTTGTATCTGTATGATCTACAAGCAGATTCAAACTTCA
This sequence comes from Squalus acanthias, assembly GCA_030390025.1. Lineage (NCBI taxonomy): Eukaryota > Metazoa > Chordata > Chondrichthyes > Squaliformes > Squalidae > Squalus > Squalus acanthias. The sequence goes on along the minus strand of CM059429.1, from coordinate 76,311,740 downwards.
TTTGGGGACTGGCACACTATAAGATCTTGTCCCTAATTTATAGAGTGCGGGAGCATGGCTATTAGCTTTCCTCCCTTCCCAAAAGCAAACACTCCACGTTCTAAACTGTACTTTGGCATATTTATTCGGTGTTCAGCATAGCACACACCGAATTTAATGTCGGAGATCGGAGCCTCGATACTCACCTGTCCTCATTCCAAAACGCTACCCACACTTCAGCCACTGCCACACCGAATACACTTCAATTCTTCTGTTACCACATGGGGACTTGCACTAGTAGTATGTGCGTGTGTGTGTGTGTGTGTACGCGTGTGTGCGCACGTAGGCTGCATGTGTGTACGAGTGTGTACACGTGTGTTGTGCATGCGTGTATAATCATGCATGCATGTGTCTGCGTAGACATTGGGTGATGATAATGAATAGAGAGAAATGGAAGGAAATCGGGCATTAACAAGGCAGGGTGTCATGGACTAACAAAATGGCGGAGAAGGCTGACTCTAGTCTTGTGTAAGCCCATTTGATCTTCTGATCAAAAGACACAGTCTGCTCTTTCAGTAAATGAGACAGGTTTGGCAGTGAAGCTCCTGCCCTTCGACACTGAACTATCAAGAGGGTGACTGACGCCCACCCCCCACAAAGTCATAGCCCACATCTTCGGGAGAGACGGTGGTGGGGAAATGATAGAAAGAAACTATTTTATTTATGTCACTGTTGCTGGCTGCCCGGCCCCAGCTGCTATTCTCTTCACGCTCAGCTGTCGGCATTGCTAGCCTCAATCTCTAACACTTGCCTCGAGCAGAAGCCGTGTGGAATCCAGAGTAAAACGCTCCTGCATTGCAACACACCCGTGTTCGGTAATGAAAGTTAACAAACTGTCAAAACCTCCAAACCAAACAGGCGCCGGAGCGGTGGAATTCCTCCGTATAGTTGCTACCGAGTAATATTCTGCTAACTGACAGCAGTACGTCTCAGCCTTGAGTCTCAGGTACCGCTTTGGATTACCAACCAGTGTTACCACTGAGCACCTGGGCTTTTGAAATCATTCACATAAAGTGCTATTTTACGCCCCCCCCCCCCCCCCCCCCCCCAAACGCTGTGGCTCTGTGGGTAACACTCTCGTCTCTGAGTCACAAGGTTGTGGGTTCCAGTCCCACTCCAGAAACTTGAGCACAAAATCTAGGCTAACACTCCAGTGCAGTACTGAGGGAGCGCTGTACTGTCGGAAGGGCCCTCTCAGGTGGGCGTATCAGATCCCACAGCACTATTTCGAAGAAAAGCAGGGGAGTTCTCCCCAGTGTGCTAGCCAATATTTATCCCTCAGCTTAACAATATCAAAAATAGATGATCTGGTCATTATCACATTGCTGTTTGTGGGAGCTTGCTGTGCACAAATTAGAGAGAAAGGAACTTTTCCCCTTAGTAGAGGGGTCAATAACCAGGGGGCATAGTTTCAAGGTAAGGGGCAGGAGGTTTAGAGGGGATTTGAGGAAAAACTTTTTCACCCAGAGGGTGGTTGGAATCTGGAACTCACTGCCTGAAAGGGTGGTAGAGGCAGGAACCCTCACAACATTCAAGAAGCATTTAGATGAGCACCTGAAACGCCATAGCATACAAGGCTACGGACCAAGTGCTGGAAAATGGGATTAGAGTAGACAGGGCTTGATGGCCGGCGCGGACACGATGGGCCGAAGGGCCTCTTTCTGTGCTGTATAACTCGATGACTCTAAATTGGCTGCTGCATTTCCCGCATTACAAGAGTGACTCCATGTCAAAAGTACTTCATTGGCTGTAAAGCGCTTTGGGATGTCCTGAGCTGGTGAAAAGGCGCTATAGAAATACAAGTCTTCCTTTTCCCTGCTGACCTTTGAGACAGTTCTTGTGATCCCAGAAGTATATATCGGCTTGAAGGGAGAAAAGTGGAGATCAAGTTAAGGAAAGACCTTTACACCTACCTGAGAGACTTTCTTCACCACCTCTGTGCCAACGCTGAGACCCTTTATGAAGGAGCGGGCGGCAATGAACACCCGAGTTAGCCTTATCTTGAAGAACCGAGGCACCTCACCAAAGGGCCTCAGCTGCTCTGCGTGCTTAACCATACACTCCAGGTAGTCATCGCTGATCTGGTAATGCGGGTTCTGGTGCTTGAATTGGCGCTCCATCAGCCTTGACCAGAACTCATTCAGCACCTCCTCCAGGTTGATGCTGGCACCCTCATAGTAACGGCGGAGCTCGCTGAACAGGTCCTTGAAGATCTTGCTATTCTCAATGTAAAGGAGTCTGTACGTGTACGTAAATTTCTTGTGAAGGTTCTTTTCCGATTGGTCCAGCAGTTCCTTGAAATAGTCTGCGGGTGAGAAAACCGAACGGTCACGCTTGGTACCTTGGATACCCGAGACACATTAAACCCCAAGTCCATCCAAGACTTGAATCCTACAGCATTCCCCAGTAGCCCCCCCACCCCCACCCTCCTCACTATCTGGGGAGAGTCTAACACCTCTCTCACACTCCTAGACAAGGTACAAGGAAAAGTCTGTGGGTGATGCCTCTCCCATCTCCCATCTATTGCAATCTGTCGGTCATGATCAGTGTTCCTCCATACCTTCCTCTTGTACCATCCAAGCTCCACATGCACTGTCCTACATGTTTCTCCTCCTCCCAGTGTTGACACCAAGATTAATCAGAACATCTCTGTCCATTCTTTCCATGGACCTCAACACTCCTTACCTTCCACGGTCTTCCCTTCCTTCTCCATTGACCTAAAGACACCGTGTTAAACCCTCTAGCCTTCGCCTATTGAAATACCAGAATAAAAGTTGCCACACAATTCGCCCGAGAACTCAGTGGCTCAACGTATGGTGTCGCAGTGAAATCGAGACGATCCCAAGTTTGATTGCTGATTTGTGCTGAGCCAGTGCCCTAGGTGCTACAAGTGGTCTCAGGGTTATGTCCGCCAAACCTTCATCGCTACCCAGTGACCCCCCCACCCCCACACTGGATGATGTGCATGTGTGGGTGAGAACAGCATGTAGCCTCCCTGTGATGCCCTCCACGGTGGAACAGCCTGCTGAAACTCAGGGGCTGATTTTAACCCTGCCATCCCGGCGCAAACCAGGCGGGCGGGCAGTTCAAATCGCCCAAATTGCCCGGGAGCTGACAGGTTGGGATTTTCACAAGGCCTCCCCCGCCCAAAGCCGGGGCGATCCTTTTTAACACATGCATATCACCTCCCAATAATATCATTGAGTCTTGACTGCAATTTTAACACGGCAGCCTGCGCAGGATACAGCGGTGAGTTTCCCGCCAGGCTCAACCCAGCGGCAAAGAGGAACGGGGCTAGAACAGGCCCAAAAAGGTTAAGTTTGTCCCTTTTTTTTTTACTTTCCTTGTGGAGCCAGGAAGACCAGGATTACTCCTCCAGTACCCACAAGGAAAGCTCAGCCTCCCCTGCCATGATCTCGCCCATTCCCTCCACCCTCTCAATCGCGGGGAACACCAGAGGGCAGCCCAGCTGCCAATCCCGCCACTTACGGGATTCAAATGAGGCCCGAGAGTTGAAATACCCCAGGCCTAACTCACACACTGCTAGCCCACCCACTCAAAAACTGGGCCCGCCCATAAAATCCGGGCCTCACCATCTGGGCCCAGACACAAAAAATTACCACTCGAGGGGAATGTTTGCTGAGATTAGGTTCAACGGTCATAAAAACCCGTGCGAAGAAGAGAATTATTCAGCAGGTTTTACAATAACGTAGTGAGTCAACAATTGCCATCAGCATAGCGGAAGAAAACGGGAGTCCCAACTATTCCATATATTTTGGTAGGCTGCTAATATGATCTGACCCATCAATCTAAAAATAGAAGCCTTAAAGGAAGCTTTTCCCCAACTGTTGTGTTCAGCAGCCAGCCATGTGTCCATTCCTGGAACACATGTCCACCGAGATCGTATCCTTCCGTGTCCAGATCAGTGACAAGAGGGATGATTACAGATACTCGAGAGATAAACTCTATGTTGTGGCCAAGCATCTGCCGGTTCAAAGGGAAGCCAAACTGAGCAGTGTTGTACTGGGATTGCGCTGAAGTCAGCCCAGGCTTGGCGACAGCATCTTGACAGTGTTTGCAAACCAGGTGCAACTAGTTACAACAGCAACCACGTTTGCATTTATGTCGTGCCTTTAATGTGAAATAAAAGCTCCAGGGCACTTTGCAGAGCAGTAATGATGGACACTTGAGAGTGCCTCTCTCTCCTCTTTTAAGACACTCCTTAAAACCTACCTTTTTGACCAAGCTTTTAGTCATCTGTTCTAACATCTCCTTATGTGGCTCGGTGTCAAATTATGTTGATAATTGCTCCTGTGAAGCGTCTTGGGGCCTTTCGCTACATTAAAGGCGCTGTATAAATGAAAGCTGTTGTTGTAAATGGGGGCGAATCACAGAATGATACAGCATAGAAGGAGGCCATTCGGCCCATCGTGCCTGGTGCCAGTTCTTTGAAAGAGCTATCCAATTAGTCCCACTTTCCTGCTCTTTCCCCGTAGCCCTGCAAATTTTTCCTTTACAAGTATATATCCAATTCTCTTTTGAAAGGTGACAAAGACTTGTCAAACAGATAGCTTCAAAGGCTGAGAGAGATGAAGTGAGGTAGAGGGGTTTAGGGAGAGAGTTCTAGATAGTAGGGCTGAAACAGCTGAAACCTTCACCTTCCTTGTTGGAACAGGGTGTGGAGCTTGATGCACAGGAGACTATAGAGTGAGAGGAATAAAGGGCTCCGGACAGGCAGAAGGGTGGAGCAGGTCACAGAGATGTGATGGGGTGAGACCATAGTGGGAGATGAGGAACAAGGATTTTGAAATTGATGCGTTTGATAATAGGATGCCAGTGTCGTTCAATGAGAATTGGAGTGACTCAGGCTGGTATTTGTAATGCTGAGAAACCTGGGTGAAGGACTAAGACCCGTAGTCCAACTAGTTGGGAGTAGGAGAGGAAATCAGGCACAGCAGGAAGTAGTGGTGAGATGGCACCAAGCTCAGGTTTTGAAAGTCCTTACATTGTAGCAGGAAGGAAAGACTGAGGGAGGTGAGGAATTCCACAGTTTCAACATCCTGGGAAAGAAACAGATAGAGGAAGAGACATCGATGGGTCAGTTCAACGTAATCTGGATTGCCAGAGGATTAGGATGAGGCACTGAACAGCACAACTACAACTCATCAAAAATGTCTGAACTTCTGCACGCTTGTAAGACATGTTTGAAATTTAATTGGCCAATACATCCTCTTCCATTGTTCATTGGGTTCAGCTGTAAGTTTGCGTAATATTTATTATGTAAGCAAGTTTTGTTTTCGAAAGGCGGTAATGCACCAATCATTCTGTCAGAATTCTAAAGGAACCGGCTCCCTGATGACTCAGCTGGACAATGGACCACGCGGTACAATGTTGACGGATGTCGACCAGCTAAGCCCCCATTGTGGATCCCTTGGTTTGTTGTGAGTTAGCTAATCCCAGCCAAAGGGAGGGATTACTATGGTTGGTCTGGGCTAACGGGGGTCAGGTGGGAGAGAAATATCAGCCACGATTTTCACCTGTATTCATTATGCTGGAAAGTGTGTGTGTGTGTGTGTGTGTGTACGTTAACTGGGGACAGTGTCAGGCTTTGCTTGTAAAGCCCTCAAGAGAATTATGGAATGTTCTGGCACAAGGAACAGGCCATTCGGCCCATCAAACCTGCCCCGGTGATTCTTCTCCACGAGCCATTAGGCTGACTCTGCTCTCTTCGCTCATTCCCCGTACCCTTTGATTCTCCTCATTGTCAAGCGACTGCCCCCCTTTCCTTTTCAAAAAGAGTTGCTGGAGTCTGCCTCAGTGAGAGTTTGGATGAGCTGCCCATCAGCACTCACTGTCAAGGCCCACGCCTGAAGGATGGCCACTTGGCTAATGTACTCCGCAGATAGAACGTTAAAGCGACCAGTGCCAGCGCTGCATCACGAAAGAATGGAGCAAAGAGTTTTCTCGGAACGTGCAACCATTTAATCAGTTGCTGAAGAAATCAATTGGTAGAATCGCTGAGCTCTCTTACAGGGGACAGTGTCTCACCCTGACCTTAATGTGGCAAGCTGGAAGAAATGAAAATTAAATGTCTTGCACCTTGCACAATTTTACCAAGCTCCCTTTAACAGTTTGCAGCATTTTGACACGCATTTAATCAAGGAACACAAGACTGCAGTTATAAAAGATAACGGCATCTCATTACATACTAATAAAAGCTGCTGCACTGGGTTTAAATTCGATTTGTAAGGATGCTGAGCTCTTGATCTACAGGCTCGAGGACACTTTGAATGCTCGTATTCTTTCTGAAGGGCCTTTGAGGGCCAATGCTTTGGTGTGTATCCTTTCCCCTCCTGTGGATGGGGACGTTTTCCTCCGGTTACTATTTGCAGTGAGACCGTCACTGTATACTCACACTTACAGATTACAGAACTCTGCTGCCCGTAACCGAACACACACCAAGTCCCAATAACCAATCACCCCTGTGCTCGCTGACCTACATTGGCTTCCGGTCCTGCAACGCCTCAATTAAAAAAATTCTCATCTTTGTTTTCAAATCCCTCCATGGCCTCGCCCCCTCCCTATCTCTGTAACCTCCTCCAGCCCTCTGAGATCCTTGCGCTCCTCCAAATCTGGCCTCTTGCGCATCTCGGATTTCCATCACCCCACCATAAGTTATGGAATTCCCTCCCTAAAGCTCTCTGCCTCTCTACCATTCTCTGCTCCTTTGAGACTTTACTTAAAACCTACCTCTTTGACCACGCTTTTGGTCACCTGTCATAATGTCTCCTTCTTTGGCTCGATGTCAGATTTTGTTCTCTAACGCTCCCGTGAAGCGTCTTGGGAGGTTTTACTGTGTTAAAGGCGCTATATAAATGCAAGTTGTTGCAAGTAGCAACGAGAAAATCTCACCAAAGGGCTGGGCTGAGGTAGTTTCACGGGCGGCCTTCAGCCCCCTGCACATTGCCCAAGTGGCCAATATTCACGTGTGAGCTCAGAGTGTCACCAGGCTGTTCGACCATGTGGCGTTTGGAGAGTAAGGGGGAGTAAAGCCCAATCCAGCCTATCCTCACCAGATGTCCGCCACATACATACACTTTACAATGGAGTGCACTAATAGTGATCAGGGGCAGAAACCCTGGTCGATTCACACCTGCTACAGCCCAGGGTGCTGAGGCCAATTTTACTGTCTCACTCTCCCGGCTGACATCTGACCGCAGCTCACAATTAAATCTGGGCTTTCCTGCGGCAGTGTGGATAATGGGTGAAGCCAGATTAAATCAACACCTTTGAGTGTGGACAAAGTGGAGGAAAAAATGTTGGAATTAAATGTGTACTGTATAAGGGCAGGGGGAAAGAATGAAGTCAGATCAGAGTGAGGGAGGGAAGGGGGAATGAGGGAGGTAATGGGGAGTGAGGGAGGGAAGGGGGAGTGAGAGAGGGAAGGGGGAGTGAGGGAGGGAAGGGGGAGTGAGGGAGGGAAGGAGGAGCGAGGGAGGGAAGGGGGAGTGAGGGAGGGAAGGGGGAGTGAGGGAAGGGGGAGTGAGGGAGGAGTGAGGGAGGGAGTGAAGGGGGAGTGAGGGAGGGAAGGGGGAGTGAGGGAGGGATGGGGGAATGAGGGAGGGAAGGGGGAGTGAGGGAGGGAGGGAAGGGGGAGGGAGAGAGGGAAGGGGAGTGAGGGAGGGAGGGAAGAGGAAGTGAGGGAGGGAGGGAGGGAAGGGGGAGTGAGGGAGGGAAGGGGGAGTGAGGGAGGGAAGGGAGAGTGAGGGAGGGAAGGGGGAATGAGGGAGGGAAGGGGGAGTGAGGGAGGGAAGGGGGAGTGAGGGAGGGAAGGGAGAGTGAGGGAGGGAAGGGGGAGTGAGGGAGGGAAGGGGGAGTGAGGGAGGGAAGGGAGAGTGAGGGAGGGAAGGGGAATGAGGGAGGGAAGGGGGAGTGAGGGAGGGAAGGGGGAGTGAGGGAGGGAAGGGGGAGTGAGGGAGGGAAGGGGGAGTGAGGGAGTGAGGGAAGGGGAGTGAGGGAGGGAAGGGAGAGTGAGGGAGGGAGGGAAGGGGGAGTGATGGAGGGAGGGAGGGAGGGAAGGGGGAGTGAGGGAGGGAAGGGGGAGTGAGGGAGGGAGGGAAGGGGGAGGGAGAGAGGGAAGGGGAGTGAGGGAGGGAGGGAAGGGGGAGTGAGGGAGGGAAGGGGAGTGAGGGAGGGAAGGGGAAGGGAGAGAGGGGGAGGGAAGGGGGAGTGAGCTAGGGAAGGGAGAGTGAGGGAGGGAAGGGGAGTGAGGGAGGGAAGGGGGAGTGAGGGAGGGAAGGGGAGTGAGGGAGGGAAGGGGGAGTGAGGGAGGGTAGGGGGAGTGAGGGAGGGTAGGGGAGTGAGGGAGGGAAGGAGGAATGAGGGTGGGAAGGGGGAAAAAGGGAAGGAGGGAAAGCAGAAAAAGAGGAAGGAAAGGAAGATGGAATGGAGGGAGGGAGAGGGAAAGGGAGGGAGGAAGGGAGGAAGGGTGGGAGGGGGAGGGAGAAGGGAGGGAGGAAGGGTGGGAGTGGAAGGGAGGGAGGGAGGGGGAGGGAGGAAGGGAGGGAGGGGGAGGGAGGAAGGGTGGGAGTGGAAGGGAGGGAGGGGAGGAAGGGAGGAAGGGGGAGGGAGGGAGGGTGGGAGGAAGGGTGGGAGGGGGAGGGAGGAAAGGTGGGAGGGGGAGGGAGAAGGGAGGGAGGAAGGGTGGGAGTGGAAGGGAGGGAGGGGAGGAAGGGGGAGGGAGAAAGGGAGGGAGGGAGGGAGGAAGGGAGGGAGAGGGAGGAAGGGAGGGAGGGGGAGGAAGGAAGGGAGGGAGAGGGAGGGAGGGGGAGGGAGGGAGGAAGTAAGAACCTGCATTCATTTGGGGGAGGTGAATAGGATATGTCCCATTCCACTCAAATGTCTTCAGCATGGGTTCTGTCCCCCTCCTCCCCTTCCCCAACATTTTGTACATATGGTGCCTTGACTCTCCACCAGGGATACAGTGCATCGACCGTTAACAGAACATCACTGCTGACCCTGCCGAGCTGCTAACCGCGGCACCCTCACGTGTTGTTGATTTGAGCGATTAGATTACAACCGAAAGCTGCTCGCAGATCTTTTGCACGTCAATGAGGCGATGCCTGAAAGGGTGAGCTCGCGGTACTTCATTACTAATACCCCTCACTTGGCAAAGAGACCCACTGCAGGACAGAGCCACCATGCTCTGACTCGGCATTTGCACAACTGAAGACCTTTCACACTCGCCGTGAGAGTGCCAGGCAGTATTCATCTCCTGAAAGTAACGCGGATTGCTGTCAACCTGGCTCAGTCTGGTGGCACTTTCACCTCTGGTGTCAGAAGGTGGTAGGTTCAAGCCCCACTCCAGCACTTGAGCTGATTTACAAGGACAGCGGCCGTACCCCATTTAATGGGCCAAGTATTATTCTGCTGCTAAGATGAGGCTGTGCCTAATTGCTGTTAAGTAAACACCAAGTTTGGCTGATCAGAATTAACGACTTTAAAAGTGTTTTACGGGGTCCCTGGCAGTGGTTGGAAACATGAAAGGGGTGAATTTCCTCGGGGCTTCTCCCGCTCCGCCCTGTAACCTTGGCAGAGGTTTGCAGAAACCCCAGTTATATGCATAAATGAGGTTTCTGCCAAAGATACGGTGGAGGAGCAAGAGAAGCCCTAAGGAAATCTACCCTATGGCTCTTGTTGCTGTTGGGGGTTCGTAGCCTTGAGCCTTGAGGACGGGTCGGGGCTCAGGGACTGGTCGCAAAGTGTGGGTTGGACCAGATGGGTAATACTCCGGACAGAGCGCAACAGCACCACCTACCTTAGACAGGAACTGGGAGGTCTCAGAGGTTAAATATGCAACAGCCCACCTTGGACAGGACAGCATGACAGACGGGTGTGACAGAATCATAGAAGATAGGAGCAGGAGTAGGCCATTCGGCCCCTCGAGCCTGCTCCGCCATTCAATGCGATCATGGCTGATCATCCAAATTCAGTACCCTGTCCCTGCTTTCTCCCCATATCCCTTGATCCCTTTAGCCTTAAGAAATATATCCAACTCCTTCTTGAATATATTTAATGAATTGGCCTCTACTGCCTTCTGTGGCACAGAATTCCACAGGTTCACCACTCTCTGGATGAAGAAATTCCTCCTCATTTCTGTCCTAAATGGCTTACCCCTTATCCTTAGACTGTGACCCCTGGTACTGGACTCCCCGACCATCGGGAACATCCTTCCTGCATCTAGTTTGTCCTGTCCTGGCAGAATTTTATAAGTTTCAATGAGATCCCCTCTCATTCTTCTAAACTCCAGCGAGTATAAGCCCAATCGACCCAATCTCTCTTCATACGTCATTCCTGCCATCCCAGGTATCAGCCTTGTGAATCTTCGCTGAACTCCTTCCATGGCAAGAACATCCTTCCTCAGATAAGGCAACCAAAACTGCACACAGTACTCAAGGTGTGGTCTCACCAAGGCGCTGTACAACTGCAGCAAGACATCCTTGTTCCTGTACTCAAACCCTCTCGCTATGAAGGCCAACATACCATTTGCCTTCTTAACCGCCTGCTGCACCTGCATGCTTACCTTCAGCGACTGGTGCACAAGGACACCCAAGGTCTCGTTGCACTTCCCCTTCTCCCAATCTATTGCCATTCAGATAATAATCTGCCTTTCTGTTTTTGACACCAAAGTGGATAACCTCGCATTTATGCACGTTATATTGCATCTGCCACGCTTCTGCCCAATCACCCAACCTGTCCAAATCATCCTGGAGTTTCTCGGCATGCTCCTCGCAGCACACACGCCCACCCAGTTTTGTGTCATCTGCAAACTTGGAGATATTACATCTAGTTCCCTTGTCTAGATCATAGTTCCCTTGTCTAGATCATTAGAAGTAACATAACTGAAACAGGCGTGACAAGAAAGTGTTACAAAAAGTGTGACACTTACAGGAAGTGCTTTGTTAGACTTTTAAAAGATGAAATACATGTACAACAGAGAGATTGAACTGCTACACGAACGAGTCAATAGGCAGAGATACGAGGCGTGGTACACGGGCTAAGTTAAGCCACAATTGACAGACATGATCCGGATTAAAGATCGTCCCTCGGTAGATCGTTTACGCCTTCACCGTGACTCAACAGTGCTGGAGAGATTTCGAGAGAAACACTCCGAGCTTCAAATCTGCTCCCTGCAAGCTCATCGAAGGGTCAGACAGCCAGCGTGACAGATTTCGACAGCAGACGACCCAAAAGGGCTCTAACGTTACGTCAACACCCCTTAGACTCTGCCAGCACTAATTGTGTTGAACTCTAGCTTAAATTTGTATCTTGGCGGGCACGGATAAGGAGCACTGGTTTTGCCACCACTATTGGTACAAAGTCAACACCCACACTTGCAGCATGATGAATAATTAAGCTTATTTACAGCTATTACACTGATTCTGATTTTTCTTAATTGATTACAATGAGATGGTGAGTTTGCAGCACTGGCCCAGCACTGAGGGGGTTAACATTATCCATGCAATTAGATATCAGCTTCCAGTCACAACCAGCGGGCAAGTCTGACAAATGTGCACAATGCCGACAGGAATGGACACAACCAGCTGCCCTGCCGGAAAGTCTCAGGGGAAAGGGGAAGGAATGGGTCCAATTATATCAGACAAGCACACTCCAGCGGGCCAGAGTGAGCGAGGTATCAGAAGATCGAGGGGAACGAGAGTGAGTGAGGGATAGGAAGCGGGACAGGAACGAGAATTGCTTCCTATACCTCTCTCTCTCTTGTACCTCTGCCCAGAGCGAACTGGACAGTGGCAAGAATCTGGTGTTCAGTATCGTGCAGCAGCACAAGCGGGGCCCACCGAGTGCCCCAGACTGGCAGCAGGGCCTGGAACACTCCAGGGAGATAAATGTCTTGTAAAGGATGTTGAGTTCAAACACGTACCCACTCTTTTAAGCCAGTCCTACTGGGTTCACCCTCAAGCGGCCAGCCAAATGTCACATTTTGCTCTCCCCCACCCCACCACCCCAGCACACGCCCGAGATGTGCCAATACCGACGCGGGCACCCACCTGTACTGAACCAACTGCCTGACCCCGGCAGGTCAGGTAGGATCGGGCACAGGTGGCGTGATTCCCGCTCCGCCATTGTTACGTCAGCACAGCTGGATTGCGGATTTTGGATTCCTTGTAATTATTTCCGGCATAAAATGGCTTCTTTTGAAAATGTAGTGGTGATTGTGTATACAAGAATGCTCTTCCTTCCTTCAATGTCTATGTAATGAAATTATATTTTTCAGCTCATTTAGCTGAGTGAGGAAACATTATGACAGAAATGTTCGAGCGGTGTGATTGGTTGGTTTTGAGGTACTTGCCAGTTTGTAAATGCTCTGGTTGTGTATGTATCCAATTCCCTTTTGAAAGTTACGATTGAATCTGCCTCCCCCGCCCTTTCAGGCAGCGCATTCCAGATCAGAACAACTCACTGCATAAAAAACATTCTTCTCATCCCCTCCCAATCCTTGTTTTGAAACTCAAACAATGGACTCGTTTTTTGGGGGGCAGGGAGGGGGGAGATGATCCGGGCGCCTTGCCTGCAGGAGTAGGTCAGGTTCGATTACAGGACTTGCTGTGGTTTAAGCAGCCAAGCCAGCTGTGGAGGAATCAGACTCGTAGCGCCACAGCACCCCGCCAGCTGTTCCACGCTCTCTGCCAGGCAGCTGTGCTCGGTACCTCCACCCCACATTCCCCAGTGCAATGGCTGATGTTGAAGGAACAGATGGGAGACAGGCACATCCCCAGCCCAGTCAACCACAGCCTTGTCGGAGGATCTGAGCACAGCCCGTGACTCACAGAAAGAAAATGAAAGCAGGATCCTGGGATCTGCTGGGGATTAGACCACACAGCAACTCTGTGAGGTTCATTCAGAGTTTCCTGACAGGTGATATTTTTGACTCAGAAATTAGCACTATTAAGGAAGTGTTTCCCCTCATCTGCGGGATTGATAGGCGCAGTTGTATTCCCGGATTTTTCCACAAAACCTGGGCACTTCTTCGAGGGGGTTTGGCTTGGGACAAGTGGAGGTCGGAAATATTTGATTTCCTAATCTTGTTATTTTGCTGGCTTGCTCCCCTCATCAGCTCCCCAGTCGCTGTGGAAAACTGTTGTACAGACATCGGGTGTGGGAGAGAGACAGAGTGAGGGATAGAGAGTAATAGGGTGTGGGAGAGAGACAGAGTGAGGGATAGAGAGTAATAGACAGGGTGTGGGAGAGAGACAGAGTGAGGGATAGAGAGTAATAGACAGGGTGTGGGAAAGAGACAGAGTGAGGGTTAGAGATTAATAGACAGGGTGTGGGAAAGAGACAGAGTGAGGGATGGAGAGTAATAGACAGGGTGTGGGAAAGAGACAGAGTGAGGGGCAGAGAGTAATAGACAGGGTGTGGGAAAGAGACAGAGTGAGGGATAGAGAGTAATAGACAGGGTGTGGGAAAAAGACAGAGTGAGGGGCAGAGAGTAATAGACAGGGTGTGGGAAAGAAACAGAGTGAGGGATAGAGAGTACAGCAAACTTTTGTTTATCCGGCACCCAAATATCCGGAATTCTCGCTTAACCGGCAAAAATCATCCTCCGAAAACTCCTCTCAAATAACCGGCAATGTTGCCGAGTCGCAGTCGAGTCTCCGCGAACGCCGAGTACTCTGAAAACTCCTGTCAAATAACTGGCAATGTTGCCGATCCCGAGTCCGAGTCCGAGTCCGCGAACGCCGATTTAGTCAGTAGGGGTAGTTTTCAAAAGTGCCACTACTCGGCCTCCTGGCGCTGTCGGAAGTATACTGCACATTTCTTGATTTATTTATTTTTCTTTGTTAAAAATAGCCTCGGTAGATATAACTCTCCGTTATCCGGTACTTTCGATAAACCGGCACCACGCCGGTCCTGTCGGTGCCGGTTAATAAAGAGTTTCCTGTAATAGACAGGGTGTGGGAGAGGGACAGAGTGAGGGGCAGAGAGTAATAGACAGGGTGTGGGAGAGAGACAGAGTGAGGGGCAGAGAGCAATAGACAGGGTGTGGGAGAGGGACAGAGTGAGGGGCAGAGAGTAATAGACAGGGTGTGGGAGAGGGACAGAGTGAGGGGCAGAGAGTAATAGACAGGGTGTGGGAGAGGGACAGAGTGAGGGGCAGAGAGTAATAGACAGGGTGTGGGAGAGGGACAGAGTGAGGGGCAGAGAGTAATAGACAGGGTGTGGGAGAGGGACAGAGTGAGGGGCAGAGAGTAATAGACAGGGTGTGGGAGAGGGACAGAGGGCTGGATTTTACCAACCCCGGCAGGTCTGTGGCGGGCGATGTCGGTGGTGGGTCCTGGCGTCGCTGCCGGCTCAAGTCTGCTGTCCAAAATGATTTTCCTGATTGGGCTTGTTAAACCTGCCCAGCGCGTTTCCCGGGCCAATTGAAAGAAGCGGGTCTGGTGATGTCATTCGATGACGCGTCATCAGCCGGTTTCCTTAAAGGTAACTTGTGCAAATTTAGTTTGACATTTGTGCTGTCAGTGTTCTACAGCATTGAGGTGCTGCAAACACTGAGAAGCACTGCACAAAGGTGCACGGCTACACCCAGGCTCTCCCATGATGGAGGGAGTCACAGCACGCAGGATGGTCCTCTTCCCTTCCCATGGGTGGAAGTGACCTCCTCAGGAGATCAACACAGCCTGGTTGCACATTGCAGAGGAGGGCTCAAGCAGGGATATGGTCAGGAGGAACAGGCTGCTGTGGCGCAAACCTTTCAATGATCTCAGTAGATCACGAAACGTTACTGCAAAGCCACTGTGCCACTCATCACATCCCCATCACTCTGCCTTCCCTACCCTACTCCTGCACATCCTTACTCACACCAACTTACCGTGGACCTCCACCCATCCCTCTCTATCTATCTACATTATCACATCCCCATCTCACTAGCCACCCCTCACACTCACCCTCATCCTAGTGCAATCATACCAACTAACAACACACACGCTTGTGCGTTTTAGCCAATGGTCATGTGAAGTTTCTGTTAATGTGCTGTCAAACATTGAAATCTTTATTTTCAACACTTTGCGTTCTTGGACAGATTTGTGTGAACCTTTGGAAGTGGCTTAGTGAGTTGCAGTGAATGGTGAGACATAACGGTACCCCCCGCAATGGGCACGAGTGCGAAACGAATGGCTTGGGCATTGTAGGGATGCTTTATGGTGTTGGTGTGGGGTGGTGCCAACCTGGCGCATCATGTGGCAGCCAGGGTGTACAGCATCAAGTGAAGTAAATCTGGCCGTGGTGAGGCCATCCCTGGCCTCCCAGGCAGCAATGTGGTCGGGTGCTGATGCCCTGTGTCCTGTGCAGCATCAGTTGAATGCGGAGAAGATTGTTGTTGTTGTTGTTGGTGGTGCTGCTGGTGTTGGGGCTGATCGTGGTGGGATTCTGAGGACCAATCCTCCTTGGATACGGGGCTGGTGCCAGAGGACTGGAGAATTGCAACTGTTACACCCTTGTTCAAAAAAGGGTGTAAGGATAAACCCAGCAACTACAGGCCAGTCAGTTTAACCTCGGTAGTGGGGAAGCTTTTAGAAACGATAATCCGGGACAAAATTAACAGTCACTTGGACAAGTGTAGATTCATTAAGGAAAGCCAGCACGGAGTTGTTAAAGGCAAATCGTGTTTAACTAATTTGATTGAGCTTTTTGATGAGGTAACAGAGAGGGTTGATGAGGGTAATGGATTTCCAAAAGGCGTTTGATAAAGTGCCACATAATAGGCTTGCCAGCAAAGTTGAAGCCCATGGAATAAAGGGGACAGTGGCAGCATGGATACAGAATTGGCTAAGTGACAGGGAACAGAGTAGTGGGGAACGGTTGTTTTTCGGACTGGAGGAAGGTATACAGTGGTGTTTCCCAGGGGTCGGTTCTAGGACCACTGCTTTTCTTGATATATATTAATGACTTAGACTTGGGTGTACAGGGCACAATTTCAAAATTTGCAGATGACATTTCAAGAAGACATAGACAGGCTGGTGGAATGGGCAGACACGTGGCAGATGAAATTTAACGCAGAAATTGCTAAGTGATACATTTTGGTAGGAAGAACGAGGAGAGGCAATATAAACTAAAGGGTACAATTCTAAAGGGGGTGCATGAACAGACAGACCTGGGGGTATATGTGCACAAATCGTTGAAGAGGGCAGGGCAGGTTGAGGAAGCAGTTAAAAAATCATACGGGATCCTGGGCTTCATAAATAGAGGCATAGGGCTGGATTTTCTCAATGGAAACGAGTTGGAGGCGGGGCTGCTGCTTGTCGGGTCAATGTCCCGCCTCCATCATCTTCTGGCCAACCAGTGGGATTTTCCCCTGATTTACCTTGTTTAGCTTGCCCTGTGGGCTCAGCAGGCAAATTCGGGGGGAAGTCACTGACAGAGCATGTCAACGTCTGACGTGCTATCTGTCAAGACTTCTTGAAAGAAGAAATGTCAGCGTTTGACAGCTCTGTGAAGCTGTCAAACACTGACATTCTCTGTAGTTTGATGAGTCCTTGTGTTCAGGACTCATCAAACCTTTCAACTTTGTAGATTTCAGATGGCTGTTGGGTCGGAGGATCCAACATCCGGTCTGTGAAATCGACAAGGAAGATGTCGGGTCTCCCGATCCAGGGTGGATGAAGGCTGTAGGCAGAAAACAAGGTAAGTGAACATTTTTTAACACTTAACACTCACCTTCCATATTTACCACTCCACACTTGCACCCATCACTCACCCCTACACCTTACTTCCAGGTGCCTCCGACCCCCGCAGACCTCCTCCACGTCTCCTCCAACCCGGCGGGGTTCTCCGAGGTCGGGAAGCCTTCACCTGAGAAGGTAAAATGGCACTAATCCTTTTTCCTGCCTGTTAACTACCTGTTAACAGGCAGTTAAAAGGATTTAATCCCTTTCCCGCCTCCAGGAGATGGACCCGAAGCAGCACATCTTCCCGCCTCCTGGCAAAAGAGCACGGAGGCGGGATGGGGGCGGGTTTGCCATCCGCCCCCACTTTCTGCTACTTTACCGCCAGTCCCGCCTCCATGCCCGCCTCCTCGGGGCTGAGTAAATCCAGCCCATAGAGTACAAAAGCCAGGAAGTTATGATGAACCTGTATAAAACACTGGTTCGGCCTCAGCTGGAGTATTGTGTCCAATTCTGGACACCACACTTTAGGAAGGATGTGAAAGCCTTAGAGAAGGTGCAGGAAAGATTTACAAGAATGGTTCCAGGGATGAGGGACTTCAGTTACGTGGATAGACTGGAGAAGCTGGAGTTGTTCTCCTTGGAGCAGAGAAGGTTGAGAGGAGATTTGATAGATGTGTTCAAAATCATGAGGGGTCTAGGCAGAATAGATGGAGAGAAACGGTTCCCATTGGCAGAAGGGTCGAGAACCAGAGGACACAGATTTAAGGTGATTGGCAGAAGAACCAAAGGTGACATGAGGAAAAACTTTTTTATGCAGCGAGTGGTTCGGATCTGGAATGCACTGCCTGAGAGGGTGGTGGAGGCAGACTCAATCGTGGCTTTCAAAAGGGAATTGGATAAGTACCTGAAGGAAAAAAAATTGCAGGGCTATGGGGAAAGGGCGGGGGAGTCGGACCAGCTGAAATGCTCTTGCAGAGAGCCGGCACGAGCTCGACGGGTCGAATGGCCCCCTACTGTGCTGTAACCATCCTATGATTCTATGACCAACGTGAGATTGTTTCAAGGGCACCGATGCTGATGTAATAGATGGCAGGTGAACTTGAGATAACAGAAGCGATCTGTCAATGGTGAGAGAGGTTGTCCCAATGAGGTGACACTGGAAAGAGAGTTTACTCCAAACACCTGCAACCTGCATAAAGCTCAATCTGTTTTCCAAATGCAGTAAGCAACAGCTTCTGAGCTTGGAAAGTGAACAGATGTGAGATGGGAGCTTTTATAGCACATTTGCATCTGTCAAATAATGCGATGATTCCCTGGTCATACAACTCCCGACCTGCTTCCCTGACGTGATCCTTGAGCAGCGTAGACCCTGTTGGCGACCTCGTAAAATGTAAAGGTGATCTCAAAATACTTCTTGATGGGCTGTTAACAAGGTCATCATGACCTGAATTGCCTCCCCTGCCGCTGGTGGCGGGTCTGTTCAGCGCTGACAGACCCGACATCTGGGAAAGGCGCATGGCGGCGGGTTGACAGCGGGGTCCCGACCCACTGTCAACATTTTTTTTCCCCCTCCCCCCCCACCCGACCCACCACCGAAAACGCCCACTGAGCCCACCAAAAAATTCCGCACAGTGTGAGGGACAGAGAATAATAGACAGGGTGTGGGATAGAGACACAGTATGAGACAGACAGAGAGAGAGAGAGAGACACACACACAGGCAGAGTGAGAGAGTGGCACAGATACGTGTGAGAGTGACAGGTGCAAACAGAAAAAGAGAGAGAGAAAAAGTGGGAGACAGACAGACACAGGCCACGAGAGAAGAGGAGAAAGGCCGAGACAGAAAGAAAGCAAGACAGCGAGTGAAGTAGAAATAGGGACGCAGTGAGGGGTTGAGGAAAAAGAGGCAGACTGAGAGACGGAACAAGGCTGCTAGATGCAGGGAGAGAAAGAGACTTATGAAATGGCAAAAGAGAGAGAGGGAGAGGCAGATATTAAATTATTCCCTCTGGCGAGTGCATCAATAACTTGAGGTCATAGATTCAAAATCATTGGAAAAAGATCGAGAGGGGAGATGAGGAGAATTTTTTCACTCAGAGAGCTGTCAGGATCTGGAACGCTCGACCTGAAAAGGTGGTGGAAGCTGATTCCATCAATAATTTTTAAAGGGAGTTGGACGGGTTCTTGAGGATGAGGAACTGACAGGGTAACAGACAACAAGCTGGGATGTGGGACTGAGCACGACCGCTCTTTCAAAGAGCCAGCACAAGCACAACAGGCCGAATAGCCTCCTTCTATGATATACAGTACACAGAGAGGGACGCACACACACATACAGTGAGAAACAGTTACTGAAATGTTTTAATACTGACAGAGTCAGAGCTGATGCTGTGATATTTTCTTGCTGATTTCAGAGCCAGGTTTTGTTACAGCTCTGACAATGTTTCGCCCTGATGTACGTGTTTAGTTTCTAGGGTACAATATACAACACACAAGACAGAAACAGCAGGACTATTCCAAAAATAACGTGTAGTCCTTCAATCAGCTCAGCCATACCCAATCAGCAGGAGCCCTTCCACACTTGTCCTTTCAAATGGAGTTTTATTTATGAGATTGTCAACACGAGATGGGAAACCCAATGGTCTGACCATTCACTTGGTGCCCCAGCTTCCCTTCCTCAACCACCGAGAGGTATCAATCATCCAACGTTCCATCCAGCACCCCCGTCCTCCCCGAGCTCCACCAGCTGCCCGAGCCCCAGTGCGTTAACTTCAAAACTCTCGTCCTTCGCTTTCAAATTTCTCCCTCCCCAAGATTCATATCCCCCACCCCCCCACTCCTCCTCACCCCACTCCTTGTCCCCACGCCCCAACTCCTCCTCACCCCCCACTCCTTCTCACCCCACTCCTTGTCGCCCGCACTCCTCCTCACCCCACTCCTCGTTCCCACTCCCCCTACTCCTTCTCACCCCACTCCTTGTCCCCACCCCCTCTCACCCCCACTCCTCGTCCCCACCCCCCACTCCTTCTCACCCCACTCCTTGTCGCCCCCACTCCTCCTCACCCCACTCCTCGTCCCCACCCCCCACTCCTTCTCACCCCACTCCTCGTCCCCACCCCCCTACTCCTTCTCACCCCACTCCTTGTCCCCACCCCCTCTCACCCCCACTCCTCATCCCCACCCCCCACTCCTTCTCACCCCACTCCTTGTCGCCCCCACTCCTCCTCACCCCACTCCCCCTACTCCTTCTCACCCCACTCCTTGTCCCCACCCCCTCTCACCCCCACTCCTCATCCCCACCCCCCACTCCTTGTCACCCCCACTCCTCCTCACCCCACTCCTCGTCCCCACCCCCCAATCCTTCTCACCCCACTCCTCGTCCCCACCCCCTACTCCTTCTCACCCCACTCCTTGTCCCCACCCCCTCTCACCCCCACTCCTCGTCCCCACCCCCCAATCCTTCTCACCCCACTCCTTGTCCCCACCCCCTCTCACCCCCACTCCTCGTCCCCACCCCCCAATCCTTCTCACCCCACTCCTTGTCGCCCCCACTCCTCCTCATCCCACTCCTCGTTCCCACCCCCCACTCCTCCTCACCCCACTCCTCGTTCTCACCCCCCACTCCTCCTCACCCCACTCCTTGTCGCCCCCACTCCTCCTCATCCCTCTCCTTGTTCCCACCCCCCCACTCCTCCTCACCCCTCTCCTTGTTCCCACCCCCCCACTCCTCCTCACCCCTCTCCTTGTCCCCCCCACTCCTTCTCACCCCACTCTTTGTCCCCACCACTCCTCCTCACCCCCCTCCACTCCTCCTCACCCCACTCCTTGTCCCCACGCCCCCACTCCTTCCCCCCCCCGCTCCTCCTCCCCCACCCCCACACCCCCCTCTCCTCCACCCCACTCCCGTGCTACTCCTCCCCCATGTTTTAGTTACAAGGATGGAGTGCAATGTTTTGTCTGGGAAAATAGATTGAACAGCATGGGAGCCAACTAAGGGTATGGTAGCACAGAGGTTATGTTACCAGACTAGAATTTTATTTTTTAAATCTGGTACCAGTAAGAGTGACCATGAAGCTGTCGGATTTAGGTAAAAGCCCAATTGGCTCACTAATCCCCTTTAGGGAAGGAAACCTGCCATCCTTACCCGGTCTGTAAGATGCTTTGTGACTCCAGTTGCTCACCAACTTGGTCGACTCTTAGATTGCCCCGAGGTAGCCTTGTAAACCACTACAAACTGCTGCAGCGGTTCAAGAAGATAGCTCACCACCACCTTCTCAAGGGCAACTAGGGATGGGCAATAAATGCCAGCCTTGCCAGTGACGCCCAGATCCAGAGAATTAATATATTTTTTAAAAACTCCCAGAATCTGAATTAGTAAAATACCCTTGAAACTGCCTCTGCATTAGGTTCTGGGCACAGACAACATGGGTCAGCGAATTGTAATGGAAGAGGCTTTAAACAAGCTAGTGAAGGAGTACAGTAGCCCTCACAAAGTCAGACCTCTGATTCAGTCCATTTATTTTTTTAGATGCAGCTTAATTTTCACGGCGCTGCACCATTATTACAAAACAGTCCTCTGAGCCCAGTGCATCACCAATAAAATAGGCCGCTCAAGTCACTGTGCCTCAGGCCATTACATGGTGAGAAGTCGCACAACACCAGGTTATAGTCCAACAGCTTTATTTGAAATCACAAGCTTTCGGAGCGCTGCTCCTTCGTCAGGTGACTTCACCTGACAAAGGAGCAGCGCTCCGAAAGCTTGTGATTTCAAATAAAGCTGTTGGACTATAACCTGGTGTTGTGCGACTTCTCACTTTTGTCCACCCCAGTCCAACACCGGCATCTCCGCATCATTACATGGTTTAAATGAGATTCAAGGACAGAACGGAGATCCAACAATCCTCAGTGGTGCTACAACAGACACCTTGTTGTGTTGGAGAGAAGGGCGTTAACAACACAATGTTTTAATGGAAGGCTCCTTAAATGCTGTGCAAATAGCAGCTATACCCAGGAGTTTAACATGGTAGAGAGCTCAGCACGGCTTTCAGGACCACTGTTCTGATCCCCTCTTACAGGAATTGGACATTAAGTCACAGCCACAGGTGCTCAGCACAACACCTTCTAACTTTTGTATCTCAGAAGAGCAAAATGAAAGCAGACTGACTAATAACTAATAGAGTTGGGCTTCAACAGGAAACCTTTTCTCAAAACTGCATCCAAAACATTAACTTGTCTCTTCTCTCCACGGACGCTGACTAACTTGCTGAGTGTTTCCAGAAATTTCTGCTTCTGTTCCCTCAAACCGTGTCTGTCCTTCTATGCCTCAGTTTCTTTCTTAGGAAGCTACACTTTGCAAACTTAAGGAAAGACATTTAAATGTGCCAGATTGCACAATTCCTCTATTGCCAGGTGTGCTTCACTCGGTCATCATCTGGTGCACATCAGATTTTTACCACTTGGAATCGCCGGTTTTATGGGGATGAACAGCAAGAGGAAGTCTCACCGCCAGGGGACTAAATCAAACTGGGAGTCTCCATATAATATTTTTGAGTAGCTTTTCCAGAATGTTGGTGAAGTCAAAGAAGTGGTTGGAAAGAATGATCATGTCTGACCATGTAAGCTGATACTGACACAGACCCAAGAGAACAGGAAGCCCATCAAAGCTTAGGATATCATCTCCACCAAGATCCATTCAGCTCCATTCCACTCTCCCCACTGCCTTGGGGCTCTGGCCTCGGTTTTGCCAGTGTTGGCAGCTGCCAAGTCGAGACCACACACCAACTCAAGATCAATGGTCATCTCTCTATACCCTTCCTAGCAGTTGCTTCAAGAGTGGCATTACCAGAGGCCTGGGAGAAAGTTGTTTGTCTGCCCATCTGGCATCCTTCCTTACCCAGAAGAGGAGCAGACTTATCCATTTTTCCTCTTCTCTTCCCTGAAGTGAAGTGCCCCAGGCCTGTGTGGTGCACAAACACCGACGTGGACCAGTTGGGTTGAATGGCCTGTTTCTGTGCTGTACATTCTATGTCATTCTCTATAATGCAAGCTGCCCAGTCAAGTGACACTAATGAAATGTTCCGTGGTGCTGTACTTTTTATTCAACAATATTCCTCATTAAACATTAATAGACTTCCTCTTTTTTTCCCCCAGCTGTTACACAACAGAAAATATGAATGATTCGAGAGGTGATAAAACCATGCACAGCAGTACTGGAATAGTTCTGGAGTTCTGGCGTGTGTGTAGCACCAATGCTGAATGACAGTGCCTCACTCTTATAAAACCCTGTTTATATTGCTGTGGTTGCCAAGGATACAGTGAACAAAGTCAAGCCAGAAGCACAGAAACAAAGTCTCTGGCCAAAAGTCAGGGCTATTCAGAGAACTCTCCCAGCAAAAACTGAGCGACTTAAAGGAGAGGCGCGAAACGGCAACAGGAAAAATCTCTTTCGGGAAGCAGAGAGTTGAAGAGACTGAAATTTGGGCCAGTGATTTCCTTTTGTCAGAAATTTGAACTTTAGCTTCTGACTGCAATGGGCAATAATACTTCCAATCAATGCATCCTGGCATAGTCTTTATTCCATAGCTCAGTTTGAAGAGATGGAAGCATATTTGGTGGTCTCCAGGCAAGAGGAGCCAAAGACAGAGACAACTGCTCCTAGCTCGAAAGGAGGCAAGCAATAAATTAAATGGGGCATTTTACTCTCGCCTCCCGCCATCACTGTACGATGCCTGAAATATAAAACACCCTGTAGAAAGTCTAGTCCAGTACAAACGCTGGCTTATAAAATATGTACAAAGAAAGAACTTGCGTTCATATGGTGCCCTTCATGACCTGAGGATGTCCCAACGCGATTTACAGCCATTTTGAGGTGTAGCCACTGTTGTAATATAGGAAACGCAGCAGCCAACTTCCGCACAGCCAGGTCCCACAAACAGCAATGAGATACTGACCATGTAATGTGTTTTTTAGTGAGGTTGATTGAGGGATACATTTTTTTTAAATTTGTTTATGGGATGTGGGCGTCGCTGGCAAGGCCAGCATTTATTGCCCATCCCTAAAATATTGGCCAGGACACCGGGGAGAACTCCCCTGATCTTCTTTGAGTAGTGCCATGGGATCTTTTACGTCTTCAGACTTCAGTTTTAACGTCTCATCCGAAAGACGGCGCCTCTGACAGTGCAGCTCTCCCTTAGCACTGCACTGAAGAGTCAGCCTAGATTTGGAGCTCAAGTCTCTGGAGCGGGCCTATGAACCAACAGCCTTTTGATGCGAGCCAAGGCTCTTGATCGTATTGCAGTAAAACAGACTGGCAAATGGAACAAGACTTCAGTGAGGTAGATACCAGCACCAAGGCTAGCTGAGACTACCCACACCACACCCTCCATCATCTTGGAATCTCTTATGATATTGGGTGCTCTTCTTTATAAAGATTCTGCCCAGTGCTGTTGCAACTAACTAAGGGCTATAGTGCTGTTTGAAGCTGTTCTATTCTGCAAAACAGTTAACCGCTGTGTTATATCACTCATCCAGTATCAACAGCAATTTTCTATGGCGTTTCCCG
The DNA here is from genome assembly GCA_030390025.1 of Squalus acanthias. Classification (NCBI taxonomy): domain Eukaryota; kingdom Metazoa; phylum Chordata; class Chondrichthyes; order Squaliformes; family Squalidae; genus Squalus; species Squalus acanthias. Next base: position 76,287,454 of record CM059429.1, on the reverse strand, counting down.
AGGGTAACAGCAAGCTCGAAGGCTTTAAAAAACTACACTGCATTTCATGCCAAATCACCAGCTAGGTAATCCCCTCCTCCAACCATTATTGCCCAAATTGGAGAGACTAGAGAGCAGAGAAGGTTAAGGGGAGATTTAATGGAGGTGTTCAAAATTATGTGGGGTTTGGCTAGAATAAATAAGGAGAAATTATTTCCACTGGCAAGAGGGTCGGTAACCAGAGGACACAGACTTTAAGATAATTGGCAAAAGAACCAGAGGGGAGATGAGACGTATTATTTTTGACGCCGCGAGTTGTTATGATCTGGCATGCACTGCCTGAAAGGGCGGCGGAAGCAGATTCAACAGTAACTTTCAAAAATTAATGGATAAATACTTGAAAAAGCAAAATCTGCTGGGCTATGGAGAAAGAGCAGGGGAGTGGCACTAATTGGAGAGCTCTTTCAAAGGGCTGGCACAGGCTCAGTGGGCCAAATGGCCTCCTTCTGTCTTGTAAAATTCTATGATTTCAACGCTACATAGAGCAGCAGTGTGTACCGTACAGCTGAGTAGCGGTGACTTGTGAGAAATCCCCTCACTTTCATGGTCTCACCCCATCTGCAGGACATGTCAAGTAATCCCAGAGGAAGCATCAAAATAAATTACATCTCTGGTGTCCTGCTCCCATCACCGTGACATCTGAAGGATGAAATGACAAGCTGACAGCTTCCGAATTGCTTTGCGGCACCTGGGGAGAGCTGGGTTGCTGGGAGTCGTCACAGGCAGAGAACAACAACTCCTTCTTCCTTCGAGAAGTAGGCCGGCAGAGCCCAGTCCATTCGAATCCAAGGTGACGGTCTCTCGCTCAAAAAACGGAAACGTGCTGTTCCTTCAGGGTTCACGCAGATACAATGTTTAGGATCTTATTTTCGAAAAAATAAGTTTCATCGCACAAGTCGGCCTCGGGTTGACCTTGTAGATACAGATATGATAGTAAGCCGTCCAATTAGGACAAGGAGACAGACTGGGACTAATATTCTCAAGAGCAATCAATACATGGGATGGACTTCTGGGGAGGGAGTGGAGGCAAAAGTGTCAGAGTCGTTTAAGAAACAGTGGGGTGTTTTGATGAGGAGCCGGAGAGTATTTCTGGATGGACAGCCTTCCTCATCTCTACGGACCTTGTGATGCTGCGTAATAACCATTAGCTAGCCATTGCACCTCATAAATGGGCTGCCTCTTTCTATTAAACCGTGGCAACTGACCCAGAGAGGCAGGCAATGCTGAGTGGGCACCCTCGGCCTCCAGCTCATCCCATGCTCAGATCAGTTGCGTCCCAACAACTTTCGCTCTTATTTACACTTATTCAGTGTTGTTACTGGGCAGATTAGGCATGTTGGCACCAATCCGCTACAAGCAAAACAGATCACCCTTCACCTAACGTGTTTTAACAATGTGCCAATGTCCTTCTGTGACATCTCGTACATCGCCTCTGAGGGGTCCGCCTGCACCCCTCCCCCACGAACCTCACCCTAGTGTTCTGCTTCTCAAAGTGCTCTCTCCAGATACAACCCAAGTTTGGAAGGGCAGGGCCTTAAATTGTACTGCATGGTGTTTTGCACAGTTCAAGTGGACATTGTACGAATCCATATTAGGAATTTTGGCACATGCCACTCCAGATTTCCTGCTGGCAGCCCAGATTTCCAATACGCACAGCCACAAGCAAAGCTCCATGACGGAGACTCGCTCGTACAACTTACCCTGGTGTTAAAACTTCATATCCCCTGCACTCCTGCACATCAATTATTTGTACATCATCACAATTTGCTTGCATTCAGTAGCTGCCATATGGCTGTTCTGAGATCACAATTTATGTACTGGACCAGCTCGTGCACTAAGTATCCTAGAATTGTGCCCCTCGCCCCTTTGCTAGAGGTTTCACAGCCGACTACCGGGAATAGAGGGAATGATTTCTTCTTTTGAAAAGGTTGTGGGTTCGAGCTCCACTCCAGAGACTTGAGCACATAATTCAGACTGACGGTACTTCATGGGATCTTTTACATCCACCTGAGAGGGCAGACGGGAGCCTCGGTTTGAAGTCCCACCCGAAAGACGGCACCTCCGACAGTGCAGCGCTCCCTCGGTACTGCGCTGGAGTTTCAGCCTGGATTATGTGATCAGGTCTCGGGGGTGGGACTTGAACCCACAACCTTCTGACGCAGAGGCTACCCACTGAGCCACAACCGACACCAGCTTTAAATGCAAGTCCTTAGAAAGGGAGCAGGGAGGGTGAGTCTTGCAGGAATGTGAGAGGGACTCTTGTGGAAACCATGCAGTCACTGGGATCGTGACCAGCTTGCCTTGTGCTCAGGTTTTGTGTTGAAACTTTCCACAAAGTCAGCTTGTGAATTCGAAAGATTACAAACTCCGGGTCCGCAGGCAAAACTTATTTCTTCCCCCTCCTGTTAACACCACTGCATCAGGGAGCACTCACCCACAAACTCTGTGACACTTCACAAGGCACGAAAACACCAACGACCCTGCTATCACTCCACCCCCACCCCACCAAGTAAAAAAAAATGCTTCCAATCAGCGTACTTACTCAACCACTGTGCTTAACTGACCGTCTCACCAATTATTAATCCAATCAAGGGACCGCATTCCAGTTACCCTTTCCGTATCCAGGGCCTCCACGGGTCATGGCACACGGGGGTTTGGAAAGGCGCCCCTGGCTAAGGCTTCCAAATCGATGTTTGATTTTCTTCACCAACATCGATCACCTGAACAACCTCGTGCCCTGGGGGGACCCTCCCAATTCCTGTCCTGGACCCTTCGTCCGGTCAGCTCCATAAATGGCAGGAAGCAACATTTAAAAAATCCCGGCCGGCCTTCTGTCGCACTCACTCCCTACAGCTCACGGGCAGGTCTGGCTCCATGTCTATCAGGGGCTGTCATTAAAACAGCTCGAGTTGAGAAGAGCGGAGTTGGAAAACCCGCCGCGAGGGTGACAACTGCGGAAAGAGAAAAAAGAACTTGCATTTGTGTGGCGCCTTTCACGACCTCAGGACGACCCAAACGCTTCACAGCCAATGAAGTACTTTTCAAGCGGAGTCACTGTTGTAATGCAAGAAACACGGCAGCCAATTTGCGCACAGCAAGCTCCCATAAGCAGCAATATGATAATGGCCAGATAATCTTGTGATGCTGGTTGAGGGATAAATATTGGCCAGGACTCCGAGGAAAACCCACCTGTTCTTCTTCGAAATAGTGCCACGGGATCTTTTATGTCGACCTGAGAGGGCAGGCGGGGCCTCGCCTTAACGTCTCATCCAAAAGACGGCACCTCCGACAGTGCTGCACTCCCTCAATACTGCACTGGAGTGTCAGCCTAGATTTTTGTGCTGGAGTCTCTGATGCGGGACAGGTGCGAGGTTGCAGTGTTTAAAAGGGTCAGCTTGTCGCTGTTTTGGAGACCTTTGTGTTGGGGTGAAGGAGGAGGAGAGGAGGAGGCTAAAGTTGCCGTACCCACCAGGAACAGCCCACTCCATAAACTGCACCGAAACTCCGCCACATTGGCCTTGGTGGCCTGTGTACGAACTCTCATATTGGCTACTCTTTCTTTCCGTTGTGTTTAAGGTCTGCAACATATTATTCACAGCTTTGGGCATCAGCAGTGCTAATGGATGGCAAACCAAGCGGGACGCGAATCGGACCACTAAATCATAAACGCTATCCCCTAGTTCAAACTTAGGAGTCAAGCGTAGTTGGACGATAAAAGATCCCACAGCAGTACTCGAAGAAGAGCAGAGAGTTCTCCCAAAGCCTTGGTCAACATTTATTCCTCAACCAATATCAAATAAGCAGATGATCGGGTCAATTGCTGTTTGTGGGAGCTTGCTGTGTACAAATTGCCTGCTGCATTTCCTACATTACAACAGCGACTACACTTCAAAAGTATTTCATTGGCTGTAAAGCACTTTGGGATCTCCTGAGGGCATGAAAGGCACGGTCTAAAGATTAGGCACTCCACAGCCCTCTGGACTCAACATCGAGTTCAACAATTTCAGATCATATCCCCGGCCCCTATCACATATATATATATATATATATATGCATATATATTTTTTTATCCACACTTTTGTTTGGCCTTTTTTCTTCCCTCCCACATGGCAGCTGTCCTTCATTCTGCCAGCGCAATTCACACTTCATCTAGAGCCATCCTTTGTTCCTCAACCTGTCCCATTACCACCTCCTCTTGCCTTGAATATCTCTTAATGTATCTCAATGTCTCTTAATCTCTCCTGCTTTCTATCCTATCACTGACCTTCCCTTTTATTCTTTCATTCCCTCCCCCTTTTCCCAGCCCCTAAACTTGCTTTAAAATCTGTTTCATTTCCTGCTTTTTTCCAGTTCTGACGAAAGGTCTTCGACCTGAAACGTTAACTCTGTTTCTCTCTCCACGGATGCTGCCTGGCCTGCTGAGTTTTTCCAGCGTTTTCTGTTGTTATTTCATTCTTTCTTTATTTGGTGGACACAGAGGTCAGAAGTGGGGATGTTCGCTGATGACTGCAGTGTTCAGTGCCATTCGCAACTCCTCAGATAATGAAGCAGTCCATGCCCGCATGCAACAAGACCAGGACGACATTCAGGCTTGGGCTGATAAGTGGCAGGTAACATTCGCGCCACACAAGTGCCAGGCAATGACTATCTCCAACAAGCGAGAGTCTAACCACCGCCCCTTGACATTCAACGGTATTATCATCGCCGAATCCCCCACCATCAACATCCTGGGGCTCACCATTGACCAGAAACTTAACTGGACCAGCCACATAAATACTGTGGCAACAAGAGCAGGTCAGAGGCTAGGTATTCTGCGGCGAGTGTCTCACCTCCTGACTCCCCAAAGCCTTTCCACCATCTACAAGGCACAAGTAAGGAGTGTGATGGAATACTCTCCACTTGCCTGGATGAGTGCAGCTCCAACAACACTCAAGAAGCTCGACACCATCCAGGACAAAGCAGCCCGTTTGATTGGCACCCCATCCACCACCTTAAACATTCACTCCCTCCATCACCGGCATACTGTGGCTGCAGTGTGTACCATCTACAAGATGCACTGCAGCAACTCGCCAAGGCTTCTTCGGCAGCACCTCCCAAACCCACGACCTCTTCCACCTAGAAGGCTCCAAGTTCCCCTCCAAGTCACACATCATCCTGACTTGGAAGTATATCGCCCATTTCTTCATCGTTGCCGGGTCAATATACTGGAACTCCCTCCCTAACAGCACTGTGGAAGTACCTTCACCACACGGACTGCAGCGGTTCAAGAAGGCGGCTCACCACCACCTCCTCAAGGGCAACTAGGGATGGGCAACAAATGCTGGCCTTGCCAGCGACGCCCACATCCCAGGATTGAATAAAAAAAAACAATGCAGCAACACGTCAAGTCTATCGAGCAGTGCCAAAACTGGCAAATCAGCTTGCTGTGCCAGTGAGGTGGCTCCTCAGAGAGGTTTGTAGTAATGCACCTGACCTGAGTTTCCTGTGGCTACCTAATCCTTGGACTGGTAGCCACAATGGCTACCTGGCTTCTCTTTGGAATCAATAAAGTCATTTCCCAGCGCTCCCTCACATGGTGAGCAATGCAGATCGGGAAAGTCAGAGGCTCTATCCTCAGTCCATGATGGGGTGGTGACTGGACAGGGTGCGGTGGGGACGGGGGGGGATTTCCAGTTGGGGAGTGTGGGAGAAGCGCAGTCGTTGAAATGGGTCTTTTTCGGGTTTATTGCGCAATAGTTTGGAATAGAAGAACTCAGAATCCAAGGCACAGGCTCCCCCATGGATCCTGAATGGCTCATTTCATTGTTGTCTTGTGTTACAAGCAAGTTAATGCAGACGCAGTATGTAACTAAATCTGTGCATTTCATTATCACTGCTTCCTCGAGTATATTAATAGCAAAGTACTGGTTTCACTAAATTTCTCATTACATTAATGCACAAATCCATCTCATAAACTGAGCGGAGGCTGCAAAAGATCACAGTGAATTTCATTACAAAATCCCCTCACAGGAATGTGTAAGCTCTCAGCGATTGGAAAGGTTAGAGTGCTGTGAACTCAGGGGTGAACTGCCGTTACTGAGCCGTTCTGTCTCTGCCACGGCTCAATGGTAAGAGGCACTGCCCGTACAGGAGTGGGCGGGTCTCGGGCTCATTCCTGCTCAGTGCCGAACCAGCCAATCGCGAGCGGGGCGACGAGACGAAGGCGACAGGGGGCCTCAGCACGCCTGAGCAGGGAGGGGGAAATACTCGCTCAGTGTTACTGGGCCTGGCGGAGCGGGGCTTTGGCTCAGTGGTAGCATTCCCTGCCCGAGTCAGAAAGGTGCAGGGTTCAAACCCCGCTCCAGACAGTCCAACGAGTGACGACTGGAGGTCAGGCTCTGAATTCTGGGCTGACATCCAGCGGGATACTCGTGTCCAGTGGGTGTGGTTGCCCCCGCGCCCCCCCACCCAAACAACCATATGGACTGTGGAGCCCATAAAACCCTCCCACCATATAGGAATGAACAAGGATTTATATTTATACAGCGCCTTTAATAACCTCAGAATGTCCCATGGCACATTACAGCCAATGAAGTACTTTTGAAGTGTAGTCACTGTAGAAATGTAGGAAACACGGCAGCCAATTTGCGTACAGCAAGCTCCCACAAACAGCAATGTGATAATGACCAGATAATTGGTTTTTACTGATGTTGATTGAGGGATAAATATTGGCCAGGACACCGGGGAGAACTCCCCTGGCTCTTCTTCGAAATAGTGCCATGGGATCTTTTACATTCACCTGAGAGAGCAGACGGGGCCTCGGTTTAACGTCTCATCTGAAAGACGGCACCTCCGACAGTGCAGCACTCCCTCAGCACTGCACTGGAGGGTCAGCCTGGATTTTGTCTCTGGAGTGGGACTTGAACCCACAACTTTCTGACTCAGAGGCGAGAGGGCTAGCACTGAGCCATGGCCAACACTACCACCCTATCGGCAGGCTATAAAAAATCTGCCTAAATTCCCATTCTTCATTACTATGGTCACCCAGCATTGACGAGATTATGCACTGACCTTTAACCTCTGCAAACAAATTTTTGTTGGTCGCAAGGGTCCTATGTGAAATGAGTATGGGCGATCGCAACCCAGATCTTGGTGGGATTGGGTCCATGCCATGAAGTGGCATTAATCCTTGGCATTAAATGGCACCAAATAAACCATTTCATTCCAAGAGGCTGCATTGGGAAGTAGAAAAATATTCCTCTGTTGAGGTTTGAGGTTGACACTCATTATTGGCAAACAGGAGAGGGAGATGTGCTGTGCTGTGGCATACCTGACCTGGGAGCGCTTGACGTCAAAGTGAGGTCCCCGAAATGGGGAGAGTTCCATCTCCTGAGCACTAGCATCCCTCACCTAGATAAGCATAAAACCCACAGAGAAAAGTCATCTGTTGAAAACACCTCTCTCACTGAAATAATATTCTTGGACTTAGAAATTTAGTTTGGAGATGCAGTATTAGAGAATAGCAATAAAATTTACAGTGCAGGAGGGGGCCACTCGACCCATCATTCTTCAACTGGAGCTGTTTAGTCCAATCCCGTTTCCCTGCCGCCATACCAAGTTATATTCTTCCTTTTTGAATCATTATCCAATTCTCCTTTTAAATGACATTATAGTCTCTGCCTCAGTCGCCACAAAAACAACAATTTGTATTTATATAGTGGCTTTAACATAGTAAAACATCCCAAGGTGCTTCACAGAAGCGATTATCAAACAAAATGTGACACCGCGCCATATAAGGGGACATTAGGACAGATGACAAAAAGCTTGGTCAAAGAGGTAGGTTTTAAGGAGCGCCTTAAAGGAGGAGAGAGAGGCGGAGAGGATTAGGAGGGAATTCCAGAGCTTAGGGCCCAGGCAGCTGAAGGCACGGCCGCCAATGGTGGGGCGAAGGGAGTTGGGGATGCACAAGAGGCCAGAGTTGGAGGAGCGCAGAGTTCTCGGAGGGTTGTAGGGGCTGGAGGAGATTACAGAGATAGGGAGCGACAAAGCCATGGAGGGATTTGAAAACAAGGATGAGAATTTTAAAATCGAGGCGTTGCTTAACCGGGATACAATGTAGGTCAGCGAGCACAGGGGGGATGGGTGAACGGGACTTGGTGCGAGTTAGGACACGGGGCAGCCGAGTTTTGAATGAGCTTTAAGTTTATGGAGGGTGGAAGATGGGAGGCCGGCCACCTGGAATCGCAATCGTGCACGGAGCCTCACCCGGATGGAGCGGGAATTACAGGAAATCTGGTGCACGCGGAAGACGTTTTCCCATTCCTAGACGGGAAAATCGTAGGAAGCAATCTCCTGACTTCCCAATACGGGCTCTCAGCGGGTGAGGTCAAGCAGCAATCTAGGAGAATTCCCTCCACGGACACGCAGTTTCTTGGCAACAACCGAGAAAACTGATAACGCTGGCATCAGTCACACACCATTGGTCACCGCCACAACCAATGATAACCTGAAGCTGCAATCAAGGTGTACATTCCCACAAGCAGTTTAGATTCTAACGCAGAGATTAGTCTTCTGCAATGATCACAGATGCCCTGCAAAACTAACTCGTTGCACTAATCTGTACGCTGCCTCAACCTCCAATCAAAGCAGGAAGGTCACTCAGTTGCTAGCGGCAAGCACTAACAATAGAGATCCAGCCCACATAACTGGAGAGAGATTGGGAAGCTCATCATATTTTTGTAATTACAAACCGCAATACCTCAGCTTTGAAAATAAACCACTTAAATAATTAAAGATGAGAAGCACAGTCGAAGAACTGAATACTCATTCTACGCCACCCCTCCCACCTCTGCCCGCCACACATGAACAGCAAGGCCCAAACAGGCATTCTAATAACTCCACAGGCTCCCGTACAACTACAGAGGAAAAAGACAGCGTAGATTTACAGACTACACATTAAAATGGCCACCGGGTCAATGGTGACTTCAGTGCTTCAGGAGAGGAGCGAAGAAAATTTGGGAGTGGGGAGGAAACAATCGAATAATGAATGTTAATTAAAACGCAACTGTTTTCTCCAGCAATTGTACATTGTCTCTCTGTAAACCTACAATGAACTCCAGGGCACTGGTGATGATTGACTAGCCAGGCGGGCTTACTACTGGAACCTGGCAGCTCGACCGGTCGCTGGGGCTGGGGTTGTTCCAGATAACTCTCCAGGCCAAAACTTCATGGTTAGGGTGGTGTTAGTTGCGCAAGCAATGGAAAGCTCATCAGTGATCGGCTCTGGTGAGCTGCATGGTTTTAGCCAGTTAAACTCCAGCAGTTCCCCTGCACACACTTGGGGTCCCCAATCCTTGGCTCTACCGAGTTGTGTCCAAGGCCTTGGGATTGAAGTAAAGTTGGATCTGTCTCTACGAGGAGAGTGTGCACTCCAGGTACTGACGATCCTCCGAGGTGGCCAGGATGGAGTCTTGAGCTGAAACGCCGGTTTAGCCCGCGTTTAGTGCAAGGCACCATCTTGATGAAGGAGTTGAAGCTTGTGCTAGGAACGGCCGGCCGGACGATCGTTAAGAAGCTGATTGCCACTTAAATTGCCTGCTAGCGCTCATTAACGAGGCTGCATGGCATTTTGGTGGCTAGCTAATTGTTCTAATGCCCTCTAACAGCGACCAGCTGCTTGGGAGTAAACACGGCATTGATGTGGATTTCAAACGCTACTTAAAGGGACACTCACCAGTTCATGTTCGCTTGCTGCTGGAGCTGTGAAGAGGACCTCTGAAACGCATCAGGAGATTTCTGGGACACTTTCTCAAGACTTCACCAACAGTCTAGCAGCATTTATTCTGGTAAATCTCTGAGGACTTCACCCAAAAAGAGTAAGTGCTGTGCTACTCCATCTTATTGGAGACCTTATAGAAGCCACCAGGAGAAAGGGAGGGCTTGGTCATGGGCATTTTGCTCGGGGCCCCCCCTTGGTCTGGACGAGGAATGGGAGGAGGACACGGTGCCAGGCAGAGCAGCACCAGCTGCTGCAGGAGAGAGGGGCAAGAGGGAGAGGAGGGCGAGGTGGACTCCTTCCTCCCTGCGGGCACAGGACATCCCTCCTCCTCTGGACCTCCTCCACCAGGACCCCCAGTGCCGCGTCCGAGAACCTGTCGCCCTCTCCCGGGGTCTCTGAGCCATTCTGCTAAATGCTGCTGTGTGCCAGCCAGAGTACTTCACACCTTCGGTGGAAGTGGGTGCAAGGAGCCCATGTATACTGCGCCATGAAAATTGCGGCTAATCAGCAGTTGAGTGTTAAACCTGCAAGTTCAAATTATGGTAATCAGCAATTAGGACCAAAATTGTGTGCTAAATCCAACTATCAAACGGGCTTGTCTTATTAGCACATTTAGCTCCTGTTTTCACCCATTGGCCAAAATAACCCCCAGAAACTCTACAAGTGAGTGCCTGCATAACAACAGTGACTTCACTTCGAAAGGGACTTCAGTTATGTGGAGCTGGGATTGTTCTCCTCAGAGCAGAGAGGGTTGCGGGGAGATTTAATAGAGGTGTTCAAAATTATGATGGAGTAGATAGGGAGAAACTATTCCCACTGGCAGGAAGGTCGTTAACCAGAGGACACAGATTGAAGATAATTGGCCAAAGAACCAGGAAGGAGATAAGAATTTTTTTTACTCAACAAGTTGTTGTGATCTGGAATGCACTGCCTGAAAGGGCGGTGGAAGCAGATTCAATAGTAACTTTCAAAAGGGAATTGGATAAATACTTGAAAAGGAAAAACTGCAGAGCTAGGGGGGAAAGAGCGGGGGAGTGGGACTAATTGGATCGCTCTTTCAAAGAACTGGCACAGCAACAATGGGCAGACTTCTGTGCTGCAAGATTCTATGAAAAGAATATCCATTGGTTGTGAGGCACTTTGGGGGGTCATGAAGATGTGATCATTCTGTATTTAATGCAAGCCCTTTCTTTTCTTTTTCTTATTTGTTACAAACCATGAAGGCAGCTTTTAAGTCAAACTTCCCTTGGACCTGACTCGAGCTGCTCAAACTGGCTGGAAACGGCAAGGTTATATTAGATCTGAGCTCAGTGTTGTAGACAGTAACCAATCAGCTGATGTACATTGGGCTTGTTGCCCAGCCAGTAGTGCATAACAATGGAAACAAATCTGACTGGTGACGTGCCACAACCTTGGTGTCCAGTTACCAGCACTAAGACTTCACCATGCCTAAATCAGTGCTGGCTGGACATCTACGGGGTAAGGATAAACCTCCTTCAGGGTTGCACAGGGCACGGCGTCAATGGATTAACAGTTTGCATTGGTTTACTCGATGGCACAGTTGGTAAATGAGCTGCCTGATTGGCCAATCACCACAGACCAGCAAGGTTTATCCTCTGGTCTGTGTGGAGTCATCTCATCTCAACCAGGGGCTGGTCTCATTGCTCCTGGGTCAGGGGCATGATCAGCAAAGGGGCATTCGCAGTTGTGATTTACCCACTGAATGCTATTGGGGAGGAGGGCATCACCTTTATTAAAGTCTCGCGAACATCACACATCAGATCACACACCCAAAACACCAGGTCTACTGAGGGCAAATGGACTGTGGGGGAGAAAGACATATTCCAACCCATATTCCGCAGGGCCTATTTTCTGAAGGTGCACCCTTGGCACACAGCCTCACCTGCCGGGGTATGTAGAGAGACTGTGGGCAGGCCTTGCCAATATGGGCTCCTGAGTGGTGAGACGCGTCTCTCTCGTTTGACACGCTTCATGTATTTTCTCTGGTTATCCCCCCTCCCTCCCAACCGCACCCCAGTGACAGACCTGTCCCCACCAGTACTTCACCCCAGGGCCGCACAGGTCAAATTGCTCTCTGCAGTGGAAGGATAGTGTGTTAGATTTTAGCCGTGGCTCAGTGGCAGCCCCCTCACCTCTGAGTCAGAAGGTTGTGGGTTGAAGCCCCACTCCAGAGACTTGAGCACATAATCTAGGCTGACACTTCAGTGCAGTGCTGAGGGAGCGCGGCATCAATGGATTAACAGTTTGCGTTGGTTTACCCAATGGCCCAGTTGGAAAACTCCTCACACATTAGTATCCCCCCTCCCCCAGCGCACTGTGTTACTGACTGTATCTCTACTGATGTTAATCCAGCTCCCTCACACTGTCACTCAGTAACCCCTCCCCCAGCACCCTGTGTTACTGACTGTATCTCTACTGATGTTAATCCAGCTCCCTCACACTGTCACTCAGTAACCCCTCCCCTAGCACCCTGTGTTACTGACTGTATCTCTACTGATGTTAAGCCAGCTCCCTCACATTGTCGGGCGCAGTGTCTCTTTGGGAGCAATGCCTTTTTGGTGAATATACCTGTTTAATCAGTTTTCAAAAACAAGATATTAAAATAGACATCTGGATAAATGATATTTGCTCCACCTCCGCTCCCCACAACCTGCCAAGCTCATTTTTTAGTAACATGTTTGTGAGAACAGTACTTTTTTTTTTGAAGATGAGCTGAGTTCTTTAGGTCAGGGGGAATCTCCCAACCACTTCATGCTCATTGACCGACTTATCATTCAAACCATTTGGAGCTGTGATTGGCTGGCCAGCACCACCAAATGCACCCCCAAAATGTCACATTAACGCAAACAGGAAAGATCGTCAGCCCTGAAACTAGCCGATCAAATACTTCGCAAGCAACCGCTCTCCCTCATGGAGGAGACGAGAAAAAGGCGATTGGTGATACATCTAACTTTCAACCTCTCTCTCCATTTCAACCTTTCTCTATTTTACCAACACCGGTGCAGTGAATGCTTATCTGAACTTCCCTCTCATCTCCTGATCTCGGGAGCCATTGCATTTTCACTTCGTTGAGAACAAGGTTCGTCACACTGATAGGGTTGCCAACTCGGGTTGGACATATTCCTGGAGGTTTTATCACGTGACCACTTGCCTCCAACCTGTCCAGTCAAACAGCCTTTTATCTGCATCTCCAATACTTTTATAACTACTAAACAAAAATGCTCAAAGAAAATGAAAAACGCACAATTCTTTTAATGCCCCTGTGATTATTCTCCCGGGTTGTTCGCAGTAGTGTCCAGGAGATTAATCTGTAATTCCTGGAGTCTCCAGGACAATCCTGGAGGGTTGGCAACCCTACACACTGACTACACACTCTTTCCCCAGAATCTCAAAACTGCGGAAGTCCTCAGCATCCCTGATCTTCCCTTCCTCTGACAATCTACAAATTTTAAATATCCAATCTTGGCGCCACCTAATCACCACGATGTGAGTCGCCTCATCGTCTCTCCTACACCACCAAGGCTGAAGATCTCCGGCAATCTTCCGCCTCGGTAACATAATACAGCGTTGGTGCGTAACCTTTGTTGCTCAATAAAAATGAATGCTGAGAAGGCTCGCTATTGGTAGGGTTGCCAATGTCTAGAGCCGACTGCATCGTAGCCACACAACAGAGCCCCAAAGATGCATCACTGTCAACTCATTAAAAAGGCAAAATGGAATTTTCAACAACCAGCTATTCAGCTACCTAGTTTTACTTTGATTTATTTCTACATTTGTTTCAAGGTAGTTTCTAAGCTATCCTGGCCTTGTGAATAAGGGGGTAGGTGCGGTCCTGACAGACCAAACAGGTCAGCAAGGGGTGGGGGGAAGAGCTGAAATTGGCCTTGCAAGGAAGAAAGGCAAAAATAATCAGTCAGGTTTCCCGCACCGGATCGCAATCCGATAATCCCTGCTTGAACGTACATCAGAGGACAAGGTCAACTATGGTGCCATACCCAAGCAAGGCTCTGCATCTTCAGGAGAGAAGGAGAGCCCAGACAATGACTCTATTTCAGTGTGATAGGTTGGTGCGCCCATACTGCTCAATGCGGCAGGGTGTCTCAGCCCGCCCTACCTCCCCACATAAAGCAAGTCAAGTTCGGTACAGTTCAAAATTCTGGGATTCCCTAACTAACAGCACTGTGGGAGCACCATGACCACACGGACGACAGCGGTTCAAGGAGAAGGCCCACCACCACCTTTTCAGAGCAACCAATAAATCTGGCCTTGCCAGCACCACCCACATTCCAAGAATGAATGAAGAAAAACACGCAAGTATGTCAACAAGTTGCTCGACCGTGGCTCCAGAGGAAGGGAGAGGAACATTGAGAAATCATTTTTTTTTTCAAGCCTTCTCTCCCATTTTTACCTCGCCGCTCCTGAAGTCATTGACACATGGTGGGGTACAATTCCACAAGCATTGGGAGCCCTCCGGTTCTTCACCCAGGTGGCCAACCACCTCGTGTAAGCCAAGACAGCATGGAAGGTATCGGAGCCAAGTTCAAACAAGTCGGCAATTAACGGCCAGGTTTTTTGAACGGCGTCACTAACTAGCAATCAGAAGCAGGACACCTCACTTATTTTTCTCCTCCTTTAGCCCTAGGGTTACTCGAAGTGAGATCAGCAGATTCCACTGGGAATCAAACCTGGGCCATTTCCTGACCTTTACTACTCATTACTGCGCGGTGTCATACATTTACCCAACAGGCCATCAGTCAGGTTTAGAAGGATGAAGTGGAGCTTATAATAGGCCGTGCAGCTCCATGCATTTCGAACTTGCAGCCAAACCAACAGGAACAGTCCTACATGGTCAGCCCCCAAGCTATTCAGGATGTTTTCTGACAATGCTGCAAGCTCTTGCACGGACTTGCTGAGATAGTTTTACATGCTTTAAAAAAAAGGCTGCTGTCTGATGAAAGAGAATTCAAAGCACATCTTCAAGGAAAAGTGAGAGGAGGAAGAAAGGAATTCTGCCCTCTGACAAGAAGCACTTTCTTCTTCATCCAGCTAGCTAATTGGTTTTGACAAAACATCAAGCGTCAATCTTCAGGGAGTTGTGAGGATGTGGGGGTGCAGCCAATAGCACCGTGCTCTCGGAGAAATGGATCAAGATCAAACCTCAACTTCAGACAGGCAATGGATGAGCATCACTATAAAGGATAATGACAGACCACTCGATGCCAAAATTATGACATAAACTGAAAACCAAGACAACCCAGAAAATCATTTAAAGAATGACTTCACCTCCCACCGCAGTAAGGTGTGGATAGCACAGTAAGGTATCTTGGTATTATCAATTGGTCCCACCCAACACTGCTATGGGTATCAGGCAGTGCGAGGGCGTTTGAATAGTCAGCCACGGACTAGTTACAAATGCTTTAAAGACTGGACAGTTGTACTTTCCCTCTGTGATTCCATTTGATAAAAGAGTCGGACTGAGGCATGGTGAGCAGGGAGGTCACAGGACACATCCCTGGTCTGAGTGAGCAGTTCTCTATCACGGCAGCCAGGAGGTGTGGGGGGTGCTACAAATGGGTGCAGCTTCCATCCTCTTTCCCCCAGGAAGAGGAAAAAAAGGAGGGGGTCTACAATTACCCTCAGCACCACGCCCTCCTCTACACCCCCAGCAGTGGTCCCTGCTGGAAAGAAAGAAAAGAAAGAAAGAAGTGTATTCAAATAGTGCCTTTCACAACCACAGGATGTCCCTTTACAGCCAATGAAGTACTTTTGAGGTGTAGTCACTGTTTTAATGTAGGAAACGCGGCAGCCAATTTGCACACCGCAAGATCCCATGAACAGCTATGAGATAATGACCAGATAAATCTGTTTTAGTGGTGTTAGTTGAGGGATAAATATTGGCCAGGACTCCAGGGAGAACTCCCCTGCTCTTCTTCAAACTAATGCCATCGGATCTTTTATATCCACCTGAGAGGGTTGACGGGTCTCAATTTAACGTCTCATCTGAAAGACAGCACCTCTGACAGTGCAGCATTCCCTCAGTACGGCACTGGAGTGTCAGCCTAGATTTTATGCTCAAGTCTCTGGAGCGGGACTTGCACCCACAACCTTTTTTTTTTAGTTTGTTCCGGGGATGTGGGCGTCGCTGGCAAGGCCAGCATTTATTGCCCATCCCTAATTGCCCTTGAGAAGGTGCTGGTGAGCCACCTTCTTGAACCACTGCAGTCCATGAGGTGAAGACACTCCCACAGTGCTGTTAGGGAGTGAGTTTCAGGAGTTTGACCCAGCGACGATGAAGGAACGGCGATATATTTCCAAGTTAGGATGGTGTGTGACTTGGAAGGGAACCTGGAGGTGGTGGTGTTCCCATGCATCTGCTGCCCTTGTCCATCTAGGTGGTAGAGGTCGCGGGTTTGAGAGGTGCTGTCGAAGAAGCTTTGGTAAGTTGCTGCAGTGCATCCTGAAGATAGTACACACTGCAGCCATGGTGCACCGGTGGTGGAGGAAATGGATATTTATGGTGGTGGATGGGCTGCAGATCAAGCGACTGCTTTGTCCTGGATCATGTTGAGCTTCTGGAGTGTTGTTGGAGCTGCACTCATTCAGGCAAGTGGAGAGTATTCCATCACACTCATGACTTGTTGCTTTGTAGATGGTGGAGAGGCTTTGGGGAGTCTGGAAGTGAGCCCCCTCGCCGCAGAATAACCAGCCTCTGACCTGCTCTCGTAGCCATGGCATTTATGTGGCTGATCCAGTTGAGTTTCTGGCCAAGGTGACCCCCCAGGATGTTGATGGTGGAGGATTCGATGACGGTAATGCCATTCAATGTTAAGTGGGAGTGGGGTTAGACTCTCTCTTGTTGGAGATGGTCATTGCCTGGCACTTGTGTGGCACGAATGTTACTTACCACTTATCAGCCCAAGCCTGGATGTTGTCCAGGCCTTGCTGCATGTGGGCACGGACTGCTTCATTATCTGTATATTGAATGCAGCTTCTTTTTTCTGTGCAATACGCCTTTCCTTGTGGTACATTAGAAACCTGAAGGTTGTTCTACCTCCATTTGACACGGGAAGTTTTTTATTGTTCACCAAACACAAATCTTTGATGGTGACGGGACGAGTTGAGAAGGCTGTTAAAAAAGAAAATAGGATCCTTGTCTTTATGAACAGAGGCAAATAATACAAAAACAAGGACGTTATGGCAAACCTTTATAAATCATTGCTTAGGCTTCAGCTAGAGTGCTGTGTCCAATTTTAGGAAGGATGTCAAGGCCTTAGAAAGGGTGCAGAGGAGATTTACCAGAATGATACGAGGGATGAGGGACCAGTTAGGTGGAGAGCCTGGAGAAGCTGGGAACGTTCTCCTTAGAGCAGAGACGGTTAAGGGGAGATTTAATAGAGGTCTTCAAAATTATAATGGATTTTGATAGAGTAGATAGGGAGAAACTGTTTCCACTGGTAGGAAGGTCGGTAACCAGAGGATACAAATTTAAGATAACTGGCAAAAGAACCAGAGGAGAGATAAGGAGAATTTTATTTACGCAGCAAGTTGTTGTGATCTGGAATGCACTGCCCAAAAGATTCAATAGTAACTTTAAAAATAACTTATATACTTGAAAAGGAAATACTTGCAGGGCTATGGGGAAAGAGCAGGGGAGTGGGACTAATTAGATTTCTCTTCCAATGAGCCAGCACAGGCACGATGGGCCGAATGGCCTGCTTCTGTGCTGAGACATTCTATGATTCGTGGAGCAGTTTTCAGACACTGCAGTAAATTGTTGCTGTGTCTGCAGACTTGACGGATCAACACCTCGCTTGTTTGCCAGGGCAGGGCCTGTAGTTAGATCCCTCCGGAGCTGGCTGAACAGGTAAATAAGGCAACTACTTCATTGTAACATCTGTTTGTGGTTCCATTTAAAGGCAGGTAATCAAATAAGCATAGATGTGACTGGAGCTATTAGAGATGAGCAATAAGTCTAGAACTAGTCGAGACATGACTAGGTGCCTTCAGTTGAGACTGATGAGTCAACTCAGAACAGCTCAGACCAACTAACAATCCCTTGCACGAGCATCAGGAGCTAGGAACAATACTAATTAAAAGGGCCTTGGCAAGCCTTTTCTTTTGTGCGGTGATGAAGAAGCATACCCCATTATCCTTTCATCGCAATGACATCCCAAGCAATCATATGTCTGTTTAATTCATGCCAATGTACATCGGCGCTTGTAAATAAATCTTAAAAAGTCACCAAATGATTTTCACAAAGACACTACTCCTTCAAAATTGAAAGGGGAAAGTTGGAAAAAAGGGCAAGAAAAGATGCGTAAAATACGCAAGTCCACTCGCATCGGTGAGCATTCAGTTCGCTGGCGAGGCAGTGCTGCATCGTCAGAGGTGCTGTCTTCCACAGGTGATGTTAACCAAAGGTCCTATCTTTCTGTTCAGGTGGATGTTAAAAGATCTCACGGCACCACTTGAAGAAGAGCAAGGAGACTTCCCGGTGTTTTGGACAACATTCCTCCCTCAACCACCACCGCTGCAAATCCGTCCTGTCACGCGATGGTGGGATCTTGCTATGCGCAAAACGACTGCCACAACTGCTTACGTTACAATGGTGACTGCACTTCAAAAGCAATCCGGAGAACATGGCAATACACTGTGTAAACATAAACGCGATCCTTCATCACCTCGAAAGAGAAGGCGGTTTAATATTTTACGTGGAGCCCCTTCATTAGAACCACCAGGATTAAACCTGGAGGCCTGCTCGACCCACTGAGCCATCATTGGAGTTGCCCTTTCTGTTTCCTCAGTTATTTACTTGGGTTTGTATTTCTTTCCTTTTGTCAGAATTTCTCCCCTCCAACTATTCTCTGTAAAGCACCAGAGTTACTTCAACACCTGTCAACAGTGCTTCCGACAAACATCCCACCCAGTGCAGGTAAGGACCTTAGCTGCCAGCAATCGGCTCTTAGAAGCATAGAAGATAGGAGCAGGAGTAGGCCATTCGGCCCCTCGAGCCTGCTCCGCCATTTAATGAGATCATGGCTGATCATCCAAATTCAGTACCCTGTCCCTGCTTTCTCCCCATATCCCTTGATCCCTTTAGCCTTAAGAAATATATCTATCTCCTTCTTGAATATATTTAATGAATTGGCCTCAACTGCCTTCTGTGGTAGAGAATTCCACAGGTTCACCACTCTCTGGGTGAAGAAATTCCTCCTCATCTCAGTCCTAAATGGCTTACCCGTTATCCTTAGACTGTGACCTCTGGTTCTGGACTCCCCCACCATCGGGAACATCCTTCCTGCATCTAGTCTGTCTAGTCCTGTTAGAATTTTATAAGTTTCAATGAGATCCCCTCTCATTCTTCGAAACTCTAGCGAATATAAGCCTAATCGACCCAATCTCTCTTCATACATCATTCCTGCCATCCCAGGTATCAGTCTGGTAAATCTTCGCTGCACTCCCTCCATGGCAAGAACATCCTTCCTCAGATAAGGCGACCAAAACTGCACACAATACTCAAGGTGTGGTCTCACCAAGGCCTTGTACAACTTCTTTTAAGATATTGCTCAAATCATTCACCCAATGCAATGCAAAGTGGACCATCAAATCAGAAGCGCATCGAACAAGGCAATGCTTCTGTAGAATCCCACCACATCTCTAGTCCACTGCAGCACTTGAATGCACATTATCCAATTCAGGTGGGTGTCCCAGTTTGTCCAAAGGTGCAGGGTAACTTCCTCTTTACAACAACTGATATGTGGTATAAAGCACAATGGGGTTGGGCTGGGGTAGGGTTTAATGGGCCAAGGAGACGGAGTCGACACTATCCAAGGGCACCAATTAGAAACTACAGATGGGTCAACGGAATTGTTCCCCTTCCCCCAGAATGTCAAATAGCCCCCTAACACTCCCGATCTAGTTTCGCGCATGAAGAGTGGCCACTTGGACACAGTGCTGACAGAATTAGAGCCAAACCTCACCAAGAGTCAGTGCCTTCAGGATAGGAGGGGAGTGGGCAAGTGCAGATGAAATGGAATCAGTCTCTTACAGCGGTCCAACCAGGTGTAATCAGTTAGGGTGAGTGGGGGCGCATGAAGGTAATTTATGCTCCAACCAAATCTCATTAAAACAGATAATTTAATCATTTATCTCATTTACTGTTTGTGGGACCTGTCTGTGTACAAATTGGCTCCCACATTTGCCTAAATTACAACAATAACTACACTTTGAAAGTAATTCATTGGCTGTGAAGTGTTTTGGATCGTCCTGAGGATGTGAACAACGCTATATATAAGTGCAGGTTCCTTCTGTAGTGGAGAGCAGTTGTCAGGAGATACTTGGTTCTACCTCTAGTCAGCTGGATGCAATGACAAATTCATCGAACTGAGAGCATCACAGGTCCCTGTGTCTCCAAATGCTCTGTTGAGTTAAGGTTATCTGTTTTAGGAAAGTAACGGCTGGAAGTCAGTCCGGCATGTTTGGACTCCGTCCGGGTCTCTGTACTGTACACAGGGGACCAGCAGCACCACAGAGATAGGCTACTAACAGAGGGAAAGGGATGGAGAGAGGCCATTCTCCCTAAACAGAATCAAACATTCAGTAAGGTGTAAAAAGTGTCAATAGAGCAAGTGCAAGCTCAAAGCACTTACTGTGAAGTTAGTCAAAGAATCAAATTCCATCTCGGTCTGGGATGCAGACAGAAGTGGATTGGTTTACAGGCAGGAATCTCTGGCGCGTAGACCTGCCAGCTACTAAATATTGATGTTTTGATGGCTGTGACAGAGGCCTCTGAGTGATCACACTTAGCTGGCAGTTCGTTTGATGTGTGAATTGCCTCATTCTTCAGTCATTCACATCATGGGCTGGAAGTTTTTGAAGAGGCTCAGAAGTCGAAGGGTGATGGCTCACTTTATCAATACATTGTGTACCCTCCCGACCCTGAGCCACACAGAGCAGGAACGGCCCAGGATTCATCCATGGATGGTTTGGACTTAGCTCATCTTATGAAGAACAACATTGGGTGGAGGGGTGGAAAGAGAAGTGCTACAAATGGTCTCAGCACCCTGAACTGGGGTGGAGGGTTAGGGGGAGAAAAATCAGCCAAGAGCTCCCACCCCAAAGGGTACCCAGAAAGGAGGGGAGAACATGCAGCGGCAGAGGGTTTCAATAAAGATCTCAATTTCTCTCCTTTCCTCCAGATTCATATATTTACAATATTTTATGCATCCAGTGCCAGAAATAAGCACTTCCACCCTCTGATGGGCAGTCCTCACAACTCCAATGTGGCTCCTCCATGTCCTACTTTAGCCGCCAATGTGGCCTTTTTTGGCGACCTGGCCAAGTTCATACCGATTAATAGGTGTCCGCTCTGGCTCAGTTGGTAACACCCTCACCTCCGAGTCCGAAGGTTGTGGGTTCATAGTCCCACTCCAGAGACTTGAGCACAAAATTCTAAGCCGACACTCCAGTGTTGGAGGTTCTGTCTTTTGGATAAGATGTTAAATCAAGGTCCTATCTGCTCTCTCAGGTGAATGTAAAAATCCCATGCCATAATTTTGAAGCAGAGCAGGGGCGTCCTCCCTGGTGTCCCAGTCAATGTTTATCCCTCAACCAACACCACGAAAACAGATTATCTGGTCAGTTATCTCATTGCTATTTGTGGGAGCTTGCTGTGCGCAAGTTGGCTGCCACATTTCCTAGATTACAACAGTGACTACATTTTAAAAGTATTTCATTGGCTGTGAAGTGTTTTGGACCATCCCAAGGTCGTGAAAGGCTCTATATAAATGCAAGTTTTTCTTTCTTCTAATACCAAATCATTCCCAGTGGGCAGTGTCATACATTTCCTATGAAATGGGATGCGACTGCCCCAATTAATTTCACAGGAGACCCTTACAGACAACAGCGGGAGGAGGGGCTTCGAAAAAACCCTGGCTTGTTGTCTTGGAATGGACTTCAATCCCAAGAATGACGAAACAATTTCCGATGTGATTCTACATCTCCAGATTTTGGAAGAGCAATGCCTCAGTGTGTCAGACTCCCGCGTTTACATGTGACCCTGCACCTCCACTCTCCTGTTGGCGCAACAACAACTTACATTTATATAGTGTCTTTAACGCAGTAAGACGTCCCAAGGCGCTTCACAAGAGCGTTATCAAACAAATGTGACACCGAGCCACATAAGGAGATATTAGGGCAGGTGACCAAAAGCTTGGTCAAAGAGCGTTTGGTTTTAAGGAGCGTCTTAAAGGAGGAAAGAGAGGTAGCGAGCCATGTTCCCTCTAAGTTGCGCACACACACGCGACCGTGCAGTAGTCTGCAAGGAACCGCGTAGGCCGCTCACAAGCTTCCCATTTGAAATACCACGCATGTGCAGAAATTTAAAGGGACTGCGCGTTGAAATAAACAACAACAAACACAATTTAGAGGGAATATTGGTAGAGAGGCGGAGAGGTTTAGGGAGGGAATTCCAGGGCTTCGGGCCTTGGCAGCTGAAGACACGGCTGCCAAGGGTGGAGCGATTAAAATCGGGGACGCTCAAGAGGCCAGAATTAGAGGAGCGTGGATATCTCGGAGGGTTGTAGGGCTGGAGGAGATTACAGAGATAGGGAGGGGCGAGGCCATGGAGGCACGCTGGATGCCAACTTGAAAAATGGGTACCAGCGTGAGCTGGTAACGATCAACGGCCAGTCCAATGAGTCTGATGTACAATGATCTAATTTCATGCTATGACGGAAGCATATCATTCTGTTGACCAAGCTCTGGGTACTCGGAGGCAAAGTCCACGGTCCAAGCACCTGTGTGCAAACTCATAGATCCAGCAGAATAGTGCGATCCAGCTGCCAACGGCTCAACAGAGAATGAGAAGCGTCTGCTCCGTGGCAGTGTAAGTGTGAGAGCCAAACCTTGGAGAGTCGAAAGCCCAGAAATACTTAAAGCATTTTTATACAAAAGCAGAAAGTACGGGAAACATATAGCAGGTTAGTCCACACACAGTAGAAAAAAGGGTTCACTTTTTAAGATAGGAGCCCTCGCCAGAACCAAAAAAGGATCGCCAACCAGAACATTAACAAATGTATAAACCATCCGAACCCCTCGATTAGATTCCAGCCAGTAACTCACTCCCAGGTATCCATTATTCTATATATAAACCACCTGAACCCTTCGATTAGATTCCAGTCTGTAACTCACTCCCAGGTATCCATTATTCTATATATAAACCACCTGAACCCTTCGATTAGATTCCAGTCTGTAAATCACTCCCAGGTATCCATTATTCTATATATAAACCACCTGAACCCCTCGATTAGATTCCAGTCTGTAACTCACTCCCAGGTATCCATTATTCTATATATAAACCATCTGAACCCCTTGATTAGATTCCAGCCTGTAACTCACTCCCAGGTATCCATTATTCTATATATAAACCATCTGAACCCTTCGATTAGATTCCAGCCTGTAACTCACTCCCAGGTATCCATTATTCTATATATAAACCATCTGAACCCTTCGATTCGATTCCAGCCTGTAACTCACTCCCAGGTATCCATTATTCTATATATAAACCACCTGAACCCTTCGATTAGATTCCAGCCTGTAAATCACTCCCAGGTATCCATTATTCTACATATAAACCACCTGAACCCCTCGATTAGATTCCAGCCTGTAACTCACTCCCGGGTATCCATTATTCTACATATAAACCACCTGAACCCCTCGATTAGATTCCAGCCTGTAACTCACTCCCAGGTATCCATTATTCTATATATAAACCATCTGAACCCCTCGATTAGATTCCAGCCTGTAACTCACTCCCAGGTATCCATTATTCTATATATAAACCACCCGAACCCCTCGATTAGATTCCAGCCTGTAACTCACTCCCGGGTATCCATTATTCCCTGTGTGATCTTGGCTTGGTGGTAGCTTTCTTGCCTGTAAGTCCAGAAGCTTGTGGGTTCAAGACCCATTCCAGGACTTCAGCACATAATCTAGGCCAACACTCCAGTGCAGTACTGAGGGAGCTCTGCACTGTCAGAGGTGCCGTCTTTCAGACAATGCGTTGAACCAGGGGCCCTAACTGTCTGATGAGAGGGACAAAGATCCAAGCATACTTCTTTTTGAAGAAGAGCAGGGAGTTGAAGTGACCTGCCCAACATTCATCACTCAACCAACTCCACCAGAAAGTGACTAACTGGTCAATTATCTCATGTCCTGTTGGTGGAACTTTGCTGTGCCCAAATTGGCTGCCAATTTTGCCCAGTGTGACTACACTTCAAAAGTAATTAATTGGCTGTGAAGTGCTTTGGGACATCCTGAGGACCTGAATGCCACTATCTAAATGCAGGTTCCCTCCTTCAGTTAAACCCCTTGATTAGATACCAGCCTTTAACTCACTCCTGGATATCTGTACTTCTCTCTATAATAATCTCTTTGATTACCTCACAGCCTGCAATCTAGAAGTACAGCGCAGCTCTTGTATGCTACAAATTCCCACAAGTAACAATTTGTCTTACACTCTCTGGTGCTCAGGAGTTCCAGTGAGGAACTTAACTTTTAGATCATCCAACTAATGTTGCATCAGAAGTATCTTACACAGTCTGCAACTAGGAAAATGTACAATATCAACAGTGTCACCTTCATTCTTGCCACTTGAAGATCATCAGATTGAAGGCAAGGACTCAAAGCCAGAGTCAGTCCTCCAGTGATAAACATGAAGTGAGAAGAACCAGTCACAAACTCAACATCCTGTAGTTACAAACTCGACTGGCTCTCTGTTGTACTCCTTCCAACCATCCCCCACCCACCCACCCTCCACTGCCATCCCAGCCCAATCCAAATGCTCAGGCTGAACCCCGACACCTCCTCCCTCTCTGCATGCTCAAAGCCTGGTTCCGTCCGGCTTCTCCCCTAGTCCCGTCGCCCCGCAGGAAGTCCGGTACTTACTGTTGAAGCTGCTGTGCTGTGCCATGAGCATCGTCTGCACCATACGGCTGGAATTCCTCACCAGTACCTCGAATTCGCTGTGGCTCCTCTTGGCCAGGTTGTCCTCCATTTCACTGGTGCAGCAGGTGTAACCCTGTGGGCAGATCCGCAGATGCTCTCCTGAAACACAACACACATCCAGTTTATAAATGAAGGTTGGTGGTGAGGGCGGAATGTTCTTCCAACTTAAGGTCTTCCCAAAACATTTCCAAATTTCCCAAAATGTAATCTCCCAACGGCCCAGTGAAAGTTAAGGACTCCTTAGAGCAGAGAAGGTTAAGGGGAGATTTAATAAAGGTGTCCAAAATTCTATGGGGTTTTGATAAGAGTAGATGGGGAGAAGCTGTTTCCACTGGCGGGAGGACAGGAGGGTCGGTAACCAGAGGACACAGATTTAGGATAATTGGAAAAAGAACCAGAGGGGAAATGAGGAGAATTTATTTTTACACAGCAAATTGTTGTGATCTGGAATGCACTGCCTGATGGGATGGTGGAAGCAGATTCAACAGTAACTTTCAAAAGGGAATTGGCTTTGTACTTGAAAAGAAAAAAATTGCAAGGCTATGGGGAAAGAGCAGGGGAGTGGGACTAATTGGTTTGCTCTTTCAAAGAAATGCTTCCTTCTGTGCTGTAAGATTCTATGATTCTACATCAAGCAGGGTCCTGGAACCAAATGGCTGAAGGGCTTTTAACTGTGGTGCACAACTCTCGTCAGCAGAGACAAACTCTTCCATGTATATCTCACTGAAAAATCCAGCTCCCCTGATGGCTCAGTGACAGCAACACTCAATGTCACTCAGGCAAACCTATCCCCATTCCCAATAGCAAAATACTGCGGATGCTGGAAATCCAAAATAACAACAGAAAACGCTGGAAAAACTCAGCAGGCCAGGCAGCATCCGTGGAGAGAGAAACAGAGTTAACGTTTCAGGTCGAAGACCTTTTGTCAGAACTGGAGTTTGTAGCTTCTCCTCAGGATGTGGATGACACTGGCAAAGCTGCATTTATCACCCATCCCTAGGTGTCCTGAGAAGGTGATGGTGGGCCTACTTTTCGAACCCCTGCAGTTCTTGTGGCGATGGTGTTCCCAATGATTTTTTTTTTATAACTGGGTAGAGGGCATTGAGTCATCCACATAGTGCAGGACTGGAGTCACATCCAGGCCGGCCAGACTGGGTAAGGGTGGCAGGGTCCCTTCCCTGAAGGATACTGGTGGACCTGTGGCCGTTTTTAGCGACAAGCCGCCAGCTTTCTCACGAGACTGGGAATTCCCGCCCACAGTAGGCAGCACCGTCAATCACAGCAGGAGCGCCAGCAGGATAAAGCTTGGGAGTGGGAAGCGGGAGAAGTGGGCATCTTCTGAAATGTTCCATTCCTGCTGCCAACAATTGCTGGCTCTTCTTTACACAAAGCCATCCATAACTACAGGACTCATAAGATGGCCATTTCTGTGATTCCAGTCCATCTGAATGATCCCAATTAGCTTCCTCTTTCAACCTAAAGAAACGGATCTTTTTATTCTGAATTTTGAGCTCATCAACATGAGGGATGTTGGCGGGGAGAGTTGAACATTTTGGTATCCCAGCACTCCCCGGTCAGGCGCAGGACATGATAGGTTACAGTTACACCGCCAATTTCACAACAATGTGGCTTCTGGTGTGCATGGCACAAAGCAACCGCCTCAGATCGTCTACAGGGACGGGAGCACTGCATCCATCAACGTAACAGGTCAATCGATGAGTAGTCTCCCATAGTTGGTTGAAGTTGGCCCGGCACCAATCTAACCGTGTCAGTCGTGGCTCAATGGTAGCACTCTTGCCTCTGAGTCAGGAGGTTGTGCATTCAAACCCCACTCCAGAGACTTGAGCACAAAATCTAGGTTGACACTCCGGTGCAGTACTGAGGGAGTGCCGCACTGTCGGAGGTACCATCTGAGGCCTGTCTGCCCTCTCAAGTGGATATAAGAGATCGAAGAAGAGCAGGGGAGTTCTCCTGCTGTCCGAGTCAATATTTATCCCTCAACCAACATCACTAAAACAGACTATCTGGTCATTTATCTCATTGCTGTTTGTGGGAGCTTGCTGTGTGCAATTTGGCTGCTGCGTTTTCTAAATTACAACAGTGACTACACCTCAAAAGTACCTCATTGGCTGTAAAGTGCTTTGTAAGGTCGTGAAAGGTGTTGTATAAATGCAAGTTCTGTCTTTTTTTCAATGTGTTGGCGTATCTAGGGAGTCGAGCAAACACATAGAACAAGAACTTGGATTTAGAAGAAGGGCGAGAAAAGGCCATTTGACCCATCACGCTCACCATAGACAGTGCAAACCCCGGGCATTGCACTGGGTCAAAAATAGCAGAAAGAAAAAAAATACCTGTTCAGGAAAAACAAAGGGAAATTCCTACCCAATTCCCTAAGATAATCAGAAGACCACAATAACCCATGACACATCACTCGATGCACTTAACTAACCTACCCCATTCGCATAGATCCCAATTCCCGAAGGAACACAGGACTGTTCGAGATTGGAAAGGTCCATATTCATCAATCATTCCTTATCCCATTTTACCTGATACCATTCAATAGCCCTGACTGTCAGCAATCTGACTTGCAATGCACTACCATAAAGAGGTACGAGACTATCTCTAGTCTTGCGCCCTGTGGATTGTGTACCGAGCACGGTCTGATGTGAAGCTGCATTTCAAATGTCCATAGGATGTCCTGAAAACTATCACGCCCGCTATCTCCCAAGTTAGCAACCTGGTGAGTGGGGCAGCAGAGTTCAGCATAGGCATCCAAGCATTCTGACGCATACACTTTTCGCTAAACTCAATGCGTGGTACAGCTGGCAGTATAACTTGTGTCAGCTAGCTTTACACCTTATTCCACAGATGCCAGTCAGATTGGTAGTGCATCTACAGCCTCAGGTGCAGACTAAAGCTCCCTCTACTCTGCCCCAACAAAGTACCTTACCCCCTAACCTCAGAAGACCGTCCCCTAATACACTAGTGTAACAATTTACCATTTTCCACATCAGTCATCTTCGGCCAGAGGGAGAGTGTCAATTAGTGCCAGTTTTGCACTGTCAACCCATGCCCATTAGAAATTGGCTTGAGCCAATAAATGAGTAATTTGAGACATGACATGTGGTAAATGTGGCGTGCTTGGGAAGAAAAAGGTGACTTTGAACCTATGGTTCCCAAAACTCACTGTCACTGGGGTTTTCCTCGCATCATGTCGGGGCCTGTTGTAGACCAATTGATCGAGATTGATTGCTGTGATTGGTCAACACCTCAATTATCGTTGTATCATGCGACTACCAGGATGGTAGAAGGTGAATTAGATGGATCTTGGTCTTTTTTCAACTGGCATTTCCTACATTCCCAGCTGTCATGCACTTGCTGGGCTTTAAGTAATAAATGAAGCGATGGATTCAGCAACGATGCATGAACTGAAAACAAGTGGTTCATACATGGCTGCCACCCAACTGGTTTTGGACCAGACTGTCTAGTTTTTGAGCGGCCTGGAAATTTCTAAAATGCTTACTCCTGTGTCGCCATGTGGGGACGGGAGCACTGCATCCGTCAACGTAACAGGTCAATCGAGGAGTAGTCTCCCATGAAGAATTTTGTTTCTTCCTCCGTGGCAGCTTTTTGCCTCTCCTCAAGCAACCCGTGTTAAACTGCCAAGAGGACCAATTGCCCTCTGGTACCTTGTCCAATGATTGTCGTGTTAGGCTGAGCCATGTCAGTAGACTATTTGACCACAGGCGGCATTACAAGCAGGGCCCAGATCATGCAGGAGCACTTCCATCAGGCATCATTCGACACCAATCAGGAGCAAGGAGGCTGACCACCTTTAACCTCCTCCTTAACCTGGGTGCTAAAACAATCAACAACAACTTGTATTTATATAGCGTCTTTAACGTAGTAAAACGTCCCAAGGCGCTGCACAGGAGTATTTTAAGACAAAAAATTTGACACCGAGCCACATAAGGATAAATTAGAGCAGGTGACCAAAAGCTTGGTCAAAGAGGTAGGTTTTAAGGAGCGTCTTAAAGGAGAGAGAGGTAGCGAGGCGGAGAGGTTTAGGCAAGGAATTCCAGAGCTTAGGGCCTAGGCAACAGAAGGCACAGCCACCAAAGGTTGAGTGATTATAATCAGGGATGCTCAAGTGGGCGGAATTAGAGGAGCGCAGATATCTCGGGGGGTTGTGGGGCTGAAGGAGATTACAGAGATAGGGAGGGGACGAGGCCATGGAGGGATTTGAAAACAAGGATGAGAATTTTGAAATCGA
This sequence comes from Squalus acanthias, assembly GCA_030390025.1. Taxonomy (NCBI): domain Eukaryota; kingdom Metazoa; phylum Chordata; class Chondrichthyes; order Squaliformes; family Squalidae; genus Squalus; species Squalus acanthias. The sequence continues at coordinate 76,258,358 of CM059429.1, read as the reverse complement.
GGCGCTGCTTAACCGAGAGCAATGTAGGTCAGCAGCACAGGGGTGATGGGTGAACGGGACTTGGTGCCAGTTAGGACACGGGCAGCCGAGATTTGGATAACCTCAAGTTTACGTAGGGTGGAATGTGGGAGGCCAGCCAAGGAGTGCGTTGGAATAGTCAAGTCTAGAGGTAACAAAGGCATGGATGAGGGTTTCAGCAGCGGATGAGCTGAGGCAAGGGCGCAAACTGGCGATGTTACGGAGGTGGAAGTAGGCGGTCTATGTTATGCTGTGGATATGTGGTCGGATGCTCATTTCAGGGTCAAATATGACACCAAGGTTGCGAACAGTGTGGTTCAGCCTCAGACAGATGTTAGGGAGACGGATGGAGTCAGTGGCTAGGGAAGTCAGTGGCTAGGGAACGGAGTTTGTGGCAGGGACCAAAAACAATGGCTTCAGTCTTCCCAATATTTAATTGGAGAAAATTTTTGCTCATCCAGAACTGTATGTCAGACAAGCAGTCTGACAATTTAGACACTGTGGAGGGGTCGAGAGAAGAGGTAGTGAGGTAGAGCTGGGTGTCGTCAGCATACATGTGGAAATTGATGCTGTGTTTTTGGATGATGTCACCAAGGGGCAACATGTAGATGAGAAATAGGAGGGGGCCAAGGATAGATCCTTGGGGGACACCAAAGGTAATGATGCGGGAGCGGGAAGAGAAACCGTTGCAGGTGATTCTCTGGTTACGGTTAGATAGATAAGAATGGAACCAGGCGAGTGCAGTCCCACCCAACTGGACAACGGTGGAGAGGCGTTGGAGAAGGATGGCGTGATCAACCGTGTCCAAGGCTGCATACAAGTCAAGAAGGACGAGGAGGGATAGTTTACCTTTGTCACAGTCACAAAGGATGTCATTTGTGACTTTGATGAGAGCCGTTTCGGTACTGTGGCAAGGGCAGAAACCTGATTGGAGGGATTCAAACATGGAATTGCGGGAAAGATGGGCACAGATTTGGAAGGCGACAACACGTTCAAGGACTTTGGAGAGGAAAGGGCGATTGGAGATGGGCGGTAGCTTGCAAGGACAGAGGGATCAGTTACTGACTGGATAACACCACCGAGCCATTGGGGGAAGCAGCATCGTCAAGTGCACTGTGAATTTTCATCAGCAACAACACAGCTCAGCTGCCCAGGTGTCTAATGGGTAAAGACACTTCGCCATGCAGACCAGAAGGTCCCAGGTTCGATCCCAGAGTTAGCCAATCTCATCCAGCACAGCAATTGGGATTCAACAACCTTGGGCTGTGGGTAAGGATTTGGGGTGGGTGGGGGGAAATCCGCCACCTTCCCACACAATGCACAGCTGTATGTGTTGGCTGCCAAGCCTGGCGTCGCACAAAGCAACCGCCTCAAACCATCTGCAGCGATGGAAGCATCGCATCCATCACCATAACAGGTCAATCGAGGGGTAGTCTCCCAGAGCTGGTTGAAGCCGGCACGGCACCAATCTCTGTCAGCCTTGGCTCAGTTGGCTTGGCACTCTAGCCTCCGAGTCAGAAGGTCGTGGGTTCAAGTCCCACTCCAGAGACTTGAGCACAAAAATTTAGGCCGACACTCCAGTGCAGTGCTGAGGGAGTGCTGCACTGTCGGAGGTTGCCCTCTTTCGGATGAGATGTTAAACCGAGGCCCCATCTGCCCTCTCAGGTGGATGTGAAAGATCCCATGGCACTATTTCAAAGAAAAGCAGGGGAGTTTTTCCTGGTGTCCTGGCCAATATTTATTCTGCAACTAACATCACTTAAACAGATTATCTGGTCATTATCTCATTGCTGTTTGTGGGAGCTTGCTGTGCGCAAATTGGCTGCCGGGTTTCCTACATTACAAAAGGGACTACACTTCAAAAAGTACTTCATTGGCTGTAAAGCGCTTTGGGACGTCCTGAGGTCGTGAAAGGCGTGATAGAAATGTAAATTTTTTCTTCTTTCTTTAAGCCGCAGAGAATAAAGGGTCTCGTACGGTTGGCGCAGTGCCAGGATCTGATCCATGTGAAATGTAAAATAGCTGACGGTGGGGGGAGGGGTGGAAGGTTGATTTTGGGGTAACAATAACTGGCCTCTTTTTTCCTCCCTCCCCCCCCCCCCCCCCCCCCCCCCGCCCCCCGCCTTCCCTCCCTCAGAAAGATTACACATTCTGTGTGAAGTTGATACAATTCAGACGCTGGCCATGAGTTCCCAGTTGTAACTGTGGCAGTCATGCCTCTCAGAGCCTTTTGTCCTGCATCTCAGCCCTAGCTTGCGACGTACACTGGGAGGGGGGGGATATGGTGGGGGGGGCGGGCGGGCTGTGCTGAATGGCGCATACACTGGGATGGGCTCCTGGCGTTCAGAAGTGGCCAATGTTTCGCATTTCCAAAGGTTAAAGCATGAATGGCGAGCGTGTCGAATAATGGGACAAGAGCTCTCGGAGGTTAGCGCGTTGTCTGAAGAGAGGGAGTGACATTTCCAGCAGCTATTTTTAAATCGCGGCAAGAGTTATTATTAACACAACCAGCCTCTTCTTTCCACTTTGCTGTTGATTTTTCCTTGTTAAATTACAGCTTTCAACGTTGAGTTGTGCTGACAGCACCAGGTGAAGCTTTACCGCGAGTCACCGAGTTTGGCATGTGTAAAGGGGAGTGTAATTAGCATCGATAAAGGTGGTCATTAACCCTGGTGCTGAGCGATTGAGTCATTCGCAGTCAGACCCATCACATAACGAGAGGTTACTTCTCCAGTTCCTCCAATGAGTCATCATCTGAGTTTTTTAATTTAAAAAAACAGAAACATTTCACAAAGAAGGAACTTGTATTTCTGCCCCGCCTTTCTCAACCTCAGGACGTTCCGAATGCTTTACAGCCAATGAGGTTCTTTTGAAATGTAGTCATTGTTGTAATGTAGGAAAACAAATTTGTTTTGAATATTTATCTGAAAAAACACAGCCCTGTGTTCAATTTTTCAAGCATGTTACATAATGGTTAAAATTATTTTAACAAGGTCCCACAAACAGCAACATGCTAATGGCCGGATAATCTGTTTTTTAGTGAGGTTGGTTGAGGGATAAATGTTGGCCAGGACACCGGGGAGAACTCCCCTGCTCCTCTTCCAAATAGTGCCTTGGGATCTTTCAGGTTCACCTGAGGGAGCAGACGGGGATCGATGTAAAAGATCCTTTGACACTATTCAAAGAAGAGCAGGGGAGTTCTCCCCCCGGTGTCCTTGACAATATTGTGGAGATGCCGGTGTTGGACTGGGGTGGACAAAAATGAGAAGTCGCACAACACCAGGTTATAGTCCAACAGATTTATTTAATTTTACAAGCTTTCGAAGCAGTCGCTCCTTTCGAAGGAGCGAACTGCTTCGAAAGCTTGTAAAATTAAATAAATCTGTTGGACTATAACCTGGTGTTGTGCGACTTCTCATTCTTGACAATATTGACAACATTGCTAAAACAGATTATCTGGTCACTATCTAAATGCTGTTTGTGGGAGCTTGCTGTATGCAAATTGGCTGTTGTGTTTCCTATATTACAATAACGACTACACTTCAAAAGTATTTCATTGGCTGTGAAGCGCTTTGGGACATCCTGAGGTCGTGAAAGGCGCTATATAAATGCAAGTCTTTCTTCCTTTGGCGCCAACTAATCCCTGTCTCTTGATTTACCTCGTGTTCCTTTTTGCTCTTTTGCAACCTGCCAGGTTCCTGCACGATGGGCCTGACCCTTCAGCATGGTTTAGTCCATTGGGTGCAAGTACAATATGAGGTAGGCACCGATAATACAGCGGTACGGAACCATTCCCGGGGACACTCGGGAATTCTCCCAATTTCCCATATGGCCAGTCCGCCATATGCATTGATTGAAGTGCAGTGGTACTGGGTGCGTGAAGTCAGCTCGGTCATCTCTTCTCTCTCTACTCTCCTCTGCTCTCTCGTGCGAAAGAATCAAAAGCAAAGAAAACAGGAGACCTGCACTCTCATGCTGGTGGCAATGGTCATCCTCAGCCCTCACTGCTCAGGGTGGAGGGTGGGGGGAGGAGGGGGGCAAGGGAATTAGTAGTCACAGGTCCCACTTCTGATCACCATTCAGAGGAAGTTGTGATCAAACTGTACACGCGCTGGACAGACCACACTTCGGCCGCGATTTCCCCAACCTCGGCAGGTCTGGTGCGGCCGGGGTTGGTGGCAGTTCCCGACCTCGCTGCTGGCTCCAGCCCGCTCTGTAGAATGATTTTACGTTGATTGGGCTTGTTAAGCCCGCCCAGCGTGTTTCCTGGCCAACTGAAGGAAGCGGGTCTGATGACGTTACTTGATGACGCATCATCAGCCGGTTCCCTTAAAGGGACCATGCGCAAATTGATTTTGACAGTTGTGCTGTCAGTTTTCTACAGCATTGAGGTGCTGCAAACACTGACAAGCACTGCACGGAGCTGCACGGCTGCACCCAGGTTCTCCCATGACTCCCTCCAAATGCTTATGGAGAGGGTCACAGCACGCAGGGAGGTTCACTTCCCTTCCAATAGGCGGAAGAGACCTCCCCAGTAGATCAACGCAGTATGGTTGCACATTGCACAGGAGGACACAAGCAGGGAGGACCAGGCTGCACATCACGAAACATTACTACCATGCCACACTCAACCTCATCCTGCTGTGCCACTCATCGCATCCCCATCACTCTGCCTTCCCTACCCTACTCTTGCACATCCTTATTCACACCAACTTACCTTGCACCTCCACCCATCTCTCTCTTTGCGTTCTTGGACAGATTTGTGTGCACCTTTGGAAGTGGCTTAGTGAGTTGCAGTGAATGGTGAGACATAACGGTACCCCCCGCAATGGTGATGAGTGTGAAAGGAATGGCTTGGGCATTGTAGGGATGCTTTAAGTTGTTGGTGTGGGGTGGTGCCAACCTGGCGCATCATGTGGCAGACAGGGTGTACAGCATCAAGTGAAGTAAATCTGGCCATGGTGAGGCCATCCCTGGCGTCCCAGGTAGCAATGTGGTCGGGTGCTGATGCCCTCTGTCCTGTGCAGCATCAGGTCATTGCGGAGAAGGTTGGTGTTGTTGTTGGTGCTGCTGGTGTGCCCGTTAATGCTGGTGTTGGGGCTGATGATGGTGGGATTCTGAGGACCAAGGTGAGATAGTTTCAAGGGCACTGATGCTGATGGAATAGATGGCAGGTGAAGTTGAGATGACAGAAGAGATCTGTCAATGTTGAGGGAGGTTGTTCCAATGAGGTGACACTGGATAGAGAGTTAGCTCCAAAGACTTGCAACCTGCATAAAGCTCAATCTGTCTTCCAAATGCAGTAAGCAACAGCATCTGAGCTTGGAAAGTGAACAGATGTGAGATGGGAGCTTTTATAGCACATTTGCAGCTGTCAAGTAAAGAAATTATATCATGGTGACACAACACCCGCCCTGCTTACCTGACGTGATCCCCGAGCAGCGGGGAACCTGTGGGCGAACTCGTAAAATTTAAAGGTGAGCTTATAATAGTTTTTAAGTGCCTGTTAACAAGCTCTTAATCATCTAAATTGCCTCCCCCGCCGCTTGGTGTCAGGTCTGTTCAGCGATGACATCTGGGAAACTAGCGTGGCGGCGGGTTGACAGCGGGTTCCCTACCCGCTGTCAAAAAAAAATGTTCCCACCCAACCAGCCACGAAACGCACCCACTGACCCCCTGAAAAATTCCCCCTCTCGAGTCCAACAAACAGACCACACCTCGAGACCTTTTCTAGTTCTGGTCGTGGAGACACACGGGAGACATTCAAGTGCTGGGACAGTGCAGAGAAAGGCAGCAAACTGTTCCAGCGAGTCAGGGATCTGGATTATGAGGAAAGACTGAAGAGACTCGGGCTTTTTAGCCTGGAAAGGCAGCATGTAAGAGGTGATCTTATAGAGGTACTTAATATAGTTAAGGAGCATAAATTTGGAATATTACTTTAAATTAAACTGTGGGTGTAGGACAAGAAAACACAGTTCAAACTAGTCCAAGGTAACTTTAGGACTGATAGCAGGAAGTTCTTCTTGACACTGAGAGTGATCAACATGTGGAACGGACTTCAGATAGAGTCGTGGAGGTGAAAACCCTGGAATCATTTAAGAAACAATGAGGTGCAGCAATGGGGGGAGAGGACTGTAGGGTTGAATCAAGATGGGCCGAATGACCTTCCTCGTCCACATGTATCTTGCGATTATTGGGAAAGTGTGCAAGTACGTGTGGGAAGGGACGGGCAGAACAGGTTCAGCCGTGAGGACTCCTCCAGGTTAACAAGGGCTAATTTTCCGCTTTGGCAATCACGGTGCAGACCATCGCACACTGGAAGACCGCATCGGAATACGAGGTGTGGAGGATCGAGAAGTGGGAACGTGCAAACTTCAGAGCGCAATACTGAAGCGTGCGGTACTGTAACCCAAGAACGTAAAAGCAGAAAATGTGCCCATCTCAGTCTCCATGAGGTGGGCCGCTCTGTCGAGGTACATTGGGGGTCATGGGGGGGCTTCCAGTGCCCATGAATCCAGAGCAACGTTCCCCCTAATGGTGCATCGATCAGGAGGTCCCCTGCAGGCCGCTCGAAAAGATATCATGCATGCGCGGACGTGCAGCAAATTTAAAGGGACCCCGCACGGAAAAATGTATCAGAGGGAACACTGATCCATAGCCTTTTGTAAGCATTCAGGGAAGAAGGGTAGACAACTAGAGTAGAAAAAAACCGAGGAGACCTCAATGCAGCTGTGTGAAAGCCTGGTGCTAATCTAATGCCAGAACTAATTCGTTCTCCCAACACTGGCCGAGGTCCTCAATGGTCAATACTTTCTTTTAATGACACCGACCAACGTATGCGACATGACCAATGCAGCTGCCTCAAACCCTCCAGTGAATACCAGTCCACTCTTATCTCCTCCCGTGTTGACAAGCAGCAAGAGATGAGAGCTGCAATGAGTCAGTCGGCTGCTAGTCATGGCCCGTCATGTTCTAATAATAACACTCACTTTGATCTCGGCTTGACAACGGCTGCCTGACAGCCTGGTCTGTGTCTGCCACTCTACCAGTGAAGTGTGAGGGGGACTTAGTTTGGGCCCAGGCTGCCCTGGGTTTGGAGCTCGTCACGCCTGTCCAGGCCTATCAGAGCCTTCAAGGTATCCGGTGAGCTAGTAATGGCTAGAAAATCTTAGTGCCACTGGTTAGGCGCTGACGTGTTTGCACAATGACCATGAATCCCATATATTACCTGTTCCTCCATCGCAGTTAATGCTTCGTGTAACTATTGTGCAGGAATCCTTTGCTTGACACTCCAATGCAGTATTGAGGGAGCGCTGCACTGTCGGAGCTGCCATCTTTCGGATGAGACGCTAAACCGTGACCCCGTCTGCCCTCTCAGGTGAATGCAAAAGATCCTGTGGCACTATTTCAAGAAGAGCAGGGGAGTTCTTCCCGGTGTCCTGGACAATATTTATCCCCCAACTAAAATCACTAAAAGAGAGTTTCTCGCCATTTATCTCATTGCTGTTTGTGGAACCTTGCTGTGCACACATTGGCTGCTTTGTTTGCCTACATTACAACGGCGACTACACTTCAAAAGTACTTCATTTTTTGTAAAGCAATTTAGGACATCCTGAGGTCATGAAAGGCGCTATATAAATGCAAGTTCTTTCTTTTCGGCATGACATCAGTGAAGTGCCAATTTCAACCCTGTTCCCCCCCACAGCACAGAGATACCCACAATTCAGCACTGAACTGGTACCAGTCACCGAGGTACGAGGATAGCTGGCTTGGCAAAGAGAGCAGTGTTCTTTTCTCCAGGATCAACACCCTCAGTTAGTGCCAAAGCCAACAGGAAACGTTATTGGAAAATAATTAGAAATATCCTGCAGCACTGTGCTTAAATGATGAGTAAAGAGTTTAGTACTCTGGTCCAAACCCACAGGCTTAACAAGAACTAACATTAATGTAGCATCTTATGTCTCACAGGAAGCATCTCAAAGCTCTTCGCATTCAATGAATCACTTTGAAGTGACGTAGGAAAGTGCAGCAGCCATTTAGCATTCACGTGCAGCAATGAACTGATAGGCCTGATAACGTGCTTTTGGTGGTGTTGGTTGAAAAACCGAGGAAGAGGCAAGGTGGTGGGGCAGGGCCAGGGGAGAAGAGGGGCAGGGCCAGGGGAGAAGAGGGGCTGGGCCAGGGGAGAGGAGGGGCAAGGCCAGGGCCAGGGGAGAGGAGGGGCAGGGCCAGGGGAGAGGAGGGGCAAGGCCAGGGGAGAGGAGGGGCAGGGCCAGGGGAGAAGGGCATGGCCAAGAATCTACACAAGGGGACCCGGGGTGAGGCAAGGCAAGATTGAGGAGCAGAGTGAAGTCCAGGAAGAGGCAAGGCTGAGGAATAGGACCCGCACTGAGATTCAGATAAAAACACCAAAGTCTGATGCCTGTTAAGGGATACGAGGTCCCTGACTCAAATCAACTCCAAACCTTAACAAAAGGGCACAGCAATACAGTTCTTTTCGAGTGATTTAAGTAACTATCAACCAGTATTGCTTAGAAATTCCTATAGTTTTATTCATCTCACATTTTTCAAATATTTTCCTCACATCTGTTTAATTAACTGGGATAGCTCATTCTCTGGGAGGATGAGCTTTCTTCAATCCATTTCAGCACTGATTTCTTCCCTCTTCATTCTCTCGTAATCTTGAATCTGATACCGTGACTGGACTGCAACGTTTACACCAGGACAGCTGTCTCCTAATCTGGCCCCAAAAAATGGTAAACACAAGTGAAGGCCATCCTGCATTCCCTCCAATCAGCTGTGGTTCAGTGGGTCGCACCTCTAGCCTCTGAGTCAGAAGGTTGTGGGTTCAAGTCCCACTCCAGGAGACTTGAGCACAAAACCCTAGGCTGACACTTCTGTGCAGTACCGAGGTGCTGTCTTTCAGGTGTGACATTAAACAGGTGGATGTAAAAGATCCTATGGTGCTATTTGGAAGCAGAGCAGGGGAATTCTCCCTGGTGTCCTGGCAAATATTTATCCCTCAACCAACATCACTTAAACAGTTTATCTGGTCATTTATCTCATTGCCGCTTGTGGGACCTTGCTGTGCGCAAATTGGCTGCCACGTTTCCTACATTACAACAGTGACGACACTTCAAAAGTGGTTCATTGGCTGTAAAACGCTTTAGGATGTCCTGAAGTCGTGAAAGGCGCTATATAAATGCAAGTCTTTCTTTTTTTTAATCTATTTTACACTACTTTAAATTTGTGGCGTGGCCTGCTTCCTTTGAAATATTAATCTATGTTATCTGTATAACATTTAATATCTTATACAGCTCAATGGAGTCTCGCCTTCAACTGTACGCTTTGATGTTCCCTCATCTTCTCGTTTCATTTTTAGCACAACTCAGGAGTCAGTAAAGAGGAGAAAGGCGATAAAAGCTGCTTATAGAGCAAAGGAGGAGAACACAAAGGAGGATGGGGGTGATTGGAAGGTGAGGGGGATGGGAGTTCCTCGATGCAGTTGACTCTCTGAAGGAAGTTTATTGAACGGAAATTGCCGTCTCACTTGAATAAAGCAACACATGCTAGAATGGGATCCAAGAGCACAGGATGGGTCTATGAGCCACACTCCACACATATAAACAGCAAGCTCTCTATCTCGTCGAGCCCATAGAGAGCTGCTTCCTTCCCCAGAAACTAGCAGACAAACCCCGCCGCCCCCCCCCCCATCCCCCCGCACACCTCCCACCAACCAGCTCAAGGTGACCCGAGGCCTGGGAGATGGTTCAGCTGCTTACACTGTTGTCCAGGCAACGGCATAGGTGGGGAGCAGACTAATGGGACGCGCAGGTTGTAAATGGTTTGCAGGAAATCAGTCACACGAGCTGGGAGGACTTCTACAAACAAGACTCCATCTATTACACTGCAGCCATTAATAGGTGTAAGCTGCCTTGAGGTGCTCATTAAGGTGCACCTCCTGTGATTACGAGCATCTCCTCCGCAATGATGCTCTCGCTTTTAAATACCTGAAAGTGGCTGTGAGTCAGCTTGTGCTGAAATTAAGTTGTGAGCATGGTGATATACTGGGCAGGTCAGCCTTTGATGTACTTCATTTAATGACTATCCAGTGGAGATGGAATGGATCTTATCCAGTGACCCTTCTCAATGGGCAGACCCATCACAGAGCAATCAGACCACCTTTCTGTATCGCGTACAAGCATGACATCATTTCATCGTTTAGCACTCCACCACTTCCCACAGTTAATGGGGAACTGCTTTCAACATGAATGAGCCAGGATCATGCTGTGCATGAGTTGCTTGAAATTCCTTTGCCTGCAATTTTAAAGCAATGTCAATCTAGTATCAGCCTTGGCTCAGTGGGCAGCACTTTCGCCTGCTTGGTCAGAAGATTGTGGGTTCAAGCCCCACTCCAGAGACCTTGAGCACATGATCCAGACTGACACTTCAGTGCAGTACTGAGGGAGTGCTACACTCCAAAAGGTGTTGTCTTTCGGATGAGATGTTAAATCATCCGCCCTCTCAGGATGAATGTAAAAGATCCCAAGAAGAGGAGCAGGGGAGTTCTCCCTGGTGTCCTGGCCAATATTTATCCCTCAACCAACACCTAGAACAGATGATCGGGCCATTTATTTCATTGCTGTTTGTGGGAGCTTGCTGTGCGCAAATTGGCTGCCACATTTCTCTACATTGCAACAGTGACTACAGTTCAAAAGTGATTTATTGGCTGTATAGCGCTTTGGGACGTCACGAGGCCATGAAAGGCGCTATAGAAATGCAAGTTCTTTTCATTTAAATTAATTTCGACCCCTAAAAACCTTTCTTTTTTGTTGAGAGACTCAGGAACCAGTCTCTTCGTCGGGACAACAGGAAGCTTAGATTTTCCGATCTATGTTGTTTTAATGCTGGCAATAGCCCATCGAGTCAGGACATCCAATTGACAAATCAAGGCTGCAGTTGCTCAGCTTACCTGCTGCCATTTCCATTTGTAATTTTTCTCCCCCAGGGTTTTGTTTGCGGAAGTTATTTAAAAAAAAACTGTATTAAGGCAAGTCATTTCAACTGTTGTGTACACTCAACATTCAACTGCTGTATAAGGCGCATTTACTTCTCTCCCAACAGTCCGAGTTGGATCCAAATCCACGGTCCCAAAGGTGAAAGGCAGTTGGGCTAATCTATTGCTTCAGTCTCCCTACCAAACACCACCTTGTGAAGATGGTGCTCCGTTACTATGGTTAAACCTCCCCCTTCCCAAGCTCTGGCCTTTAGCTCGATATCAAACTTGCTCTTACCCCATTTATATTAAACAACTGCGTCAAGCAATCAAGACTTTCACTTCTGGCACTGCTGGTCTGTATGCCCACCTACCCTTGGCCAATAAAAATAAAATGGTGGCATGGTCTGTTGGCACCAACCATTCACACCAGCCACTGGGTCTCGAGTAGGGTTCCCAACTCTTGTTGGGGGTATTCCTGAGGTTTCTTCACGTGATCGCCCGCCTCCAACCGCCCCTCCCAGTCAAACAGCCTTTTCCCCCCCACCCCCATCTCCAATATATTTATAACCAATAACCAGAAGTGTTGGAAGAAAATGGAAAAAAAGACTTTGTTTTAATGCCTCTATGATTTATCTCCTGGGTGTTGCTCGCAGCAGTGTCCTGGAGATTAATCTTTAATTCCTGGAGACTCCAGGACAATCCTGGAGGGTTGGCAACTCTATAGTCTCGAGATATTTCCCCATTTATATTATGGTAAAGCCAGGGATGCCATTGGCTGCAGCACTGAGCATTAAAGTTTTAAATTTCTCTTTCTCTCACTCTCACCCCCGCCCCACCCCATAGTGAGTGGCCATTTTGTTTCGAAGGTTTGAGCGGGCACGGCCCTTAGTGAACCCCATTGCTGAAGGAGCCTCTGGGAGTTGAGGCAGTGGCTCCTTCAACTGTGGCTCAGTGGGTAGCACACTCGCGCTCTGCGTCAGGAGGCTGTGGGTTCAAGTCCCACTCCAGGGACTTTGTAGCACATAAATCTAGCCCGACACTCCAGTGCAGTGCTGAGGGAGTGCTGCACTGTCAGAGGTGCCTTCTTTTGGATGAGACGTTAAACCGAGGCCCCGTCTGCTCCCTCAGCTGGACATAAAAGATCCCATGGCACTATTTCGAAAAAGAGCAGGGAAGTTATCCCCGGTGTCCTGGCCAATATTTATCGCTCAATCAACATAACAAAAACAGATTATCTGGTCATTATCACATTGCTGTTTGTGGGAGCTTGCTGTGCGCAAATTGGCTGCCACGTTTCCCACAATACAACAGTGACTGCACTCCAAAAGTACTTCATTGGCTGTAAAGCGCTTTGAGATGTCCGGTGGCTGTGAAAGGCGCTATATAAAGGCAAGTCTTTCTTTTTAGCTTTTTGATCATTATTTCTCCTTCCTGTCACTGCAATGGCTGAGAAGGTGAGAGGTGCAGGCCTGGTTTCCACGCACAGGTGAGGCCTGCCAAGGCTTCAAGCACATGGTTACGCAGCCCTCAAACACAATCCTTTGATTCTCGAATTTTCTTTTCGTCTCTGGGTGATCACAGGGTGACCTTGATCCACGGGGGCCTGGGGGGAGGTGGTTGGGGGACGGTTCAAAACCAAGCAGATGCACTAACACGCCCTACACAAGCGTACTCGGTAATAGTAGCCAGCTGTACCTTACAAAACAACCATTAGGCCTTATCCTCCTTGGAGTCTTTGATGACTGCAGCTTGAAAGCTGCGGTGAGATTTCCAGCACTTTTAAAAAAAAATACACACCAGATTCCACGGCAATTGGCCAAAAGAACGGAGCAGAAAGAAATGAGGTGATTACTATTGTGTTGCTCACTGGTTTTCGGGAAGCGGCATTCCACGGGAGCACACATCAGGAGATCGGGCTTCACGTGTGAATTGGGGAGGGAGGGCCCAGGCATCAGCTCATATCTGAGCTCAATCCTGTCCTCGGCTGATACCAACACACTCGTGCTTTCCGCCACGGATGCCTGGCTCGTTTAATCCTGAGGGGCACTGAGGCCAAAGGGATCATCCATAAATGTCCACCCCCAGATGAGATCGGTTCATTCAGCGGAGACCAGGCATCGACCCAGAGTCCATCATGGTCAGTGTGGCTCAAGTTTGAATGACGCCCACCTGGGTAAAGTCATGGATGAGAACGGTACCCCAGCACCGGGCATCACCTCAAGGAGGCGATGGATGAACTGAATAAAAAATCATGGGGGAGAAATCTTTTAATAAAAAAAAGATTGTTAGCGTTTCAAAAAGAAAGCAGTCTTCTAAGTCTACGCAAGGTTATGGGGCATGGATTAGGTACATGTATAATACATAATAATGACTAGAATATATACTTATCACAATCAATACAAACATTAACACATAATGTAGGCCGACACTTCAGTACAGTATTGAGGGAGTGCTGCACTCTCAGAGGTACCATCTTTCAGACAGTCCAAGGCCTCATCTACCTGTTCAGGTGGACAAAAAATATCCCATAATACTATTCTAAGGAGAGTAGAAATAGTGTCCTAGCTGACATTTCTCCCTCAACAACACCACCAAAAGCAGGCTATCTGGTTACTTATTCATTTGCTGTTTGTGGGATCTTGCTGTGTGCAAATTGGCCACTGTGTTTGCCTACATAAGAAGTTCGGTCTTTCCCGAGGATGCAGTATGGCTCTGTGTAAATGCAAGCTCCTTCTTTCTTACTGCCTCTCCTTGAGATTACTCAAACATTTACCTTCAACAGCAAGTCACTGAACTGAGAAAAATCCCCCAAAACTTGTGGTTTCGTGAGTCCATCGATGATTCACTGGGTGATGTAACCGCCTGAGTCACATGGGTTTGATTATTGACCACAGCTGGGGTTACTACGGCAAAGTTACATAGAAACACAGAAGATAGGAGCAGGAGTAGGCCATTCGGCCCCTCGAGCCTGTTCCGCCATTTAATGAGATCATGGCTGATCATCCAAATTCAGTACCCTGTCCCTGCTTTCTCCCCATATCCCTTGATCCCTTTAGCCTTAAGAAATATATCTAACTCCTTCTTGAATATATTTAATGAATTGGCCTCAACTGCCTTCTGTGGTAGAGAATTCCACAGGTTCACCACTCTCTGGGTGAAGAAATTCCTCCTCATCTCAGTCCTAAATGGCTTACCCCTTATCCTTAGACTGTGACCCCTGGTTCTGGGCTCCCCCGCCATTGGGAACATCCTTCCTGCATCTAGTCTGTCTAGTCCTGTTAGAATTTTATAAGTTTCAATGAGATCCCCTCTCATTCTTCTAAACTCTCGTGAATATAAGCCTAATCGACCCAATCTCTCTTCATACATCATTCCTGCCATCCCAGGTATCAGTCTGGTGAATCTTCACTGCACTCCCTCCATGGCAAGAACATCCTTCCTCAGATAAGCGACCAAAACTGCACACAATACTCAAGGTGTGGTCTCACCAAGGCCCTGTACAACTGCAGCAAGACATCCTTGCTCCTGTACTCGAATCCTCTCGCTATGAAGGCCAACATACCATTTGCCTTCTTAACTGCCTGCTGCACCTGCATGCTTATCTTCAGCAACTGGTGCACAAGGACTCCCAGATCTCATTGCACTCCCCCTTTTCCCAATCTATTGCCATTCAGATAATAATCTGTCTTCCTGTTTTTGCCACCAAAGTGGATAACCTCGCATTTATCCACATTATACTGCATCTGCCATGCATCTGCCCAATCACCCAACCTGTCCAAATCATACTGGAGTTTCTCTGCATCCTCCTCACAGCACACACGCCCACCCAGCTTTGTGTCGTCTGCAAACTTGGAGATATTACATCGAGTTCCCTTGTCTAGATCATTAATATATATTGTGAATAGCTGGGGTCCTAGCACCGATCCCTGCGGTACCCCAGCTATATACAATTGCCCTACAACCAGGGTGTCCAAACTTTTTGCCTTAGGATGGCCACTTAGTCATGTATCATGGAGCATGGGAGGCATAATCAATAATGACCTGGACTTGGGTATAGGGGGAATAGTTTCAAAATTTGTAGATGATACAAAACTTGGAAATGAAGTAAACAGTGAAGAGGATAGTAACAGACTTCAGGTGGAGATAGACAGACTGGTGAAATGGACAGACACATGGAAGATGAAATTTAATACAGAAAAGTGTGAAGTGATGCAGGAATGAGGAGAAGCAATACAAACTAAATGGTACAATTCTAAAGGGGGTATAGGAACAGAGAGACCTGGGGGTGTACGTACAGAAATCTTTGAAGATAGCAGGACAAGTTGATAATTCTGATAAAGAAGCATACGGGGTCCATGGCTTTACTAATAGAGCCGCAGAGTACAAAAGCAAGGAAGTTATGCTAAACCTTCATAACTCACTGGTTAGGCCTCAGCTGGAGTATTGGGCTGGATTTTGCCAATGGGGAGCTTTTGGAGGCGGGACACCCACTTGTCGGGTTTCAGCCCCGCCTCCATCAGCTTCTGGCCAACCCACGCTATTTTCCCTTGATTGACCTTGTTAAGCCCGCCCGGCGGGCTTAGCAGGCCAATTAAGGGGAAGCCGGTTACAGAGAACGTCAGCGTATGACGTTTCATCTGTCAAAAATTTTTGACAGATGAATTGTCATCGTTTGACAGCTCTGTGAAGCTGTCAAACACTGACATTCTCTGTAGTTTGATGAGTTCTTGAATTCAAGACTCATCAAACCTCTTTCTTGAGCAGAAATTAGATGGTTGTTGCACTGGAGAATGCAGCAGCCATCTGTCATCTCTGCCGGTGAGTTGCGAGACTCTCCGCATCCCCAACTGTTGAAGCCTGCAGGAAGAAACAAAGGTAAGTAAACATTTTCTATCACTTTCCACTTACCTCACATACTCACCTCTCCACACTTGCACCCATCACTTACCTTCACAGCGCACTTTTGCACCCCTCCGACCCCCGCAGACCCACTGCTCACCTCGGTGACCCTGGCAGGGTTCGCAGCCTTCGGGAAGCCCGCACTTGTGTGGGTAAAATGGGGATAATCCTCTTATCTGCCTGTTAACTACCTGCTAACAGGCAGTTAAGTGGCTGTAATCCCCTTCCCGCCTCCAAGAAGACGGGACCTGGCGCAGGTCGGCCACCCGCCTCCTGGCGGGATTGGCAAGGAGGTGGGTTGGGGGCGGGATGGGCACCCGCCCCCAGATTCTGCCATTTTCCCGGCAGTCCCGCCTCCATACCCGCCTCCCCAGGGCTGGCAAGATCGCGCCCATTGTGTCCAATTCTGGGCACCACACATTAGGAAGGATGTCAAGGCCTTGGAGAAGGTGCAGAGGAGATTTACTAGAGTGGTACCAGGGATGAGGGACTTCAGTTATGTGGCAAGACTAGAGAAGCTGGGATTGTTCTCCTCAGAGCAGAGAATGTTAAGGGGAGATTTAATAGAGGTGTTCACAATTATGAGGGGTTTCAATCGAGCAAATAAGGAGAAACTGTTTCCACTGGCAGGAGGGTCGGTAACCAGAGGGAACAGATTTAAGATAAATGGTAAAAGAACCAGAAGGGTGATGAGGAGAATTGTTTTACGCAGCGAGTTGTTATGATCTTGAATGCGCTGCCTGAAAGAGCGGTGAAGTAGATTCAATAGTAACTTTCAAAAGGGAATTTAATATATACTTGAAAAGGAAAAATTTGCAGGGCTATGGGGAAAGAGCGAGGGATTGGGACTAATTGGATAGCTCTTAAGAAGAGGTGGCACAGGAGCAATGGACTGAATGGCCTCCTTCTGTGCTGTAAGATTCGATGATCAATGTTCCCTTCAATTCTGCACCGATCAGTAAGTGCTGATACTTGGCATTCTAATTTAGGATGTATCCCCGAATGAAGCAACAGCCATTTTTCCAAACCTCCAGGCCCACAAAATTTAAGCAGCGAATAAGAGATACAAGAACACATAGCTCGAAGTTGTTTGGGCTTTGTGGGACTGAGCGCCAAGGTCCCAGAGCCCTACGTAGCCTTCAGGTGATGGGCTGGAACCCCCCCCCCCCCCGCCCCTGCTTTTAGAATCTCTAGGCCAAGATGGGGGGCGGACGGGGAAAAGCAGCTAGAGTTCCCAGTGACTGCCACTGGAAAGAGACCGAGTGCGTGCGTGCGTGGGCACACATGCAGGATCAGGCTGGGCTGTGTCACAAAAGAATGACAACCTGGGGTGAGGGTGCCAGGCGTCCGCTGTAGCTGATACCCCAACGCAAGGCAGCGGGTTTCGGGAAGGAAGGGAAATTTGACAGGATACTGTGCCTTTCTTCTCAATTCATCTTGCAGTCACACGCCAGTCACTGTATTCGAAATGAAAACATTTCTGTTGCCCAGGGGCTGGAAAGCTGACTGATCCAACAGTGTTGGGAATGGGCTAATAAAACGGCTAAACTTCCTTTCGCACATTTAATCTGCTCCCTGCTTCTGCTCTCTTATCCACTCCCACCCCTGCTCGTCTTGTATATCCTTCCCACTCATTTGATTGCTGGTCATGGGAAACAGTTACTGCATATTAAAGAGGCTGAACACATGTCCCCCCAGGACACAGTGGTTGAACATACTGCCAGACTCAACAGCATAAACCAGAAAGTCCCACAGTTCGATCTTCGATCTGTGCTGTGTCAGCTAAGCTCAGCCAAGGTTGCAGTCAAAGTGCTATATTTGGCCTCAGTGCCCCAGGTTAGCGAGGAAAAATATCAGACGGGGTACCCATTCTTCCCCCCCCCCACCGCACCCCACCCCACCACTCCTGATTGCTATCCAGTGACTCCAACTGGGAAGGGCTAGTATGTGCACATCAGAGAAGGACAGGATTTGGCTAGGCCTTGATGCCTGTCAACAGCCAAAGAGCTTGGCAACACTCACTGCCTAGGCTCATCCATGAAGAATTGTCACTGGGCAAGGTACCAAAGGGCTATCAGGCCAATGCAACCGTATCCCAGCAGGAGTAAGCGCCTTCCGGAGAGAACAGGAGAGCAAAATTGACAGGGCAATTGAACAGTCACAGCTTCAACCCTTACTCAGTTTTAAATGTTACATAAAATTACAACATGTCCATTCAAATTGTGGACTAATCCAATACCATGCATTAGAGATCAGGAAACTACCACTGGAAACTGTGCAGTCACGCAGGGGAAAAAATCCATTGCGGGATAGGAAACAGGTTCATGCCCACAATTCCCCATGTTGAATTTCCAAACTCATGCCGTGTAGAGGGAAGTTTACTCTGTATCTAACCCGTGCTGTACCTGCCCTGGGAGTGTTTGATGGGACAGTGTAGAGGGAGCTTTACTCTGTATCTAACCCGTGCTGTACCTGCCCTGGGAGTGTTTGATGGGACAGTGTAGAGGGAAATTTACTCTGTATCTAACCCGTGCTGTACCTGCCCTGGGAGTGTTTGATGGGACAGTGTAGAGGGAGCTTTACTCTGTATCTAACCCGTGCTGTACCTGCCCTGGGAGTGTTTGATTGGACAGTGTAGAGGGAGCTTTACTCTGTATCTAACCCGTGCTGTACCTGCCCTGGGAGTGTTTGATGGGACAGTGTAGAGGGAGCTTTACTCTGTATCTAACCCGTGCTGTACCTGCCCTGGGAGTGTTTGATGGGACAGTGTAGAGGGAGCTTTACTCTGTATCTAACCCGTGCTGTACCTGTCCTGGGAGTGTTTGATGGGACAGTGTAGAGGGAACTTTACTCTGTATCTAACCCGTGCTGTACCTGCCCTGGAGTGTTTGATGGGACAGTGTAGAGGGAGCTTTACTCTGTATCTAACCCGTGCTGTACCTGCCCTGGGAGTGTTTGATGGGACAGTTTAGAGGGATCTTTACTCTGTATCTACCCCCTGCTGTACATAAGAACATATGAAATAGGAGCAGGAGTAGGCCATTCAG
Organism: Squalus acanthias; assembly: GCA_030390025.1. Taxonomy (NCBI): domain Eukaryota; kingdom Metazoa; phylum Chordata; class Chondrichthyes; order Squaliformes; family Squalidae; genus Squalus; species Squalus acanthias. Next base: position 76,239,395 of record CM059429.1, on the reverse strand, counting down.
CCCATCGAGCCTGCTCCGCCATTCAATAAGATCATGGCTGATCTTCGACCTCATCTCCACTTTCCTGCACGATCCCCATATCCCTTGATATCCAAAAATCTATCAATCCCTGTCTTGAATATACTCAATAGCTGAGCCTCCACAGCCCTCAGTGGTAGGGAATTCCAAAGATTCACCTCCCTCTGAGTAAAGGAATTTCTCCTCATCTCAGTCCTAAATGGTCGACCCCTTATTCTGAGACTGTGACCCCTGGTTCTAGACTCCCCAGCCAAGGGAAACATCCTCATTGCATCTACCCTGTCAACCCTGTAAGAAGTTTGTATGTTTCAATGAGATCACCTCTCATTCTTCTAAACTCTAGAGAATATAGGCCTTGTCTACTCAATCTCTCCTCATAGGACAATCCCCCCATCCCAGGAACCAGTCTGGTGAACCTTCGTTGCACTTCCTCTATGGCAAGTATATCCTTCCTTAGGTAAGGAGACCAAAACTGTACACAATACTCCAGGTGTGGTCTCACCAGGGCCCTATATAATTGCAGTAAGACGTCTTTACTCCTGTACTCAAATCTTCTTGTAATAAAGGCCAACATACTATTTGCTTTCCTAATTGCTTGCTGTACCTGCATGTTAACTTTCAGTGATTCATGTACAAGGACACCCAGGTCCCTCTGAACACCAACATTTCCCAATCTCTCACCATTTAAAAAATACTCTACTTTTCTATTTTTCCTGCCAAAGTGGATAACTTTACATTTCTCCACGTTATATTCCATTTGTTATGTTCTTGCCCACACACTTAGCCTGTCTATATCCCCTTGAACCCTCTTTGCATCCTCCTCACAACTTACATTCCCACCTAGCTTTGTATCATCAGCAAACTTGGATATATTACATTTGGTCCCCTCATCCAATCATTGATATAGATTGTGAATAGCTGAGGCCCAAGCACTGATCCTTGCGGTACCCCACTAGTTACAGCCTGCCAACCCGAAAATGACCCGTTTATTCCTACTCTGTTTTCTGTCCGTTAACCAATTCCTCAACCCATGCTAGTATATTACCCCCAATCCCATGAGCCCTAATTTTGTTTAATAACCTCTTGTGTGGCACCTTATCGAATGCCTTCTGAAAATCCAAATACACCACATCCACTTGATCCCCCTTATCTATTCTGCTAGTTACAACCTCAAAAAACTCCAACAGATTTGTCAAACATGAGTTCACTTTCATAAATCTGTGTTGGCTCTGCCCAATCCTATTATTATTTTATGACCTGGGAGTGTTTGATGGGACAGCGTAGAGGGAGCTTTACTCTTTATCTAACCTGATTTGGAATTGTTTGATCGGACACCTCCTCTGGGGTTTAGATCTGAAGTAGCTGAAGAAAAGATTGAACTAATAGTATTTGCACCAGTGGGTACACACAGCACCTCAGCCCCCACACAGCTTTACTGTCGCTCTTTTGTCTGATGAAACAGTGAGGACTTTGGGCAGTTCAATTCAATAATAATGAAACAGTCATTTGAAAAAAAAAGCCCGATTGAAACTGAAACAGGAGGAGGGGAGGGGAATGGACAGCCTGGCCATTTTATCCCCTCTCCAGCTGGTAAAACCCGCCCTGCAATAAAAATGGAGCAGTTCTTTCACTAAGCGGAGCCAGCAACTCGAGCATGGTTCGAAGTTTCAACCAAAGAGCACAGCTTGGCAGTTTGGGGTAGAAATGAGAAGAGGAGTACGAAACGGAGTTAGATATATTTCTTAAGGCTAAAGGGATCAAGGGATATGGGGAGAAAGCAGGGACAGGGTACTGAATTTGGATGATCAGCCATGATCTCATTGAATGGCGGAACAGGCTCGAGGGGCCGAATGGCCTACTCCTGCTCCTATCTTCTATGTTTCTATGTAACTTTGCCGTAGTAACCCCAGCTGTGGTCAATAATCAAACCCATGTGACTCAGGCGGTTACATCACCCAGTGAATCATCGATGGACTCACGAAACCACAAGTTTTGGGGGATTTTTCTCAGTTCAGTGACTTGCTGTTGCAGGTAAATGTTTGAGTAATCTCAAGGCGAGGCAGTAAGAAAGAAGGAGCTTGCATTTACACGGAGCCATACTGCATCCTCGGGAAAGACCCAACTTCTTATGTAGGCAAACACAGTGGCCAATGTTTCTATGAAACCAGCTTAGAGCCGGCATGGAGGGAGGAGTCAAGTCCTTCGTCCTATTTACCAACAGACAGCCTGAAAAAGCAAAAGTCGCATAAAAGGAGAGAGAAAAGAGAAAGAAAAAGAAAGACTTGCATTTACACAGCGCCTTCCATGACCTCAGCAAGTCGCAAAGCGCTTTGCAGCCAATGAAGAGCTTTTTTGAAGTGTAGTCACTGTTGTAATGTAGGAAACGTGGCAGCCAATTTGTGCACAGCAAGATCCCACAAACAGCAATGCGTTAATGACCAGATAATCTATGCTTTAGTGACGTTGGTTGAGGGATAAATATTGGCCAGGACACCAGGGAGAACTCTCCCGCTCTTCTTCGAAATAACCAACAATATTGCAGGGAAGTCAAAGGAGTTTCCCTTTACTTCTTTAGCCCTGGAAAAAGCGGAACACAGATTTACTAGGATGAATGGTTGGAATTACAATGAAAGGCTCGAGGAACTGGGGCTTATATTCTCTCTAACTGAGAAAATTGAGAGATTTAATAGACGTATCCAAAACGATGGATTAAAGAAGACAGATAATTTCCATTGGTCTATAAATTGAAAACAAGAGGCCGTGAACTCAAGATAAGCATCAGATACATAAAGGGGCAGATTAGAAGCAGCCTTTTCACGCAGTTGTTGGAATGAGGAAATGTTTCACCACAAGTGGTGTTCGATGCTAACTCGATTCTAGCATTCATAAAGGTATTGGATAATGACCGAAACAAGAATATAAAATGGAGGAGGAGGTTTGAGGAGAAAGAAGGAAGGCGGGTCTGTGTAAAGGCAGCCCCAGAGGGGTCCAATTACGGCGTAGGCAAGGCAGGCTGAATTACCTCCTGCTGTGCTAAAATGTCTGTATTTTCTGTTCCCTGCCCCCTCACCTGTGCCCCTTAAGGTAGCCATGACAGCATCAGCTGCAGCCTTGAACTGTGGAGAAGGCCAGTCAGTCAGTTCACAAAAGAAAAATTTAAATAATAAACAAAACAAAAAACTCTGCCTCCAAGCTTTCAGCATGAGGCTTGGTTTTAGGGCCTACCTATAGTTTCACCTGCTCAATGAATTAGGGAAAAGTAGGAATGCTGACCTGTAACCCAAGGACATTTAGACCTGAAATACTGCTTTTCCTCATCATTTAGTCTTGGTAACTAATTAAAGAAACAGGGAGACAGAGAGAAACCTTTTAGAAGAGTCACGTTTCAAGTGACAAAAGAACTGCCCTATTAAATTGTTCTCTGATGTGGGGCCTAAGTCACAATAAAGCTCCCATGAATTTTCTACATCCTGTCTCTCTGTTGTGGGTTTAGCCTGGAGGGCCAGACTCGCTGGCAATCTGACATTAAAACGCTCCTGGCTCCCTCGGGATTTTTTTTTAAATGACAAATGAATGATGGTTTGTTGCAGTCACTCACTCGGGCTAAGATGCAGACGCATTTAAAGCCATTGTTTTTTTTACAACGGTGCGCATTTGGTTTGGATTTGGGGAGGCCGGTATCCACCAGCCAGCTCCAGCTGCCTAATCCAGCTCCCTTATCCTAGCAGAAGACTAATAGGCCAAGATTTTCATGGCTCCACCAGTCTACTGCCAGGATAACTAGGAATCGGATTCAGCAGTGTAAACAGGCACATGCACAAATCTCTTGGAATCCAAATTAAAATGGCTCCATGCCTTTAATTATCCCATCATCCCTCACTTCACAGAGTGACGTTACCATGACAATACCTTTCATTGTAGAGCATCTCCCCTTCCCCCAGCAAGAAACAAAGAGAAAAGTGTTAAACCAACCTCCTCAAGAGCTCAACACTCCTATTTGTTACTCATGTCAACGCAGTCTGACGGAGATCAGCCATGTCAGTCTTAGCCACAAGGGGCCGATTCAGGGGATTTATCCAGACCAGCTGCTACTCCTCTGGACTGGGATCTACATCCTCTACCTTAATGCCGAATACAGAACGTTCTGCATTTTACCTTGGATTTTAACAATTGCACCTTAACTCAAAGCGCATCACACAGGGGAGAACAAACTTTTTAAAAATTAATTCTCGAGATGTAGGCATCGCTGACAAGGCAGGCATTTATTTACCACTCCTAGTTGTCCTTGATGACTTGCCAGGCCACTTCAGAGGACAGCTAAGAGTCAACTACATTAGTGAGGGACTGCAGTCACATACTGGAAGGGGAACTTCCTTGATCAGTATGTTTCTAGCCCAACGAGGAAGGGAGGCATTGCTGGATCTGGTTCTAGGAAATGAGGTGGGGCAAGTGCAGCAAGTGTCAGTAGGGGAACATTTAGGGAACAGTGATCAAAGTATCATAAGGTTTAGATTAGCTATGGAAAAGGACGGAGCAATCTAGAGTAAAAATATTAATTGGAGGAAGGCCAATTTCTGTGGTATTGAGAACAGATCTGGCCCGGGTAAATTGGAATCAAAGATTGGCAAGCAAAACTGTAACCGAACAATGGGCTGCCTTTAAAGAGAAGATGGTTCGGGTACAGTTGAGGTACATTCCCACGAGGGGGAAAGGTCGGGCAACCAAAGTCCGAGCACCCTGGATGATGAAAGAGATAGAGAATAAGATGAAGCAGAAAAAGGGGGCGTATGACAGATGTCAGGTTGAGAATACAAGTGAGAACCAGGCTGAATATAGAAAGTTCAGAGGGGAAGTGAAAAAGGGAATAAGAGGAGCACAGAGTATTAGAATAACAACAACAACTTGTATTTATATAGCGCCTTTAACGTAGTAAAACGTCCCAAGGCGCTGCACAGGAGTATTATAAGACAAAAAATTTGACACTGAGCCACATAAGGATAAATTAGGGCAGGTAACCAAAACCTTGCTCAAAGAGGTAGGTTTTAAGGAGCGTCTTAAAGGAGGAAAGAGAGGTAGTGAGGTGGAGAGTTTTAGGCAGGGAATTCCAGAGCTTAGGGCCCAGGCAACAGAAGGCACGGCCACCAATGGTTGAGCGATTATAATCAGGGATGCTCAAGAGGGCAGAATTAGAGGAGCGCAGATATCTCGGGGGGTTGTGGGGCTGAAGGAGATTACAGAGCTAGGGAGGGGCGAGGCCATGGAGAGATTTGAAAACAAGGATGAGAATTTTGAAATCAAGGCACTGCTTAACCGGGAGCCAATGTAGGTCAGCGAGCACAGGGGTGATGGGTGAACGGGACTTGGTACAAGTTAGGACATGGGCAGCCGAGTTTTGGATGACCTCAAGTTTACGTAGAGTAGAATGTGGGAGGCCAGCCAGGAGTGCGTTGGAATAGTCAAGTCTAGAGGTAACAATGGCATGGATGAGGGTTTCAGCAGCGGATGAGCTAAGGCAAGGGCGGAGACGGGCGATGTTATGGAGGTGGAAATAGGCGGTCTTTGTTATGCTGCGGATATGTGGTTGGAAGCTCATTTCAGGGTCAAATATGACGCCAAGGTTGCGAACAGTGTGGTTCAGTGTGGTTAGCGAGAAGGATGGAGTCAGTGGCTAGGGAACGGAGTTTGTGGCGGGGACCGAAAACAATGGCTTCGGTCTTCCCAATATTTAATTGGAGAAAATTTCTGCTCATCCAGAACTGGATGTTGGACAAGCAGTTTGACAATTTAGAGACCGTGGAGGGGTCGAGAGAAGTGGTGGTGAGGTAGAGCTGGGTGTCGTCAGCGTACATGTGGAAACTGACGCTGTGTTTTCGGATGATGTCGCCAAGGGGCAACATGTAGATGAGAAATAGGAGGGGGCCAAGGATAGATCCTTGGGGGACTCCAGAGGTAACGATGCAGGAGTGGGAAGAGAAGCCGTTGCAGGTGATTCTCTGGTTACGATTAGATAGATAAGAATGGAACCAGGCGAGTGCAGTCCCACCCAGCTGGACGACGGTGGAGAGGCGTTGGAGAAGGATGGAGTTGGCAACCGTGTCAAAGGCTGCAGACAAGTCAAGAAGGACGAGGAGGGATAGTGTACCTTTGTCACAGTCACAAAGGATGTCATTTGTGACTTTGCCGAGAGCCGTTTCAGTACTGTGGCAAGGGCAGAAACCTGATTGGAGGGATTCAAACATGGAATTGCGGGAAAGATGGGCACGGATTTGGGAGGCGACAACACGTTCAAGGACTTTGGAGAGACAGTATTAGAATAGACTGGCAGCTAACATAAAAGGGAATACAAAAGTCTTCTACAGGCAGATAAATAGTAAATGAGCAGTAAGAGGAGGGGTGGGGCCGTTTAGGGTCCAAAAAGGAGACCCATGCATGGAGGCAGAGGGCATGGCTGAGGTACTAAATGAGTACTCTGCATCTGTCTTCACCAAGGAAGAACATGCTGCCAAAGCCATAGTGAAAGAGGAGGTAGTGGAGATACTGGATGGGATAAAAATTGATAAAGAGGTGGTACTGGAAAGGCTGGCTGTACTTAAAGTAGATAAGTCACCAGGATCGGATGGGATGCATCTGAGGATGCTGAGGGAAGTTAAAGTGAAAATCATGGAGGTACTAGCCATAATTTTTGAGTATATTCAAGACAGAGATCGACAGATTTTTTTGTATTAAGGGAATCAAGGGATATAGGGATAGTGCAGGAGAGTGGAGATGAGGTAGATCAGCCATGATCGTATTGAATGGTGGAGCAGGCTCGAGGGGCCAAATGGCCTACTCCTGCTCCTATTTCTTATGTTCTTATCTTCCTAATCTTTCAATCCTTCTTAGATACAGGAGTGATGCCAGAGGACTGGAGAATTGTAAATGTTACACCCTTGTTCAAAAAAAGGGGTAAAGTTAAACCCAGCAACTACAGGCCAGTCAGTTTAAGCTCAGTAGTGGGGAAGCTTTTAGAAATGATAATCAGGGACAAAATTAACATTCACTTGGACAAGTGTGGATTAATTAAGGAATGCCAGCACGGATTTGTTAAAGGCAAATCGTGTTTAACTAACTTGATTGAGTTTTTTGATAAAGTAACAGAGAGGGTTGATGAGGGCAATGCGGTTGACATGTTGTACATGGACTTCCAAAAGGCGTTTGATAAAGTGCCACATAATAGGCTTGCCAGCAAAGTTGAAGCCCATGGAATAAAAGGGACAGTGGCAGCATGGATACGAAATTGGCTAAGTGACAGGAAACAGAGAGTAGTGGTGAACGGTTGTTCTTCGGACTGGAGGAAGGTATGCAGTGATGTTCCCCAGGGGTCGGTACTAGGACCACTGCTTTTCTTGATATATATTAATGACTTGGACTTGGGTGTACAGGGCACAATTTCAAAATTTGCAGATGATACAAAACTTGGAAGTATAGTGAACAGTGAGGAGGATAGGAATATACTTCAAGAAGACATAGATAGGCTGGTGAAATGGGCAGACATGTGACAGATGAAATTTAAAGCAGAAAAGTGCAAAATGATACATTTTGGTAGGAAGAATGAGGAGAGGCAATATAAACTAAAGGGTACAATCCTAAAGAGGATGCATGAACAGTGAGACCTGAGGGTATGTGTGCGCAGATCGTTGAAGGTGGCAGGGCAGGTTGAGAAAGCGGTTAAAAAAGCATACGGGATCCTGGGCTTTATAAATGGAGGCAAAGAGTACAAAAGCAAGGAAGTTATGATGAACCTTTATAAAACACTGGTTCGGCCTCAACTGGAGTATTGTGTCCAATTCTGGGCACCGCACTTTAGGAAGGACGTGAAGGCCTTAGAGAGGGTGCAGAAAAGATTTACGAGAATGGTTCCAGGATTGAGGGACTTCAGTTATGGGGATAGACTAGAGAAGCTGGGATTGTTCTCTTGGAGCAGAGAAGGTTGAGAGGAGATTTGATAGAGGTGTCCAAAATCATGAGGGGTCTGGACAGAGTAGATAGAGAGAAACTTTTTTACGCAGCGAGTGGCTATGATCTGGAATGCACTGCCTGAAAAGGTGGTGGAGGCAGACTCAATCGTGGCTTTCAAAAGGGAGTGGGATAAGTTTTTTATGCGTTTATGGGATGTGGGCATCGCTGGCAAGGCCGGCATTTATTGCCCATCCCTAATTGCCCTTGAGAAGGTGGTGGTGAGCCGCCTTCTTGAACCGCTGCAGTCTGTGTGGTGAAGGTACTCCCACAGTGCTGTTAGGTAGGGAGTTCCAGTATATTGACCCAGCGACGATGAAGGATCGGCGATATATTTCTAAGTCAGGATGGTGTGCGACTTGGAGAGGGACTTGGAGGTAGTGGTGTTCCCATGCGCCTGCTGCCCTTGTCCTTCTAGGTGGTAGAGGTCGCGGGTTTGGGAGGTGCTGCCGAAGAAGCCTTGGCGAGTTGCTGCAGTGCATCTTTTAGATGGTACACACTGCAGCCACGGTACGCCGGTGGTGGAAGGAGTGAATGTTTAAGGTGGTGGATGAGGTGCCAATCAAACAGGCTGCTTTGTCTTGGATGGTGTCGAGCTTCTTGATTGTTGTTGGAGCTGCACTCATCCAGGCAAGTGGAGAGTATCCCATCACACTCCTGACTTGTGCCTTGTAGATGGTTGAAAGACTTTGGGGAGTCAGGAGGTGAGACACTCACCACAGAATACCCAGCCTCTGACCTGCTCTTGTTGCCACAGTATTTATGTGGCTGGTCCAGTTAAGTTTCTGGTCAATGGTGACCCCCCAGGATGTTGATGGTGGCGGATTCAGCGATGGTAATGCCATTGAATGTCAAGGGGAGGTGATTAGACGCTTGCTTGTTGGAGATAGTCATTGCCTGGCACTTCTGTGGCGTGAATGTTACCTGCCACTTATCAGCCCAAGCCTGAACGTCGTCCAGGTCTTGTTGCATGTGGGCATGGACTGCTTCATTATCTGAGGAGTTGTGAATGGCACTGAACACTGTGCAGTCATCAGCGAACATCCCCATTTCTGACCTTATGTTGGAGGGAAGGTCATTGATAAAGCAGCTGAAGATGGTTGGGCCGAGGACACGGCCCTGAGGAACTCCTGCAGTGATTTCCTGGGGCTGTGATGATTGACCTTCAACCACCACAACCATCTTCCTTTGTGCTAGGTATGACTCCAGCCAGTGGAGCGTTTTCCCCCCCGATTCCCACTGACTTCAGTTTTACTAGGGCTCCTTGATGCCACACTTGGTCAAATGCTGCCTTGATGTCAAGGGCAGTCACTCTCACCTCACCTCTGGAATTCAGCTCCTTTGTCCATGCTTGTGGTGGAATACAATTCTGCTGCTGCTGATGGCCCACAGCGCCTCATGGATGCCCAGTTTCGAGGTGCTAGATCTGTTCTGAATCTATATCATTTAACACGGTGATAGTGCCACACAGCACGATGGAGAGTGTCCTCAGTGTGAAGACGGGACTTCGTCTCCACAGTGACTGTGCGGTGGTCACTGCTGCCAATGCTGTCATGGACAGATGCATCTGCGACAGGTAGATTGGTGAGGACGAGGTCAAGTAGGTTTTTCCCTCGTGTTGGTTCACTCACCACCTGTCGCAGGCCCAGACTTGCAGTTATGTCTTTCAGGACTCGGCCAGCTCGGTTAGTAGTGGTGCTACCGAGCCACTCTTGGTGATGGACATTGAAGTCCCCCACCCAGAGTGCAATCTGTGCCCTTGCTACTCTCAGTGCTTCTTCCAAGTGGTGTTCAATATGGAGGAGTCCTGATTCATCAGCTGAGGGAGGGCGGTAGGTGGTAATCAGCAGGAGGTTTCCTTGCCCATGCTTGACCTGAAGCCATGAGACTTCATGGGGTCCGGAGTCAATGTTGAGGACTCCCAGGGCCACTCCTTCCCAACTGTATACCACTGTGCCACCACCCCTGGTGGGTCTGTCCTGCCGGTGGGATGGTGATGGAGGAGTTTGGGACATTGGCTGAAAGGTTTGATTCTGTGAGTATGACTAGATCAGGCTGTTGCTTGACTAGTCTGTGGGACAGCTCTCCCAATTTTGGCACAAGTCCCCAGAGGTTGGTGAGGAGGACTTTGCAGGGTTGACTGGGCTGGGTGTGCCGTTGCCGTGTCCGTAGCCGGTGCCGAGGTCGATGCCGGGTGGTCGTTCAGTTTCATTCTTACTATGTTTCATGGCGGTTTGTTACAACTGAGTGACTTGCTATGCCATTTCAGAGGGCAGTTAAGAGTCAACCACAAGTACCTGAAGGAAAAAGATTTGCAGGGCTACGGGGAAAGGGTGGGGGAGTGGGAATAACTGAAGTGTTCTTGCAGAGAGCCGGCACAGGCTCGACAGGCCGAATGGCCTCCTTCTGTGCAGTAACCATTCTATGATTCTATATGGCCGAGACCAGGTAAGAACGGCAGGTGTCTTTCCCTAAATGGACGATAGTGAACCAGTTGGGTTTTTACACCAATCCGACAGCTTCACGGTCACTTTTACTGAAACCAGATTTGTATTTTTAAACTGATTTTGAATTTTCAAACTGCCCTGGTGGGATCTGAACTGAAATTGTCTGGATTACTAGTCGAGTACCACAACTACTATGCCACCACAACCTGGTTTGGAAGAGGCTTTTTGAGGATGATGGGGCATAGGGCTGGAGGAGGTTTGCAAAGGTAGGGCGACGACTTGCAAAACAAGGGACAAGATTTTGAATTCAGTGCACCGGGGGAATAGAGAGAGACTAGCGGAGCCTCACACCTGTCAATAAATATGTGTACGAGGGCCAATTGTCTGAGTTCTGCCCTCGAGTGCCCGTTGCTTCATGACACGTGCGTCCAGCGGGCAAGGCTTCCCGCTGGCAGCGCAAACTAAGAAAGTGGGCCCTAAATCTACAGTTAATATCGGGGTTCAGGCATAAACATAAGTGAAACATAAACAGGTTCTCACGGTCTTGAATTGCCTGATACATGACCGCTACGAGGTGATCTGCTTATTGTACCATCTTACAGCACAGAAGGAGGCCATTCGGCCCAGCATGCCAGTGCCGGCTCTTTAAGAGAGCTATCCAATTTGTCCCACTAACCCTGCTCTTCCCCCATAGCCCTGCAAATTTTTCCCCTTCAAGTATTTATCCAATTGCCTTTTGAAAGTTACTATCGAATCTGCTTCCACTGCGCTTTCAGGCAAATTAAACTAGCCTTGCTTGCATTATCCGTGGTTTTCGGCATTTCATTCAGTCAGTTTGTTCTCCAACACACGGGGAAATTTATCCCCATGTTCAAGAGTCTCCAAACTAAGCTACTGAGACATCCACACAGGTGGGGGTTTCTGTTTGCCTGATATGGACTGTGCTCTCTCCCCTTAGGGACGCACCCCGTTTACCCTATCCACATTGTTTGACAGAGCCAAGACCTTGCGATCCCCTCCTTACCCCCCACCCCCCCCCCCCCCCCCCCCGCCACAAGTACAAAGGGCTGTGCTAGAGCCTTGAAGCACGGAGCTTCCCCCTGCAGTGTCCAGACAGGACCAAGCTACTGTTCATGGCTTTTGGCTGGCAAGGTTATCTGGAGCCGAGTGGGTAGTGTCCCAGCCTTCTGTAACCAGTCCAACCCTTCCAGGTCCCATTAATGAACCAGGCTGCGTGGCCAATCATCAACGGTGCCCTGGACCACTGCGGACCTGCCTGGCTCGGGCATCGGATGGCAGAGTCTGCCATGGAGCGCTCACTTTGCTCCAATCTTTTACTGCCAGGCATGTCATTTTGGAGCCGCTCGGACTCCAGAAATCTGCCAATTTCTCCTCCTTCCCTGCCCCCTCTCCAAATGGGGATAATTAAAGGTTCAGTTCCCTTTTCTACCTCCAATGAAACAATTAACCCATCCCCACAACTCCATAAAAGTCACAACATGGAAACAGGCCATTCGGCCCAACCAGTCGTGTTGGTGTTTTCCCTTCACACAAGCAAATAGTTCGAATCACATTTACCCACCCTGTTCCCATATCTCTTCATCCCTCTATCCAATCTAACCTTGAATGGTAACATTGTTTCAGTCTCAACCACTAACCCTGGAAGTGAATTCCACCTCCTCACAAATCTCTCTGTGTGTGAAGAAGTTTCTCCTGCCTTCTGTTCTAAATCTCTGACATTTAATCATGTATCTGTGGCCCCTCGTTCTGGACCCCACAACTACAGGAAACGGTCTGCTTCTGTCTATCCTGTCCCATCCTTTCACAATTTTAAGCACAATTCCGAGAATCATCACGTTGCTCTACTCTGAACCATCAATGTCCTGCTGAAGATTGAGCTAACTACACACAATATTTCAAAGAGATCAAACAACAGCTTAGTGATGCAGCGTCAGCCTCCTGAGGTGCCATACACTGATGGCACATGTGTCAGTGTGCCCACGTACAATGCTCGCAGTATTGTTGTGAGGAGGTGGTGTTGTGAACCAGGTGATGAGTTCCTTTCCTCCACGGGAAGGAAAAGGAAGACTGGGCGATAGTGTCATCCAACTAATCCTGCGCCCCTTCACTGCAGTCAGCAGGTGACCAGTGACTGCCCTCTTAGCTGGTGACGTGTGGTCCAAGATGCGCCAGAGAGAAAGAAAAGGGGAGATAGACCAATCAGCTAATCACTTACGGCAATTCCTAGCGAGGAGCAGCACTGTGCGGGGACATTGGGTACTCACTGCCAGGGCAGACTAACCAACACTGGCCAGAGAGACGGAGCGACCAGCGCACAGCAACCGCGCGTTGCGGCTAGAAGGCCGTGGTGGGCGTGAGAGTTGTGCTGAGGATTGGTCTCCTCAGAAGGCGGTGGAGTGAGACCTTGCCGAAGGTTAAAGCCGAGACGATGGAACTGTGTGCAGAATGGAAGAGTGGCAACTGGCCGAGAAGGGGTGCAGGGGGCTGGCAGAGGGGTGACTGCGATAGCAAGGTCTGGCGATGCCTGCGGGCCACCTGGCTCATGGCTGCCGCGATCCTATGATAGACCGGCGCTCTCGGTACTGGGATTGGCGCGGGAAGGCTCACAATGTGACTCGCAAAGGAATTAAGATGGGAAGTGGGGAAAAAAATAATAAAGAAAAGGGAACTGAAACTGTAAACTCCATGCAAATCAGTGCGTTATCTATCCTTTGCCCAGCTGCAGGCTCGAGGCAAAATGCAGAGAAAGTGGAATCAATGGAGGTTGCAGCAAACCATGCAGATTAGATCTAGGGTAAACAGTCACATGCAACCAGCATCAACAACTTTAGCTAACCAACCAAACACTGACACCATTGTAACTACAGCACAAGAGAGAGTTCATTACAGGCCAGTGACATCAGCGGGTCAGGGGTGCCTGGTCTCACATGACTGCACTGTCCATTCCCCATCAATGGAGCCCGTTATCCCCGAGCGCCAAGGCAGGAAACTCGTATTATCTGCTCTCGCATCAAAGAGTGGAAGCCATGTAATTGTCATTTACAAAGTCACAGAGCCAACTGCAGTAGCAAAGGGGCACGGCCGACAGCGCAACTGGTAAATGGACTGCAAAGTGTGGTGCACACCAGGAACGGCCCAAGCTCGTTCCCCAGACCGCACCGAGTTGGCTGACCTGAGTTTAGGGTGCGGAGTGCGGGGGAACTATAACCGGGCTCAAAATCGCCCAGAGGTCTTGCGCCCCATCACTCAACAGTGACCCCTCCTGGACAGTGCTTGCATGTGAACTAAGCAGGATCGTGCGTGGATGTGGATGTGATTTTTCACAGAGTTGAGCTGCTCGCTGACGTGCACCGGCTAAGCTCACGTGGAAAGAAAAAGGGAACTTGTGGAAATCCCCCACCATCAACATCCTGGGGGTCACCATTAACCAGAAACTTAACTGGACCAACCACATAAATACTGTTAACGTTTCAGGTCGAAACCCTTCGTCGGAACTGAAAGAGCAGGAAATTAAACAGATAGGCTGGGGGGAGGAATAAAAGAACAAAAGGGGGGGGTCTATGGTAAGTAGAGACATTAAGAGATGCTCAAGGCAAGACGAGATGGTAATGGGACAGGTTAAGAAACAAAAGGTGAGGTGTGAAATGCTGGCAGAATGAGAGACAGCTGCCGTGAGGGGAGAGAGAGAGAAAAAAAAGGGAAAAGGCACGGACCAAAAGAGTGGATAAAATGTATACATATGTGGTAGGGGCCATCACAGTATATCACAGTATTTTGTTATCACATAAATACTGTGGCTACAAGAGCGGGTCAGAGGCTGGGTATTCTGCGGCGAGTGTCTCACCTCCTGACTCCCCAAAGCCTTTCCAGCATCTACAAGGCACAAGTCAGGAGTGTGATGGAATACCCTCCACTAGCCTGGATGAGTGCAGCTCCAACAACACACAAGCTCAACACCATCAAAGCAGCCCACTTGATTGGCACCCCATCCACCACCTTAAACATTCACTCCCTCCACCACCAGCACACGATGGTTGCAGTGTGTACCATCTACAAGATGCACTGCAGCAACTCGCCAAGGCTTGTTTGACAAGACCTCCCAAACCCGCGATCTCTACCACCTAGAAGGGCAAGGGCAGCAGGCGCATGGGAACACCATCACCTGCAAGTTCCCCCTCCAAGTCACACACCATCCTGACTTGGCCATATATTGTCGTTCCTTCGTCGTCGCTGGGTCAAAATCCTGGAACTCCCTCCCTAACAGCACTGTGGGAGTACCTTCACCACACGGACTGCAGCGGTTCAAGGAGGCGACTCACCACCAACTTCTCAAGGGCAGTTAAGGATGGGCAATAAATGCTGGCCTTGCCAGCGATGCCCAGATCCCATGAACGAGTTAAAAAAAAAAATGTAGTGCAGAACTGGTCCGTTTTCAGGAGAAGCGAAGGGGGAGAATTCTGCTCTTTCTTTCTATGACAGACAAAGGCCTTTGTGTGCTTTTAATCTGTTCTCCAAGTGTTGGGGGGTGGGGAAGAGTTCCTCTGGCTCTAGTCTTGTACAATGTGGCTGGCAACAGTCTGTCAGAGGAAATGTTTACAACGTCGTTAATACTGAGGGACCAGGCGAAAGCATCTCCGCTGGGGAAATAACTTGCACAAGAGGCTCTTTAAGAAGTAGCACCTCTGTTGTTTGGAAGTGCTGGTGTTATGAGTATATGGCTCAGGGAAAGCACCCTTACCCCTGTGTCAGAAGAGAGAGAGAGAAAGGTAATGTACCCACTATATATAGATAGGTAGAGACATAGAGTCAGAGAGAGAGGAGAGAGATAGACAAAGAAAAAAGGAGAAAGAGAGAGGGACAGAGATAAAGCGTGAATTAGAAAGACGGAGAAAGAGACGTACACAGTGAGAGAGACGGACAGACAGAAAGAAAAAGGCAGAGAGAGTAAAGAGCAAGACTGAGACAGAGAAAGACAAAAACAGAGACAAAGATAGAGACCACAGAGTGAGAGACAGAGAGACAAATTTAGAGGAGAAAGACAGACAGAATGAAAATGTAAGTGAAAAACAGAAAGAAAAGGGAGTGAGAAAGACTGTGAGAAAAACAGAGTGTGAGAGAGACACAGAGTGAGAGAGAAAGAGAGACAGCAAGTGAGAGCGAGTGAGTGCAAAGGACGGTGAGAAAGGCCAGAAGAGGCAGAGGAGAGAGAGGCAGAGGAGCGAGAGAAGGAAAAACAGAAAGAGAAAGCACAATCAGAGAAAAAAAATGATACACTGAGGTAGAGAAAAGTGAGAACAAATAGACAGAGAGAATGAATGAGACAGGGAAAGTGAGAGAGATATAGACAGTCAGCGAGCCCCATTCTGTCCTCACCGGACAGACACAGACCTTGCAGCAGGGAGTGCGGGACAGTGACACAGAGTGCGAAAGCCACGGCCGATTTTGCTTTTACTGCTCCTCACCAGCCTGAGTGCAGCACCCCTACGGCCACGTTGGATGAGATGAGCTGTCTCAGCAGTGACAGGTCCCTGAGCCCGGGATCACCCCGATCACTGGGCCACCGAGGGAGCCTGAGCAGCGATCAATTGCTAGGTGCGCGCCACTATGGTGAACACAAGCCAGTGCCACCTCAAACACCCCCCACCACACACAAACTAGTGGGATCAACCCAACATCCAATACTCAGCAGAGATGTGACGAAACAGTCGAGTTCCCCTTCGTGACTCAGTGGGCGAATGAACTGCTTCCCACCGGGCAGCTGTAGGGAGCACAACAGTGTCAACGTGGCTCAGTGGGCAGCACCCGTCGCCTCTGAGTCAGAAAGTTGTGGGTTCAAGTCCCACTCCAGAGACTTGAACACATAATCCAGGCTGACACTCCAGTGCAGTGCTGAGGGAGTGCTGCACTGTCTGAGGTGCCGTCTTTCAGATGCGACGTTAAACCGAGGCGCCGTCTGCTCTCTCAGGTGGACACAAAAGATCCCACGGCGCTATTTTGAAGAGGAGCAGGGGCGTTCTCCCCGGTGTCCTGGTCAATATTTATCCCTCAATGTACGCCGAAAGCAAAAAATCTGCTGATTATCTCATTGCTGTTTGTGGGAACTTGCTGTGGACAGATTGGCATTATGACAGTGACGGCACTTCAAAACGTTAACTCATTGGCTGTAAAGCACTTTGGTACGTCCTGAGGGTGTGAAATGCGCGATATAAATGCAAGTTATTTCTTTATCGATTTCAGGATCCCAGGGCACCTGGAAATTTTCATCGCTATCCAGGGACTGCTGTTGGAATATGTGGAGATGTCTGGGGAGACGGGCAAAGTCAAGCTCACCATGTGATGCCCTCCAACAGACATGATCAATGGCCACGTGGGAGCGATACTGGTAGAAGCTAGCACGACTATCATCGCAGGGCGCGGGGGACGGCCAGTTAAACCTCATCATTTCTACTTGTTCATCCTCTTCCCCCCTTCTATTGGACAAGGCCACTCCTGCCTCGGGCAGTTAGTGGTTCCCCAGACTACACTACGCGTTTCAGAGTCAGTGAAGCAGACTCAGTCCTTGCCAGCGGCGGGGATTTGCAGTTGTGAGTGTATTAGGATGGATTTAAATGTCAGCTCTCTCACTCGCTTGCTAATGAGCAACATGTGAAGCAGCCACTCTGCAAATAAGCTCCTAAAGTGCGGGGGAGAAGTGGGAGCTGCCATTTATCTATCGCCCTTTGAACCAAATGAGAGGTGACATCTGGTTGACAACCAAGGAAGAGACACGCTTTTGTATCTCGACATGAAGCAGTAACATTTTACAGTGTGCTCATTAAAGTTGCATAATTCAATCAAAACGCATACTGTACGTCCTTGACAGCCCCAGTAGGGCACTGTTACCAGGGCTCGGGAACATACGAGATGCTGTAGGGATCATTCCAAGATAGTTTGGGGTGAAGACAAGAATATCGGCCTGTTTAAAATCAGCACCTGAGAGGGGCCTAAATTTAGCACAGGCAAAAGGACTCAAATGACCTCATCCCGGATTGAAAATTCCAACGTTTCTACGCTCTGAATTCGAGTTTCCCCAAGGCGGGGGGGGCAAAGTCCTAGATGGGGTGCGATGGCGGAGCTGGGGCGTTATCCTGGATTTGGGAAATCTGCAAAGGATTTCAAGGCCTTTTAAAAAAAGGGTTGGATTTCAACAGCCTGTGGTACAGTCGTCCGTGTCAGGCAGCACGGGTTGCAGAACGAAGGCTGTTGCATTCGTTTCTGCAACGCAACCTTCTACCCGCGCCGGCCTGCCTGCGGGAATGCCCCATATTTAGCACACTGTCCAGCAGCCGTGATACGAGTCACCGGCACAGCCGGGATTCGAGTCACCGGCACAGCCGGGATTCGAGTCACCGGCACAGCCGGGATTCGAGTCACCGGCACAGCCGGGATTCAGTCACTGTTTACATGAAGTCAGACTGATTCTCTGGATTCCGTACGACGGCAGACACTTTGTCCGAGGGCGAATGATGGTGGTCGGGGGTTCCACCACCTGTACCTGGTGGCAAAGCGGTGCTGCCAGCCCAGCAAAGGGGGCTCGTCGGCGGGCACAGCAAAGATCACATGGGTACATCCAGAAGGGGGGAGGTCATTCAGCCCATCTAGCTCATCCCGCTACAGAAATTACAACACAGAAATGGGCCTATCTGTGTTGGTATTTATCCTCCACATGAGCCACAGTCCGAATCCCATGTTCCCGCCCTGTTCCCATATCCCTTTATCCCCCTTTCGTTCAACCACGTATCTGACCTATTCTTAAGTGTTGAAATTGTCTCTTCTTCAATCACTAACTTTGGTAGCACCTTCTATAGCCTCACAACCCTCTGTACTCCTGCTCTTGGTCCTATATCTCTTACATTCAATCTTATATCTATGTCCCCTCGTTCTAGATCCCTCAATGACTGGACACAGTCTGTTTCTATCTACTCTGTCCCACCCTTTCATAATTTTAATAACCTCTATCAAATCAACAACAACTTGCATTTATATAGTGTCGTTAACATGGGAAAACGTCGCAAGAAGGGGGTCAAGGATAGATCCTTGAGGGACTTCAGAGGTAATGGTGCGAGAGCAAGAAGCAAAGCCATTGGAGGAGATTCCCTGGCAATGACTGGATAGGTAAGAGTGGAACCAGGTGAGGGCAGTGCCATTCAGCTGGACAATGGAGATGTTGGATGAGGATGGTGCGGTCGACCGTGTCAAAGGCTGCAGACAGGTCGAGAAGGATGAGGAGGGATAGTTTACCACAGTCACAGTCACAGATGATGTCATTTGTGACTTTGAAAAGGGCCGTTTCGGTACTGTGGCAGGGGCGGAAACCTGATTGGAGGGATTCAAACATGGAGTTTCGAGAAAGGTGGGCAAGAATTTGGGAGGCAACAACACATTCAATGACTTTGGAGAGGAAAGGGAGGTTGGAGATGGGGCAGTTGTTTGCAGGGACAGAGGGGTCAAGGGTGTTTTTTTTGAGGAGGGGTGATGACAGCAGATTTGAAGGGGTGGGGGAAGTACCCAAAGAGAGGAATCCATTAATAATATTAGCTAACATGGGGGCCAGGAAGGGAAATTGGGTGGTCAGCAGTTTGGTGGGACTCGGGTTGAGGGAGCAGGAGTTGGGTTTCATGGACAAGATGAGCTCGGAGAGAGCAAGCGAAGAGACAGGCGAGAAACTAGAGAAAGACGCGAGTTCAATGCTAGGGCGGGGGGAACCTTTGAGGAAGTTTGGCCTGGTGGGCTAAGGGGAGGGAGGGAAGCGACAGAGGCAGCTTAACAGATGGTCTCAATCTTAGTGACAAAGAAGTTCATGAGCTCCTTGCACTTGTTGCTGTCAGTGAGGGTGGAAGAAGCAGGATAGAGGGGTTTAAGAAGATGGTTTGTAGTGGAGAAGAGGAGCTGGGGGTTATCATTGCTTTCTAGGATGATCCTGGAATAGTGAGCAGCTTTGGCAGAGGAGAGCAGGACCCGATAGTGCATGATGTGGTCCAGCCAAATCTGGCAATGAATGGCTAAACTAGTTGTGTGCCAGATACGTTCAAGTCTGCGCCCTTGGACTTAAGGGAGCAGAGATGTGGCCATACCACGGGGAATTATTAGGGTGGGACCACCCTTTAATTGCCTCGGTTCTTTCTTTTTTATATTCGTTCATGAGATGTGGGCGTCGCTGGCAAGGCCGGCATTCATTGCCCATCCCTAATTGCCCTCGAGAAGGTGGTGGTGAGCCGCCTTCTTGAACCGCTGCAGTCTGTGTGGTGAAGGTACTCCCACAGTGCTGTTAGGGAGGGAGATCAAGGATTTTGACCCAACAACGATGAAGGATCGGCGATATACTTCCAAGTCAGGATGGTGTGTGACTTGGAGGGGAAACTTGGAGGTGGTAGTGATCCCATGCACCTGCTGCCCTTGTCCTTCTAGGTGGTAGAGGTCGCGGGTTTGGGAGGTGGTGCCGAAGAAGCCTTGGCGAGTTGCTGCAGTGCATCTTGTAGATGGTACACACTGCAGCCACGGTACGCCAGTGGTGGAGGGAGTGAATGTTTAAGGTGGCGGATGGGGTGCCAATCAAGCGGGCTGCTTTGTCCTGGATGGTGTCGAGCTTCTTGAGTGTTGTTGGAGCTGCACTCATCCAGGCAAGTGGAGAGTATTCCTTCCACAGAAACCATCCATCCCACCACATCCAACTGCCTCTTGAATAACTCCACTCCCCTACCTACCCCAGAATCCATTCCAGCTTTTGATCAGTCTTTGTGCGAAGATGTGCATCCTGACATCGGCCCGGAACTCAACTTTAACCAGCTTGTATCAAGTTGCCCTGGCTCCGAGGTTGTGGTTTAACTTGATTAACCCTTTCTTTTCTCTTCCACTTACTATCTCACACATAAGATCACTAAACACCTGGCGTCGCCGTCAAGTCTGCCATTCGAACTCGAGGCCACAGGCTCCACCCACACCTGTACAGGTAAGGAATGTGACTTTGACAATGCCGATCAATACAGATTCTTCCCCCTCGATCCCCCCTAACTCTCCACCCCCAATAGCGGGAAATGAGGAACCCAAAAAGAAAATGATTTTCGGCGGCCAGTTATCTCTCGCTTCGCTGCAGGCGATGAAATGACTCCTAGCTGGGATACACTTGGACGGGCGCAGTCTCACTCTGGTACCATTGGTCAGGTGTGAGCCCACAACAGTGAGTGTCGGGCGGCTGCTCCGCCATAGAGTGCGGCACAGCCGAACCCAATCATGTTCCTGCCCAAGGACACTGGGGTGAATTGTAACATTCAAGTTTGAGTCTGCTAACTCATTAGTCACTCGTGTGTTTCGGCAGGACTGATACGGGAGTTGTAAAGGCGCCTAAACATTGTAACAGAGCTGTATACTCAGGCCCAGCAGCTGCTAAGACTGACAAGGGGCACAAATGACATTTGGTGTCAGCTGTGGCTCAGTTGGTAGCACCCTCGCCTCTGAGTCAGACGGTTGTGGGTTCAAGCCCCACTCCAGAGACTTGAGCACAAAATCTAGGCTGACACTCCAGTGCGGTGCTGAGGGAATGTGACATAAAAAGAGGTGGTGTTTTTTGGAGGAGACGTTAAACCAAGGCCCTGTCTGCCCCCTCAAGTGGATGTAAAAGATCCCACAGCACTATTTGAAGAAGAGCAGGGGAGTTCTCCCCGACGTCCTGGCCAATATTTATCCCGCGACCAAAAGCACCAAAACAGTTATCTAGTCATCATCTCATTGCTGTTTGTGGGAGCTTGCTGTGCGCAAATTGGCTGCCGCGTTTTCCTACTTTACAACAGTGACTACACTTCAAAAGTATTTGGCTGTCAAGCGCTTTGGGATGTCCTGAGGTCATGAAAGGCGCAAGTCTTACTTTTTTTTTTAATTAAGTGCATTACAGCCTTGAAAAAGCACAGTTAGGCCATTTGTCATGAACTCCACTGTTGCAATTCGACACAGCCAGTGAAACCAGAGGCCTCGAGTAAGGAAGCCTGATCTAGTACCTTGCAACGACAACACCGAGTTTAACGATTTTTTAAAAATCAGCCACAAACACAGGAAAGCTGAAACACTGGCAGAAAATGTTGGAAACGCACAATGCAGATCTGCTGCGCTGTGCAGCCCTGCCCATTTACACTGGATTAAACGATTTTAAAAAGGACTGATAACCTGCAGGTCATGCGGAAATCACAGACCAAATGAGTATTGGAGATTTCAACTCCCGGGCACTCGACTCCAGTCGATGTTACCAGGATAGGTCCTACCGTGTGAAGATTATGAAGTAAATCTGCACAGGTTAGGGAGATTATTGTCTGCACGCTCAGGATTCTCCGGGATCTTGGGTTTCTCCCGCATCTTTCCATCAGCTGAAGCCACATTCCTACAAGCTGGAAGAGGTTTTGGGATCCTATCCCATTTTGAACCATCAACCTTCTCTCTCTCCCTGCAAAACACAACCAATTGTCCCTTCAAACCATTGATTCTATCTGCATAAAATGGTCTTTCCTGGTAAATTCACCCACAGCCCTAATATTCTGCCCGACTTCCCTTCCTCCTCCTAACTTCCCGATTTTGAACCTTGGGATTTGAACCCTTCACCTTCGTGAACAAACTGCCTGGACCAGCTTGGTCAATCTCCTCCATGAGCTTGAAGACTTCAATGAGGTCGCCTTCCCTTTTCTCAAACTCAGCTTCCTTAGTGCTTCCTGATAACTTAGATTCATCACACTTGACCTCATCTCTGTTGCTTGCCTCTATAAGAACAGAGACAGTGGAAAAATCAGCCTGAAGAACCTTCATCCAACGAAGACGAGAACTGAGAGATGCCAATAACATCCCGTACACTTGTAGGCCTATACTCCCCATGCTGTGAGCCGCAGGTTCCTTAAGAATAAAGGTGTTTGCGGTAAAGCACAGCGTGCTACCCAGTTCTTGTTGAAACTTGCTGGATGAAAACCAACTGGCAGTAGCCAAGAGACCTTCTACTCATCCCCAGCTGGGACTGTTTTTGCTCAGAGGAAGAAGCTCCATGGTGTTTCAAATTCAGCAGAAAGCTCAGGGTAACCAGGAAAGTAGCTCCAACACAGATAACCTTTTCTCTTCACCAAATCAATCCTCCACCGAGCTGCATCCAAACTCCATCGGACTCTGGGGATACCACCAGCTAAACAACCTGCTTGTAAAGGGCAAGGATCTTACAAAAAAACATTGCAGGTGAGCTGCTTCAATCTCCACGGGTTATTTTAGAACACACAGATCTCATTAGTACATCAACATTGACCGCAAACCTCCTTATACAATCAAGACCTGTACCGCTGAGATGTTGACCCTTGGGGACTGGATTATATTGGCTGCTTCAAAGGGACAACCATCACCAGGACTGAGTATAAAATGAAAACAAGCCTCCCCGCCCCCCTTGGTAGTGAGCTAACGGCTTGCACAGAATCCCTTCACAGACATGATTTTGAAGATTACTGCCCGCAACCAGAGGCCTTTCTACACAAATATTGCACTGTTTCAGTTATTACAAAAGTAGGATTGCAATAGGATATGGCCTAGTTACTACATTGAGGCCTGAAAGCAGTGAATTGTTTTCTTCCCCCACCTTCCCTCACAAAAGTCCATCCATGCAAGGGTATTTTTTACACTATTATTCATTCTTGGGATATGGACGTCATTGGCAAGGCCAGCATTTATTGCCCATCTCGAGTTGCCCTTGAGAAGGGGGTGACTAGGTGTGTGGATGAGGGTAGTGCAGTTGATGTAGTCTACATGGACTTCAGTAAGGCTTTTGACAAAGTCCCGCATGGGAGACTGGTCAAGAAGGTAAGAGCCCATGGGATCCAGGGCAATTTGGCACATTGGATCCAAAATTGGCTTAGTGGCAGGAGGCAGAGGGTGATGGTCGAAGGTTGTTTTTGTGACTGGAAGCCTGCGTCCAGTGGTGTACCGCAGGGATCGGTGCTGGGTCCTTTGCTGTTTGTAGTGTACATTAATGATTTAGATATGAATGTAGGAGGTATGATCAGTAAGTTCGCAGATGACACAAAAATTGGTGGAGTGGTAAATAGCGAGGAGGGAAGCCTCAGGCTACAGGACGATATAGATGGGTTGGTCAGATGGGCAGAAGAGTGGCAAATGGAATTTAACCCTGAAAAGTGTGAGGTGATGCATTTTGGGAGGACTAACAAGGCAAGGGAATACACAATGAATGGTAGGACCCTAGGAAAGACAGAGGATCAGAGGGACCTTGGTGTGCATGTACATAGATCCCTGAAGGCAGCAGGACAGGTAGATAAGGTGGTTAAAAAGGCATATGGGATACTTGCCTTCATTAGCCGAGGCATAGAATATAAGAGCAGGGAGGTTATGATGGAGCTGTACAAAACGCTAGCTAGGCCACAGCTGGAACACTGTGTGCAGTTCTGGTCGCCACACTATAGGAAGGATGTGATTGCATTGGAGAGGGTGCAGAGGAGATTCACCAGGATGTTACCTGGGCTGGAGCGCTTCAGCTATGAAGAGAGACTGGACAGGCTGGGGTTGTTTTCCTTAGAGCAGAGAAGGCTGAGGGGGGACCTAATTGAGGTGTACAAAATTATGAGGGGCATAGATAGGGTAGATAGAAAGGAACTTTTCCCCTTAGTAGAGGGGTCAATAACCAGGGGGCATAGTTTCAAGGTAAGGGGCAGGAGGTTTAGAGGGAATTTGAGGAAAAACTTTTTCACCCAGAGGGTGGTTGGAATCTGGAACTCACTGCCTGAAAGGGTGGTAGTGCCAGGAACCCTCACAACATTCAAGAAGCATTTAGATGAGCACTTGAAACACCATAGCATACAAGGCTACGGACCAAATGCTGGAAAATGGGACTAGAATAGACAGGGCTTGATGGCTGGCGTGGACACGATGGGCCGAAGGGCCTCTTTCTGTGCTGTATAACTCTATGGGCTGGATTTTGTCTTGGGGTCGGGTAATCCGCATTTCGTGTTTCCCCCCCGACTCCAGATTAATGTGGATGCCTGATGCAATTTTCACTTAATTGGGCAATTGAGTTGCAGCATGTGGGAACCCATGAACTAATTAGTGGTTTCAGTCTGAAACCCGCCTCTGATGATGTCATCATTGCTGACTGCCTGCTCTCAGGGACCTGTCTGCATTGCTTCTGATGTGAGTGGGCGAGAGAGAGAGAGACTTTCACACCTCATACTACTACTACCTTCATCACATCTCCGTTGTAATAGTGGACTTGCAGCCGATTGTCAGCTATCCATTTGTGCTCCCGCCAGGTTTCACTGGAGTGTTTCACACCAGGCGTGCTTCACGCCAGAAAAGGGTTAAACTAGCTACAACGTTTCAAAATAGCATTACAGACCCAATTTAGGGCTTGTTAAGGGCTTTAATGGCCTCTCCCGCCTCTTGGAGGCGGGACGGAGTCGGGAACCCCGCGACTGATTTTGTCAAAATTGCGTGGAGGCGAGATGGAGTCGGGATGGGGTCGGAAACCCCGACCCCGCAAATTTAACCCCCCACACACCTCCAAACCCGACTCCATGGGTCATTCAAAATCCAGCCCTATGACTCTATAAGGTGGGTGGTGAGCCGCCTTCTTAAACCGCTGCAGTCCATGAGGTGAAGGTACTCCCACCGTGCTGTTAGGTAGGGAGATCAAGGATTTTGATCCAGCGACGATGAAGGAACAGCAATATATGTTCAAGTCAGGATGGTGTGACTTGGAGGGGAACTTGGAGGTGGCGGTGTTCACATGCGCCTGCTGCCCTCGTCCTTCTAGGTGGTGAATGGTCGCGGGATGGGAGGTGCTGGCAAAGAGGCACCATAGGTTCCAAGCTCTACCTAGGTCCTCACTCAAGTGGCCATTCTTTGTGTGCGACTGGGCCAACATTTATCCCTCAACCAACATCATTAAAACAGATTATTGTGTCATTACCGCGTTGTGGGAGCTTGCTGTGCGCAGATTGGCTGCCGCATTTCCTACATTACAACAGTGACTACACATCAGAAGTACTTCATTGGCTGTAAAGCGCTTTGGGACATCCTGAGGTTGTGAAAGGCGCGATAGAAATGCAAGTTTTTCTGTCTATCTTTATCTTCTGCAGTATAAAATTGTACAAAAATCGCTGGAAAATTTCTCAATCCCTTATGCCATTACTTCCCAGGATCTATTTAAATAGACTAACACAAACCTACAATCATATACGACAAAGGAAAATATTTCTCAACAATCCCCATTTAAATGCTCAGTTTTTATTAAGCTGATAGCCTCATACTTCTCATTTCCCCCCCCCCCCACCCCACAATTTTTTTGTTTAATAATCAGAGCAAACAGGAGCAGAGATCTCCGCAGCTGAGGAGCCAGACGTTACCAGTGACCCAAGCCTCTGGTTAATCCTGTAATCGTGTAATCCTGGGGTGACTGCTCTGGCACGCACATCACATCACATCCAAGGCCTATCCTGCCTTCATCTGATGCCCACACACACACACGTGCTGTTTCAGCACTGGTCACTACATCCTGATCAGCATCCCAGGTTGATTTATCCCTCTGTAACCCAGTGGCATCGAGCCCAATTGTGGCAACCCTATCTCCGCACCTTCCCCCCACCCGCCCCCGCTCCCCAAACAAAATCAGTTCAGATCAGAAATCCAAGCCGAATTTTCTGGATTGCAAGGTTTAGTCACAGATTGCTTTACCAACTCTGCTAACTGGGGGGGAACTGTGTCTCGCTAAAACCTCCCCCCCACCCCCCAAAAGTTCCATACACCAGATGTGGTAATTAGTAGAGTGTCCCTTGTACTCGAGGATGAGAGTACCGTCAATGAAGGGAGCACAAGTTCCCGGTAGGTGGGTGTGTTGGTGACGACGCAGGGTGACACTGGACAGGCATTGTCTACCACAAGCCTCACATGACCACGTTCCTGGGGGGTTTCTCCTGTTGACCTCTCTGACGCTGTCAATCCCTCCATCTCTCACATCTTGCCCCCGCACAGGCATGTGGCTATAGCTCAAAAGCCCTTCCCCCTCCTTCTCTCACTTCGTACCGTTGCCACCTGTAAGTGGCCACGGTTTCCCAAGAGTCAAAGACCATGTTGCACTGCTTCATGTGAATCTTCGGCGTGCCCTGGTCGTGCCTCTGCTGTCTGCCCCGCTTTCAGCTGCCATCTACCAGTTTCCGATCAAGCACCAATCGCACGTCATCCATTCTAACAAGATGTCCGGCCCAACGGAGCTGATCCTCTGTTATCACATCCTCAACGCTGGCGCTTTTAGCAGGTTCCAGTACTTCGCTGTTAGTGCTCTTGTCCTCTCACCTTATACAATGTAAAGTGCGAAGGTGTCTTTGGTGAAACCTTTCCAGATGTTGTGCGTGCCCTCTATTGAGTTGTCCATGTTTCATGTCCATACAGGAGATCGATATGGACAACCGCCATCAGTTTAATGGGAATCCTGATACCGCGCTGATTCCAAACACGCTTAGACAACCTCCCAAAGGCCACCCTTGCCCTCCGTACGAGAGCCATCACTTCCTGATCGGTCCCTGCATCATCAGATAGTACACTTACTTCAAGATTGGTGAATTCCTTGACCGTATTCAATTCCGTTTCGCCAGCAGTGATCGGCGGTCTAACCAGGAGCTGACTGATATGTTTACTGTGGTCTTCTTCAGACTAATACTCAGCCCGTAGCTGCTGGCTGAAGCTGCGATCTATCATCACCTGACGGCCTGCTTTAGGATGTACCACATGTGCACGGTCATCAGCATGCAATAGTTCTTTCACAACTTGTTCGGAGATCTTGTCGGACCCGATAACTACGCACCGTCACAACCCAGCTTGATTTAGCACTGCAGGCCATGGTATGCCCAAGAAAAATAACTTCATGCACAAATGTTTTAAAACAACTTGCCCAGCATTTCCTGAAGCACTGATTTGCACTGGGTCAACAGTGGCCTTTCTTCATGCGTGAATCTAAATAAATGAGCGCTGGAGCATCACACGGAGCCCTCACTCCAGCTCCACACAGATGCACTATCCAGCAGAGAGGAGAGGGTAGCAATCAGGAGTGCCAGTGTGAAATGCGGGGGCAGCATGCAGAGTGCCAGCTTGAATTGAGGAGCGGGGGGAAGAGAGTGTGAAGAGCGGCAGCATAAACTGGCGAAGGACGGAAAAGAGAATGCCAAAATTATATATGCGTGGGTAGGTGAAGTGTGCCAGGGTGAACTAACTAACGGAGACGAGAGAAGAGTGCCAGAGTGAACTGACAGACAAAGGTGAGAAGAATACATCTCAGAACAGTGTATACAATCAAAGTTAAAGAGTACAGATTGCGATTTTTTTTGGCTAAAACAGATCTATTAAGGTCTCAGATTTAAGGTGATTGGCAGAAGAACCAAAGGCGACATGAGGAAAAACATTTTTACTCAGCGAGTGGTTAGGATCTGGAATGCACTGCCTGAAAGGGTGGTGGAGGCAGATGCAATCACAGCTTTCAAAAGGGAGTTGGATAAGTACCTGAAGGAAAAAAATTTGCAGGGCTACGGGGAAAGGGCGGGGGAGTGGGACTAGCTGAAGTGCTCTTGCAGAGAGCCGGCACGGGCTCGACGGGCCGAATGGCCTCCTTCTGTGCTGTAACCATTCTATGGTTCTACGGTGAGGAGCCCAGTGACTTCAATTAAGTACAGCAGGTGAAAACCTGGAAATGCTCCACACATGCATACACACGCAGAAAACGAAGCACTAAATCTGCTCGCATCTGCACAACATAAAATGGGATAACCAAGACTTAAAGAACTTGCATTTATACGGCGGCCCTTTCATGACCTCAGGACGTCCCAAAGCGCTTCACAGCCAATGAAGTATAGTCACTGTTGTAATGTAGGAAACATGGCAGCCAATTTGCACACAGCAAACTCCCAGAAGCATAAGTGAGATAAATGGTCAGACAAGATGCTTTAGTGATGTTGGTTAAAGGATAAATGATGGCCAGGACACTGAGAGAATTACCCTGCTCTTCTTCGAATAGTGCCATGGGATCTTTTGCACCCACCGGAGAAGGCAGGCAGAGCCTCGGTTTAAAGGCTCATCGGAAAGACGGCACCACCAACAGTGCAGCACTCCCTCAGTACTGCAGTGAAGTGTTGGTCTACATTGTCTGCTCAAGTCTCTGGAGTGGAGTTTGAACCCACAACCTTGTGACTCAGAGGTGAGAGTGCTACCATTGAGCCAAGGCTGACACCTAGCAGAGGGAGATCTTCACTGAAAATCCAAGAATCCCTAAAGTTTTACAACGCCCTCTTCCTGGGAAATTCTGCAGTAATGTATAAGTTCAGCGGTCCCTGAAATTTCCTCAATTGTCCTGCACCCTGGGACCAGTCCAGGGCCTTTATGCCTGAAGCACAAAAATAAAAGTCTTGTCTGCAAATGAACCAGACCTTGCTAAAGAACGCTCCAGGCGCAATAAAAGATAACTGGAAGTAGTGGTAATCATAGTAGTCTGGGTACCAACTTGCAACCTGCCTCTCATTCACCTGTGGCCCTCAGCAGTCACCAAAAAGCCTCTCGGCCTGCATTCTTGGGTGCCCAGCTGTGAGGTATTGACGGAGCTGGAATCCAGTGCTACCCCTCCCCTTTTTATACGTAGAAATACATAGAAGTGAAGAAAGAAAGACTTGCATTTATATAGCGCCTTTCACAATCGCAGGACGCCCCAAAGTGCTTTACAGCCAACGAACCACTTTTTGAAGTGGAGTCACTGTTGTAATGTAGGAAACGCAGCAGCCAATTTGCGCACAGCAAGCTCCCACAATCAGCAATGTGATAATGACCAGGGAGAACTCCCCCCCGCTCTTCTTCGAATAGTGCCATGGGATCTTTTATGTACATCTGAGCGGGCGGACTAGGCCTCGGTTTAACATCTCATCTGAAAGATGGCACCTCTGACAGTGCTGCACTCCCACAGTACTGCACTAAAGTGTCAGCCTGGATTATATGATCAAGTCTCTGGAGTGGGACTTGAACCCACAACCTTCTAACTCAGGGGAGAGAGTGCTACCAATGAACCAAGTAACTAAAGGCCTGGATCATTTCCCTCTCTATCACCAATTATCCCATCCCCATAACTACATAGAAGTTATAACACAGAAACAGGCCATTCAGCCCAACCAGTGCGTGTCGGGGTTTACCCACCCTGTTCCCATATCCTTTCATCCCCTTTTCCTTCATCCCCCTATCCAATCTAATCTTGAATGTTGACATTGTTTTTATCTCAACCACTAAACCTGGAAGTGAATTCCACAGCCTCACAACAAAAAGTTTCTCCTGCCCTTTGTTCTAAATCTCTAACATTTAATCTTGTATCTATAACCCCTCATGCTTGACCCCTCAACGACTGGAAACAGCCTGCTTCTATCTACCCTGTCCCATCCATTCATAATATTAAACACTTGCTTTCCAGTCAAAAACAGCATAGCAATGTGACTGGGAGACAAGGTTATCCCAGGTTCCATTGCAGGGAGTGAAAGGAAGTCCATTTGGCAATTGGTTGCAGCGGCACAACTGAGTGGGGGAATCACCAAATTTCCTGTCCTTCCATGGGTGCAGAATTCCTGAGAATGACTCTCGGGCAAGATACGGGTTGGGATTGCGGCCTATGACAAGCTACTGACTACTATTGCATGAGAGGAACACTGCAGATGGCGGAGTGTCTGGCAACGCAATCCAACAAATGGCACTTCTTAAAATTCAAACACTTCCCTTCATAACCATTTAAAAATCCCAGCCCAAATTCTCCTGCAGGATCCGACAATGTGCTTTGCAAAAAAAATCTACAAAGGCTGAAAGGACCCAGTGGAATCTATTTGAATTCAGAATGTATTTTGGTCAGGGGCCTAGTTGGTTTCTATGGAAACCCCAGCAGTGGGTCCAAAAGGTCTACTCCTGTGGAACACAAGTTCACAAAAGAGGCTTCCGTCAATTACAGAGTTTACCAGCTCTTAACTTTGCAATAATCCGTATAGGGTTCTTCGTCCTGCACAGCATTGTATGGCCTTGTCCACTCGTCAGAAAGCTGGCCTTTTGAACAGCCTTTGAAACAAAGGCACATTTAAGCAAGTCTATTTTTCAACAGGGAGAAATGTAGGTAAAGGGTCATTCGCACATTATCTTTGCGAAGGTTAATAGCACTGCACCGGCCATTGTTCAGGGGACATTCTTCAGGCATAGCGCAACAAAGGCTGAATGAGATTCGTCCTTGGTAGGTAGGTGGGGATTGTGGGGAAGAGGCAGAGTGGGTGGGGATGATTGATGACAACAGGTCTGAGCATGTCCAGACAGCCTGGCCAGCAGTCCAGACAAGGCCAGACAAGTTAATAGCCCCAGATTTTCTTTCCTGTCCTCCTTCTCTTCCTTACACACCAATTAAAAGGCCAATATCTGTCTCATCAGGGATTTTATATGGGGGGGATTTCCGTAATTAAGCTCAGACTGTGATGAATTTATACAGCAAATTAATTTTTATATCTACACAACAGTTATTGCTTAAATATGTGGGAGGGGAGGTGGGAGCATTGAAATGGAAGAGTAATTTTGGGACCAGCAGTCATTGAATCACCCCCTCTCCCCCTCCCCCCATTTGGATATGTGCCGGGGCAGCTGTGATTAGGTTTCTCATTATTCGAGGTCGATAGCTCATTTATATTGCACAACTGCTTCTAAGCCAGGCTGCTAGCACGCGGGACGCTACCCATTTATACTGTCAAAGCGTCGGGGCAACAGACGAACAACTGGGCACGTGTGCAATCACCAAAGGTCCAACCCCACGTAGAGGGGAACATCGGGGGTGATGGCAGGATTTGGAGTGGGGGGAGGGGGGGGAGGGAAGAGGGGGACATAACCCATGTAGGGTTGCCAACATTGTTCCCGCTAAGGCTGCGCAGTAATCTCAAAGGTCCCGCGCAGGCCACTCACCGGCGTTTACATCGTAAATCCCGCGCATGCGCAGAGATTTAAAGGGGCCGCGCATTAAAAGAAGCAGGCCACGCAGAACAACGCGCAGCTTACAGGGAACATTGTTTGCCAACCCTCCAGGATTGGCCTGGAGTCTCCAGGAATTCAAGATTAATCTCCAGGACTCTGCGGCTTTCCAACTGGCGTGGGAAGGCGGCACACCATGAGGATAGATGCAACAGGCAACCAAGGGCGAGAGCGTGAGGACAGGAGGTCCTGTGATGAAACCTCCTGGCGACCCTAAACCTTTGCCTATAAAGTAGGAGGGAGGGCACACATACCTCTCGTGCCCTCGGCCTCCCACCTATGACGGTTGCGCACGCATCGCTCAATCTTTGAAAAGTGTGACGGCGGTTTCAATTTTCACGGCCTGCGCCTTAGCCGTTGCCGGGAAATTCCACCCATACCACACCGCTGACCGACGGGAGAGGGAAATCCCACCGCCCGAGGTGTATCTCCACGGCACAGAACAAGGACTGGTCTGGAGTCAAAGGAGTGGAGGTTGCGGCTGGGACTGGTGACTGTAGGAAAAACCTTCCAATTACGATGGAGTGAGGGGTTCAAAAACGAGGACGGGGAGCTTGAAATGGATTCGCTGGGACAGTGGAGGTTGGCGGGAACAAGGGAGATGGGCGGGTGGTATGATAGGTGCGGCAGAGGTTTCTGGCTACAACGTTCTGGATTCGTTGGAGTTTGTAAAGGACGAAAAGTAGAGGGGCCGGTGAGGACAGCATTGGAGATGAGGTCGGCGCAGAGGAAGATTTCGGCAGCAGATGGGGCGAGTTAGGGGCATGAGTAGGCAACGTGCCAGAGGTGGAAGAAAGCAGAAATGGGCATGGAGCAAACGTGGGGTAGACAGCTCAGCTCAGGGTCAAACAGAATGCCAATTCAAGAGTCCTCAACAGTCACTAATCTATAGGCCTGCACATTAGGCCCATTAATCAAACGTATCCCAGGCTGGAAGAGTAGATCTCCGTTGTGTACAATCCACACAGAATCAGCTCAAGTGAAAACCTTTCCAACTGAGACAATGTATGCTGTTGGGGCTCCCTCCCTCTCAACTCTAACTTCTTCCCCCCACCCCTTCTGAAGGAGCTGACTCGTGCTGGGGTACAGTCCCACCGCCAGCAATTCTCCTCCATTAGCTCATCCAATTTTCCATTGATTCATCATGCGTGAGCCTGGACATTGAGTGTTGGCAGGCTGTGGGGGGCATCACAGTTGAACCCAGGCCTGTCCTCGCCCAATGTCCGGGCGGCGTAAACATGTTCCGACAGAGCTTTACACACCAGAGAAAGAAAATCAGGGGCGTCGAGCGGGATAATGGAAGAGTCGATAAGGCACAGTCAAAGAGAAGGGATATCAGAAGCCTTCTGGAAGCAGGGAGGAGTTAGTGAGGAGGAGAGATGCGGGGGTGGGGGGAGGGGGGTAAAGGCATATGGTGGCTGTAGGAGTGGCCACCATTGATGGACCAGAGGGAGCAGGAAACAATGGTTGGAGGAGTGTAGTGGGACTGAGGAGGCACATGGTTGGAGGAGATCACTGAGTTAGGGTGCGGTGAGGCTGTAAAGGGATTTGAAAATGAAGATGAGAATCTGGAATCAGGAGTGAGGAACCCGGATAGTCTTTCCCCACTCCCTAGCCCAGGGATGTAGCTCACCAACTGTTGCCCCGGCCGAGTTTAACTGAATCACCACAGACTGTGAATCAAATGTGGGCATGTCCTGGCTTAGTGCCATACTGGGCAGCCCTTTACCAACCAACCAAGCCATTTGGTAACAGGGCATTCAGCTTTCAACCCTCCAAAAGAAAGCGTTTGGACTCCTCCTCATTTCAGCAACACGCACGCATCATTTGCAGGGCGCAGATAGATTGAGGAGATAGACTGAACTGCACGGGAGACACGCCAAGTACCAGCATAAACCAACATATTAAGAGAGCAAAACCGGTCGCACCAGATTACAAGGTGAGATTGCAATTCCTCTCCCCTCAATATCTCATTAAACAGAAGCTTTGACCTTTTTGGGATAATAAGCACACTGCATGATG
This sequence comes from Squalus acanthias, assembly GCA_030390025.1. Lineage (NCBI taxonomy): Eukaryota > Metazoa > Chordata > Chondrichthyes > Squaliformes > Squalidae > Squalus > Squalus acanthias. The sequence goes on along the minus strand of CM059429.1, from coordinate 76,205,820 downwards.
AGCACTTGAAGGGGACATCTCAAGTACCACTTGATTCAGCCACAGAGATCTTGATAGTCCAACAATACATTGAGCGGGCAGCAAGGACCAAGGACCATTGCCTTGAAGAACAGCAGAGCGCCACGCAACAGAAGTGATTGCGGGCAAATTCTGAGAAAGGCAAATTGGGATTTACTTTTTCCTTTGGAAGAAGTGATGACTTTGAGGTTGCCTGACTTAAGATTTTAAGACTGTGGGGAAGAATTGACCTGGACAAATTGTTTACCATGGTGAAGAGTTCAAATTCCAAGGAACACAAATCTGCAGATGTTGGAAATCTGAAACAAAACAACAGAAGCTGCTGATAACCATCAGTCAGCATCTGTGGAGAGAACGGATGAGTCAACGTTTTGGGCGTGTGAAATTACAGATGAACAGGATCAACCAGCCTTGGACTCCCCCTTCGCTCCAGAAATATCGGCATACCCATGCCCCATACAGGCGGAAACTTGGGGCTTGGGTTAGGACTCTCTGTTGGCGGGGGGGGGGGGCAATCTATTCTCTTGGTGTTGACCTGCTTTTATCTTCTCCCAGGCTCCTAGATTTCAGCCTGCTTTGCTTTGCCGGTTATCCGTTCTTCCATATCACCCTACCTTTCATGTCGTTCTGCCTCACCCTCATCCTCCCCTCCCACTGACTCAGCGATTCATACTTTCCCTGTGTCTTGCAAAGGTCTTCCCTCTCTTTGATTTCTCTCACAATGCCTCCTATTATCTCATGCTAAAATTATTTCAGTCATTTAACCATCTTCGGTTTCCACTTAAGCACTTTACCGGATATGCTATTTATTCGCGTACGTACGCGCAGCGTGTGTACGTGCATGTCTGAGGGCGCGCGTGTGTATGTGTGTGGGTGCGTGCATGCGATCCTTCCCCCTAAAGAAGAGCAGGGAATGATCCCCGGTGTCCTGGGCCAATATTTATCCCTCAAATCAACATCACAAAAACAGATTATCTGGTCATTATCACATTGCTGTTTGTGGGAGCTTGCTGTGCGCAAATTGGTTGCCGCGTTTCCCACATTACAGCAGTGAGGACACTTCAAAAAGTACTTCATTGGCTGTAAAGCACTTTGGGACGTCCGGTGGTCGTGAAAGGCGCTGTATAAATGCAAGTCTTTCATTCTTTCCACCTGTCCTGTTCCTTTTGAAATGTTGTTCATCTGTATTATTTCCAATTCTAACAAAGATTCCGTACCTGAAACATTAACTTGTCTGTTCCCTCCACAGCTGCTGATTGACCTTCTGAGTGTGTCCGGCTTTTTGAGAATTAGAAAGTTGGGGGGGGGGGGGGGGTTTATTTTAATGCATCGTTTAACAGACTTAACAAATCCACCAAATGCCTCCCGCCCTCAGTCTGGTACTCCATGTGGCTGTGAAATCCCACACAGTGCAGGTTCACCAGAGTGATACCGGGGCTTAAAGGGATGAATGATGAGGGAACATAGAACATAGAACAGTACAGCACAGTACAGGCCCTTCAGCCCTCGATGTTGTGCCGAGCATTGTCCGAAACCAAGATCAAGCTATCCCACTCCCTATCACTCTGGTGTGCTCCATGTGCTTATCCAATAACCGCTTGAAAGTTCCTAAAGTGTCCGACTCCACTATCACAGCAGGCAGTCCATTCCACACCCCAACCACTCTCTGAGTAAAGAATCTACCTCGGATATCCCTTATATATCTCCCCCCATGCACCTTATAGTTATGCCCCCTTGTAACAGCTACCTCCACCCGAGGAAATAGTCTCTGAACATCCACTCTATCTATCCCCCTCATCATCTTATAAACCTCTATTAAGTCGCCTCTCATCCTCCTCCGCTCCAAAGAGAAAAGCCCTAACTCCCTCAATCTTTCCTCATAAGACCTCCCCCCCAAACCAGGCAGCATCCTGGTAAATCTCCTTTGCACTCTTTCCAATGCTTCCACGTCCTTCCTATAGTGAGGTGACCAGAACTGCACACAATATTCCAAATGTGGTCTCACCAAGGTCCTGTACAGTTGTAGCATAACCTCACGGTTCTTAAACTCAAACCCCTTGTTAATAAACGCTAACACACTATAGGCCTTCTTTACTGCTCTGTCCACTTGAGTGGCAACCTTCAGAGATCTGTGGATATGAACCCCCAGATCCCTCTGTTCCTCAGAACCCTGCCGTTGACCCTGTAATCCTTATTCAAATTTGCCCTACCAAAATGAATCACCTCGCACTTATCAGGGTTAAATTCCATCTGCCATTTTTCGGCCCCGCTCTGCATCCTATCAATGTCTCTTTGCAGCCTACAACAGCCCTCCACCTCATCCACTACTCCACCAATCTTGGTGTCATCAGCAAATTTACTGATCCACCCTTCAGTCCCCTCCTCCAAGTCATTGATAAAAATCACAAACAGCAGAGGACCCAGCACCGACCCCTGTGGCACACCGCTGGTAACTGGTCTCCAGTCCGAAAATTTTCCATCCACCACCACCCTCTGCCTTCTATGAGATAAAATTGAGAGGTCGCACAACACCAGGTTATAGTCCAACAGTTTTATTTGAAATCACAAGCTTTCGGAGCTATCGATTGCTCCTTCCTCAGGTGAAGTAAATTAGATACAGAATCGCCAAAGCATATATAGATAGAGAACAAAGCATGTGTACCTTACAATTGCAGACCACTAAATTAAATCATCCTGACTATCTGCCGAGGTGTGATAAAGTTAATCAAGTCAGCCAGGAAGGTACCACATCTCCGCATCATGACTTCTATGAGATAGCCAGTTACTTATCCAATCGGCCAAATTTCCCTCTATCCCACAACTCCTTACTTTCTTCATGAACCGACAATGGGGAACCTTATCAAACGCCTTACTAAAATCCATGTATACGACATCAACTGCTCTACCTTCATCTACACACTTAGTTACCTCCTCAAAGAATTCAATCAAATTTGTTAGGCAAGACTTACCCTTCACGAATCCGTGTTGACTATCCCTGATTAAGTTGCCTCTTTCCAAATGGTCATAAATCCTATCCCTCAGGACCTTTTCCATTATCTTACCAACCACCGAAGTAAGACTAACCAGCCTATAATTACCAGGGTCATTCCTATTTCCTTTCTTGAAGAGAGGAACAACATTCGCCACTCTCCAGTCCTCTGGCACCATCCCCGTGGACAGTGAGGACCCAAAGATCAAAGCCAAAGGCTCTGCAATCTCCTTCCTTGCCTCCCAAAGAATCCTAGGATATATCCCATCTGGCCCAGGGGACTTATCGACCCTCAGGTTCTTCAAAATTGCTAAAACATCTTCCCTCAGAACATCTACCTCCTCCAGCCTATCCACCTTTATCACACTCTCATCCTCAAAAACATGGCCCCTCTCCTCGGTGAACACTGACGAAAAGTATTCATTCATCACCTCTCCTATCTCTTCTGACTCCATGCACAAGTTCCCACTACTGTCCTTGACCGGCCCTACCCTCATCCTGGTCATTCTTTTATTTCTCACATAAGAGTAAAAAGCCTTGGGGTTTTTCTTGATCCGACCCGCCAAGGACTTCTCATGCCCCCTCCTAGCTCTCCTAAGCTCTTTTTTTAGCTCATTCCTTGCTACCTTGTACCCCTCAATCGACCCAACTGAACCTTGTTTTCTCATCCTTACATACGCTTCCTCTAGGCTGACACTCCAGTGTCAGTGCTGAGGGAGTGGTGCACTGCCTGAGGTGCTGTCTTTCAGATGAGATACGTTAAACCGAGGCCCCGTCTGCTCTCTCAGGTGGACGGTAAAGATCCCACGGCACTATTCGAAGAAGAGCAGGGGCGTTCTCCCCGGTGTCCGGGCCAATACTTATCCCTCAAGCAACATCACGAAAAAAAAATCTGGCCATTATCACATTGCTGTTTGTGGGAGCTTGCTGTGCACAAATTGGCTGCCACCTTTCCTATGCCACATTGGGACTTTACCCTCAGCTCTTGTAACTCTTGCAGTTATTTTCTGCTCTCCCCCCGCCCCAAAGGCATTGAAGGGTGCTGGGGCCCCATTGCTCATGCGTTAGGCTACACTGCGTGCAAACCTAGATTGTGAGTGTCAGCGGGCTGTCTCACCAAGGGAGGGGATTATCGCGACCGAGCCCGATCCTCTCCTCATTCAACATCCGTACGTGTGCACTTCCCAGCAAGGTGGGGATGGATCAACAGCAGATGTTCAAGACAAGGGATCATGCCCCTAGGGCGCTGACGCACAATCGTGCAACAACAACTACTTGTGTTTATATAGCGCCTTTAATGTAGTAAATGGTCCCAAGGTGCTTCCCAGGAGCGTAAATCAGACAAGAATTGACACCGAGCCAAAGGAGGAGACCTTAGGACAGGCGACTAAAAACTTAGTCAAAGAGATTGGGTTTAAGGAGTGTCTTGAAGGAGGAGAGGTGGGGAAGTTTAGGAAGGGAATTACAGAGCTGAGGGACTAGCCAGTTGATGCACGGCCCCCAATGGTGGGACGAAGGAAGTGAGGGATGCACAAGAGGCCAGGGTTGGAGGAACGCAGAGTTCTTGGAGGGTTGTGGGGTTGGAGGAGGTTACAGAGAGAGGGAGGGGCGAGGCCATGGAGGGATTTGAAAACAAGGATGAGAATTTTAAAATCGAGGCGTTGCCAGACTGGGAGCCAATGTAGGTCAGCGAGCACAGGGGGCGATGGGTGAACAGGACTTGGTGTGAGTTAGGATGTGGACAGCAGAGTTTTGAATGAGCTCAAGTTTATGGAGGGTGGAAAATGGGAACCAGCCAGGAGAGCATTGGAATAGTTGGATCTGGAGGTAATAAAAAGCATAGGTGAGGAAGGTTGCATAAACTTGGCTTCTATTCTCTAGAGTTACAAGATTGAGGGGTGATCTGATCGAGGTGTTTAAAATGATGAAAGGATTCGATAGGGCAGATAGAGAGAAACTATTTCCTCTGGTGGGGGAATCCAGAACAAGGGGGCATAACCTTTAAATTAGAGCCAGGCCGGTCAGGAGTGAAATCAGTTCGCACTTCTTCACACCAAAGGTAGTGGAAATCTGGAACCCTCTCCATCAAATGGCTGTGGAGGCGGGGTCAATTGAAGACTGAGATCGATAGATTTTTGTACGGTAAGGGCATTAAGGGATATGGATCAAAGGCGGGTAAATAGAGCTGAGGTGCAGATCAGCTATGATCCAACAGAACAGCAGAACAGGATCGAGGGGCTGAATGGTCTACTCTTGTTCCTATGTTCCTAACATGGCCTCGGAACACATTCATGTGAAGCTATTTTAGCACAGCCCTTAAAGGCCATTTAAAATAAATAGATTAACATCGCCACTGAAATAGCAACGGTGGAATCTCATACAAACGTGTCAAGCCTTCATATCTTGCTGTCCCACGGTGTAATTTTAATGCCAGCTTTTCTGCCAGTAGGGTGACGCTATTCTATTAGCCTCTTTCCCCTTGCTGGATGACTTGACCAGCCCCAACAGCACTGCTTCTCATCCATTATCCAATGCACCAGATTGCAAGTACACTAGGGTTTATATTTCTCTGTCTTGCTAGATATGAAAGGGGTTGGAGATCGGAACACATCATTGTAGCCCCCTTTCAGTTCTGCCTCATCATTATACTGTTTTAATCAATCACTACAGAGCATCATGATGTCATGATGGTTCAGCCATCATGCGGTGGAGCAGGCTTAATAGACCAGCTGGTCTTTTCCTGCCCGCCAATTTTGTATGTTCGTACACCCAAAGTGCTAGGAGAGAAGGTCAGCCCACCCAAGCGGCTGCATGACGTCACAGGCCATGTGGCGGAGAAAACACTGCAATAGGCCGGAGTATTGTGTCCAATTCTGGGCACCACACTTTAGGAAGGATATCAAGACCTTGGAGAGGGTGCAGAGATTTACTAGAATGGTACCAGGGATGAGGGACTTCAGTTATGTGGAGAGACTGGAGAAGCTGGGATTGATCTCCTTAGAGCAGAGAAGGTTATGGGGACATTTCATTGAGGCATTCAAAATCATGAGGCGTTTTGTTAGAGTAGATGGGGAGAAAATGTTTCCACTGGCAGGAGGGCCAGTAACCAGAGGACACAGATTTAAGATACTTGGCAAAGAACCAGAGGGGAAATGCGGAGATTTTTTTTTTTTTAAACGCAGCGAGTTGTTGTGATCTGGAATGCACTGCCTGAAAGGGTGGTGGAAGCAGAATCAATAGTAACTTTCAAAAGGGAATTGGATAAATACTCGAAAAGGAAACATTTGCAGGGCTATGGGGAAAGAGCAGGGGAGTGGGACTTAATGGATAGCTCTTTCAAAGAGCCAGCACAGGCACGATGGGCTGAATGGCCTCCTTCTGTGCTGTATGATTCTATGATCATATGATGGAGGCACCCGGTGCAGTACTGAGGGAGTGCTACACTGTACATCTTGCGGTTGAGAGTTCAGGTAGACGTAAAGGATCCCATGGCATCCTGGTCAGCATTCCTCCATCAAGCAACACCACGAAAAACAGATTAACTGTTCAGTCAAAAATAAAAACAGAAAATGCTGGAAATACTCAGCAGGTCAGGCAGCATCTGTGGAGAGAGAAACAGAGTTAATGTTTCAGGTCGATGACCCTTCGCCAGTTCTGACGAAGGGTCATCGACCTGAAACGTCAACTCTGTTTCTCTCTCCACAGATGCTGCCTGACCTGCTGAGTATTTCCAGCATTTTCTGTTTTTAATTTCAGATTTCCAGCATCCGCAGTATTTTGCTTTTGTATAACTGTTCGTTCATGTCATTTCCCGTGTCTGGGGCCTTGCTGTGCACAGATTGGCTCCCGCGTTTGCCTAGGTGACATCAGTGATGGCGCTTCAAAAAAAAAAAGTAATTTGTTGGCTGTGAAGACCTTTGGATTGCAGAGGATGTGAAAGGGGCAACACAAATGCAAGTTCTTCCTTTCTTCTCAACCTGGATCGAACAACCGCGTGCAAATCACTGGGCCCAGCACTCAGCTTGCAAGTAAAACTAAAGGGGCATCAAAAGAAATGTAGGCAGAGTGCTCAGAATGTAATGGGGCAGCCACTGATTCGGGAACTGTGCCAGTGGAACAGTGAGGTGATGTCTGTCACTGCAGCTGCGTTGGAGAAGCAACTGCTTAAAAGAAAAAAAATCTCAACTAAAGATGTCCTCCGGCGCATGAATGCACTGCCCAGACACACCGGGAAGGTCCGAGATTCAATCGCTAGTCTGGTCTGTGCAAATTCACAGCCCCGGGCAGCGACGGAGATAGTAAGAGTGGGCCTCAGGTTCCCCCCCGCCAGAGGTCCCGCTCCCGATTGCTATCCACTGAGCTGGGCCGTTCAGGGTTGGTGGCAGAAAGCACTGCTTCACACAAAGGCTCGTGGAAATCTGGAACTCGCTCCCCACAAAAAGCTGTTGAGGTTGGGGGTCAATTAAAAATTTCAAAAAACTGGGATCGATAGGTTTTTGTTCGGTAAGGGTCTTTAGGGTTACGGAACCAAGGTGGGTAGATGGAGTTATGGTACAGCTCAGCCATGATCTAATTGAATGGCAGAACAGGCTCGAGGGGCGGAATGGCCTCCTCCTGTTCCTATGTTCCACTGACTCCCCTTTACCTGTGGACCTCCAGCGAGGACAGGATTGGGCTTGGCCCCCCGCAATAGAACCTCACCGTGTCGGCCCTCACATAAAGTACGGCCACTGAGCTGAGATACCGGAGGGCGGAGAGTACCAATGAACCTGGACCCCAGCGTGCAGCAATGTCTGCAGGGCAAAGAGCATACAAAAATGACGGGGCAGGAAAAGACCAGCTAGTCCATCAAGCCTGCCCCACACTCATGATGCCTGGAGCACCATAACTAGACACTTCCTAATCTGCCCCCTGCAGCCAGGTACTCTCCTGGGTGAAGCAAAAAGAAACAGGAAAAGAGGGGAGGGGAGGATCGGATCTGTGGGTTAAAAATAATAAAATACATCCTCATCTTAAACACAAAATATAGACATTTAAAACTGAAAATTTACATGGCAATACAGTATTAACTAACTCTTCGAACTGTGAGAATAGAGAAGCAGGTGTTAGACTGAATACCACAAAAGAGAACTGACCTCTAACACTGCTTTTGTGATTTTTTTTTATACAGCAAATTCCGAAGCTCTGTCGTACCATGGAGGGGAGGAGGGGCTCGGGGCTTTGCGTGGAGACAAGGCATTACAGTACCCAAGTGGCAGAGGAAGTAAAGACATCACCATTCTGGGCAGCTCCAGCACAGCTCAACATGACTTGTAAAGTTGCAAGGATCAAGGGCACGCTACTAGCCTGCTTATATTTTTGTTTTTATTCATTCTTGGGATGCGGGTGTCATTGGCAAGGCCAGCATTTATTGCCCATCCCTAGTTGCCCTGAGAAGGTGGTGGTGGTGGGACATTTAGAAAATCTTAATACAATCAAGCAGAGTCAACATGGTTTTATGAAAGGGAAATCGTGTTTGACAAATTTACTAGAGTTCTTTGAGGATGTAACAAGCAGGGTGGATAAAGGGGAACCAGTAGATGTAGTGTATTTGGATTTCCAGAAGGCATTCGATAAGGTGCCACATAAAAGGTTACTGCACAAGATAAGAGCTCACGGGGTTGGGGGTAATATTTTAGCATGGACAGAGGATTAGCTAACTAAGAGAAAACAAAGAGTCTGGATAAATGGGTCATTTTCAGGTTGGCAAGCTGTAACTAGTAGGGTGCCACAGGGATCAGTGCTGGGGCCTCAACTATTTACAATCTATATTAATGACTTGGATGAAGGGACCGTGTGTACTGTAGCCAAATTTGCTGATGATACAAAGATAGGTGGGAAAGCAAGTTGTGAGGAGGAAACAAAGAGTCTGCAAAGGGATATAGATAGGTTAAGTGAGTGGGCAAAAATTTAGCAGATGGAGTATAATGTAGGAAAATGTGAGGTTATCCACTTTGGTAGGAAAAATAAAAAAGCAAATTATTATTTAAATGGAGAGATTACATAATGCTGAAGTACAGAGGGATCTGGGGGTCCTCGTACATGAAACACAAAAAGTTAGCATGCAGGGACAGCAATAATCAGGAAGGCAAATGGAATGTTGGCCTTTATTGCAAGGGGGATGGAGTATAAAAGTAGGGAAGTCTTGCTACAACTGTACAGGGCACTGGTGAGACCACACCTGGAGTACTGCGTGCAGTTTTGGTCTCCTTATTTAAGGAGGGATATACTTGCATTGGAGGCAGTTCAGAGAAGGTTCACTAGGTTAACTCCTGAGATGAAGGGGTTGTCTTATGAAGAAAGGTTGAGCAGGTTGGGCCTATACTCATTGGAGTTTAGAAGAATGAGAGGTGATCTTATTGAAACATATAAGATTCTGAGGGGGCTTGACAGAGTAGATGCAGGGAGGATGTTTCCCCTCGTGGGGGAATCTAGAACTAGGGGGCATAATTTCAGAATAAGGGGTCACCCATTTAAAACGGAGATGAGGAGGAATTTCTTCTCTCAGAGGGTCGTGAATCTTTGGAATTCTCTACCCCAGAGAGCTGTGGAGGCGGAGTCATTGAATATATTCAAGGCGGAGATAGACATATATTTGAGCTACAGGGGAGTCAAGGGGTATGGGGAGCAGGCGTTGGGGCCAAGATCAGATCAGCCATGATCTCATTGAATGGCGGGGCAGGCTCGAGAGGCCGAATGGCCTACTCCTGCTCCTATTTCTTATGTTCTCCTTGAACCGCTGCAGTCCATGTGGTAAAGGTACTCCCACAGTGCCGTCAACTAGGGAGTTGCAGGATTTTGACGCAGCGACCATGAAAGACTAATAAAGCGGGGTATGGCTAAAAAAGATTGGAACAAATATTATAAAATGGCTGTTGGGGGGCGGGGCGGGGGCGGGGGCTGGCTGGAAATGATTGCTACACAGCCCACACCTTCCAAAAAGGAGGTCCATCAAAATCTGGCCAATGAATCAATGCTATACGACAAACAGAGCATCACACAGGCGAGGAGCTAGCAGAGTTTTGCACTAAAGAAGCTGTTGAATATAGTTATTGTTCGAAGCTGAAGCATGACTTCACTGTGAAACGTGCAGCAGCCTGGGCGCCCACCACCAGCCTGGACAGGGGCCAAGTCTGTCAGCCTTTGTCAAAGGGAATTTTTAATGCGCAAGCCAAACGTTTGATTAGTCCACTTTAAAAAACAACATTTTCTTTGGCAACACGGGGCCGAACCTTTAAAAGCTCCACTGTGAATAAAGTAAAACACCCACACAAGTCCCGAGTCGGTAATCGGACGTGCTGCAGGTCGCAGGTAATCAGGTCGGGACTTGTCCCTTGGCTCTTGTCACCCTCCAAGTGAGAAGGTCACGGGTTCAAGCCCCACTCCAGAGACTTGAGCACATAGAACATAGAACAGTACAGCACAGTACAGGCCCTTCGGCCCTCGATGTTGTGCCAAGCATTGTCCGAAACCAAGATCAAGCTATCCCACTCCCTATCATTCTGGTGTGCTCCATGTGCTTATCCAATAACCGCTTGAAAGTTCCTAAAATATCCGACTCCACTATCACAGCAGGCAGTCCATTCCACACCCCAACCACTCTCTGAGTAAAGAATCTACCTCGGACATCCCTTCTATATCTCCCCCCATGCACCTTATAGTTATGCCCCCTTGTAACAGCTACCTCCACCCGAGGAAATAGTCTCTGAACATCCACTCTATCTATCCCCCTCATCATCTTATAAACCTCTATTAAGTCGCCTCTCATCCTCCTCCGCTCCAAAGAGAAAAGCCCTAACTCCCTCAATCTTTCCTCATAAGACCTCCCCCCCAAACCAGGCAGCATCCTGGTAAATCTCCTTTGCACTCTTTCCAATGCTTCCACGTCCTTCCTATAGTGAGGTGACCAGAACTGCACACAATATTCCAAATGTGGTCTCACCAAGGTCCTGTACAGTTGTAGCATAACCTCACGGTTCTTAAACTCAAACCCCTTGTTAATAAACGCTAACACACTATAGGCCTTCTTTACTGCTCTGTCCACTTGAGTGGCAACCTTCAGAGATCTGTGGATATGAACCCCCAGATCCCTCTGTTCCTCAGAACCCTGCCGTTGACCCTGTAATCCTTATTCAAATTTGCCCTACCAAAATGAATCACCTCGCACTTATCAGGGTTAAATTCCATCTGCCATTTTTCGGCCCAGCTCTGCATCCTATCAATGTCTCTTTGCAGCCTACAACAGCCCTCCACCTCATCCACTACTCCACCAATCTTGGTGTCATCAGCAAATTTACTGATCCACCCTTCAGTCCCCTCCTCCAAGTCATTGATAAAAATCACAAACAGCAGAGGACCCAGCACCGACCCCTGTGGCACACCGCTGGTAACTGGTCTCCAGTCCGAAAATTTTCCATCCACCACCACCCTCTGCCTTCTATGAGATAGCCAGTTACTTATCCAATCGGCCAAATTTCCCTCTATCCCACAACTCCTTACTTTCTTCATGAGCCGACAATGGGGAACCTTATCAAACGCCTTACTAAAATCCATGTATACGACATCAACTGCTCTACCTTCATCTGCACACTTAGTTACCTCCTCAAAGAATTCAATCAAATTTGTTAGGCAAGACTTACCCTTCACGAATCCGTGTTGACTATCCCTGATTAAGTTGCCTCTTTCCAAATGGTCATAAATCCTATCCCTCAGGACCTTTTCCATTATCTTACCAACCACCGAAGTAAGACTAACCAGCCTATAATTACCAGGGTCATTCCTATTTCCTTTCTTGAAGAGAGGAACAACATTCGCCACTCTCCAGTCCTCTGGCACCATCCCCGTGGACAGTGAGGACCCAAAGATCAAAGCCAAAGGCTCTGCAATCTCCTTCCTTGCCTCCCAAAGAATCCTAGGATATATCCCATCTGGCCCAGGGGACTTATCGACCCTCAGGTTCTTCAAAATTGCTAAAACATCTTCCCTCAGAACATCTACCTCCTCCAGCCTATCCACCTTTATCACACTCTCATCCTCAAAAACATGGCCCCTCTCCTCGGTGAACACTGACGAAAAGTATTCATTCATCACCTCTCCTATCTCTTCTGACTCCATGCACAAGTTCCCACTACTGTCCTTGACCGGCCCTACCCTCACCCTGGTCATTCTTTTATTTCTCACATAAGAGTAAAAAGCCTTGGGGTTTTTCTTGATCCGACCCGCCAAGGACTTCTCATGCCCCCTCCTAGCTCTCCTAAGCTCTTTTTTTAGCTCATTCCTTGCTACCTTGTACCCCTCAACCGACCCAACTGAACCTTGTTTTCTCATCCTTACATACGCTTCCTCTAGGCTGACACTCCAGTGTCAGTGCTGAGGGAGTGGTGCACTGCCTGAGGTGCCGTCTTTCAGATGAGATACGTTAAACCGAGGCCCCGTCTGCTCTCTCAGGTGGACGGTAAAGATCCCACCGCACTATTTGAAGAAGAGCAGGGGCGTTCTCCCCGGTGTCCGGGCCAATACTTATCCCTCAAGCAACATCACGAAAAAAAAATCTGGCCATTATCACATTGCTGTTTGTGGGAGCTTGCTGTGCACAAATTGGCTGCCACCTTTCTATGCCACATTGGGACTTTACCCTCAGCTCTTGTAACTCTTGCAGTTATTTTCTGCTCTCCCCCCGCCCCAAAGGCATTGAAGGGTGCTGGGGCCCCATTGCACATGCGTTAGGCTACACTGCGTGCAAACCTAGATTGTGAGTGTCAGCGGGCTGTCTCACCAAGGGAGGGGATTATCGCGACCGAGCCCGATCCTCTCCTCATTCAACATCCGTACGTGTGCACTTCCCAGCAAGGTGGGGATGGATCAACAGCAGATGTTCAAGACAAGGGATCATGCCCCTAGGGCGCTGACGCACAATCGTGCAACAACAACTACTTGTGTTTATATAGCGCCTTTAATGTAGTAAATGGTCCCAAGGTGCTTCCCAGGAGCGTAAATCAGACAAGAATTGACACCGAGCCAAAGGAGGAGACCTTAGGACAGGCGACTAAAAACTTAGTCAAAGAGATTGGGTTTAAGGAGTGTCTTGAAGGAGGAGAGGTGGGGAAGTTTAGGAAGGGAATTACAGAGCTGAGGGACTAGCCAGTTGATGCACGGCCCCCAATGGTGGGACGAAGGAAGTGAGGGATGCACAAGAGGCCAGGGTTGGAGGAACGCAGAGTTCTTGGAGGGTTGTGGGGTTGGAGGAGGTTACAGAGAGAGGGAGGGGCGAGGCCATGGAGGGATTTGAAAACAAGGATGAGAATTTTAAAATCGAGGCGTTGCCAGACTGGGAGCCAATGTCGGTCAGCGAGCACAGGGGGCGATGGGTGAACAGGACTTGGTGTGAGTTAGGATGTGGACAGCAGAGTTTTGAATGAGCTCAAGTTTATGGAGGGTGGAAAATGGGAACCAGCCAGGAGAGCATTGGAATAGTTGGATCTGGAGGTAATAAAAAGCATAGGTGAGGGTAGCACCTCCTGCTATTACTGCGCACGAGACAGCTAACTCAACACAAAACAGGAAGCAAACCTGGGACCTTCTGGGCTGTTTCTACCTCAGTACCGCACACTGCTTTTAGCCAACTGAACGATCAGGAGGGCTGTCAGGAGACCTCTACTGAGGCACTGTGCCCATTTATTGCCTGGCTCTGATCCACAGATCTAGTTTTTTCTGCGCAATGTGCATTATCATTCACCATATAGAATCAGCAATTCTGCAAAAAGAACTAAAAAAAATCAATTTAATGGCGAATTCACTGATCCTCATTGGAGGAGTAGGGGAGTTCTCCCCGGTGTCCTGGCCAATATTTGTCCCTCAACCAACATCACCAAGAACAGATTATCTGGTCATTTATCTTTTATTGCTGTTTGTGGGACCTTGCTGTGCATAAACTGGTTATCGTGTTTCCCTACAGTACAACAGTGAGTACTAACATGATTCATTGGCTGTAAAGCATTTTGCGATGTCCTGAGGTCATGAAAGGCGCTATATAAATGCAAGTTCTTTCAGCTTCCTTTGAAAAGAAAGACAACAAGTGGGCAGCAGCAAGCACCATCATCCTTCTCGGGCTGAAACAGAAAGCAGTCTTTCTCCTTTTCCCCCCAGCCTTGAACAAATGCCATCAGTTTACTGAACCTTTCAAGTAATTCGCTGCGTGAATGATGAAACTGGTGGGAAAAAATACCTCAAAAGCAATGGTACAAATTGGTCAAAAGGACAGCGTTAGTGTCGAGGTTACGCAAGTGGGAAAAACAACTTCTGTTTATATTTGAGGACAATTAGGGATGGGCAATAAATGCTGGCGACGCCCACATCGCATGAATGAATTTTTTAAAAGCGCCTTTAATTTAGAAAAATGTCCTAAGGCGCTTCACAGAGGAATAAAGAAATAAGAATTAGGAGCAGGAGTATGCCAAACGGCCCCTCGAGCCTGCTCCGCCATTCTATAAGATCATGGCTGATCTTCGACCTCAACTCCACTTTCCCGCCCAATCCCCATATCCCTTGATTCCTCTAGGGTCCAAACATCTACCGATCTCAGCCTTGAATATGCTCAACGACTGAGCATCCACAGCCCTCTGGGGCAGAGAATTCCAAAGATTCACAACCTTCTGAGTTGCATAAGGAAATAAAAATGGACACCAAACCAAAGAAAGAAGCATGGGGCGAGGGGTGAACAAAAGTTGGGTCAAAAAGATGGGTCTTAAAGGAGGAGAGAGGTGGAGACGCGGAGAGGTTTAGGAAGGGAACTCCAGAGTGTAGGGCCTAGACGGCTGAAGGCACGGCAGCCAATGGTGGGTCGAAGGAACGCACATACTTGTTGAAGAACCAGCCCATTGAAATTAATGGATTGAAAATCAGGCGTTCTCTAAAGGCCGTGCAATCCGTTCCGCCAGATCACTGCCCAGGAGGCGAAGATGAAAATCTACCCCCGTGTCTGCAGAGGGAAAGAATCTGGTATTTGAAAGCTCCTCTGTTCTGTGCCTGTGCGACAGAACAGGAGTCAATCACTACAGCCTTATCACTGCGACTCCAGCAAGAGAAATTTTCTCACTGGTGATGGGAGCAATTTGAGGTGTTGAATTAAGAGCATCACACCAGAAGTGCGCTCCACAGCAGTGAAACAAATTGACTGATGTGCGACTTTAGTTTATTGCTATCAACATGCTGAATATTCCTAGTACCGCCACCAGAGAATAAACATTTTTTTTTAAACACAGCACAGCACACTGGATGGAGCTGGCCGCAATTGTAACAAATGCAAGTACAACAGAAAATAACATTTTGGGATACAATGTCAGAGTAATTTGAGACATGATGTGGTAAAGTGTAGCATGCTTGGGAGGAACAACGTGATTTTGGACCTATGCTTCCCAAACTCTCCTCATCTCATGTCGGGGCCTGTTGTAGGCTAATTGATAGAGATTGATTGCCACGATTAGTCAACAACTCAATTATCGTTGTATCATGCGACTACCAGAAGGCAAACTAGATGGACCTTGGTCTTTCTTTGTCAAGCAATTCCTGTGTTACTGTCACTTGTTTTAAATGCTCCCCCGTACTTGAAGGAGAAAAAAAATCGCAGGGCTATGGGGAAAGAGCGGGGGAGTGGGACTAACTGGATTGCTCTTCGAAAGAGCCGGCGCAGACTCAATGGGCCAAATGGCCTCCTTCTGTGTTGTACTACATTATGATTCCATGATAAATGTTTTTCTCTCCTGAAGATGCTGATGTATTTAGGAGCCATGGGCACCAGCGGCTTTCCATGAGTCAGTCAGTCACTGAGAAGGAGATGGGATGGGAGCGGGGGGAGGAGCGATGGGGCGGGGGGAGGAGGAGCAATGGGGCGGGGGGGGGAGCAGGAGCAATGGGACGGGGGGGGCAGGAGCGATGGGGCTGGGGGAGCGATGGGGCGGGGGGAGCAGGAGCGATGGGGCGGGGGGAGCAGGAGCGATGGGGCGGGGGGAGCAGGAGCGATGGGGCGGGGGGAGCAGGAGCGATGGGGCGGGGGGGAGCAGGAGCGATGGGGCGGGGGGAGCAGGAGCGATGGGGCGGGGGGAGCAGGAGCGATGGGGCGGGGGGAGCAGGAGCGATGGGGAGATAGGGCCGGGGGTGGGGGAGATAGGGCCGGGGGTGGGGGAGATGAGGAAATGGAGCCGGGGGGGGGTGGGTGGGGGGGAGATGGGGCCGGGGGTGGGGGAGATGGGGGTGGGGGGAAGGCAAGATGGGGCCGGGGGGGAGATGGGGCTGGGGGGAGATAGGGCGGAGGCTCTCGAGTCTAAACAATGATCGAGGCTCAGGAATTCCAGCTGGAGGCAATAGGAAAACAGAGGGGCGTCCTCTGAATCACGAGCCTCCAGATTTCACCATTCGAGGAACAGGGCAAGAAAATGCCAAACGTATTTCTGCAGATACAACAACAACTTGCGTTTATATACCGCCGTTGACGTAGTAAGACAAGTGGAGTGCCGGGAGTGGGAGAGCCTCCTTTGCCACAGTGGTTTACCAGGACCGTGCAGCATTCAGGGCGTCTCAGCAACGAAACGGTGCCAATAAGCTACGGATAAGCTAAGTATATGCCTAAACTTCAGGGGTATTCCAGAAATGAGTGTGTAAAAGAAAAAGTACATGCATTTATGTCACACCTTTCATTATCTCCGGACGTCCCAAAGCGCTTTACAGCCAATAAAGTACTTTTGAAGTGGAGTCACTGTTGTAATGTGGGAAACGCGGCAGCCAATTTACGCACAGCAAGCTCCCACAAACAGCAATGAGTTAATGACGAAATAATCTATTTCTTAGTGGTGTTGGTTGGGGGATAAATATTGGTCAGGACACTGGGGAGAACTCCCTTGCCCTTCTTCGAATAGTGCCATGGAATCTTTTACGTCCACTTGAGAGAGCAGACGGGACCTCGGCTGAACGTCTTATCTGAAAGAGGGCACCTCCCTCAGCACTGCACTGGAGTGTCAGCCTGGATTCTGTGCTCAAGTCTCTGGATGGGGCTTGAACCCACAACCTCCTCTCTGATGAGAGTCTGCTACTCACTGAGCCACGGCTGACACTGTATTGGAAGGATTATGTTTCTCTTTAATCCGAGTAGGTCCCAAGACCAGAGAGAGCGACAGGGACGCAGGCTCAACCACCCGCCCCCCAACTGCTCAGCGCATATATTCAAATGACTGGCAAACCCACAGAACAGGAAGGTTCCCATTGACTTGAGCTGGATCTGAAAGTCTGCCACCAGAATAAGTCCAGACTTCACCCTGAACTCAGGAGCTGGCTTGTGGGCACCGACTTCCAGCATTCCTAATGAAAGCGTGCCATGATACCAGCAGGTTTTAACTGATCTTTGTCAGGTGGCGATAGGACACTGCAACTGGCCCCCTGGATTAAGGACAGGGTCGGGTCAGATCAGCCAGGATTTCTGCTCCCCATCGCCACTCAGCAACGCCTGCTTGTTGTTGCCCGCGCGCGCACCTGCGCTCATCGGGGGCTGTTATGCCCCCCGTGGCCGAACAGCCTGTCCAGAGTCTCACCTCATGAAGACTGATCACTTGGGGCGAGGCGCCAAGACACCGAGCGGCACCTCCGGATCCATGGGGAGGGAGGAAAACTGGATGGAAACATAAAGAGCCACACTCATCGAGGGGGAACGCTTGGCCCCACTGCACTGTGGCGATTGTATTTAACCCAAAGTGCAGGCTGTGAATAAAACTGGGGCAAATAACCTGCTGCATTTCCTCATTCCCCCCCCCCTTCCCTGCACAACAAATCCCTGTTTTTGGCAGCTTCAATTCCTCACAAAATGAACAATAAGCACGAAGTGAGAACGACTCTCTTGAACCCTTCTCGGTTTCTCCACCACAACAAAAAAAAGACAGCCGCCAGCAAACTATTCAGCAGTAAAAAGCCCTGCAAGCATACGGCAGTCATCTTTCTGCAGTAATTGCTATTGTCCTTGCACCATGACTCTGATTACAGGGGGGGGGGGGGGAGGCAAACAGCTCACATCAAAGAAAATTGCAGGACAAACTAAGCTGCACAAGAGAGCAGCTTCGAGAAAGGGGGACCGACCCACGGGCGGGCACCAGCGGCAGACTGGCATCGGTTACACAGGCACCGGTCCGGCCACAGGCACCTGGCAAATCCTTTTTTCATTTAGTCGTTCGCAAAAGGCACAATGGAATCGCAGAACAATCACTGTGCCAACTCTCAGGTGACATTTTCATAACAAAAAAAAAAGCAAAGCCGCATGGCATCCCCCTTGAACAAAAGGGTCTCTGGCAAAGAGTTCACAGAGGCTCCCTTTTGAGTAAATGGCAATTCCCTCCCGCTATGGCAATTAAAAGTGGGATTTCGGAAATCGCTACAGAGCTTGGGTATCACCCCCACCTCTTCCCCCGCCCCCTCCCCTCCACTTAGTGTCCCGATCACTCTCCAAATGCTGGTCCCATTCTCCTTTCCACATTGGGCAGATCAGACCCGTTTGGTTGGATTTTTGTTCTTGCGGGGCTGGGTAATTTCATTCCTCAATCCCATCTAACCCAACAAAGCGGAATCCAGGCTGCACTGCTGGTGGCTTCCAATACTCTGGAAATCCTTTTACATTTCAGTCTGTGTTAACCCCAACCCCATCCAACACACAGTCTTTAACTTTCTAATCGCCTTGCTTAAGAATGGGATCATTTTAAATAATATGGGGGCAAGACACATAATTATAACCTAAAATAAGCCATGCTTTATAGAGAGTCCTTCTCCACTCTCAGCCTCCTCAGACCTTATTTTGCATTTAAAAGACAGATCTTTGCAAGCCAATATCAATCCCAATGCAATTCCCACCCTAGCCTCAATCCTTTAGTCTCTTTCTCTGAAGACCTGAGCAAGGCAAAACAGAAAAGTCCCTTTCAAAAGGAGTCCTCTGCCTCCTCTTTGAATTTGGGATCTCAAATGTCTCCCTCCCTCCCCCTTACCAGAGATCTCGGTTGAAGGTACCCCGGTCACTGCGAATCCCTTGGAGCTGTAAAGATTTCTCATGTCCGAACAGGTCCTGGGTCTCTGGTCCCCGAGAACGGGAGAGGAGAGCAGTCCCAGAAAAACCAGAGGGAGCGAAATCCACATCATCTTCACAGGGGCGATGCAAATAAAACGAGAAATGTGTGTGTATGTGTTACAAACCACACACACAAAAAAAAATCCCAAAACGAGATAAAGCAAAGATCTGGTCAGTCAGATTTCCACAAGAGGCTGGATTCAACTCACACACACACACAAAATACAAGCTAAATAAAAGTTTCCCAATCCGTTGCAGGAAAAAGAACCCCAAATGTTTCTTTTCTTCCACTCCTCCTCAAGAACACAGCGGCTTCTGACTTGCAATCTTCAGTGAAGAAACGTGAGCTTTAGTCCATCCCAAGGATTTGCAGATGCAGACGGATTAATTAATGTCACAGTGAAATCCACAGCTCCCACACACACACACACAAAGAAAAGGATGGAACCTGACAAAATGCTTCTTCTAAAATAAATAAACACAATCCTTGGGAGCCTTTTTCTTTCTTAATTCCAGTTCTTTTTTTTGTTGTTTGTTGCTGTGCAGATGGTGTTGGAGCCTCTGGGTAAATGATGGAAGAGTGGAGCGGGAGCGAGAGATGGTGTGTGGATAAGGAGTCCCACCTGGCACAGACAGAGACAGAGTGACTGCCTCTGTCTCTTTCTGTGCAGACTGTGCGCTGTCGAGCTTTGCAAACCCGGCTCTCTCTCTCCACCCCCCCCCCCCTCCTCACAGGATGTTACGAAAGACTTGGGTTGGGACCAATGAAGAAGAACCGAAGCTTTTTCAATCACCTCCCCCTTTTTTATTGTCACTGATCCGCAGGAATGTCACCTCCTCCTCTCGCCAGACTGCCAGTGAGCAAGTGTGCACTGGTGTGTGTGGATGTGTGTGTGTGCATATCCAATCTTGGGTTCATTTAATCCTTCTAGCCACACACTGCTGTAAATTTGCATACACACTAAGATACCCAGTGTCCTGAGATACAGTTTTACAACGAGAACTGGACTCAAGTGATACAAACTCAAATCGAAACAATCTATTCACCCGAGTTTGCTTGATACTGATTAAAAATTTCAGGGGAAGTGCTTCCTTATGCCTAATCTATTTATAACGGTATTTTGGGTATAATGGCTCAGTTGTTGCATGCTGTGGTACTGAGACAAACAGACCCAAAAAAAGATTCCCAAGTTCGAATCCGTTTGGCGCGGGGGGGGGGGGGGGGAGGGCGCAGGGCTCTGAACTAGCTGATGGTGGGCACTCAACGGATTTGCCCCAGTGCCCCAGTGCTTGGATAGGAAACCATAAGCCAGGGTCTCTGCTCCTGCTCCCAGCACAGCCACTCCTGCTGGTCAGAATAAGATCAGCAGCCGGTGTGAGGGGGGATCCTCACCGTCTACAATCAGGCACCGTCTCTGTGAGGGATCCTCACCGTCTACAATCAGGCACCGTCTCTGTGAGGGATCCTCACCGTCTACAATCAGGCACCGTCTCTGTGAGGGATCCTCACCGTCTACAATCAGGCACCGTCTCTGTGAGGGGTTCCTCACCGTCTACAATCTGGCACCGTCTCTGTGAGGGATCCTCACCGTCTAGGATCAGGCACCGTCTCTGTGAGGGGTTCCTCACCGTCTACAATCTGGCACCGTCTCTGTGAGGGATCCTCACCGTCTACAATCTGGCACCGTCTCTGTGAGGGATCCTCACCGTCTACAATCAGGCACCGTCTCTGTGAGGGATCCTCACCGTCTACAATCAGGCACCGTCTCTGTGAGGGATCCTCACCGTCTACAATCTGGCACCGTCTCTGTGAGGGATCCTCACCGTCTACAATCAGGCACCGTCTCTGTGAGGGATTCTCACCATCTACAATCTGGCACCGTCTCTGTGAGGGATCCTCACCGTCTACAATCAGGCACCGTCTCTGTGAGGGATTCTCACCATCTACAATCTGGCACCGTCTCTGTGAGGGATCCTCACCGTCTACAATCAGGCACCGTCTCTGTGAGGGATCCTCACCGTCTACAATCAGGCACCGTCTCTGTGAGGGATCCTCACCGTCTACAATCAGGCACCGTCTCCGTGAGGGTTCCTCACCGTCTACAATCAGGCACCGTCTCCGTGAGGGTTCCTCACCGTCTACAATCAGGCACCGTCTCTGTGAGGGTTCCTCACCGTCTACAATCAGGCACCGTCTCTGTGAGGGTTCCTCACCATTGTAAGCATCAGCGCAGGCCCCAAGGATTTTTGTATCGGACATTTTGTATGATCGTTTCTGCTGATTGACCAGCAGCCTGTTTGGAGAAGATGGGAGGGGCCCAGGTGTTCGTGATGGACAGGAGATTCCAGCCAGGCCTACAAACTGATTATGGGAGAATGTCTGAGCAGACAGAGTCCTCTGGGAAACAATGGGCCCGGGTAGGTGACTCATACGGTAATGGGCAGAAGATGGAGGGCCATTGTAAATTAATGGGAAACCACTTAACCCAGGATCGGGTGAGAAGTGCGGCCCATCATCTGCCATTAACACTAGCACCAGGATGGGATAGCCCCGAAAGGCGGGAAACCAGACAAAGAAGGGTGATTAAAAAGACATCACTGAACTTTTAGGGTATAAGAGAAGGCAGCTTTGGCCATTCTCTCTCTCTCGCTTGCTCTCGCCTTCGCGTGCCCTGATCTCTGAACCAAGAACCGAGCACTCAGTCCGAGACGGAGAGAAGAAACCACCACGAGCGACGAGCCTCGCCTTGTTCTTCGACTGTAGGAACGAACCTCGAAACTGGGACTGGGATACTGCATCGGCGATACGGAACCAGGAGACACGCTCTACACAGGGAAGCAGCGAGCAAGAAAACGGACAATCGGGGTGAGCATTGTCCAAGCCCACGCATCCTTAAGACCACCGGTACTGTGTGAGGGGGTGTTGTGTGTCCCAACCAATCCAGAGGGGTTTAGTGGGGAGGTTCTGTGTGTATTATATAGTGTATGTTCCGGGGTTTGTGGGACAAGTCTGTGTTATACTCTGTATTGCAACACAGTGTGATTTTAGGCGTCTTAACACGAGACAGGGGCCTGTTCGACAGGCCAAGTTGTATTGTTGTACTGTTTGTTTTACGCCACCAGGCATTTTACGTACTGGAGGCGGGTGTGTGTGTTAACCTTATTAAACACCGTACGGTGGAGTCTGAAAAGCTTGTCTGCGTTCCAATCCTGTTCACCGTAATTCCTGTCGTCTAGAACTAAGTAGGAGAGGTGATTCGAACCACCAAGGCAAACCACCTACACCATCTACGATCAGGCACCATCTCCGTGAGGGGAGAACCTCAACGGCTATGATCAGGTATGAAACATGGGCACACGCATGATGCAGTGGGGTGGAGAGGATTTTTTCCACCTTGAAGGGATATGAGTTTGCCAGACCAAACAAAACGACTTCAAAAGGTTAATTTTACAAATAGAAATTTTACAACAAGGTTCATGTAGAAACACTATTACAGTCCCCACCACTTAAAGCAGCTGCGTTAGTGTTAACGTGATTTGCCCGCTGTACGTAGACAGTAAAACTGTTGCATGATAAATACTGGGTTACTTAAGTGTGTGTCTCTGTAATTAATATTAGCGTGTGCCAGTTCATAGAATGCACAATATACGTTATCCATAATAGTATGAAGTTGCCGGATAGAGCAAATAGCAAAATTGTGGATTTTCTCCGGTCTCTATCTGCGGATCATTCCCCGGCGAACTCAATTTGCCACCATATTATGCCTGACAATTACAGCACTTTGCTACAAAGCAACTGCAACGCAACAACTTTGAGAGAACAGGAAGCTAATTAGCAGGTAAATCTTATTCATCGCCTGCAATATCACAGCAATGATAACCACCGATAGATCCACCACTGCCCAAAAAAGTCGGCACATTTAATACGTTATAAACGGTGCCTTTGTAATTGACGCCTATGGTGATGGCAAGTGGTTACTGCCATTTGCCCGATATAGGCGGCTGCCTGGGATATGCGGGCACTGTGTCAGTGGCAGGGACAGTATTTCTGGTAAGCTTACGATTCAAATAAAGTAACCAAAAAGAAAAATCAGTCTTGTCGGGCAAAAGCTCTAAAGCACAAAGTCCAAACCCCAGTTATGGGTTGCTGATCTATCAATAACTTCATTACGATTCACCCCAATATCCTGGTGAACATTGAGAAGTGCCAACCCAAATAATCGGTTTTCACTGGTCAAATTGTGGAACTGACCAGCTCCGGAAAAACATTCAGTTGTTTCTGTGATATATGAAATGGTCCAAGGCACATAGGAACAGGACAACACGAGTAGATCATTCAGCCCCTTGAGCCTGTTCCACCATTCAATGAGATCATAGCTGATCTGTATCTTAACTCCATCTCTCTACCTTGGCTCCATAACCTTTTATACCCTTGTCTAGCAAAAGTCTATCGATCTCAGATGTAAAATTATTAATTGAGCTAGCGTCTACTGCTTTTTGTGGGAGAGAGTTCCACACTTTGACCACCCTTTGCGTGAGGAAGTGTTTCCTAACTTCTCTCCTGAATGACTTGGCCCTGATTTTATGGTTATGTCCTCTTGTCCTAGATTCCCCCACCAGCGGAAAAAGTTTCTCTCGATCTACCCTATCAATTCCTTTCAAACTCCTAAAAACTTCAATCAAATCACCCCTTAACCTAAAATATTCCAGGGTATACAGGCCTACTTTATGTAATCTCTCCTCATAATCTAACCCTTGGAGCCCTGGTAACATTCTGGTGAATCTGAAGTGCACTCCTTCCAAGGCTAATATATCCTTTCTAAGGTGCGGTGCCCAGAACTGTACACAGTGCTCCAGATGTGGTCTAACCAGGGCTTTGTATAGCTGTAGCGTTCTTTCAAAAGAAGGAGTGGTCCGATAGAAAAAACACAGAAATTTCAGGGGGCTTTTGAACACGCTGAGTACTACCCCTGCCTACACTACTGGCATGAGGTATCAGAGGGTTGCAAACCAACCGTACACAGTGTGCGTCAGCATCTTCGGAAGCAGAGGGATAAAGATTTGGGGGAAACAAGGAACCGACATTATATAGCATCTTTCACATACTCGGGAAGAGTAAACCCAGATTACATATTCTAGTGGTTGGGTCTGTACTTGCAATCTTGCGACTCAGAGACACAAGCGCTACCAACTGAGCCCAACTGACACCTAGTTATCGGGAGAAGATGAAATTATTGCAGCTTCTTTTGGACGAGAGGTCAGAATTCAGGTAAAGGGTTGCCGAGACTCGTTCTTCTTATTTTCTTTCTTATGGCGTTAAACTCCTGCTGGGGTCCCAGTTGCCTTCGGCACCCCACCCCAAGTGGTTATACGACACGTGGCGCCTCGGCAGGAAATGTCGGCCGGCTGTTTGGCCTTAGGGGGCATCACAACTGAGCACAATCTTCTTCTCACCAGCAAGAGCAGGGGATAATGATCAGGAGCGTGAAGTATTGCTGATTGTCCCCTCCCACTGCAGGCGGGGGGCACAGAGGCCAAGTGTAGTGCTCTCAGCCCTGGCTGGGATCAGCTAAGCCAACACAGACTAGGATGGAATCTGGGACTTGCAAAGGGCTACTCATATCACAAACGCCACATGCATTTTGAAAAAGGAGGATTCTTCAAGATGTATATGTGTAGAATATTTCTCTGTGAATTTGTTCTGTATAATTCTGTGATAGGAGTCAGAAATTGCCGCAATCGACCACAAGAGTTTAAAAAAAAATATTTATTGCTAAGATGAATCAGCATCCAGCTACCTTTCCTCAGACACCATCCTCAGTCTGGACTCAATCAGCTGATCTCAACTGGGGAGCTATAACTAACCTTGTGACCCTGGGGTCGACCTTGACTTTGTGCGACAGTGTGAAACGGGTGATAGCGAGTCGGCAGCCCGTTTTACATCTCTCCCCATTTTTATTTCCATTGACTTCGCTGTCGTGCTTTGTTGTGTGTGACGTTACTATACAAGTAGTTTGTGCGCTCATACTTAATTCCTCTTTTGCTGTTTTAGTGGAGGAGTTACTGTGAATGAGTTATGCCTCCATTACAATAGAGAGAGGGAGTTGGTGCAAGCACACTGAAGGGGGTGAAATTTATGCACTGAGAGGGCGAAGAGCCATAGAAAACCCGGAAAAAATGCAGTCACGGTGGGCGAGCAGGCGAACCCCCACGGGAATCCATCCCCTAAGAGCTTGTGTAACAACTTCACTGACAGCAACAGCAACAGACTCCCAGGAAAAGCAGTTCAGTCTGATGCAATGGCTTCCGACGAAAGGTCATTGACCTGAAACGTTAACCCTACCTTCCTCTCTCCACAGTGGCTGCCTGACCTGCTGAGTGTTTCCTGCACTTTCTGCTTTTATTTCAGTCAACTCCTTTTTCTTACATCTCTTAAGTTGTATTTTAACCCTTTCATTACAGGTTGAGTTGGTTTTCTGTTCACCACCAGTCACTCCATTGCCCACTTTCTCGCCTTCTCTACTGAAGGTATTGATTCCCTAGTGGGGGTAAATTCCAAGTGGCACCAGCCACCCTCCAGTATCCCTGCCAAGTGCCCATTCTTCACGTATAAAGAAAGAAAAGAAGACTTGCATTTATATAGCGCCTTTCACGACCTCAGGACGTCCCAAAGTGCTTTGCAGCCAATGAAGTACATTTTGAAATGCAGTCACTGTTGCCATGTAGGGGAAGCGTGGCAGCCAATTTGCGCACAGTAAGGTCCCACAAACTGCAATGAGATAATGACGAGATAATCTGTATTTAGTGATGTTAGTTGAAGGTTAAATATTGGCCAGGACACCAGGGAGAACTCCCCTGCTCTTCTTCGAATAGTGCCGTGGGATCTTTTATGTCCACTTGAGAGGGCAGTCGGGGCCTCGGTTTAATGTCTCATCTGAAAGAGGGCACCTCCGACACTGCAGCACTCCCTCAGTACTGCACTGGAATGTCTGCCTAGATTATGTGCTCAAGTCCCTGGAGTGGGACTTGAACCCACAACCTTCTGACTCAGAGGAGAGCTCAGAACGTGAGTTGGATTGATGGTTATAGGGGTACGGAGCTGATCAAATACTCCATGGGCCAGAATCTACCCTACCATGGATTTTACTTGCCTAGTTAATCTCCTTCCACAACCCATGTCCAGTCTACCCTATCATGGACTCTATGCACCCATTTAATCTCCTTCCACAGCCCATGTACAATTTACCCTATTGTGGACCCATTCATTTAATCTCTTGTATAAATACCCCCAAAAGAAATTGAGCAAAACTACAGAATATTCACCCATACTCACATCTCCACTATTCAACCCTTGTCTGCCGCCTTCCAAAGACAGCACCATCCCTGTCCCACCTCCCCAGCATCCTATCTTATGGAGTATTGGATCATCTCACTCCTATCCCCATACCCTGCAATGCTTCGCTCAACCAGGTATTAATCCAGGTCCCTTTTGAGGAGTTCAACATTTCAAGTGTTCTTTTTCTCTCCAGGAATCTGTTCCATAAATAGACTGCACTGTGGGGGGAAGAAATAATTTATTTTGCCAAATCAGCGAAAGATCAAGCAGTCAACACAAAGACTGCGCTCTGCATATATAGAGCAAGGCACAGACAAGTATGCGTCTCACAGCTCTACTATATTACATCTGTTCTGACAGATCCACCTTCTTATCTTCAGCTACAACCTATACTCCTGGGAGAAAGAGAATGAGGGAATGAGAGAGAAAGAGAGACAGAGAGAGATGGAGCCAAGGAGCCAGGAATGAAGAAAAGGGGATAAAGAGCGAGGCGAGGTACATCAAGCCCAGTGATGTCATGAGTTATGCTTTATGATGTGGCGTGTTTGCTGTCACTGTGAGAATGACTAGCAGCTGTTCAGCTTAAAGCCGTGTACTTATGTTCCTTAAGGTTCTGGTTGGAACTGAAAGATATTATCAAACTATTTCATGTGCCAGCACTCCATAAGGAATAAAGTATTCTATGTGAGTACAATTGTGGGATTTTCTCCCCTTTTCACCCACACGTGCTGACTCTTGCTGGGGTACGATTCCACGAGTGTCGGTCGCTTTCTGGTACCTTGCGCACTGTCCATTCTCTGTGCGTTAGCCCAGACAGTGAGTGTTGACAGGCTGTTGAACTGTGGAAGGCATCACAACTGAACATGCCCCTGTTATCATCCACCCAGCACGCACTTTCCAGCAGGACTCTCTGGATAGCAATCAGGAGAGGGAACCCTGCTTCATATTTGTTACTCCAGGGCACTGAGGTCCATTGTCTTGCTGAGGTAAGCTAACTGGGGGCCTCCCGGTCTGTAAGGTTCAGTTCTACACCAAGGGGGGAGGAGGGGGTCAGGGGAGGTGTGGTTGCTGTGTCTTTACCAATTAGGCCATCAGGGAACAAAGAGAAAACCCCCAATTCATGATGGGAGAATGGTATTTTTTTTAAATAAAGAGATAATTAAATTTCCAACACTGCAACACAGTTAAACACTGTTAAATTCAAATACATTTTAAAATGGCTGCTATTGTCTGGTCAAACAACATGTTCACCAACAATTGCCTTCTTATTGATTGATGCTTCCAGAAAGTGCAGGGACACTCTTGATGGATACACGGAGTAGGCTTTGGTTCCATAATTACATTTGGACTCCATTTCTTTTCAAAACAGATGAGACCGCACCGCACTCCCCCCCCCCCCCCCCCGCCCCGCCCCCGCCAACCCCCACACCACCTGCCCAATGTCAGCCGTGGCTCAGTTGGTAGCACTTTCGCCCCTGAGTCAGTGGGTTCAAGCCCCACTCCAGAGACTTAACAGCATAATCTAGGAACATAAGAACATAAGAAATAGGAGCAGGAGTAGGTCATTCGGCCCTTCGAGCCTGCTCCGCCATTCAATGAGATCATGGCTGATCTTCTGCCTCAACTCCATTCACCGGCCCTATCGCCATATCCCTTGATGCCCTTACTAGTCAGAAATCTATCGACTTCTGTTTTGAATATACCCAATGACTGAGCCTCCACAGCCCTCTGGGGTAGAGAATTCCAAAGATTCACCACCCTCTGTGTGAAGAAATGTCTTCTCATCTCAGTCCTGAATGTCCTACCCTTTAATCTGAGGCTGTAGCCCCTGGTTCTAGACTCCCCAGCCAAGGGAAACATTCTCCCAGCATCCACCCTATCAAGCCCTGTAATAATTTTGTATGTTTCAATGAGATCCCCTCTCATTCTTCTGAATTCAAGAGAATACAGGCCTAGTTTACTCAATCTCTTCTCATACGACAGTCCTGCCATCCCAGGAATCAATCTCATGAACCTTCGTTGCACTCCCTCTATGGCAAGTATATCCTTCCTTAGGTAAGGAGACCAAAATTATACACAGTACTCCAGGTGTGGTCTCACCAAGGCCCTATATAATTGGAGTAAGACTTCTTTACTCCTGTACTCAAATCCTCTTGTAATGAAGGCCAGCATACCATTTGCCTTCCTAATGGCTTGCTGCACCTGCACATTCACTTTCAGTGACTCATGTACAAGGACACCCAAGACCCTTTGAGCATCTGCATTCCCCAACCTTTCATCATTTAGGAAATACTCTGCCTTTCTGTTTTTTCTACCAAAGGGGATAACTTCACATTTATCCACATTATATTCCATCTGCCATGTTCTCGCCCACTCACTGAGCCTGTTGCGATCTCCTTGAAGCCTCTTCACAACTGACACTGCCACCTAGCTTTGTATCATCAGCAAATTTGGAAATGTTACATTTAGTCCCCTCATCCAAATCATTGATATAGATTGTGAATAGCTGGGGCCCAAGCACTGATCCTTGCAGTACCCAACTAGTCACAGCCCGCCATCCTGAAACAGACCCGTTTATCCCTACTCTGTTTTCTGTCTGTTAACCAATTCTCAATCCACGCTAGTATATTACCCCCAATTCTATGTGCCCTAATTTTGTTCACCAACCTCTTGTATGGGACCTTATCGAAGACTTTCTGAAAATCCAGATACACCACATCTACCGGTTCCCCTTTGTCTACTCCACTAATTACATCCTCAAAGAACTCCAGTAGGTTTGTCAAACAGGATTTCCCTTTCATAAATCCATTTTGACTCTGCCCAATCTTACTATTAGATTCTAAGTGCCCAGTTATTGCATCCTTTATAATAGATTCCAGCATTTTCCCAACTACTGATGTGAGGCTAACAGGTCTGTAGTTCCCCGTTTTCTCTCTCCCTCCTTTCTTAAATAGCGGGGTTACATTTGCTGTCCTCCAATCTGCAGGAACCGTTCCAGAATCTATAGAATTTTGGAAGAAGACAACCAATGCATCCACTATCCCAATGGCCACCTCTTTCAAAACCCTAGGATGTAGGTCATCCGGTCCTTGGGATTTATCGACTTTTAGTCCCATTAATTTTGCTAGTACTTTTTTTTTTACTAATAATGGGCCAGAAATTCGGCTCTCCGGCTTCCCACGCGTGCAAGGATCGTGCGTGTACTTACCTACCGCGCCTGCCATTGTGCTTTGGGCCCGCGTGGACTTCGGCTCCTGGGCCTCCTGCAGCTGCCGGCACGCAGTGCTTACGTATCCCAGGGGCGCAGTTAGTTCGAAGCATCCCCTGGGATCACATGGGCCATGGAGAGCCAATCGGAGCAGGGAATCTCCATTCATAGATTTTGACAGGAAGACCTGTCAAATCTATGAATAGAGATCGGCCCCAAAGCCTAACTAAAACTTCAAATAAATTTTTAAAAAACATCACATTTTTAAAATAACTATAAATTACATAAATTAACTACTTTAAACAAAAATTTAAATTTTTGAAAAAATTAATTATACTTTTTAACGGTGCTAAAAATAAACTTACCTTTCTTTAAAGTATGTAAAAAAGATAAACCTGTTGAAAAAATGTTTCAATTGTATTTAATTTACCACTTACCTTGTTAAAAGCAAGCCTTGCGCCTCCTTTTTTCCTGCGCAGCTTCTCCATACTTGCCCTCACGGAGAAACCTGAAAAAATACCGAAGTTCGCTGCATGCGCGCTGCCTCT
The DNA here is from genome assembly GCA_030390025.1 of Squalus acanthias. Taxonomy (NCBI): domain Eukaryota; kingdom Metazoa; phylum Chordata; class Chondrichthyes; order Squaliformes; family Squalidae; genus Squalus; species Squalus acanthias. Next base: position 76,175,589 of record CM059429.1, on the reverse strand, counting down.
CCGGCGCACGCGGTTGACACTCGAACCCCTTTTTCACGAGACCAGAAGTTCCGGTTTCCCGTGCATGCGCAGTGCATGCGCTAAACCAGCACTTCCGGTGGCCCTACGGGTGAGTACACAGCGCGTACTCACCCGTGGAGACCCGAATTTCTGCCCCATTAATTTCTTTAAGTTCCTCATTCTTGCCACACCCTTGGTTTTCTCGTATTTCTGGGAGGTTTTTTGTGTCTTCCTCTGTGAAGACAGAAACAAAGTATTTATTTAATTTCTCTGCCATTTCCTCATTCCCCATTATAAATTCTCCCGACTCTGACTGTAAAGGACCTACATTTACCTTTGCCAATCTTTTCCTTTTCACATACCTATAGAAGCTTTTACAATCCATTTTTATATTTTTCGCTAGTTTGTGCTCATATTCCATTTTCCCTTTCTTTATCAATTTCTTGGTCCCCCTTTGCTGATTTCTAAAAAGATCCCAATCCTCAGGCTGACCGCTTTTTCTGGCAACTTTATAAGCTCCCTCCTTTGACGCTTCAGTGCAGTACTGAGAGAGAGCTGCACTGTCAGAGGTGCTGTCTTTTGGACGAGACATTAAACCAAGATCCTGTCTGCCCTCTCAGCTGGACGTAAAAGATCCTGTGACACTATTTCAAAGAAAGTAGAGGATTTCTCCTGGTGTCCTCACCAGCATTAATCCCTCAACAAAAAACTGATTAACTAGTCATTTATCGCATTGCTTTCTGCGGGACCTTGCTGTGCATAAATTAATTGCCGCATTTGTCTACAAAACAACACTGACTGCAATTCAAAAGTAATTTATTGGCTGCAAAGCATTTGAAGACATCTTGAAGATGTGATATGTGTTAGATAAATGCTAGTTCTTTCTCTCTTCTCTAATTGATCTTAAAGGTCATGAGAATGTAAAACGTATATTATAACAATCAAAGGTATTGGCCACAGAAGGGCATTCATCATGTTCTTTGAAGATGTGCTCTGTAGGGTAGTGATCTACACACATGTTCGTGTTCTGTGCATATTTTTAACGTGTTATTTCTTTTGGTGAATTTTAGGGCACATCAAGGTACAGTAAACTCTTTCTTATCCGGCACCTATGGGACCAGGATGGTGCTGGTTGATGAAAAATTCTGGGTAACAGAGAGGTATACCTACCAAGGCAATTTTTAACACAAACAAAAATAAAAACCACTGACTAACTCGGCCACCGCGGGAGACTTGGACTCGGCAAAACGAGTGCTGGATGGATTTGGCAAGATTACCGGTTATCTATTTTGCCGGTTATTAAAGTATTCCGGATGATTAAGTGCCGTTTAAACAAGAGTTTACTGTATAAAGATGAGGAATGTCAGTACTGGGGAATGGGACACTTCAGCCAGTTTTAACAACAGATATGAACAAACAAAAGAACTTTCATTTATATAGCGCCTTCGTGTCCTCAGGATGTCCCAAAGTGCTTCACAGCCAATGAAGTACTTTTAAAGTTTAGTCACTGTTGTAATGTAGGAACCACAGTCAATTTGGGCACAGCAAGGTCCCACAAGCAGCAATTAAATAATGACCAGATAAAAACAGAAAATGCTGGAAATACTCAGCAGGTCAGGCAGCATCTGTGGAGAGAGAAACAGAGTTAACGTTTCAGGTCGATGACCCTTTGTCAGAATGACCAGATAATCTGTTTTTGGTGGTGTTCGTTGAAAGATAAATGTTGCCCAGGACACCAGGAGAACTCCCCTGCTTCAAAGTACTTCAAAGTCAGTTAAATACTGTCCCATCAAACACTCCCAGGGCAGGTACAGCATGGGTTAGATACAGAGTAAAGCTCCCTTTGCACTGTCCCATCAAATATTCCCTGGTACAGTGTGGGTTAGTTATAAACATATTCCATAAAATCCATTGTGTAAATACATCCCTTAAGATCCAGGTCAAGTACACAGTAACTCCACAATGTCACATTAAGCATATCCAGGTCAGGTACTCTGCCTTAACCAAAACCATCACTCATGTCATTGCCAACCCATTGCATTGAATCCAAAATCCCATTCTTGTTTACAAATCCATCCATGTTCTCACCCTTCCCTACCTTTTCAATCCCTTACTTGTCCTGTATCTTTGAGCACACTCTCAGATCTACCTATTCCGGTCTCCTTTACGTCATATCTCACAAACCCATGACCTCCACCACCAAGAAGGTCAGAGGCAGGATAGGAACACTATCACCTCCACGTTCCCCTCCAAATCACACACCATTCTGACTTGGACATAGATCACTGCTCCTTCATTATATTTCCACCTCTGCAATATTGTCTGCCCTTGCCTCAGCCCATCTACTGCTGAAACCCTTATCCATGCTTTTGTACCTACAGACTCGACTATTCCAATGCTCTCCTGGCTGACCTCCCAATCTTCCACCCTATGTAAACTTCACCTGATCCAAAATTCTGCTGCCTGTATCCTGACTCGCACCAAGTCCTGTTCACCCATCGCCCCTGTGCTCGCTGAACTACATTGGCTCCTGGTTCAGCAAGGCCACAAATTTAAAATTCCCAATCTTGTGTTCAAATCTCTCCATGGCCTCGCCCCTCCCTATCTCTGTAACCTCCTCCAGCCCTACAACTCTCAAAGAACTCTGCGTTCTTCCAATTCTGGACTCATGTGCATCCCCGATTTCCTTCACTCCACCATTGGTGGCCGTGCCGTCAGCTGTTTAGGCCCTAAGCTCTGGAATTCCCTGCCTAAACCTCTCCGCCTCTCGACTTCTCTTTCCTCCTTTAAGACGCTCCTTAAAACCTACCTCTTTGACCAAACTTTTGATCACCTGTCCTAATATCTCCTTATGTGGCTCGTGTCAAATTTTTACTATGCTCCTGTGAAGCACCTTGGGACATTTTACTACATTAAAGGCACTGTATAAATGCAAGTTGTGATTGTTGTTGTCGCTGGGTCAAAATCCAGGGATTCCCTACCTAACAGCAACCTAACCACACAGGCTGGAATGGTTCAAGAGGGCCCATCATCAGCTTGCCAAGGGCAACCTTTCCTGCTCTGCAGGGCTCAGTCCTGGGCAGCGCTTTGAAATACTGAGCCACTGGGGGAGTCAGGGGGTCAAAACCTCGATCCATTCTTCTTCTTCTTCTTAGGCAGTCCCTCGGAACTGAGGATGACTTGCTTCCACACTAACAATGAGTTCTCCGGTGACTGATGAGTCCAATGCGGGACCTACAGTCTCTGTCACAGGTTGGGCAGACGGTGGTTGAAGGGGCAGGTGGGTGGGGTGCTTGGGTTGACGTGCGCTCCTTCCGCTGTTTGCGCTTGGCTTCCGCTTGCTCCCGGCAAAGAGACTCGAGGTGTTCGGCGCCTTCCCGGATGCATCTCCTCCACTTTGTGCGGTCTTCGGCCAGGGATTCCCAGGTGTCGGTGGGGATGTTGCACTTTTTCAAGGAGGCTCTGAGGGTGTCCTTGAAGAGTTTCCTCTGCCCACCTGGGGCTCTCTTACCGTGTCGGAGCTCCGAGTAGAGCGCTTGTTTTTGGAGTCTCATATCGGGCATGCGGACAATGTGGCCCGTTCATCGGAGCTGATCGAGCATGGTCAAAGCTTCGATGCTGGGGATGTTGGCCTGAGCGAGAACACTGACGTTGGTGCGCCTATCCTGCCAATGGATTTGCAGGATCTTGCGGTGGCAGCATTGGTGGTACCTCTCCAGTGCTTTGAGATGCCTGCTGTACATGGTCCATGTCTCTGAAGCATACAGGAGGGCGGGTATCACTACTGCTCTGTAGACCATGAGCTTGGTGCTGGGTTTGAGGTCCTGGTCTTCAAACACTCTCTTCCTCAGGCGACCGAAGGCTGCACTGGCACACTGAAGGCGGTGTTGGACTTTGTCATCGACGTCTGCTCTTGTTGACAGTAGGCTCCCGAGGTATAGAAAGTGGTCCACGTTGTCCAAGGCCTCGTCATGGATTTTGATAATCGGGCGGCAGTACTGTGTGGCGGGGGCAGGTTGGTAGAGGACCTTTGTCTTAAGGATGTTTAGTGTAAGGCCCATGCTCTCGTACGCTTCGGTGAAGATGTTGACTATGGTTTGGAATTTGGCCTCCGAGTGTGCGCAGACGCAAACGTCGTCTGCATACTGTAATTCGATGACAGAGGATGGGACAACCTTGGATCTGGACTGGAGGCGACGGAGGTTGAACAGTTTCCCGTTTGTTCTGTAGATTAGCTCCACTTCAGGAGGGAACTTACTAAGGATGAGATGGAGCATTGCAGCCAGGAAGATCGAGAAGAGCGTTGGTGCGATAACACAGCCTTGCTTGACCCCGGTCCATATGTGAATTGGGTCTGTGGTGGATCCACTGGTCAGGATCACGGCTTGCATGTCGTCGTGAAGCAGGGGGAGGATGGTGACAATCTTTTGAGGGCAGCCGACTTTGAGGAGGACACTCCATAATCCCTCACAGTTGATGGTGTCAAAGGCCTTTGTGAGGTCAAAGAAGGCCATGTACAACGGTTGGTGCTGTTCCCTGCATTTCTCTTGTAGTTGACGCGCGGTGAAGATCATGTCCATTGTGCCCCTTAGTGGGCGGAATCCGCATTGCGACTCTAGGAGGAGCTCTTCAGCCACTGGGAGAAGACGATTGAGGAGGATTCTTGCGATAACTTTCCCTGTGGCAGACAGCAGGGAGACTCCTCTGTAATTACTGCAATCGGACTTGTCACCTTATTTGAAGATGGTCACGATTACGGCATTTCTGAGATCCCCTGGCATGCTCTCCTCCTTCCAAATAAGAGAAATAAGCTCATGTATTCGTGCCAATAGTGCTTCTCCGCCATGCTTTAGCACGTCAGCGGGGATTCCATCTGCTCCTGAGGCCTTGTTGTTCTTCAGTTGTTGGATGGCCTTTTCAACCTCATGCCGGGCTGGGGTTGTGTTGAGATGGTGGCGGGTAGCATGTTGCAGGATGGAGTTGAGGACACTCGCGTCGAAGACAGAGGCCCAAAAATTAGTGCCGCTACGCGAGAGTACGCACTGCGTACTCTCGCGTATTCTGTCTCCAATTGCCGGTTTTCTGCATGCACTGCGCATGCGCTGAAAACCGGCACTTGGTGAATGGAAAAGGGGGCGGGTCCTAGGTGAACCGCGTGTGCGCTACAGCCTGCACGCATGCAGTGCACTTAGTGGTTTCAACGCGCAGGTAAGTACGGAAGATTCTACACATAAAAAAAGGAGGAGTAAGACCCACTTTTAACAAGGTAAGTAGTGAATTAAGTATTATTTTGAATTTTTTTTAACAGGTATATCTTTTTTAGAGACTTTAAAGACAGGTAAGTTTATTTTTATAACTTTTTAAAAGATATTAAATTTTTTCAAAAATTTAATTTTTTATTTAAAATGGTTAATTTATTTAACTATACTTATTTTATTGATGTGATGGTTTTTAAAAAAAATTTAATTGAGGTTTAGCGGTTCCTTTGGGGGGCTATAGTATTCATAGCTTTCACAGCACGTATGTGAAAGTTATGAATGGAAGATGGTGTGCTGCCATTGGCTCTAACTGAGTCACGTGATCCCAACAGCTCGCACGAATTAACTACGCCGGTGGGATACGCAAGCCCAGCACAGCAGCTGTCCAGAACATCAAGTTCGTGCGAGCTGGAACTGAAAAAGCCAACGCGCAGTGAGAGATCGCGGGGAGGCCTGACCCTCGCACGAAGGCTTCCTCACGAATTTTTGGGCCAGAGTCTCGGTTAAGGAGATCTTCGAAGTGCTCCTTCCAGCGGGCACTGACTGCCTCTCTGTCCTTGATGAGTACCTCTCCATTCTTGGCCCGCAGTGGGGTTGGACCTTGGGTGCTTGGGCCGTAGATGGTCTTGACTGCGCTAAAGAATCCACGCACGTCGTGGTTGTCGGCCAGCTGCTGGATCTCCTGCGTTTTTTCCACCCACCATCTGTTCTTTAGGTCACGAGTTTTTTGTTGGACCTCGGCCTTCAGGCGTCTGTAGAGCTGCTTTCTTGCTCTCGAGTTCTGTTGCTGTTTCCAGATCAGGAATGCCTTGCGCTTGAGGCTTATTAGCTCCTGGATCTCCTGGTCATTCTCGTCGAACCAGTCTTGGTGTTTCCTGGTCGAGTGACCGAGCGTCTCTTCACAGGTGCTGATTATGGAGGCCTTGAGTGCAGGCCAGGCGCTGTGGACACTCTGTGTCTCTGCATCACTGGGAGTCGTCAGGTTGGTTGTGAGGCTCAGGCTGAATAGGGCTTTCTTAGCAGGGTCTTTGAGGGCTCCAGCGTTGATTTTCCTGCGGCATTGTTTCTGTTGCCGCCGCTGTTTTGGGGCTACATTGATGGAGATGACAGAGCAGATTAGGCGGTGGTCTGTCCAGCAGTCGTCAGCTCCTGTCATGGCGCGGGTGATGCGGACGTCCTTGCGGTCCCTCGCTCGGACGATGACGTAGTCCAGCAGATGCCAGTGCTTGGAGCGAGGGTGCTGCCATGAAGCCTTGTACTTGTCTCTCTGACGGAACAAGGTGTTGGTTATGACAAGGCCATGTTCTAAGCATTTCGTCAGGAGGAGGGTACCGTTGGAGTTGGCTTTCCCTACCCACTCTCTGCCAATCACACCTCCCCAGAGGTCTGTGTCCTTTCCAACTCTGGCGTTGAAGTCGCCAAGGAGGATCAGCTTGTCACCCGTTGGGACTCGGGACAGGGATTGTTTGAGGCTGGAGTAGAATTCCTCTTTGGTCTCGTCTGTGGCTTCCAGTGTTGGGGCATACGCACTGATGACCGTAGCGCACTGATTCCGGACTAGGGTGAGCCGTAGAGTCATGAGGCATTCGTTTATTCCACAAGGGGAGTCTCTGAGACGTTCAACTAGCTCATTTTTTATGGCGAAGCCTATTCCATGGAGGCAGCGTTCTTCTTCAGGTTTGCCTTTCCAGAAGAAGGTGTATCCACCGCCTTGCTCCTTGAGATGGCCTTCCCCTGTCGATCCATTAAAATAAAATGACTCTCAATTTCTGCGGGGTTATCTTGCCGCAAGTTTGGCGTGAGATTGGCTGGAATCCCCTCCAGGTGGAACCATGGTTGGCCATTTCTCCGGGGGTTCACTGATTTTATGCCAGTTAGCCTCTGCAGAAATCCCAGGTGGATAAGAATATGGAGGAGTTTTTGGGTTCACTGCTTTTAACCGGAGACAGACTCAAAAGCTGTTCTCCCAAGTTGACTGGTTCGAATTTAGTCAATTCACTTTTTAAACAAATCTATATTTTTCTTGTTAAATCCAAGGTTTACAAGACCAAACCAGCGCTGTTAATTGGTAACCAATTCGATATAGTGCATCAGTAATATCGCCGAGAGAATCGGGTGCCCACTGCTGCACCTCACTGAGAATAGTTCATTTGTCGCTCCCAGCTAGCCATTATTCTGTATATAAACCCTCCAAACCTTCCGATTAGTTTCCAGCCTGTAACTCACTCCCAAGTTTCTGTTATTCATATATCAACCATCCGAACACATAACGCAACCGTGCATGCATGAGTGTGTGTGTCGGTGTTTGTGTGTGTAGGTGTTTGTGTGTGTCGGTGTGTGTGTGTCGGTGTGCGTGTGTGTCGGTGTCCGTGTGTGTAGATGTTTGTGTGTGTCGGGGTGCGTGTGTGAGTCGGTGCTTGTCTGTGTCAGTGTGTGTGTGTGTAGGTGTTTGTGTCGGTGTGTGTGTGTCGGTGTTTGTGTGTGTCGGTGTGTGTGTGTGTAGGTGTTTGTGTGTGTCCGTGTTTGTGTATGTCGGTGTGTGTGTCGGTGTTTGTGTGTGTCGGTGTGTGTGTGTGTCGGTGTGTGTGTGTCGGTGTGTGTGTGTGTCGGTGTGTGTGTGTGTCGGTGTGTGTGTGTGTCGGTGCTTGTGTGTGTCGGTGTGTGTGTGTGTCGGTGCTTGTGTGTGTCGGTGTGTGTCAGTGTGTGTGTGTTGGTGTGTGTGTGTGTCGGTGTTTGTGCGTGTCGGTGTTTGTGTGTGTAGGTGTTTGTGTGTGTCGGTGTTTGTGTGTGTTGGTGTGTGTGTGTGTAGGTGTTTGTGTGTGTCGGTGTTTGTGTGTGTTGGTGTGTGTGTGTCGGTGTGTGTGTGTGTCGGTGTGTGTGTGTCGGTGTGTGTATGTGTCGGTGTGTGTGTGTGTCGGTGTTTGTGTGTGTTGGTGTGTGTGTGTAGGTGTTTGTGTGTGTTGGTGTTTCTGTGTGTCGGTGTTTGTGTGTGTAGGTGTTTGTGTGAGTCGGTGTGTGTGTGTAGGTGTGTGTGTGTAGCTGTTTGTGTGTGTAGCTGTTTGTGTGTGTAAGTATTTGTGTGTGTCAGTGTGTGTGTGTGTCGGTGTGTGTGTGTGTCGATGCTTGTGTGTGTCGGTGTTTGTGTATGTCGGTGTGTGTGTGTCGGTGTGTGTGTGTCGGTGTGTGTGTGTGTGTCGGTGCTTGTGCGTGTCGGTGTTTGTGTGTGTAGGTGTTTGTGTGTGTCGGTGTTTGTCTATGTCGGTGTGTTTGTTTGTCGGTGTTTGTGTGTGTCGGTGTGTGTGTGTCGGTGCTTGTGTGTGTCGGTGTGTGTGTGTGTAGGTGTTTGTGTCGGTGTGTGTGTGTCAGTGTTTGTTTGTGTCGGTGTGTGTGTGTCGGTGTGTGTGTGTAGGTGTGTGTGTGTCGGTGTTTGTGTGTGTAGGTGTTTGTGTGTGTCGGTGTGTGTGTGCGTTGGTGTTTGTGTGTGTCGCTGTTTGTGTGTGTCGGTGTGTGTGTGTCGGTGTGTGTGTGTGTCGGTCTGTGTGTGTGTCGGTGCTTGTGTGTGTCGGTGTTTGTGTGTGTAGGTGTTTGTGTGTGTCGGTGTTTGTGTGTGTCGGTGCTTGTGTGTGTCGGTGTTTGTGTGTGTAGGTGTTTGTGTGTGTCGGTGTGTGTGTGTCGGTGTGCGTGTGTGTCGGTGTCCGTGTGTGTAGGTGTTTGTGTGTGTCGGTGTTTGTGTGTGTAGGTGTTTGTGTGTGTCGGTGTGTGTGTGTCGGTGTGCGTGTGTGTCGGTGTCCGTGTGTGTAGATGTTTGTGTGTGTCGGGGTGCGTGTGTGAGTCGGTGCTTGTCTGTGTCAGTGTGTGTGTGTGTAGGTGTTTGTGTCGGTGTGTGTGTGTCGGTGTTTGTGTGTGTCGGTGTGTGTGTGTGTAGGTGTTTGTGTGTGTCCGTGTTTGTGTATGTCGGTGTGTGTGTCGGTGTTTGTGTGTGTCGGTGTGTGTGTGTGTCGGTGTGTGTGTGTCGGTGTGTGTGTGTGTCGGTGTGTGTGTGTGTCGGTGTGTGTGTGTGTCGGTGCTTGTGTGTGTCGGTGTGTGTGTGTGTCGGTGCTTGTGTGTGTCGGTGTGTGTCAGTGTGTGTGTGTGTTGGTGTGTGTGTGTGTCGGTGTTTGTGCGTGTCGGTGTTTGTGTGTGTAGGTGTTTGTGTGTGTCGGTGTTTGTGTGTGTTGGTGTGTGTGTGTGTAGGTGTTTGTGTGTGTCGGTGTTTGTGTGTGTTGGTGTGTGTGTGTCGGTGTGTGTGTGTGTCGGTGTGTGTGTGTCGGTGTGTGTATGTGTCGGTGTGTGTGTGTGTCGGTGTTTGTGTGTGTTGGTGTGTGTGTGTAGGTGTTTGTGTGTGTTGGTGTTTCTGTGTGTCGGTGTTTGTGTGTGTAGGTGTTTGTGTGAGTCGGTGTGTGTGTGTAGGTGTGTGTGTGTAGCTGTTTGTGTGTGTAGCTGTTTGTGTGTGTAAGTATTTGTGTGTGTCAGTGTGTGTGTGTGTCGGTGTGTGTGTGTGTCGATGCTTGTGTGTGTCGGTGTTTGTGTATGTCGGTGTGTGTGTGTCGGTGTGTGTGTGTCGGTGTGTGTGTGTGTGTCGGTGCTTGTGCGTGTCGGTGTTTGTGTGTGTAGGTGTTTGTGTGTGTCGGTGTTTGTCTATGTCGGTGTGTTTGTTTGTCGGTGTTTGTGTGTGTCGGTGTGTGTGTGTGTCGGTGCTTGTGTGTGTCGGTGTGTGTGTGTGTAGGTGTTTGTGTCGGTGTGTGTGTGTCAGTGTTTGTTTGTGTCGGTGTGTGTGTGTCGGTGTGTGTGTGTAGGTGTGTGTGTGTCGGTGTTTGTGTGTGTAGGTGTTTGTGTGTGTCGGTGTGTGTGTGCGTTGGTGTTTGTGTGTGTCGCTGTTTGTGTGTGTCGGTGTGTGTGTGTCGGTGTGTGTGTGTGTCGGTCTGTGTGTGTGTCGGTGCTTGTGTGTGTCGGTGTTTGTGTGTGTAGGTGTTTGTGTGTGTCGGTGTTTGTGTGTGTCGGTGCTTGTGTGTGTCGGTGTTTGTGTGTGTAGGTGTTTGTGTGTGTCGGTGTGTGTGTGTCGGTGTGCGTGTGTGTCGGTGTCCGTGTGTGTAGGTGTTTGTGTGTGTCGGTGTGTGTGTGTGTCGGTGTGCATGTGTGTCGGTGTCCGTGTGTGTAGGTGTTTGTGTGTGTCGGTGTGTGTGTGAGTCGGTGCTTGTCTGTGTCAGTGTGTGTCTAGGTGTTTGTGTCGGTGTGTGTGTGTCGGTGTTTGTGTGTGTCGGTGTGTGTGTGTGTAGGTGTTTGTGTGTATCCGTGTTTGTGTATGTCGGTGTGTGTGTGTCGGTGTTTGTGTGTGTCGGTGTGTGTGTGTGTCGGTGCTTGTGTGTGTCGGCGTGTGTGTGTGTCGGTGCTTGTGTGTGTCGGTTTGTGTCGGTGCGTGTGTGTGTCGGTGTGTGTGTGCGTAGGTGTTTGTGTGTGTCGGTGTTTGTGTGTGTCGGTGTGTGTGTGTGTCGGTGTGTGTGTGCAGGTGTTTGTGTGTGTCGGTGTTTGTGTGTGTCGGTGTGTGTGTGTGTCGGTGTGTGTGTGCGTAGGTGTTTGTGTGTGTCGGTGTTTGTGTGTGTCGGTGTGTGTGTATGTCGGTGTTTGTGTGTGTCGGTGTTTGTGTGTGGCGGTGTGTGTGTGTGTCGGTATTTGTGTCGGTGTTTCTGTGCATAGATGTGTTTGTGAAGGTGTTTGTGTGTGTTGGTGTTTGTGTGCGTAGGTGTTTGTGTGTGTCGGTGTTTGTCTATGTCGGTGTGTTTGTTTGTCGGTGTTTGTGTGTGTCGGTGTGTGTGTGTGTAGGTGTTTGTGTCGGTGTGTGTGTGTCGGTGTTTGTTTGTGTCGGTGTGTGTGTGTCGGTGTGTGTGTGTCGGTGTGTGTGTGTAGGTGTGTGTGTCGGTGTTTGTGTGTGTAGGTGTTTGTGTGTGTCGGTGTTTGTGTGTGTCGCTGTTTGTGTGTGTCGGTGCTTGTGTGTGTCGGTGTTTGTGTGTGTAGGTGTTTGTGTGTGTCGGTGTGTGTGTGTCGGTGTGCGTGTGTGTCGGTGTCCGTGTGTGTAGGTGTTTGTGTGTGTCGGTGTGTGTGTGAGTCGGTGCTTGTCTGTGTCAGTGTGTGTCTAGGTGTTTGTGTCGGTGTGTGTGTGTCGGTGTTTGTGTGTGTCGGTGTGTGTGTGTGTAGGTGTTTGTGTGTGTCGGTGTTTGTGTGTGTCGGTGTGTGTGTGTGTCGGTGTGTGTGTGTCGGTGTGTGTGTGTGTCGGTGTGTGTGTGTGTGTGTGTCGGTGCTTGTGTGTGTCGGTGTGTGTGTGTGTCGGTGCTTGTGTGTGTCGGTGTGTGTCGGTGTGTGTGTGTGTCGGTGTGTGTGTGTGTCGGTGTTTGTGTGTGTCGGTGTTTGTGTGTGTCGGTGTGTGTGTGTGTCGGTGCTTGTGTGTGTCGGTGTTTGTGTGTGTCGGTGCTTGTGTGTGTCGGTGTGTGTCGGTGTGTGTGTGTGTCGGTGTGTGTGTGTGTCGGTGTTTGTGTGTGTCGGTGTGTGTGTGTGTCGGTGTGTGTGTGTGTCGGTGTGTGTGTGTCGGTGTGTGTGTGTGTCGGTGTGTGTGTGTGTCGGTGTGTGTGTGTGTCGGTGCTTGTGTGTGTCGGTGTGTGTGTGTGCAGGTGTTTGTGTGTTTAGGTGTTTGTGTTTGTCGGTGTTTGTGTGTGTCGGTGTGTGTGTGTGTCGGTGTGTGTGTGTGTCGGTGTGTGTGTGTGTCGGTGCTTGTGTGTGTCGGTGTGTGTGTGTGCAGGTGTTTGTGTGTGTAGGTGTTTGTGTGTGTCGGTGTTTGTGTGTGTCGGTGTGTGTGTGTCGGTGTGTGTGTGTGTCGGTGCTTGTGTGTGTAGGTGTGTGTGTGTGCAGGTGTTTGTGTGTGTCGGTGTGTGTGTGTCGGTGTGTGTGTGTGTCGGTGTGTGTGTGTGTCGGTGCTTGTGTGTGTCGGTGTGTGTGTGTCTAGGTGTTTGTGTCGGTGTGTGTGTGTCGGTGTTTGTGTGTGTCGGTGTGTGTGTGTAGGTGTTTGTGTGTGTCCGTGTTTGTGTATGTCGGTGTGTGTGTGTCGGTGTTTGTGTGTGTCGGTGTGTGTGTGTGTCGGTGTGTGTGTGTCGGTGTGTGTGTGTGTCGGTGTGTGTGTGTGTGGGTGTGTGTGTGTGTCGGTGCTTGTGTGTGTCGGTGTGTGTGTGTGTCGGTGCTTGTGTGTGTCGGTGTGTGTCGGTGTGTGTGTGTGTCGGTGTGTGTGTGTGTCGGTGTTTGTGTGTGTCGGTGTTTGTGTGTGTCGGTGTGTGTGTGTGTCGGTGCTTGTGTGTGTCGGTGTTTGTGTGTGTCGGTGCTTGTGTGTGTCGGTGTGTGTCGGTGTGTGTGTGTGTCGGTGTGTGTGTGTGTCGGTGTTTGTGTGTGTCGGTGTTTGTGTGTGTCGGTGTGTGTGTGTGTCGGTGTGTGTGTGTCGGTGTGTGTGTGTCGGTGTGTGTGTGTGTCGGTGTGTGTGTGTGTCGGTGCTTGTGTGTGTCGGTGTGTGTGTGTGCAGGTGTTTGTGTGTTTAGGTGTTTGTGTTTGTCGGTGTTTGTGTGTGTCGGTGTGTGTGTGTGTCGGTGTGTGTGTGTGTCGGTGCTTGTGTGTGTCGGTGTGTGTGTGTGCAGGTGTTTGTGTGTGTAGGTGTTTGTGTTTGTCGGTGTTTGTGTGTGTCGGTGTGTGTGTGTGTCGGTGTGTGTGTGTGCAGGTGTTTGTGTGTGTCGGTGTTTGTGTGTGTCGGTGTGTGTGTGTCGGTGTGTGTGTGTGTCGGTGCTTGTGTGTGTAGGTGTGTGTGTGTGCAGGTGTTTGTGTGTGTCGGTGTGTGTGTGTGTCGGTGTGTGTGTGTGTCGGTGTGTGTGTGTGTCGGTGCTTGTGTGTGTCGGTGTGTGTGTGTGTAGGTGTTTGTGTGTGTCGGTGTGTGTGTGTGTCGGTGTGTGTGTATGTCGGTGTTTGTGTGTGTCGGTGTTTGTGTGTGGCGGTGTGTGTGTGTGTCGGTATTTGTGTCGGTGTTTCTGTGCATAGATGTGTTTGTGAAGGTGTTTGTGTGTGTTGGTGTGTGTGTGCGTAGGTGTTTGTGTGTGTCGGTGTTTGTGTGTGTCGGTGTTTGTGTGTGTAGGTGTTTGTGTGTGTAGGTGCTTGTGTGTGTCGGTGTTTGTGTGTTGGTGTGTGTGTGTAGGTGTTTCTGTGTGTCGGCGTGTTTGTGTAGGTGTTTGTGTGTGTTGGTGTGTTTGTGTAGGTGTTTGTGTGTGTTGGTGTGTGTGTGTGTAAGTGTTTGTGTGTGTTGGTGTGTGTGTGTGTAGGTGTTTGTGTGTGTCAGTGTGTGTGTGCGTCGGTGTTTGTGTGTGTCGCTGTCGGTGTGTGTCGGTTGGTGTGTGTCGGTGTGGGTGTGTGTCGGTGGGGGTGTGTGTCGGTGTGGGTGTGTGTCGGCTGTGGGTGTGTGTCGGTGTGGGTGTGTGTCGGTGGTGGTGTGTGTCGGCTGTTGGTGTGTGTCGGCTGTTGGTGTGTGTCGGTGTGGTGTGTGTCGGTGTGGGTGTGTGTCGGTGGGTGTGTGTCGGTGCGTGTGTGTCGGTGTGGGTGTGTGTCGGTGGGTGTGTGTCGGTGTGGGTGTGTGTCGGTGCGGGTGTGTGTCGGTGTTGGTGTGTGTAGGTGTGGGTGTGTGTGTCGTGGGTGTGTGTCGGTGTGCGGTGTGTCGGTGTGGCGTGTGTGTCGGTGTGGGTGTGTGTGTCGGCTGTGTGTCGGTGGGGGTGTGTCGGTGCTATGTGCTGTGTCGGTGTGGGTGTGTCGGTGTGGTGTGTGTCGGTGTGGGTGTGTGTCGGTGTAGGTGTGTGTCCGTGTGGGTGTGTTCGGAGTGGGTGTGTGTCGGTGTTTGTGTGTGTCGGTGCTTGTGTGTGTCGGTGTGTGTGTGTGTAGGTGTTTGTGTGTGTCGGTGTTTGTGTGTGTTGGTGTGTGTGTGTGTCGGTGTTTGTGCGTGTCGGTGTTTGTGTGTGTAGGTGTTTGTGTGTGTCGGTGTTTGTGTGTGTTGGTGTGTGTGTGTAGGTGTTTGTGTGTGTCGGTGTTTGTGTGTGTTGGTGTGTGTGTGTCGGTGTTTGTGTGTGTGTGTGTAGGTGTTTGTGTGTGTTGGTGTTTGTGTGTGTTGGTGTTTGTGTGTGTGTGTGTAGGTGTTTGTGTGTGTCGGTGTTTGTGTGTGTTGGTGTGTGTGTGTAGGTGTTTGTGTGTGTCGGTGTTTGTGTGTGTTGGTGTGTGTGTGTCGGTGTTTGTGTGTGTGTGTGTAGGTGTTTGTGTGTGTTGGTGTTTGTGTGTGTCGGTGTTTGTGTGTGTGTGTGTAGGTGTTTGTGTGTGTTGGTGTTTGTGTGTGTTGGTGTTTGTGTGTGTGTGTGTAGGTGTTTGTGTGTGTTGGTGTTTGTGTGTGTCGGTGTTTGTGTGTGTGTGTGTAGGTGTTTGTGTGTGTAGGTGTTTGTGTGTGTTGGTGTTTGTGTGTGTCGGTGTTTGTGTGTGTTGGTGTGTGTGTGTGTAGGTGTTTGTGTGTGTTGGTGTTTGTGTGTGTAGGTGTTTGTGTGTGTCGGTGTTTGTGTGTGTAGGTATTTGTGTGTGTCGGTGTGTGTGTGTCGGTGTGTGTGTGTAGGTGTGTGTGTGTAGCTGTTTGTGTGTGTAGCTGTTTGTGTGTGTAAGTATTTGTGTGTGTCAGTGTGTGTGTGTGTCGGTGTGTGTGTGTGTCGGTGCTTGTGTGTGTCGGTGTTTGTTTAAGTCGGTGTGTGTGTGTCGGTGTGTTTGTGTCGGTGTGTGTGTGTGTCGGTGCTTGTGCGTGTCGGTGTTTGTGTGTGTAGGTGTTTGTGTGTGTCGGTGTTTGTCTATGTCGGTGTGTTTGTTTGTCGGTGTTTGTGTGTGTCGGTGTGTGTGTGTGTGTCGGTGCTTGTGTGTGTCGGTGTTTGTGTGTGTCGGTGTGTGTGTGTGTCGGTGCTTGTGTGTGTCGGTGTGTGTGTGTGTAGGTGTTTGTGTCGGTGTGTGTGTGTCGGTGTTTGTGTGTGTCGGTGTGTGTGTGTCGGTGTGTGTGTGTAGGTGTGTGTGTGTAGCTGTTTGTGTCTGTAGCTTTTTGTGTGTGTCGGTGTGTGTGTGTGTCGGTGCTTGTGTGTGTCGGTGTGTGTGTGTGTACGTGTTTGTGTGTGTCGGTGTGTGTGTATGTCGGTGTGTGTGTGTGTGTGTCGGTGTTTGTGTGTGTCGGTGTTTGTGTATGTCGGTGTGTGTGTGTCGGTGTATGTGTGTCGGTGTGCGTGTGTGTCGGTGCTTGTGTGTGGCGGTGTTTGTGTGTGTAGGTGTTTGTGTTTGTGTGTGTCGGTGTTTGTGTGTGTCGGTGTGTGTGTGTCGGTGTGTGTGTGTCGGTGTGTACGTGTGTCGGTGCTTGTGTGTGTTGGTGTTTGTGTGTGTAGGTGTTTGTGTGTGTCGGTGTTTGTGTGTGACGGTGTGTTTGTGTCGGTGTTTGTGTGTGTCGGTGTTTGTGTATGTCCATGTTTGTGTGTCGGTGTGTGTGTGTGTCGGTGTTTGTGCGTGTCGGTGTTTGTGTGTGTAGGTGTTTGTGTGTGTCGCTGTTTGTGTGTGTTGGTGTGTGTGTGTAGGTGTTTGTGTGTGTCGGTGTTTGTGTGTGTTGGTGTGTGTGTGTCGGTGTTTGTGTGTGTGTGTGTAGGTGTTTGTGTCTGTTGGTGTTTGTGTGTATTGGTGTTTGTGTGTGTGTGTGTGTAGGTGTTTGTGTGTGTCGGTGTTTGTGTGTGTTGGTGTGTGTGTGTAGGTGTTTGTGTGTGTCGGTGTTTGTGTGTGTTGGTGTGTGTGTGTCGGTGTTTGTGTGTGTGTGTGTAGGTGTTTGTGTGTGTTGGTGTTTGTGTGTGTCGGTGTTTGTGTGTGTTGGTGTGTGTGTGTGTAGGTGTTTGTGTGTGTTGGTGTTTGTGTGTGTAGGTGTTTGTGTGTGTCGGTGTTTGTGTGTGTAGGTATTTGTGTGTGTCGGTGTGTGTGTGTCGGTGTGTGTGTGTAGGTGTGTGTGTGTAGCTGTTTGTGTGTGTAGCTGTTTGTGTGTGTAAGTGTTTGTGTGTGTCAGTGTGTGTGTGTGTCGGTGTGTGTGTGTGTCGGTGCTTGTGTGTGTCGGTGTTTGTTTAAGTCGGTGTGTGTGTGTCGGTGTGTTTGTGTCGGTGTGTGTGTGTGTCGGTGCTTGTGCGTGTCGGTGTTTGTGTGTGTAGGTGTTTGTGTGTGTCGGTGTTTGTCTATGTCGGTGTGTTTGTTTGTCGGTGTTTGTGTGTGTCGGTGTGTGTGTGTGTGTCGGTGCTTGTGTGTGTCGGTGTTTGTGTGTGTCGGTGTGTGTGTGTGTCGGTGTGTGTGTGTCGGTGTGGGTGTGTGTCGGTGTGGGTGTGTGTCGGTGTGGGTGTGTGTTGGTGGGTGTGTGTCGGTGTGGGTGTGTGTCGGTGGGTGTGTGTCGGTGTGGTGTGTGTGGTGTGTGTCGGTGTGGGTGTGTGTCGGTGTGGGTGTGTGTCGGTGTGGGTGTGTGTCGGTGTGGGTGTGTGTCGGTGGGTGTGTGTCGGTGTGGGGTGTGTGTCGGTGTGGGTGTGTGTCGGTGTGGGTGTGTGTCGGTGTGGGTGTGTGTCGGTGTGGGTGTGTGTCGGTGTGGGTGTGTGTCGGTGTGGGTGTGTGTCGGTGTGGGTGTGTGTCGGTGTGGGTGTGTGTCGGTGGGTGTGTGTCGGTGTGGGTGTGTGTCGGTGTGGGTGTGTGTCGGTGTGGGTGTGTGTCGGTGTGGGTGTGTGTCGGTGAGGGTGTGTGTCGGTGTGGGTGTGTGTCGGTGTGGGTGTGTGTCGGTTGTGGGTGTGTGTCGGTGTGGTGTGTGTCGGTGGGTCTGTGTCGGTGTGTGTGTGTCGGTGGGTGTGTGTCGGTGTGGGTGTGTGTCGGTGTGGGTGTGTGTCGGTGGTGTGTGTCAGTGTGGGTGTGTGTCGGTGGGGAGTGTGTCGGTGTGGGTGTGTGTCGGTGTGGGTGTGTGTCGGTGTGGGTGTGTGTCGGTGTGGGTGTGTGCTCGGTGGGGTGTGTGGTTTGGGGTGTGGTCGGTGTGGTGTGTGTCGTGTGGTGTGTGTCGGTGGGTGTGTGTCGGGTGGGTGTGTGTCGGTGGGTGTGTGTCGGTGTGGGTGTGTGTCGGTGTGGGTGGTGTGGTGGGGTGTGTGTCGAGTGGGTGTGTGTCGGTGGGTGTGTGTCGGTGTGGTGGTGTGTCGGTTGTGGGTGTGTCGGTCTTGGGTGTGTGTCGGTGGGTGTGTGTCGGTGTGGGGTGTGTCGGTGTAGGTGTGTGTCGGTGTGGGTGTGTTGTCCGGTGGGTGTGTGTGGGTGTGTGTCGGTGTAGGTGTGTGTCGGTGTGGGTGTGTGTCGGTGTGGGTGTGTGTCGGTGTGGGTGTGTGTCGGTGTGGGTGTGTGTCGGTGGGTGTGTGTCGGTGTGGGTGTGTGTCGGTGGGTGTGTGTCGGTGTGGGTGTGTGTCGGTGTGGGTGTGTGTCGGTGTGGTGTGTGTCGGTGTGGGTGTGTGTCGGTGGGTGTGTGTCGGTGTGGTGTGTGTCGGTGGGTGTGTGTCGGTGTGGGTGTGTGTCGGTGTGGGTGTGTGTCGGTGGGTGTGTGTCGGTGTGGTGTGTGTCGGTGTGGGTGTGTGTCGGTGTGGGTGTGTGTCGGTGTGGGTGTGTGTCGGTGTGGGTGTGTGTCGGTGTGGGTGTGTGTCGGTGTGGGTGTGTGTCGGTGTGGGTGTGTGTCAGTGTGGGTGTGTGTCGGTGTGGGTGTGTGTCGGTGTGGGTGTGTGTCGGTGTGGGTGTGTGTCGGTGTGGGTGTGTGTCGGTGGGTGTGTGTCGGTGTGGGTGTGTGTCGGTGTGGGTGTGTGTCGGTGGGTGTGTGTCGTGTGGGTGTGTGTCGGTGTGGGTGTGTGTCGGTGGGTGTGTGTCGGTGTGGGTGTGTGTCGGTGTGGTGTGTGTCGGTGTGGTGTGTGTCGGTGTGGGTGTGTGTCGTGTGGGTGTGTGTCGGGTGGGTGTGTGTCGGTGTGGGTGTGTGTCGGTGTGGGTGTGTGTCGGTGTGGGTGTGTGTCGGTGTGGGTGTGTGTCGGTGGTGTGTGTCGGTGTGGGTGTGTGTCGGTGTGGGTGTGTGTCGGTGTGGGTGTGTGTCGGTGTGGTGTGTGTCGGTGGGTGTGTGTCGGTGTGGGTGTGTGTCGGTGGGTGTGTGTCGGTGTGGGTGTGTGTCGGTGTGGGTGTGTGTCGGTGTGGGTGTGTGTCGGTGGGTGTGTGTCGGTGGGTGTGTGTCGGTGTGGGTGTGTGTCGGTGTGGGTGTGTGTCGGTGTGGGTGTGTGTCGGTGTGGGTGTGTGTCGGTGTGGGTGTGTGTCGGTGTGGGTGTGTGTCGGTGTGGGTGTGTGTCGGTGTGGTGTGTGTCGGTGGGTGTGTGTCGGTGTGGGTGTGTGTCGGTGTGGGTGTGTGTCGGTGTGGGTGTGTGTCGGTGGGTGTGTGTCGGTGTGGGTGTGTGTCGGTGTGGGTGTCGTGTGTGTCGGTGGGTGTGTGTCGGTGTGGGTGTGTGTCGGTGTGGGTGTGTGTCGGTGTGGGTGTGTGTCGGTGTGGTGTGTGTCGGTGTGGGTGTGTGTCGGTGTGGGTGTGTGTCGGTGTGGGTGTGTGTCGGTGGGTGTGTGTCGGTGTGGGTGTGTGTCGGTGTGGGTGTGTGTCGGTGTGGGTGTGTGTCGGTGTTGGTGTGTGTCGGTGTGGGTGTGTGTCGGTGGGTGTGTGTCGGTGTGGGTGTGTGTCGGTGTGGGTGTGTGTCGGTGTGGGTGTGTGTCGGTGTGGGTGTGTGTCGGTGTGTGTGTTGTGTCGGTGTGGGGTGTGTGTCGGTGTGGGTGTGTGTCGGTGTGGGTGTGTGTCGGTGGGGGTGTGTGTCGGTGTGTGTGTGTGTCGGTGTGGGTGTGTGGTCGTGTGGGTGTGTGTCGGTGTGGGTGTGTGTCGGTGTGGGTGAGTGTCGGTGTGGGTGTGTGTCGGTGTGGTGTGTGTCGGTGTGGTGTGTGTCGGTGTGGGTGTGTGTCGTGTGGGTTGTGTGTCGGTGGTGAGGTGTGTGTCGGTGTGGGTGTGTGTCGGGGTGGGTGTGTGTCGGTGGTGTGTGTCGGATGTGGGTGTGTGTCGGTGGGTGTGTGTCGGTGTGGGTGTGTGTCGGAGTGGGTGTGTGTCGGTGTGGGTGTGTGTCGGTGTGGTGTGTGTCGGTGAGGTGTGTGTCGGTGGGGTGTGTGTCGGTGTGGGTGTGTGTCGGTGTGGGTGTGTGTCGGTGTGGGTGTGTGTCGTGTGGGTGTGTGTCGGTGTGGGTGTGTGTCGGTATTTGTGTCGGTGTTTCTGTGCATAGATGTGTTTGTGAAGGTGTTTGTGTGTGTTGGTGTGTGTGTGCGTAGGTGTTTGTGTGTGTCGGTGTTTGTGTGTGTCGGTGTTTGTGTGTGTAGGTGTTTGTGTGTGTAGGTGCTTGTGTGTGTCGGTGTTTGTGTGTTGGTGTGTGTGTGTAGGTGTTTCTGTGTGTCGGCGTGTTTGTGTAGGTGTTTGTGTGTGTTGGTGTGTTTGTGTAGGTGTTTGTGTGTGTTGGTGTGTGTGTGTGTAAGTGTTTGTGTGTGTTGGTGTGTGTGTGTGTAGGTGTTTGTGTGTGTCAGTGTGTGTGTGCGTCGGTGTTTGTGTGTGTCGCTGTTTGTGTGTGTCGGTGTGTGTGTGTGTCGGTGTGTGTGTGTGTCGGTGTGTGTGTGTGTCGGTGTGTGTGTGTGTCGCTGTTTGTGTGTGTCGGTGTGTGTGTGTGTCGGTGTTTGTGTGTGTCGCTGTTTGTGTGTGTCGCTGTTTGTGTATGTCGGTGTGTGTGTGTCGGTGTGTGTGTGTGTCGGTCTGTGTGTGTGTCGGTGCTTGTGTGTGTCGGTGTTTGTGTGTGTCGGTGTTTGTGTGTGTCGGTGTTTGTGTGTGTCGGTGCTTGTGTGTGTCGGTGTTTGTGTGTGTAGGTGTTTGTGTGTGTCGGTGTGTGTGTGTCGGTGTGCGTGTGTGTCGGTGTCCGTGTGTGTAGATGTTTGTGTGTGTCGGGGTGCATGTGTGAGTCGGTGCTTGTCTGTGTCGGTGTGTGTGTGTCGGTGTTTGTGTGTGTCGGTGTGTGTGTGTGTAGGTGTTTGTGTGTGTCCGTGTTTGTGTATGTCAGTGTGTGTGTGTCGGTGTTTGTGTGTGTCGGTGCTTGTGTGTGTCGGTGTGTGTGTGTGTAGGTGTTTGTGTGTGTCGGTGTTTGTGTGTGTTGGTGTGTGTGTGTGTCGGTGTTTGTGCGTGTCGGTGTTTGTGTGTGTAGGTGTTTGTGTGTGTCGGTGTTTGTGTGTGTTGGTGTGTGTGTGTAGGTGTTTGTGTGTGTCGGTGTTTGTGTGTGTTGGTGTGTGTGTGTCGGTGTTTGTGTGTGTGTGTGTAGGTGTTTGTGTGTGTTGGTGTTTGTGTGTGTTGGTGTTTGTGTGTGTGTGTGTAGGTGTTTGTGTGTGTCGGTGTTTGTGTGTGTTGGTGTGTGTGTGTAGGTGTTTGTGTGTGTCGGTGTTTGTGTGTGTTGGTGTGTGTGTGTCGGTGTTTGTGTGGTGTGTGTGTAGGTGTTTGTGTGTGTTGGTGTTTGTGTGTGTCGGTGTTTGTGTGTGTGTGTGTAGGTGTTTGTGTGTGTTGGTGTTTGTGTGTGTTGGTGTTTGTGTGTGTGTGTGTAGGTGTTTTGTGTGTGTGGTGTTTGTGTGTGTCGGTGTTTGTGTGTGTGTGTGTAGGTGTTTGTGTGTGTAGGTGTTTGTGTGTGTTGGTGTTTGTGTGTGTCGGTGTTTGTGTGTGTTGGTGTGTGTGTGTGTAGGTGTTTGTGTGTGTTGGTGTTTGTGTGTGTAGGTGTTTGTGTGTGTCGGTGTTTGTGTGTGTAGGTATTTGTGTGTGTCGGTGTGTGTGTGTCGGTGTGTGTGTGTAGGTGTGTGTGTGTAGCTGTTTGTGTGTGTAGCTGTTTGTGTGTGTAAGTATTTGTGTGTGTCAGTGTGTGTGTGTGTCGGTGTGTGTGTGTGTCGGTGCTTGTGTGTGTCGGTGTTTGTTTAAGTCGGTGTGTGTGTGTCGGTGTGTTTGTGTCGGTGTGTGTGTGTGTCGGTGCTTGTGCGTGTCGGTGTTTGTGTGTGTAGGTGTTTGTGTGTGTCGGTGTTTGTCTATGTCGGTGTGTTTGTTTGTCGGTGTTTGTGTGTGTCGGTGTGTGTGTGTGTGTCGGTGCTTGTGTGTGTCGGTGTTTGTGTGTGTCGGTGTGTGTGTGTGTCGGTGCTTGTGTGTGTCGGTGTGTGTGTGTGTAGGTGTTTGTGTCGGTGTGTGTGTGTCGGTGTTTGTGTGTGTCGGTGTGTGTGTGTCGGTGTGTGTGTGTAGGTGTGTGTGTGTAGCTGTTTGTGTCTGTAGCTTTTTGTGTGTGTCGGTGTGTGTGTGTGTCGGTGCTTGTGTGTGTCGGTGTGTGTGTGTGTACGTGTTTGTGTGTGTCGGTGTGTGTGTATGTCGGTGTGTGTGTGTGTGTGTCGGTGTTTGTGTGTGTCGGTGTTTGTGTATGTCGGTGTGTGTGTGTCGGTGTATGTGTGTCGGTGTGCGTGTGTGTCGGTGCTTGTGTGTGGCGGTGTTTGTGTGTGTAGGTGTTTGTGTTTGTGTGTGTCGGTGTTTGTGTGTGTCGGTGTGTGTGTGTCGGTGTGTGTGTGTCGGTGTGTACGTGTGTCGGTGCTTGTGTGTGTTGGTGTTTGTGTGTGTAGGTGTTTGTGTGTGTCGGTGTTTGTGTGTGACGGTGTGTTTGTGTCGGTGTTTGTGTGTGTCGGTGTTTGTGTATGTCCATGTTTGTGTGTCGGTGTGTGTGTGTGTCGGTGTTTGTGCGTGTCGGTGTTTGTGTGTGTAGGTGTTTGTGTGTGTCGCTGTTTGTGTGTGTTGGTGTGTGTGTGTAGGTGTTTGTGTGTGTCGGTGTTTGTGTGTGTTGGTGTGTGTGTGTCGGTGTTTGTGTGTGTGTGTGTAGGTGTTTGTGTCTGTTGGTGTTTGTGTGTATTGGTGTTTGTGTGTGTGTGTGTGTAGGTGTTTGTGTGTGTCGTGTTTGTGTGTGTTGGTGTGTGTGTGTAGGTGTTTGTGTGTGTCGGTGTTTGTGTGTGTTGGTGTGTGTGTGTCGGTGTTTGTGTGTGTGTGTGTAGGTGTTTGTGTGTGTTGGTGTTTGTGTGTGTCGGTGTTTGTGTGTGTTGGTGTGTGTGTGTGTAGGTGTTTGTGTGTGTTGGTGTTTGTGTGTGTAGGTGTTTGTGTGTGTCGGTGTTTGTGTGTGTAGGTATTTGTGTGTGTCGGTGTGTGTGTGTCGGTGTGTGTGTGTAGGTGTGTGTGTGTAGCTGTTTGTGTGTGTAGCTGTTTGTGTGTGTAAGTATTTGTGTGTGTCAGTGTGTGTGTGTGTCGGTGTGTGTGTGTGTCGGTGCTTGTGTGTGTCGGTGTTTGTTTAAGTCGGTGTGTGTGTGTCGGTGTGTTTGTGTCGGTGTGTGTGTGTGTCGGTGCTTGTGCGTGTCGGTGTTTGTGTGTGTAGGTGTTTGTGTGTGTCGGTGTTTGTCTATGTCGGTGTGTTTGTTTGTCGGTGTTTGTGTGTGTCGGTGTGTGTGTGTGTGTCGGTGCTTGTGTGTGTCGGTGTTTGTGTGTGTCGGTGTGTGTGTGTGTCGGTGCTTGTGTGTGTCGGTGTGTGTGTGTGTAGGTGTTTGTGTCGGTGTGTGTGTGTCGGTGTTTGTGTGTGTCGGTGTGTGTGTGTCGGTGTGTGTGTGTAGGTGTGTGTGTGTAGCTGTTTGTGTCTGTAGCTTTTTGTGTGTGTCGGTGTGTGTGTGTGTCGGTGCTTGTGTGTGTCGGTGTGTGTGTGTGTACGTGTTTGTGTGTGTCGGTGTGTGTGTATGTCGGTGTGTGTGTGTGTGTGTCGGTGTTTGTGTGTGTCGGTGTTTGTGTATGTCGGTGTGTGTGTGTCGGTGTATGTGTGTCGGTGTGCGTGTGTGTCGGTGCTTGTGTGTGGCGGTGTTTGTGTGTGTAGGTGTTTGTGTGTGTCGGTGTTTGTGTGTGTCGGTGTGTGTGTGTCGGTGTGTGTGTGTCGGTGTGTACGTGTGTCGGTGCTTGTGTGTGTTGGTGTTTGTGTGTGTAGGTGTTTGTGTGTGTCGGTGTTTGTGTGTGACGGTGTGTTTGTGTCGGTGTTTGTGTGTGTCGGTGTTTGTGTATGTCCATGTTTGTGTGTCGGTGTGTGTGTGTGTCGGTGTGTGTGTGCGTAGGTGTTTGTGTGTGTAGGTGTTTGTATGTGTCGGCGTGTGTGTGTCGGTGTTTGTGTGTGTAGGTGTTTGTGTGTGTCGGTGTGTGTGTGTGTGTAGGTGTTTGTGTTTGTTGGTGTGTGTGTGCGTAGGTGTTTGTGTGTGTCGGTGTGTGTGTGTGTCGGTGTGTGTGTGTGTGTCGGTGTGTGTGTGTAGGTGTTTGTGTATGTCGGTGTGTGTGTGTCGGTGTGAGTGTGTAGGTGTTTGTGTGTGTTGGTGTTTGTGTGTGACGGTGTGTTTGTGTCGGTGTTTGTGTGTGTTGGTGTGTGTGTGTGTCGGTGTGTGTGTGTCGGTGTGTGTGTGTGTGTAGGTGTTTGTGTGTGTTGGTGTGTGTGTGTGTAGGTGTTTGTGTGTGTCGGTGTGTGTGTGTGTCGTTGTGTGTGTGTGTCGGTGTGTGTGTGTGTCGGTGTTTGTGTGTGTCGGTGTGTGTGTGTGTGTAGGTGTTTGTGTGTGTCGGTGTGTGTGTGTGTAGGTGTTTGTGTGTGTCGGTGTGTGTGTGTGTAGGTGTTTGTGTGTGTTGGTGTGTGTGTCGGTGTGTGTGTGTGTGTGTAGGTGTGTGTGTGTGTCGGTGTTTGTGTGTGTCGGTGTGTGTGTGTGTGTAGGTGTTTGTGTGTGTTGGTGTGTGTGTGTGTAGGTGTTTGTGTGTGTCGGTGTGTGTGTGTGTGTAGGTGTGTGTGTGTGTGTAGGTGTTTGTGTGTGTGTTTGTGCGAGTATTACATGTAAAGGCAGGATTGGGATTGGCTGTGATGTTCACATGGTTGAATAGCCCGCCTGCACTCACTGGGCTCACACAGGAGGATTAGCCACTTGGACAAAGTGATGAAGGTTGACAGCACCCATGGAATGTAGCTGAGCAAGAGTCAAGGGTAGAATGAGGAGAATAAAGTTTAAAAGCTCATCTCAACAGACCCATTCTTGCAACCTAATAACAAGACTGCGGTGATGGAACCAGTTTCCAGGGAAGGTCTACCTTTTACACCCCAATCCCCCACCCCCAGAAATCACACATAATTATGATGCTCCTTTAACATATACAGCCTTGAACTGATAGAATGTCACACTGGTGCAATACTTGAAATATTGTTCGCCAGTAAGTGAGTGTGACTCCATCGAATTCTCAACGTGACTGAGGTCGGGAGCTGTTCAGGGGCTTTCTCACATCTTCCACTACCCGCTCACTCCGAATATCTTTTCTTTATTATTTAATCCTCATCAAATTAAATGCCTCAGAGGGAAAAGCAGCTTTTGTCGCAGAATGACAAACAAATTGAGGGGAGCTGTCAGTTACCCCGGAGCTGTCAAACAATGCTGCTCACACATGGGGCTCATATTTCAGCCAAAACAAAGGCCTGAACTCTGGTGAGAAAAACCACCGACACCACTACAGGTAACATTCAGCATGTATCAAAGGGTCGATTGTTCCAGAGAAAGACACAGATGCTTAAGTAGGAGAGGCTGAGGTGTCTCGATATCCAATATTAAGTAATATTACTGGAGGGTAGTTTTAAGAAGTGGTATTCTGTTTCCTGCTGGGACATATGTTAGGTACTGAGCTGTCGACAAAATATGTCTTCAGCTGCCGATGAAAAATGTCTTTGAGTGTTGCTGGAGAGGCAGTGTAGTTCATGACCCAGTGTGGAGAGGTGGCTGGCTTCTGGGCAGCCATTTTTCGTTCTTGTTCACTGAGAAGCCAAGGTGATGGGTCAAGGTTCACAGTGCAGGACATCACCATGGCATTGAAAAGACCAGCGGAGGGGCATTGAGATGCCAGTGGTTTATGTTGGGTGGCACTGGTTCTGGCACGCCTGCCTGACAAACAGAAGGGTGTGAGCTTCTGGTGCTAGGATGTCGTCTGGAGCCGAAAATGGAACAAATTGCACTCAGTGAAGCTAATTGACCAATTAAGGTAAACCGATGAGTCACTTGTGGTAAATTGGATTAGGATCTGCCCTTTTAGAATCATGATGCGGAGATGCCGGCGTTGGACTGGGGTGGACAAAAATGAGAAGTCGCACAACACCAGGTTATAGTCCAACAGATTTATTTAAAATTACAAGCTTTCGGAGCTGTCGCCCCTTCCTCAGGTAAAGTTACAATGAGTGAATCTACAATATTTCACAGTATATAAACACAGAAACTGCAGAGATACAATCTTTCAGGGAAGGTGTCCTTACATCAAAGAAATACCAAGAGCACAGCCAAGACAATGAGATGTGTCACAGGGGGTCCAACGTGTCAAATCCTGCTGTCTGCAGTTTTTTTTTTGTGTTTGTTTTTTTTGTGTTTTTTTTAAAAACTGGAAAGACAGACAACGATGTCGAGTCACGTTCTATAGCGTGACATGAACCCGATATCCCTATTGAGGCCGTCCTCATGGGTGCGGAACTTGGCTATCAGTTTCTGCTCGATGATTTTGCGTTGTCATGTGTCTCAAAGGCCGCCTTGGAGAACGCTAACCCGCAGATCCGAGGCTGAATGTCCTTGACTGCTGAAGTGTTCCCCGACTGGGAGGTGACAATCCTGCCTGGCGATTGTTGCGCGGTGTCCGTTCATACGTTGTCTCAGTGTCTGCATGGTCTCGCCGATGTACCATGCTCTGGGGCATCCTTTCCTGCAACGTATCAGGTAGACAACGTTGGCCGAGTCACATGAGTATGTACCATGTACCTGGTGGGTAGTGTCCTCACGTGTGATGACGGTATCTGTGTTCATGATCTGACATGTCTTGCAGAGGTTGCCGTGGCAGGGTTGTGTGGTGTCGTGGTCGCTGTTCTCTTGACAGCTGGGTAATTTGCTGCGAACGATGGTCCAAGGCGGCCTTCAAGACACACGACAACGCAAAATCATCGAGCAGAAACTGATAGCCAAGTTCCGCACCCATGAGGACGGCCTCAATAGGGATATCGGGTTCATGTCACGCTACAGAACGTGACTCGACATCGTTGTCTGTCTTTCCAGTTTTTTTAAAAAACACAAAAAAAAACTGCAGACAGCAGGATTTGACACGTTGGACCCCCTGTGACACATCTCATTGTCTTGGCTGTGCTCTTGGTGTGTCTTTGATGTAAGGACACCTTCCCTGAAAGATTGTATCTCTGCAGTTTCTGTGTTTATATACTGTGAAATATTGTAGATTCACTCATTGTAACTTTACCTGAGGAAGGGGGCGACAGCTCCGAAAGCTTGCAATTTTAAATAAACCTTTTAGAATCAGGCAGTGAGACTGCACGAGGAAAGCGTCAGGAAGACTTGACATTGCGCATAGCTCCTTGTCGACAAGAGCAGCATGTCCCAACTTTATTCAGACATTTTTTGTGCGTTAATTGTATATTCTGACTGCAGGACCATATCTCCAGGTTGCTTCCTGGCTATTTCCTGCTGTTGATCGTATGAAACATGCCGTGGTAAGTTATTCAAATCACACAAATTTAATAAGCCATTTGACCTTTGTGTTAATAAGCTTCCTCAGTTCCGAGGGACTGCCGAAGAAGGAGAAGAATAAGCTTCCTTGCTGGACACATTTGGGTACGAGCAGAACCCAAACTTATCAGTCCTTGTGCATTAGAAGCAAGACTCACTCATTCAGGTTTTAAGATGTAACAAGCCTACATCGAACTACATAGAAATTACAGCACAGAAACAGGCCATTCGGCCCAACTGGTCCATGCTGGTGTTTGTGCTCCACACGAGCCTCCTCCCACCTCTCTTCATCTCGCCCCATCAACATATCCTTCTATTCCTTTCTCCCTCATGTAGTGATCTAGCTTCCCCTTAAATGCATCTGTGCTATTCGCCTCAACTACCCGTGTGGTAGTGAATTGCACATTCTCACCACTCTCTGGGTAAAGAAGTTTCTGCTGAATTCCCTATTGGATGTAGTCCGTGTGGTGAAGGTACTCCCACAGTGCTGTTAGGGAGGGAGTTCCAGGATTTTGACCCAGCGACGATGAAGGAGCAGCGATAGATGTTTGTGTGGCTGTCAGCTGAACACGGGATCGGACTTTGCTGTAACACCCCCATCCCAACGGTTGAACAGCCTGTCCACACGCACTATCAAAATTCACACGTGAATAGTTGACACTACAGCAAGGTTCTGAAGGGTAACTGGATCCATGGAGCCGTACTTGAGAATTAATCAATGGGGCAGGGGCGGGGTGGTGGGAGAAGGGAAGTAAACAGGCAGAGAAAGATGTAACCTGCTTTGA
This sequence comes from Squalus acanthias, assembly GCA_030390025.1. Taxonomy (NCBI): domain Eukaryota; kingdom Metazoa; phylum Chordata; class Chondrichthyes; order Squaliformes; family Squalidae; genus Squalus; species Squalus acanthias. Next base: position 76,147,733 of record CM059429.1, on the reverse strand, counting down.
CATGTCTTGCTCTTAAACAATAAAGATGACTTCTTGTATGTAGGCGATTGAATAATATGTTGGTTTTCTTGATTGGAGGTCTACACCTAACATTGCCCATCTCCACCCAGGCCACAACTCATCTGCTGCTGAAACGCTCATCCATGCCTTTGTTAACTCAAGAATCGACTATTCCAATGCTCTCCTGCCCGGCCTCCCATCTTGCACCATGCATAAACTTCAGCTGATCAAAAACGCTGCTGCCTGTATCCTAACTCGAATGAAGTCCCATTCACCCATCACCGCTGTGCTCGCTGACCTACATTGCCTCCCAGTCTGACAACGCCTCGATTTTAAATAACTCATCCTTGTTTTCAAATCCCCCCATGGCCTCGCCCCTCCCTATCTCTGTAACCTCCTCCAGCCCTACAACCCACCTAGATCTCTGTGCTCCTCCAATTCGGCCTCTTGCCTATTCTCGATTTTCATCGCTCCACCACTGGCGGCCGTGCCTTTAGCTGCCTAGGCCCTAAGCTCTGGAATTCCCTCCCTAAACCTCTCCACCTCTTTATCTCTCTCTCCTCCTTCAAGACAGTCCTTAACACTTACCTCTTTGAGCAAGCTTTTGTTCACCTGTCCTAATATCTGGTTTATGTGGCTTGATATCAAATTCAAATTTTGTCTGACAATGCTCCTGTAAAGCACCTTGGGATGTTTTACTATGTTAAAGGAGCTATATAAATGTAAGTTTTTTGTTGTTGTTATATGGCGTCTTTGACATAGAAACACATCCCTAGGGGGTTTATCAGACAAAAAGCAACACTGAGTCAAGGAAGGAGACATTAGAGGGGATGAATAAAAACTTCGTCAAAGAGGTGAATTTTAAGGAGGGTCTTAAAAGAGGAGAGAAAGGTGGAGAGGTTTAGTGTTTATTTGGTTGACTGCTGCAGCCCTTTAAACCCTGCAGCATTGTGCCAGTTCCTGATCCCCGATGGTACGAGCTCCCAATCAGTGATGTTCTGAATTCCCGGAGCATACCCTAATTATGTAATGTGAGCTGATCTGGAAACTGCAGCTGGTTCAGCCACTACACATCAGGTAGACCCAAGTTGTAGGCGACCCAACCTCCATTCGGGATTTGCTTTGCGTGGAACATTTAGGCTTAAGTGTTCAAAGTGAAATGAGTGCAACCAGCCTCAATTCAGTTCCTAGTAACTCCAAAGCACAAAATCCAGCCATAATCCAGGACCAATTGGGCTGAAATTGGGAGTGTCATTTATGGAGACCAGAAGGATGGCTGGTGTCAAAAATGGAACTGTTAGGATGGGACTCTTATGTAGTTTGAATTAAAGAAGGATGTTGGTGCAGAGCAGAGGGAGCTTTACTTTGTATCTAACCCGTGCTGTACCTGCCCTGGGATTGTATGATGGGACAGTGTAGAGGGAGCTTTACTCTGTACATCACCAGGATTTTATGCTCTGTGTTAATACACCAGATATTATGGCTTGTGCTTATACACTGAATTTTATGGCACATGTTTAGCGGGTGTTTAACGTGCAAGCAGGTATTTTGGTATAAGGCATATTAATTGCCCAGAAATTGGGCTACTTACCGCCACGAGTTACTGCTACAGTCCTGGAAAAAAATTGCCGGCTGCCGCTCTAGCACCTTTCTCTGGTGCAGGACTCGGTGGCTGCCATTTTGGTGAGGGCCTCAGTGCTGCTGATAGCAGTGCTGGCCCTGGAGATGCAAATATGGAGAGCGTGACGTCACGCAGACTTAACGTCACGCTCTGTGAACTTGGACCTTTGCACTGAGTTTAACACTGGGTCCTAAGCTCGCTCTGAAAACCGAGCGTGCAGTAGACTGACAGAGATGCTGTCAGCACTTCTTAAAGGGACACACACATCTTTCAGGTAAGTTTGCGTTTAAGCTTTTGGGCTAGATTTCTTATATTTTTTGAAGTAGTGGCTTGGTGCAATACATGTTAAAAGTTTTAAAGTGTGCAGGGAGTGCAGGGAGTGCTGCTGGATGCTTGCATGGCCTCGGATGGTAAAGGACAGAAAATGCTGCAAATGCTCAGCAGGTCAGGCAGCATCCGTGTAGAGAGAAACAGAGCTCACGTCTCAGGTTGAGATGCTGCTGATCTCCGGAGTATTTCCTGCATTTTCTGCTTTTATTTCAGATTTCCAGCATCCGCTCATAGAGGGAAGAGGAAAACGCAGAAGAGGAAGATGCAGAAGAGGAAGATGCAGAAGAGGAGGAAACAGAAGAGGAGGAAGCAACCCAGACATCCCCTTTCTGGCTGGGATATCTGGAATGGAATCATCCGCCTTTGTAACCAGCGACCACAAACTCAAGTGCCCTTTCAACATTAGTCCCACACCTTACCTGCCCTCTGTTACTGACCATCACAGTGTCCTCTTGGCCACAATGCTGAAATAAATGCCATCACAAAGCAAACTGTCCAATCTAACTTTATACATCTATCCATCCAATATGACGTCAAGAAATCAATTAATCACCCTTACACATTCCCTTAGTGACTGTCTTGTGTGTGCCTTTGCCTATCCTAATGATGTCACGCAGTGCTACCCTAGTGGCTGCAGCTGGTGGAAGGCTGCTGACTTTCAGTGGGGGACACTGCAACTGGCCTTGCTGATCGACCTTGAGGAGCTAATGGCTGGGAGTGTGAAATCGAGTGACGATGTTTCTTCTTCTTCTTCTTCATCACTCTTCTCCCCCTCTTCTTGGTCAACTGGCTGGGCAGGCTGCATTTCTTGGGTGTGTGAAATGAGGAAGGCACAAGGGTGGAGTTCTGGTGAGGGGAGGGCGGGAAAGCAAGAGGTGCATGCGAGAAGGAGGATAATGTATGAGGATACCAGCATCTTGTATCCTTTCAGCCTTACCACTGGCCAAGGGATCAGCCATACCCCTGCCAAGACTAGCCAGCACCGTCTCCTCCAAGGGGGTGAGGTGAAGCTAGGAATGTGAGGTGTGCCTTGTGTTTGGTACAGATTGTTGGTAGGTGAGTGATTGGGGGGGTGGGGCGGGGGGGGGGATCGTGCATTGAGAAGTGTTTGAGGCTAGTGGTGCAGTTGGTAGGAGACGGCTTTTGAAAATGCATTCACTGACCTTGACCATTGGTCTGAGGTCATGAACCTTCTTTGGGCACTGGAGCCAGGTCGTGGGGGCAGCACTGCTGGCAGTGACGGTCTCGGTGATCTGATCCCACATCCTTCTTTCTGGAGGGCCTCCTGGCCCCTGTGGGTAGAGGACCTCTCTTGCAGGGTTGACCCCCCTGCACAAAGCTGGAGTGCTGCTTGTGAGACCCTGGGTGCCTCTTCCCTAGCTTGCTGAGCCATTTGTGATGAAGCACTTTTCCCATTTTTTTAGGTGCAAAAGGACGATTCAGCTTTATGAGCTGAAGACACCCATTTGGGAACTCTTTTTAATGTTAATTTTTTTTTTCAGAAGGCAGTTCAACTGTAAGGGCTAAAATGTACAAATTTTTAAATGCTGTGATTATTTGCACGAACACCTTTGCGGCCTGCACATGTGTGCGGTATATCAGAGCCGCACATGCGCACACCTTTCTGACATGCACGCTGTATACTGAAGCCTGCACCATGGGCCACACTTTCCTCAGCTCCGTGTGGAGAAGGCCAGGGGATCCGTTGGTGGCCGGGGTGGGGGTGGGCGGGGGGGAACGAGAGAGGATAGAAAGGGGAGAGGGAGGACTGAAGGGGGGAGAGAGAAAGGGAATCGGAGGTGGGAGAGAGAGGAGATTGAAGAGAGAGAGAGGTGATCAGAGAGAGAGGAGATTGGAGAGAGGAGATCGGAGGAGGGGAGAGGAGGTCGGGGAGGAGAGAGAGGAGATCAGAGAGAGAGGAGATCAGAGAGAGAGGAGATCAGAGAGAGAGGAGATCAGCGACGGGAGAGGAGATCAGAGGGCAGGAAATTGGATGGGGGGAGAGAGTGAGGAGATTGGAAAGACAGGAGATCGGAGGGGGGAGTGGAGATCGGAGGGGGGAGAGAAAGAGAGAGAGGATTGGAGGGAGGCGGGAGAGAAAGGAGATCGACGGAGGGAGAGAGAGAGAGGAGATCGAAGTGAGAGAGATCGGAGGGGGGAGAGGAGATCGGAGGGGTGGGAGAGGAGATCGGAGGGGGGGAGAGGAGATCGGAGGGGGGAGAGGAGATCGGAGGGGTGGGAGAGGAGATCGGAGGGGGGGAGAGGAGATCGGAGGGGGGGAGAGAAGATCGGAGGGGGGGAGAGGAGATCAGAGGGGTGGGAGAGGGAGAGGAGATCGGAGAGAGAGCATATTGGAGGGGAAGAGGAGATCGGAGGAGTGCAGAGAGAGAGGATCGGAGAGGGACAGAGAGAGAGATCAGAGGGGGGAGAGAGGGGAGGAGCGAGAGATAGGGGATCAGAGAAGGGGAGAGGAGCGAGGAGGTGGGCGAGGAGGTCAGGTACTCGGGGTGGGGTGGGGTAAAGAGCACAAGAGCACAGTGGGGATGGGGGAAGAATGTAATCCAGGTCTAAAGGGAGGGGGGGAATGAAAGTGAGAACGTGATCCAGATGATAAGACGGATCATGTTCTTCCTACCCCACCCCCACCCCTTTACACCCGCACCATGTTCTCCCTCTCCTCTCCCTAGACCTGGTTGATTTCTCGGAAAGCTCGGTGTGTGTGTGTGGCAAGTGACACCATTGGACTGGACGAAATCCGTAGTCATGACACTGTCACTATTCACTTCATACCCAATAAACCTGTTAACAATCTGTGACCCACACACAATGCCCCATCTATGTGGGGGCCCCCCACATAGGGAAGGTCAGGAACTTGTTGGGGGTGATGGGATAGATCAGGAACTAGGGCAGGGGTAGATGGTCAGGAACTCAGGGCGGGGGAGAGGAAGGTCAGGAACTTGGGGGGTATAGGGGAGGTCAGGAATCTGGGTGAAGGGAGAGGAAGGTCAGGAAATTGGGCAGGGGGAGAAAGTCAGGAACTCAGTGGGGGTGGGGGGGAGGTCAGGAACCCGGGCAGGGGGGACATGGGCAGGTGGAGAAGATCAGGAACTTGAGGAGGAGGGAAAAGGTCAGAAACTCGCGGGGTGGGGGAAGGTTAGGAACTTGTTGGGGGGAGAAGGTCCTAACCTGCGAGTGTGAGCACTGTCTGTTTTCTGTGAGCTCTGTCTGGAGCCTGGCAGTCAGAATAAATGGCTCGAATTGCACATTGCAAAGTACTTGATTACTTAGGCAGGTAGGATCTAATTACACATTCCAGATAAACTGCTGGGTGTGTTGTCCTCCAAGGGGACCAATCAAAAATCTGGGCCGGAATTTTCCCGCTGCTGTGCATGTGGGTTTGGAGGCGGGTCGGCAGTAAAAGTTGCAGAAAATGGGAGCGCGTCGGGAACGCACCGTCATCCCACCTCCTCGCGCCTTTAACTCGGGCACGTTTGCCAGCGCGCCACAGATCCTGGCTGCAGAGGCGGGCGACCTAATTAATCTCATGAAATCTTTGTTGTGAGACCCTGAACAGGGATTTTAACCAGACCTTTTCAATTTCATTGGATGACCACGGGAATCACGCAGCTCAGGAACCACGTCTGTCAACCTGAGGCAGAAGCTCAGTGGCCATTGATCGAGGTCATTGCTGCAGAGCATGGAAATCCAAATAAATACTCTCACATGACACCTGCTTAGTTGCCTAATGGAAAGGCTGTTGCTGACTCCATTTTGAGCACAAATTTAGGCGTTAGCAGTTTGCAAGTCTTTTCTGCAACCTCGGAAGCCACTCTCACCACATTGCTAGTAACTATCACAACATTGACAGATTGCTCCTCTGACCTCTGCTTGACCTGCCATCTATTACATCAGCATGGGTGCCGCTTATACTGTCTCACCTTAGACCTCACAATCAGACCAGGATGAGCCCCAACACCAGCAGCAGCAGCAGCAACAACACCAGCAACCTTCTCCTCAACGACCTGATAACATAACATAAGAACATAAGAAATAGGAGCAGGAGTAGGCCAATCGGCCCCTCGAGCCTGCTCCGCCATTCAATAAGATCATGGCTGATCTGATCCTAACCGCCAATCTACTATCTATCACAGAACCATCTCCTGCATCTAACAGAATTGCACACACGAAATAGGAGCAGAATCAGGCTACACAGTCCCTGGGCCCGCTCCACTACCCACAGGGCCATGACCGATCCGAACCTAGACTCATGTCCAAATTCCTGCCCGCTCCCCGTAACCCTTAATGCCCTTTACTTCTAGGAAACTGTCTATTTCTGTTTTAAATTTAATTAATGTTGTAGCTTCTACAGCTTTTTGTGGCAGCATATTCCATGGACCTACCACCCTCTGAGTGAAGTAGTTCCTCCTCATCTCAGTTTTGAAAGAGCAGCCCCTTATTCTAAGACTATGTCCCCTAGTTCTCGTCTCACCCGTCATCGGGAACATCCTCCCCGCATCCACCCGATCCAACCCCTTCACAATCTTATATGTTTCAATAAGATCGCCTCTCATTCTTCTGAACTCCAATGAGTAGAGTCCCAATCTACCCAACCTCTCCTCATATGACCACCCCCTCATCCCCGGGATTAACCGAGTGAACCTTTTTTGCACTGCACAGGACAGAGGGCATCAGCCCAGGGCTGCACCACGCCGGAAACAATACCCCCAACACAGGGTATACAGGCAGAGGATGAGCTTCCTCAACATGACTGAGCAGCAGTGCCAAAGGAGGCTTAGGTTGTCACAGACTTTTTCTGCTTGCTGGAGCAAGACCTGCAGCCCAGAGGAGCGGGTGGACACTCCTTACCCGTGGCTGTCAAAGTCACCAGTGCCTCAACTTCTTCACCTCAGGCTCCTTCTGGGGACCTGCAGCAGACAGTTGCGGCATCTCGCAGTCGGCCACCCACAGATGCATCACGCAGGTCACCGATGCCATGGTTAACAAGGCAGGCAATTGTGTGACCTTTGCCACTGTTGAAGCCAGTGCTACTGAACATGGGCTTGGCTTTCCCGCTCTGGCTGGCTTCTCACGGGTGCAGGCCGTCATCAACTACACACACGTGGCCATCAGGGCACTTCCACATCACCCAGGAGTGTTTGTGAACCGCAAAGGCTTCCACTCCCTCAAAGTGCAGCTCGTCTGCAACCATAGGAAGATGATCCTGCATGTGTGCGCCAAATTCCCTGGCAGCTGTCACGACTCTTTTGCCCTGCGCCAGTCCACCCTCCCTCAACTCTTTGTACCGCCAAACAGACTTACTGGCTGGCTGCTTGGAGACAAGGGCTATCCACTGAAGACGTGGATCATGACACCCTTGAGGAGGCCAAGCAATGAGGCTCAGGAGCGCTATAATGAAAGCCACATGTCCACCAGATGTGTCATAGAGCAAACAGTAGGCATGCTGAAGATGTGCTTTAGATGCCTTGACAGATCTGGAGGAGCCCTTTAGTACGCACCAGCCAGGGTCTCCAGAATCGTTGTTGTTTGCTGCGCGCTGCACAACATAGCGCAGCAGTGAGTATTAGAGTTGCATGAGGAGCAAGGCGCAGAGTGCACAACCTCTTCAGAGGAGGGGGAGGAGGAGGAGCATCAGCTGGAAGACGAGAAGGAGGAGCAGGAGGAACCTGAGGTCCAGATGCTACCAGCACCGGAGCACATTGCTGCCCAGGAGGCCAGGGACGGCCAGATTTACTTAACTTCCTGCATTACACTCATATGGCTGCCACATGCTGTGCCAAGTTCCTCCCCGCAACAACAACATAAAACATCTGTACAATGACCAAACCATTCCTTTCACACTGACCCCCATTGCTGGAGGTAACGTTATGTCTCACCATTCACTCCAACTCATGAAGTCACTTCCAAAGTAACAGATAAAAATGGTGACGACCGGAAAGTGGTGAAAATAAATACTTTATATGTGTCATAACAGTAACGGAACGTTAACAATAACACTTCTTTAAACACTCATGTGCTAACCCTTGTGCATCTACATCTGTGTCATTACGCGTGCTTCTACGAGATGCAACCCCTGTGGCTTCAGCAGAGGTAGAGGCAGCCTGTTCACTTCCCTGCTGCGACTGCGTGGACACTTTTGCCAGATGTCCTCTGGGTTTTGGAGCCTCTGATGGCCCCGCCAAAATCTGCTCCTCCTGCGACTGTGCAGGGGCAGACTCGGCCATCATGATCCGAGGAGGCATCTGGGGCTCTGACTGGGGGGTGGAGTGGGGGGAGAAGTATGAGCGCTTAGAGGGGAGCCCCCACTTCCATGTCCCCCTCACCGTCATCCCTCTCCTGGGCCACCCGCACTTCCCTGCTCACTTGTGACTTGTGAGACACCAGGTGACAACACTACTCTATCTCGCATAGGATCCACCGAGGTGTGCGTATCTGCGCTGGTGCTGGATGCACTTGGGCCTGCTGATGCTGCACCCTCAGAGGCTGGAGGCTCCTCTGAGGTCGTCTTCCTCCTCCGGGCTCGACAGTGGGGTGGCGGGGGGGGGCGCGGGGGCGGGAGGAGTGGGGCTCTTGATGGACCTGTGGGACAGTAAAGAGATGATTTAGAAATGTCATATCAAGAATGGGTAACGATACCATTATGCACACGATGAACGTATACGAGTGACTGCTGTATGCCATGTGGCTGTATGAGATGTAATTCTGTCACCAGGTTGCTGAGATGTCTCCCTCTCTCGGTCTCCCACTGCCAGCAGCTCTGCAACTCTTGAGACCTCCAGGGCCACCTCCTCTGCTGGAGTTAAAGTGCTGAAGGATGGAGGGCCACCTCTGGTGCTCTCCCTCTCCCTGTTGTTCTGCGCTCTCTTCTTCTGCAAGGAGGGAAAGAAGAGAAGTTTGAGTCAGAGTGATGGAATGAGTCTAAGGATTGTGTGGGTTACATCTGTAGAGGGTGACTATGAGGGAGTGTGGTGCCAATGCCAAATGGCCTCCTTCTGTGGTGTCACAGATGCGGCCGGACCTGCTGTGATTTCCAGCAAAAAAAGTTTTTTGTTTTCCATACAGACCCCAGCATCTGCCACATTTGACCCCTTGTGACCCCACCTCATTGTCTTTGATGTAATGTTTTCCTGACTGACCTGTTTGGACACCATCCACACCTTTGATTGCCGTGATTATCTCTCTGCCGAGGTGTGATAAAGGGCAGTTAGAAAGATTAACTGTAATCATCTGGCTGTGTTCTCTGACTATATATGCTGTGCCTATATGTATCTCTTCACTTCACCTGACAAAGGAGCAGCGCTCCGAAAGCTTGTGATTTCAAATAAAGCTGTTGGACTATAACCTGGTGTTGTGCGACTTCTCACATTTGTCCACCCCAGTCCAACACCGGCATCTCCACATCATGGTATGATTAGTTAGTGTTTAGTCAGAGGGGGATGTGATAATGTAGATAGAGAGAGAAAGGGATGGGTGGACGTGCAAGGTATGTTGGTGTGAGTAATGATGTGCAGGAGTAGGCTTGGGAAGGCAGAGTGATGGGGATGTACAGCAGGATGAAGTTGAGTGTGGCTTTGCACTCACCTTTCCTGATCTCATCAGATCATTGAAGCGTTTGCGGCACTGCACCCAGGTCTGCCTCACCACATCCCTGCTGTTCACCTCCTCAGCTATTTGGAGCCAAGCTCTTTTTGTCTCTTGGGGCGGTCTCTTCCGCCCATCAACAGGGAAGAGGACCTCACTGTGTGCTCTGACTCCCTCCACAAGAATATGTAGGGAGTCATCGGAAAACCTAGGTGCAGCCCTCTGTCTTTGGGAAGTCATATTTAGAAATCTCAGCAATAACAAGATCCCCCAATATACTCCCTCCACACTCCTACATGAACCTTCAAATGCGATGTGGCCAAGGCTATTTTAAATATCCCCGCTGGAAATGGGTCATCAATGATGTCATCAGACCCGCACCATTTAATAGGGCCGGGAAACGCACATGTCTGCCTTAATAGGGGCCATTAACTGAAAGTCGCTCTGAGGAGTGGGCTGATCAATACATTGCGGTACTGACCTGCCATGCGGCCCGCACGCACCCGACTCGACTCGCCGAGGAAAACTCCGGACCTGGCGTTGCAAATAGACGTGACCATTTTTAAATGATTTTTATTTTTTCATTTTAGAAGGCAGTTCTCCTTTAAGGGATCACACTGCTCTCCAAGATGACAGCCTTCCTTTAAGAGCAGGCTGTTCTTGCTGCAATGACACTACGGCCACACTACATTGGGCCTCCTGCCGGGACTACCGCCACGAAAACGGCCTTGCACGGCAAGTTTAGCGCTGGGCTAATGTTAAGTAGCAGCCAGCACCAACATCCTGGTCCTGCCAGCGCCATTATTTCCGGCGGCCGTTAACTCCGGCCCGTGGTGGCACCGGGTGGTTTTTAGCGCTCTCCAATTTCTAGCTCATTATATGTTATTATTAAGAAACTGAAATCCAGTTGAGTTCATTGTTGCCACGACATCATTTATGTCTCTTAATGTTTTTGTAATTACATAGGGTTACATCGGATATACGGCACAGAAACAGGCCATTCGGCCCAACCAGTCCATGCCGGCGTTTATGCTCCACTCGAGCCTCCTCCCGTCTTTCCTCATCTAAATCTATTAGCATAACCCTCTATTCCCTTCTCCCTCATATGCTTGTCTAGCCTCCCCTTAAATGCATCTATACTATTCGCTTCAACCACTCCCTGTGGTAGCGAGTTCCACATTCTCACCACTCTCTGGGTAAAGGAGTTTCTTCTGAATTCTCTATTTGATTTCTTGGTGACTATCTTATATTGATGGCCTCTAGTTATGCTCTTCCCCACAAGTGGAAACATTCTCTCTGTATCCACTCTATCAAAACCTTTCATAATTTTAAAGACCTCTATTAGGTCATCCCTCAGCCTTCTTTTTCAATAGAAAAAAGACCCAGCCTGTTCATCCTTTCCTGATATGTGTACCCTCGCATTTCTGGTATCATCCTTGTAAATCTTCTCTGCACCCTCTCCAGTCCCTCGATATCCTTTTTATAATATGGCGACCAGAACTGTACGCAGTACTTTAAGTGTAGTCTAACCAAGGTTCGATACAGGTTTAGCATAATTGAAGGGGAACACAAAGTGTGAGGACCTCAGAAAACTGAGATATAAAGTGCCGCCTCATCATGATTTGTAAAATGGGTGGAAACTTTGGTTATTTACCTCCTGCCATATTTGGCCCTGCCCCTCATCTCTTAAAGGTGTTGACTGGTTGCTGGGTATGGTTCTAGTGGCACTTTGTCCAAGTGGTTCCATGTATAATCCACCCCTCTCTGTCATAGACTTCTTGAGTTAAATAGCCTGTTTCCATGGTCCGGCATTCTATGATTCTAGGTCTTCTAAGTCACAATAGGGTTAAGCTGAACAAAATGGGGTTTGTTTTGGTTTCCGAGTTATTCCTTTGACCTATTTCCCACCATCTCAGGAGGCTGTCGATCCCAGCTGTAATGTATTTTGCAGCCCGTACTCCACCTTAAACATCCACTCCCCCACCACCGGCACACCATGGCTGCAGTGTGTACCGTTTACAGAATGCACTGCACCAAGGCACCTTCGCCAGCACCTCCCAAACCCGCGAACTCCACCACCTAAAATGACAAGAGCTGCAGGTGCATGGGAACACCACCACCTCCAAGTTCCCCTCCAAGTCACACACCATCCTGACTTCGACATATATCACCGTTCCTTCATCATTGCTGGGTCAAAATCCTGGAACTCCCGACCTAACAGCACTGTGGGAGCACCTTCTTCTTCTCTTCTTCGGCAGTCCCTTGGAACCGAGGATGACTTGCTTCCACACTAAAAATGAGTTATCAGGTGACTGATGACTCCAATGCGGGACCTACAGTCTCTGTCACAGGTGGGGCAGACGGTGGTTGATGGGGTGGGTGGGTGGGGTGCTTGGGTTGACGTGCGCTCCTTCCGCTGTTTGCGCTTGGCTTCCGCTTGCTCCCGGCGAAGAGACTCGAGGTGTTCGCCGCCTTCCCGGATGCTTCTCCTCCACTTTGTGCGGTCTTGGGCCAGGGATTCCCAGTTGTCGGTGGGGATGTTGCACTTTTTCAAGGAGGCTTTGAGGGTGTCCTTGAAGCGTTTCCTCTGCCCACCTGGGGCTCTCTTGCTGTGTCGGAGCTCCGAGTACAGCGCTTGCTTTGGGAGTCTCGTATCGGGCCATTGCGGGAGCACCTTCACCACACGGACTGCAGCGGTTCAAGAAGGCGGCTCACCACCACCTTCTCAAGGACAACTTGGGATGGGCAATAAATGTTGGCTTTGCCAGCAATGCCCACATCCCGAGAGTGAATTTAAAAAAAGTCCTGCTCCCCTAATGTTGCATGCAAGTCAGCACCTCTGATACCAGGGGAACTGATGCCAGTCCAATCGCCCTGGCTTGGATCAGCTAACTCAGCACAGGCCAACGTTCCAACCTGGGATGTCCCTGATCTATCTGTCTCACTGCCTCAATCAGCTGAACCACAGAGAGGAAGGGCTGTCTGGAAGTATGCCTAACTTACGTTTTTTCTGTGCTTCCTCCCCCCACTACATATCACTATCGGAACAAGCTGTGCACAGAGAGGAGTACAGTGATGCACAACTTCTTTATCAGTTAAGGCATGAAGAACAAACCATTTAAAGCACAGGTCCTAGTAAATCAGAGAGCATTGCAGTGAGGAAGCATTAGGGCACAGTTAAATAACAGCGGGGGGTTTACCATGAGGCAGTATCAAACCAGGGTCCGTGTTAAACCAGCGGGGGTTACAGTGAGGGCAGGCAGCTCCCTATCAGTGAGAGAGCATTAAGGCACAGTTACCATTTATTCGCAGATAGTTACAGGGAAGGGCTGTAGAATTTTATATATTTTCTTACTCTTATTTCAAAGAGACAGAGTAGAAGTGGCTTTCAAAATACAAGGTCAGATTAAACTCCATCTGAGGCTCTGTGCGATTAGTTATTTCAGCTCTTGTTACATATAGAATCATATAATCATACAGCACATAAGGAGGCCATTCGGCCCATTGTGCCTGTGCCGGCTCTTTGAAAGAGCTACCCAATTAGTTCCGCTTCCCCATAGCCCTGCAAATTTTGTCTTTTTAAGTATAAGTGGCCTCTTGCGCATCCCCGATTTTCATCGCTCCACAATTGGCAGCCGTGCCTTCAGCTGCCTCGGCCCTAAGCTCTGGAATTCCCTCCCCAAACCTCTCCATCTCTCTACCTCTCTCTTCTCCTTTAAGTCGCTCCTTAAAACCTAGCTTTTGGTCACCTGTCCTAATATCTCTTTATGTGGCTCAGTGTGAAATTCTGTCTGATTTATGCTCCCGTGAAGCGCCTTGGGATGTTTTACTGCGTTAAAGGCGCTATATAAATGCAAGTTGTTCATTTATCTGGTTCCCTTTCGAAAGTTCATGTTGAATCTACTTCCACCCCCCTTTCAGGCAGTGCATTCCAGCAGATATAGGGAATTATACAGTCATCGGCCCCAACTCACCCCAATCGAGGACCATTCAATGATCCTGTTAATGGGAGCCTTGTCCTGCAAAGTGACTCCTGTAATATAAAATGATGTAAGTGAGTTCACCGAGTCAGCAGCAACTTGCATCTGTGCGGAGATATCTGTGCAGCTCATAATTGTTGCTTATCTGCTCTCAGAGAAGCTTCTTGGTTGTGTAGAAACAGAAATTGTTTTGCAAACAAGACCATAAACGAATCTTTGCGAAGGAAATCACAGCAGCACCGCTTGATTTACCGTTGCCCTTTTTACATTTCTGTAGCTCGAGCTGTGGCTTGAGTAAGATAACCAGGAGGGTGATTTAAACTGTGGGCGATGGTGTAGAACGGACGATATCGGATCGTATCCACGCCCGATCTTCCCTGTCTGACGGGCGGCCCGATCCGCTATCACCCGGGTTACACCATCGCCTGAGGTTAACGTGACCCACCATGTCTGCTCGGCATACTGCGGGGCTGCTGACATCTCCATTCCTTCTCTGCCAAGGAGATGGTCCCGCGCCTGCCCAGGGGTCCCGCGCTTCTGCTGCCATTCTCAATCCACGACTCCCGCACTCCCCCACCCACCCCCCCCCCCCACGCCACTGTTTCCAATGGGGCCACTCTGAGCTACACGGGGACACTTCCACTCAGTGATGTCACGGAATAGCCTGTCAGGAAGGGAGATCCAACCAGGTAACGAACAATGCGGTATTCTGCTGCTAAGGCGCAACTGTGTTTAAATTGGCCTGTCCCTTTAAGGTAAGCGCCGTGGGACGTTTTAGGCACTGTGGGCTAAAAATTGGATATAGCCACGAAAGGGGCAGTGTTAAGATTAAATGAGGTTAAGCTGTGCCACCTGAAAATGTCTAGGTAGCACGCAAAATTCGTGCTCACTCTTCATTAACATGATTATAGTCATGATTTTGGTGCTAAAACAAATACTCATTGGCTTGACGCTCAACAGGTAGACCAATATCAGGGCCAGTTTAATTCCCAGGGCTAGAAATTTGTTATAACCAAGGGATGGGCAGTGTTAAGACTAAAAATGGTGAATTAGCAGCAGGTGAAAATCATCTAGACTGCACGTAAAATTCATTCTCACTCCTCATTAAAATGATTGGAGCCATAAATCTAGTCTAAAAACACAAGCTCATTGGCATTACACTGAAAAGATGGACCAATATCGGGCGTAGTCTAAATGCAAGTAATGATTGCCACAACTTTTTTCACTGCTTAAAGGGGAGGTTCATTGATGCTGCAGCACCTCATTCTCAGCATTGTTGGCTGTGCAGCTGCCTCAACAACCATAAGAAGAAGGACAAGGAAAAGGAGCACTTATTTACAAATCCTGATGGCAGATTGCCACCCCAGGGAGAGAGCCCGCAGGTTTTCCCATGAAGCTTTGTAGGCATTGGTTTTAGTGGTGGAGAGAAGGTGGCCGGTCCTGTACCCATCAACTGGCAGGAGGCCCTTGCCACAGGTCTGCCACACTATGTGGAGGGAGGTGGCACACCACATCACGGACTGCACTGTGGTCCCCAGGACCCACACCCAGTGCAGGAATAGCTTTAACAAGCTCACATGGGTGGGCAGGGTGAATGAAGACTTCAACAAATGCTACATACCACCATCTGTACCACAGTCTTCACACACTGCCCAAAGCACCACACCCCCAGCACTCACCCACCAACAATCTCTACCTAACAGCATTCACACCCACATCTCACACCTTGCACATAATGACAGCTATTCAACTATGGCAGGTTCAAGGGCCATTAGTTATTAGAATGCATTTGATATGTGTGATATTTTTATGCATAAATTTATTAATAAGAGTTTGGAATATTTTATGATCTCTCTCATTTCATCTTTGCGCCCAGGAGGATGCTGTGATATGGCATGACACAGGGATGGTATGATGGGGATGTGGTGAGCAACAGGGATCTGGGGTTTCATTCATTCAAATCGGAGTCTGATGAGGCGGTCACGGCCCACCCTTACGGATGCCCGATTGTACGGCTGCCTCCTCCCTCCTGTCCCTCGTCTTCTTCCTCCTCGTCTTCTGCCTCCTCATCTTCTTCCTCCTCCCTCTGTGCACATGTTCCTGTCTTCCTCGTTGCCTCCACTCCCTCTGCCGTAGATCCTGGAGGGCGAGGTGGACTGCCAGTACAGCCCCCATGACTTTTAGCAAGTGTTGTAGGTTGAATCTTTCAAGAATAAATTTTGCACTTTTCTACTTGCCACAACACTCTTGATACCAAAGAACCTTCAAATCACTAAATAAAACTGTTGCAGTATCAGGAACTAACACACAGGCACTGAAACTTCACTAACCTGTCAGGTGTGAGTGATTGGGGCTGATTCCTTTAAATAACGTCCCTGCAGCTGGCTTCCTGGTGCTGCATGCCAGCTCTCCCTGCCACTGTTAACTCCAGGCGGTGAGGTAAGTGTTGAGAAGCAATTTGGCAGATTGGGCGTCCAGTGAGCGTTGCACACACTGATGTCACGATTTCCCTGGCGTTGAAGTCCCCAGTGATCGCTGTTACTGGCAGCACTATGGGGGTTCTGATTTGGCGTGCGGCGCTGGATTCGACATGAGCTGTCGTTACAGCTCTCAGCGCCGCATTAGCGCCATAACAGGCGGCGCTAAGGGGACATATTTTCCCCCCCGCAGTCATGTTTGCCACAGGCTTTTTCCACTACTGCAAGGGGAGGTGCATTAATGCTGCAGCACTTCATTGTCAGGGTGGTTGGGTTTGCTGCTGCCCCAACAACAATCAGAAGAAGGTGAAGGACAAGCAAGACTTACTTAAAAATTCTGACGGCAGATCCTCGACCAAGGGAGAGAGCCTGGAGGTTTTCAGATGAAGCGCTAGAGGTATTGGTATTCACGGTGGGGAGGACATGTGCGGTCCTATACCCGCAAACTGGTAAGAGGCCCTTACCCTACACATCCCGGACCATGTGGCGTGAAATTACAGACCACATCATGGCCAGCGCTGTGGTCCCCAGGACCCACACCCAGTGCAGGAAGAAGTTTAATGACCTCACACGGGTGGTCAAGGTGAGTGAAGGCTTCTGCAAATGCCACATACCATCAATGGGTATGGTAGCATAATGGTTATGTTACTGGACTAGTAATCCATTAGGCCTGGGCTGATCTAGAGACTATGGGCTGGATTTTATCAATGGGGACGTGCTGGAGGCGGGACTTCTGGTTTCCGGGTTTCAGTCCTGCCCCCAGCGACGTCTGACCAACCCACACTATTTTCCCTTGATTGGCATTGTTAAGCCCGCCCTACCGGCCAATTAAGGGAAAGCTGGTGACAGATGACATCAGCATATGACGCTTCATCTGTCGAAAAAATTTTGACAGATAAATTGTCAACGTTTGACAGCTTTGAGAAGCTGTCAAACACTGACAATCTCTGTTCTAAGGTGGGCCCTTGCACTGAAGGCTCACCAAGACCTCTCTCCTCAGCAGAAAGCAGATGGTTGCTGCTTCTGAGAACGCAGCAGCCATTCTGTCATCTCTGCCGTTGAGATGAGGCACCTCCGGATCCCCAAGGGTTGAAGCCTGCAGAAAGAAGCAAAGGTAAGGAAACTTTTTCCAACACTTTACACTCACCTCTCATACTTACCTGTCCACACTTGCACCCATCACTCACCTCCACAGATGACATTTCCACCCCTCTCACCCCCGCAGACCCACTGCTCGCCTTGCTGACCCTGGCGAGGTTCGCAGCCATCGGGAAACCTGCAATTGCAGGCGTAAAATGGGGAAAAGCCTCAAAACTACTTGTTAACAGGCAGTTAATTGGCTCTAATCCCCTCCCCGCCTTGAGGAGATGGGTCCCTGCGCGAGTCGGGGACCCGCCTCCCGGGAAGATGGCACGGAGGCGGGTTGGGAGTGGGGTTGGGACCCGCTCCCAATTTTTCCCATTTTCCCAGCAGTCCCACCTCCAAACCTGCCTCCTCATGGCTGGTAAAATCCAGCCCTATGAGTTCAAATCCCACCACGGCAGCTGGGGAATTTAAATTCAGTCAATTAAATAAATCTGGAATAAAAAGCTAGTGTCAGTAATGATGACCATGAAACTACCAGATTGTCATTAAAAACCCATTTGGCTCACTAATGTCCTTTAGGGAAGGGAATCTGGTCTGTGACTCCAGACCCACAGCAATGTGATTGGCTCTTAGCTGACCTCTGCGGTTCAAGAAGACGGCTCACCACCACCTTCTCGAGGGCAATTAGGGATGGGAATAAATGCTGGCCTTGCCAGCGATGCCCACATCCCATGAACAAATTAAAAAGAAAATCGGTACCAATGCACCTCAGCACTCACCTACCAACAATCTCTACCTATCACCACTCACTCTTCACTTCAGCCTTACTGCTGTAACTCACTGACAGCTCTAAACTCACTCAACATTTCTCTTTTTCTTGCAGGCCAAGCTGGCACATAATCGCAGCAACAGACTGGGACACACAAGAACAAAGCCACATCAACGCCGTGGCAACCAGCGAGGTTGAACCCCTTGGGCACAACACTTCCCCATCAGCCCAAAATCTTTCAAGCTACTCATGCTGTATGCATGCATTTCTGGCTTCCCCCCCGTCTGCCCCCCACTACCACCACCTTCCCCCACCCCCCCCGCCGCCCCCCCCCCCCCCCCCCACCCACCATAACCCGATTCTTGTGCCTTTCTGCTTTCGGGTAATCAACAAGCACCTGAGCAGCCTGTCCCCGAGGTCACCGCAGAGAGCGAGGGGGGAGAAGAAGAGGAGGAGGAAGAAGACACTGCGTCACTGCATCTGTCACTTGCAGACACCAGCTCAGAATCTGGCATGGCACTAACTTTAGAGGCTAGTGTCGAAGTGGGTGACGCAGGATTTCTATCATTTGAATTGGAGTCTGATGAGCCTTTCAGGGAAAGCCCGTCCAAATGACGATTGGCTGCCTCCTCCCTCCCTCCTCTTCCTCTTGCTCCTCATCGTCCTCCTTGTCCTCCTCATGCTCCTGTCCCTCGTCCTCCTCCTGAGGTGGTGCCGCAATCCCTGTGCTCTCATGGTGGCCAAGTTGTGAAGCATGACCACCACGAAATGGGACACTCGCTCCGCCAAGCACTGCATGGCTCCTCCCGAGCGGTCAAGGCGGCAGCAACTGTTGCTTCAGTAGCCTGATGGTCTGCTCGATGATGTTCCTGGTGGAAGCATGGCTCTCATTATATGAGTGCTGGGCACGAGTGTTGGGGTTGCGGAGGGGAGTCACGAACCAGGTGCAGAGCGGATAGCCCTTGTCTCCGAGCAGCCACCCTCAAGTTTGCTGTGGTGGCTGGAAAGATTGCTGACACACCAGACTGGCGCAGGATGAAGGCATCATGGATAGCCAGGATAGTGGGCATTGACGTTCAGGATTCGCTGTGCGTGATCACACACCAACTGCACATTAAGTGAGTGGTAGCCTTTGCGGTTACGGAAGATCTCAGGATTGTTATGCGGCGCCTGCAAAGCCACGGGTGTGCAGTCAATGGCTCTCTGCTCCATGAGGAAGCCCGCTATCCTGGCAACACCACATGCAAGCTCATCCTGCTTCTCTCTGCTGAAAGAGAAGCCAACTTAATCCCTTCTCCTGGTGTAGAGAGCCTCAGCGACCTCCCGGATGCAGTGATGGACGGCAAACTGTGAGATGTTAGCTATGTCTTCTGCTGCAGACTGGACGGATCCACGATGAGGGCCACGGTGACCTTGACTGCTGCTGGGAGAGCCGTGGTCGCCCTGCTCTCAGGCAGCAGGGCTGTTTGCAGGAGGTGGCAGAAATCTGCGATTACCTCCTTGGTGAAGCGTAGCCTCCTAATACACTGCATCTCGCTTAATTGGAGGTAGGAGAAGTGCTGTTGGAAGACCCTAGTTGGGTAAGGCCTCCTGTTGAGAGCCCTCCTCCTCCTCCCTCTGCGTGTATGTTCCCGTCTTCCTCGATGCCACCGATCCCTCTGCCGTAGATCCTGGAGGGCGAGGGGGACTGCCCGTACAGCCCCCGTGACTGTGAGCAAGTGTTGTGAGCAGAAGCCTTTAAAAAATAATGAAGGAGTTCTGCACTTGCAACAACACTCCCTGTTGCCTTACAACCATGAAATAAGTAAAGAAAGCTGTTGGAGTTGCAGAAAGTAGCACACAGTCACTCAAACTGCATAACCATGTCAGGTGCAACTGATTGCTGATGATGCCTTTAAATATCGCTGTTGGAGCCTCCTTCTGTTGTTGAGCGCCTGCTCTCCCTGTCATTGTTTAGCCATGCCGATAAGTTGAACGGCAAAATCGAATGCTGCAGATCGGGTGTCAAGTGAGCATTGCACACTCACTGACGTCACGATCTCGTTGATTTAAATCCCTCCAACGATCGCATTTGCCAGCAGCACTACCAGCACTTGCAAAAAGGTGCCCGCCGCGGGATCCATCACCAACTGGCGGAAGAGTGCCGGCCGCCATTTTTTCGACATTTCATGGCGTTAACGGGTGGCGCAAACCACCCGAATTTTTAGCCCTATGTAAATGCAAGTTGCTGTTGTTGTAACAATGTCGAATAGTGCTGAACAGGGACATGTTGAAGCTAATTGCTGTTGGTGAGGGAGGTTTACAGTTTCGCAAGTGTTTGTAAATTTGAGGCTCCAGGTGAGTAGAAACCAGGATGAATTGACTGTCTCTCTGAAACAGCAGAGGAAGGCGGGCAACGTGGACCCCAAGCCTGAGCGGCAATACTGGCCATAAACAGTGGGGAACAGGCAGGCACAGCAGTAAATGAGTGGAGGGCAATTAAGGTAAGCAAGAACCAAGATTAAAATGAACAAATACAACCCTAAATTGTGTAAAATTAAAAAGAAAAAAACACTTGCATTTATATAGCACCTTTCACAACTGCAGGACGATCCAAAGCGCTTTACAGCCAATAAAGTAATTTTGAAGTGTAGTCACTGTTGTAATGTAGGAAACGCGCCTGCCAATTTGTCCCACAAACAGCAATGTGATAATGAAGAGATAATCTGTTTCAGTGATGTTGGTTGAGGGATAAATGACAAGCACACTGGCGAGAACTCCCCTGCTCTTCTTCGAAATAGTGCCATGGGATTATTTACGTCCACCTGAGAGAGCAAACGGGCCCTTGGTTTAACGTCTAATCCAAAACAGAGCACCTCCGGCAGTGTAGCACTCCCTCAGTGCAGCACTGGAATGTCAGCCTAGCTTTATATGCTCAAGTCTCTGGAGTGGGGCTTGAACCCACAACCTCCTGACTCAGAGGCGAGAGTGCTACTTACTGAGCCACGGCTGACACACAAAGCGAACTTCCTGAGGAAAAATAAAATTCCCTGGAAAAAAAATCCAAGATGGTGCCCGAGCTCTGTGAGAAAACTCAAAAAATTGTCCCACAGCCACCTGCAATTCCGTAGTCAGTATGACAAGTAGACAAATCCCCTTTCAAATGTGGACATAGGAATTTATTATGGTAAAAGATTGACACAAAGGGGGAGTTTTAACTTTCCAGGACGGGCGGGAGGGGGTTAAATTGTAAAAACCGGGTTGGGTCGGGGGTCAGGCGAGTAACCCGCTCTCAAGAGGTGGGCCAGTAATTATAATGGCCCAGATATTCCGATGCCTACGGGTGTGTACGCGTTGTGTACCCACCCGTAGGGACATCGGAAATGCCGGTTTCAGACATGCGAAGCGCATGCGCTGGAAACTGGCATGTCCGATCTGTCAGGAATGGTCTTGACAGATCCTCCGCCTGCCCGGGAGAAAGGCCTCTGCGGGCGGAGAGTTCCGCTTTTTGGAGACCCTCCGCCCGCAGAAAACCCTTAGAATTCTTACGCCTGGTAAAAGCAGGCCTGCTTTTACCAGGATAATCACTGATTTATCATTTAAAAATACTTTAAAAAAAGGTAAGTTTATTTTTAGCCCCGTAAAAAACTTTAATTATTTTTTTCAAAAAATTTAATTTTTGTTTAAAATACTTAATTTATTGTAATTTCAAGTCATTTTAAAAATGTGATTTAAAAAAAAAATTATTTAAAGTTTTACTATGTTTTGGGGGTGATCTCCATTCATATATTTGACATGTCTTTCTGTCAAGTGTATGAAGGGAGATTCCCTTCTTTGATTGGCTCCCCATGGCCCACGTGATCCCAGGGACACTGCGAACTACCTGCGCCTCTGGGATACGTGGGCCCTGCGCACTTGGAGTTTGGAGAGGCCCAGGAGCGGAAGCGTGTGCGTCCCGGGAGCCCTCAGGTAAGGGCGTAGATTTTTCCAGATCGCAGGCCTCCGCCCGCGGGAGGCCTGCGATCGGAAAATAGGGGCCAATATGTTAAGTAGGCTGCGTGCATCAGATTTTAGCAGCCATTCGGATTTATCAGCTGGGGCTGGGCTTCCCAGGGCTCAGGAAACCCGGCAGCTGAAGGGAAGCGAGAACTGCCAGATGCAGTTAAGTGCTTTTCGAGCACTGCTTGTGGGCCAGGAGGAGCAGAACTGCTTCCCACCCCGGCCCCCCCAAGCTTACCTGCCACGATCTCTTCCCCCCGTTACCCCTGCGATCTTCTCCCCACAATCTTTTCCCTGTGATCTCTCTCCCCCGTATTCTCTCCCCCCGCCCGGGTTCACTGCCCCCGCGATCTCTCCCCCGTCAACTCCGGGCGGGAAATGGAGTACAAAAGTTGGGCAGGACCTCCACCGATCCCACTATTTCCGTGCTTCCCAGCTGCTGACAGTTGTCGCCGCTCCCTCCTTGCCTCCCCGCAAACATCGGGGCCTTAATATGACAAAAGGTTGATAATAGGAAGCCAAGTGCCGCAGTCAGGAAATGTGTGCAGATAAAAAGAAGAATTTAGGGAGTCTATCGACAGATACTAATGTAAAACACCCTCTAGAAAATTGGTAAGTACTTTGAACAAAGAAATACTGCTGCAGATTTTCTCTCTGCTTTAAGTAAATCCACTGTTGGATAGTACAACGTGTTAGCACAGTGGACTAAAGACATGGAATATGTAAATTCAAATTCTAACAAAATTGTTATGCAGATCAGTCATGTCAAACACACACCCCAACTTCCGACAGACAGACAGACTCTCAAAGGCATTGGACAAAACAAATGAATGAAGGAACTAATTTTAGTTATTTAAATTTGAATATGGTGCAGCAGATATAGTGACATGGTTTGACCTAGCACTGTCTGCAGAGCTGTATAATTGTGTTTTTCATGCACATTTTGCTGCTGAAACGAGGTGAGGGAGAGTGGGACTGTATTCTAACACTGCTCCCTCAAACACTCCGATAACCTCTCTGGGGAGACAATGCTGAATTCAAAGCAGCCTGTGGACGGAAATCTGGGTCAGTTGTATTTGTGTAGGCCAATATTTACTGGGAGGTGAGTTTTAATTGCCAAGGTTCAAGCAGTCTGTGACAGCTCAGAGAGAGAGAGAGACTGACAGACAGAGAGACTGCAACAGAGAGAGAGACAGACAGCAAGGGAGACTGACAGAGAGTGAGAGAGACTGACAGAGTGAGAGACTGACAGAGAGAGAGACAGACAGCGAGAGAGACTGACAGAGAGAGAGAACGAGAGAACTGACAGAGAGCGAGAGAAACTGACAGAGAGAGAGAGACTGACAGAGAGAGACTGACAGAGAGAGAGACTGACAGAGCGAGCGACTGACAGAGAGAGAGACTGACTGAGAGAGAGACTGACAGAGTGAGAGAAACTGACAGAGAGACTGAGAGAGAGAGACTGACAGAGTGAGAGACTGACAGAGAGACTGACAGAGAGAGAGACTGACAGAGTGAGAGACTGACAGAGAGAGAGACTGACAGAGAGAGACTGACAGAGAGAGAGAGAGACAGACAGAGTGAGAGACTGAGAGAGAGAGAGACTGACAGAGAGAGAGAGAGAGACTGACAGAGAGAGACTGACAGAGAGAGAGAGAGAGACAGACAGAGAGAGAGACAGACAGAGTGAGAGACTGACAGAGTGAGAGACTGACAGAGTGAGAGACTGACAGAGAGAGAGACTGACAGAGAGAGAGACTGACAGAGAGAGAGAGAGACAGACAGAGTGAGAGACTGAGAGAGAGAGAGACTGACAGAGTGAGAGACTGACAGAGTGAGAGACTGACAGAGAGAGAGACTGACAGAGAGAGAGACTGACAGAGAGAGAGAGACAGACAGAGAGAGAGACTGACAGAGTGAGAGACTGACAGAGTGAGAGACTGACAGAGAGAGAGACTGACAGAGAGAGAGAGAGACAGACAGAGTGAGAGACTGAGAGAAAGAGAGACTGACAGAGAGAGAGAGACTGACAGCGAGAGAGAGACTGAGAGAGAGAGAGAGACTGACAGAGAGAGAGACTGACAGAGAGACCGACAGCGAGAGAGAGACTGAGAGAGAGAGAGAGACTGAGAGAGAGACTTACAGAGAGAGAAACTGACAGAGAGACTGACAGCGAGAGAGAGACTGAGAGAGAGAGAGAGACTTACAGAGAGAGAAACTGACAGAGAGACTGACAGCGAGAGAGAGACTGACAGAGTGAGAGACTGAGAGAGAGACTGAGAGAGAGAGAAACTGACAGAGTGAGAGACTGAGAGAGAGAGAGAGAGAGACGGACAGAGAGAGAGACTGACAGAGAGAGAGAGACTGACAGAGTGAGAGACTGAGAGAGAGAGAGAGAGAGACGGACAGAGATAGAGAGACTGACAGAGAGAGAGAGAGAGACGGACAGAGTGAAAGACTGACAGAGAGAGAGAGAGACTGACAGAGAGAGAGAACGAGAGAGACTGACAGATAGAGCGAGAGAGACTGACAGAGCGAGAGAGACTGACAGAGAGAGAGACTGACAGAGAGAGAGACTGACAGAGAGAGAGACTGACAGAGAGAGAGAGACTGACAGAGAGAGAGACTGACAGAGTGAGAGAGACTGACAGAGAGAGAGAGACTGACAGAGAGAGAGAGAGACGGACAGAGAGAGAGAGACTGACAGAGAGACTGAGAGAGAGAGAGACTGACAGAGTGAGAGACTGAGAGAGAGAGAGAGAGAGACGGACAGAGAGAGAGACTGACAGAGAGAGAGAGACTGACAGAGTGAGAGACTGAGAGAGAGAGAGAGACGGACAGAGAGAGAGAGACTGACAGAGAGAGAGAGAGAGACGGACAGAATGAAAGACTGACAGAGAGAGAGAGAGACTGACAGAGTGAGAGACTGACAGAGAGAGAGAGACAGAGAGACGGACAGAGAGAGAGACTGACAGAGAGAGAGAGAGATGGACAGAGAGAGAGACTGACAGAGAGAGAGAGAGACTGACAGAGTGAGAGACTGAGAGAGAGAGAGAGAGAGACGGACAGAGAGAGAAACTGAGAGAGAGAGAGAGACTGAGAGAGAGAGAGAGAGAGACGGACAGAGAGAGAGACTGACAGAGAGAGAGAGAGAGACTGACAGAGAGAGAGAGAGACTGACAGAGAGAGAGACTGACAGAGAGAGAAACTGACAGAGAGAGAGAGACTGACAGAGTGAGAGAGACTGACAGAGAGAGAGAGACTGACAGAGAGAGAGAGAGAGACTGACAGAGAGAGAGAGACTGACAGAGAGACTGAGAGAGAGAGAGACTGACAGAGTGAGAGACTGAGAGAGAGAGAGAGAGAGACGGACAGAGAGAGAGAGACTGACAGAGAGAGAGAGACGGACAGAGTGAAAGACTGACAGAGAGAGAGAGAGACTGACAGAGTGAGAGACTGAGAGAGAGAGAGAGACAGAGAGACGGACAGAGAGAGAGACTGACAGAGAGAGAGAGAGAGACGGACAGAGAGAGAGACTGACAGAGAGAGAGAGAGACTGACAGAGTGAGAGACTGAGAGAGAGAGAGAGAGAGACGGACAGAGAGAGAAACTGAGAGAGAGAGAGAGACTGAGAGAGAGAGAGACGGACAGAGAGAGAGACTGACAGAGAGAGAGAGAGAGACTGACAGAGAGAGAGACTGACAGAGAGAGAGAGACTGACAGAGAGACTGACAGAGAGAGAAACTGACAGAGAGAGAGAGACTGACAGAGTGAGAGAGACTGACAGAGAGAGAGAGACTGACAGAGAGAGAGACTGACAGAGAGAGAGAGACTGACAGAGAGAGAGACTGACAGAGAGAGAGACTGACAGAGTGAGAGAGACTGACAGAGTGAGAGAGACTGACAGAGAGAGAGACTGACAGAGAGAGAGACTGACAGAGAGAGAGACTGACAGAGTGAGAGAGACTGACAGAGAGAGAGACTGACAGAGTGAGAGAGACTGACAGAGAGAGAGACTGACAGAGAGAGAGACTGACACAGAGAGAGAGACTGACAGAGAGAGAGACTGAGAGAGAGAGACAGAGAGACGGACAGAGAGAGAGACTGACAGAGAGAGAGACTGAGAGAGAGAGAGAGAGAGAGACTGACAGAGAGAACGAGAGAGACTGACAGAGAGAACGAGAGAGACTGACAGAGCGAGAGAGACTGACAGAGAGAGAGAGCGAGAAAGACTGACAGAGCAAGAGAGACTGGCACAGAGAGAGAAGGAGAAACTGACAGAGAGACTGACAGAGAGAGAGAAACTGACAGAGAGACTGACAGAGCGAGAGAAACTGAGAGAGAGAGAGAAACTGACAGAGAGACTGACAGAGAGACACTGACAGAGAGAGACGGACAAAGAGAGACTGACAGAGAAAGACTGACAGAGAGAGACTGACAGAGAGATACTGACGGAGAGACTGGTGGAGAGAGAGACTGACAGAGAGAGAGAGAGAAACTAACAGAGAGACTGATAGAGAGAGAGACTGATATAGAGAGAGACTGACTGAGAGAGAGACTGAGAGAGAGAGACTGACAGAGAGAGAGAGAGACTGACAGAGAGAGAGAGAGAAACTGACAGAGAGACTGACAGCGAGATAGACTGACAGAGAGAGAGACTGACAGAGAGAGAGACTGACAAAGAGAGAGACGGACAGAGAGAGAGAGACTGGCAGAGAGAGAGACGGACAGAGAGAGAGAGACTGACACAGTGAGAGACTGAGAGAGAGAGAGAGAGAGACTGACAGAGAGAGAGACTGACAGAGTGAGAGAGACTGACAGAGAGAGAGACTGACAGAGAGAGAGACTGACAGAGAGAGAGACTGAGAGAGAGAGAGAGACTGACAGAGTGAGAGACTGAGAGAGAGAGAGAGAGAGACTGACAGAGAGAGAGACTGACAGAGAGAGAGACTGACAGAGAGAGAGACTGACAGAGAGAGAGAGACTGACAGAGTGAGAGACTGAGAGAGAGAGAGAGAGACTGACAGAGAGAGAGACTGACAGAGAGAGAGACTGACAGAGAGAGAGACGGACAGAGAGAGAGAGACTGACAGAGAGAGAGACGGACAGAGAGAGAGACTGACAGAGTGAGAGACTGAGAGAGAGAGAGAGAGAGAGACTGACAGAGAGAGAGACTGACAGAGAGAGAGAGACTGACAGAGAGAGAGAGACTGACAGAGAGAGAGACTGACAGAGAGAGAGAGACTGACAGAGAGAGAGACTGACAGAGAGAGAGACTGACAGAGTGAGAGAGACTGACAGAGAGAGAGACTGACAGAGAGAGAGACTGACAGACAGAGAGACTGACAGAGAGAGAGAGAGACTGACAGAGAGAGAGACTGACAGAGTGAGAGAGACTGACAGAGAGAGAGACTGACACAGAGAGAGAGACTGACAGAGAGAGAGACAGAGAGAGAGAGAGAGAGACGGACAGAGAGAGAGACTGACAGAGAGAGACTGAGAGAGAGAGAGAGAGAGACTGACAGAGAGAACGAGAGAGACTGACAGAGAGAGCGAGAGAGACTGACAGAGAGAGAGAGCGAGAAAGACTGACAGAGCGAGAGAGACTGGCACAGAGAGAGAGGGAGAAACTGACAGAGAGACTGACAGAGAGAGAGAAACTGACAGAGAGACTGACAGAGCGAGAGAAACTGAGAGAGAGAGAGAAACTGACAGAGAGACTGACAGAGAGAGACTGACAGAGAGAGACTGACAAAGAGAGACTGACAGAGAAAGACTGACAGAGAGAGACTGACAGAGAGATACTGACGGAGAGACTGGTGGAGAGAGAGACTGACAGAGAGAGAGAGAGAAACTAACAGAGAGACTGATAGAGAGAGAGACTGATATAGAGACTGACTGAGAGAGAGACTGAGAGAGAGAGACTGACAGAGAGAGAGAGAGACTGACAGAGAGAGAGAGAGAAACTGACAGAGAGACTGACAGCGAGATAGACTGACAGAGAGAGAGACTGACAAAGAGAGAGACGGACAGAGAGAGAGAGACTGGCAGAGAGAGAGACGGACAGAGAGAGAGAGACTGACACAGTGAGAGACTGAGAGAGAGAGAGAGAGAGACTGACAGAGAGAGAGACTGACAGAGTGAGAGAGACTGACAGAGAGAGAGACTGACAGAGAGAGAGACTGACAGAGAGAGAGAGACTGACAGAGTGAGAGACTGAGAGAGAGAGAGAGAGACTGACAGAGAGAGAGACTGACAGAGAGAGAGACTGACAGAGAGAGAGACTGACAGAGAGAGAGACTGACAGAGAGAGAGACTGACAGAGAGAGAGACTGACAGAGAGAGAGAGACTGACAGAGTGAGAGACTGAGAGAGAGAGAGAGAGAGACTGACAGAGAGAGAGACTGACAGAGAGAGAGACTGACAGAGAGAGAGACGGACAGAGAGAGAGAGACTGACAGAGAGAGAGACGGACAGAGAGAGAGACTGACAGAGTGAGAGACTGAGAGAGAGAGAGAGAGAGACTGACAGAGAGAGAGACTGACAGAGAGAGAGAGACTGACAGAGAGAGAGAGACTGACAGAGAGAGAGACTGACAGAGAGAGAGAGACTGACAGAGAGAGAGACTGACAGAGAGAGAGACTGACAGAGTGAGAGAGACTGACAGAGAGAGAGACTGACAGAGTGAGAGAGACTGACAGAGAGAGAGACTGACAGAGAGAGAGACTGACAGACAGAGAGACTGACAGAGAGAGAGAGAGACTGACAGAGAGAGAGACTGACAGAGTGAGAGAGACTGACAGAGAGAGAGACTGACAGAGAGACTGACACAGAGAGAGAGACTGACAGAGAGAGAGACAGAGAGAGAGAGAGAGAGACGGACAGAGAGAGAGACTGACAGAGAGAGAGACTGAGAGAGAGAGAGAGAGAGACTGACAGAGAGAACGAGAGAGACTGACAGAGAGAGCGAGAGAGACTGACAGAGAGAGAGAGCGAGAAAGACTGACAGAGCGAGAGAGACTGGCACAGAGAGAGAGGGAGAAACTGACAGAGAGACTGACAGAGCGAGAGAAACTGACAGAGAGACTGACAGAGCGAGAGAAACTGAGAGAGAGAGAGAAACTGACAGAGAGACTGACAGAGAGAGACTGACAGAGAGAGACTGACAAAGAGAGACTGACAGAGAAAGACTGACAGAGAGAGACTGACAGAGAGATACTGACGGAGAGACTGGTGGAGAGAGAGACTGACAGAGAGAGAGAAACTAACAGAGAGACTGATAGAGAGAGAGACTGATATAGAGAGAGACTGACTGAGAGAGAGACTGAGAGAGAGAGACTGACAGAGAGAGAGAGAGACTGACAGAGAGAGAGAGAGAAACTGACAGAGAGACTGACAGCGAGATAGACTGACAGAGAGAGAGACTGACAGAGAGAGAGACTGACAGAGAGAGAGACGGACAGAGAGAGAGATACTGGCAGAGAGAGAGACGGACAGAGAGAGAGAGACTGACAGAGTGAGAGACTGAGAGAGAGAGACTGACAGAGAGAGAGACTGACAGAGTGAGAGAGACTGACAGAGAGAGAGACTGACAGAGAGAGAGAGACTGACAGAGAGAGAGAGAGACTGACAGAGAGAGAGACTGACAGAGTGAGAGAGACTGACAGAGAGAGAGAGAGACTGACAGAGAGAGAGACTGACAGAGTGAGAGAGACTGACAGAGAGAGAGAGACTGACAGAGAGAGAGACTGACAGAGAGAGAGAGACTGACAGAGAGAGAGACTGACAGAGAGAGAGAGAGACTGACAGAGAGAGAGACTGACAGAGAGAGAGACTGACAGAGAGAGAGACAGAGAGAGAGAGAGAGAGACGGACAGAGAGAGAGACTGACAGAGAGAGAGACTGAGAGAGAGAACGAGAGAGACTGACAGAGAGAGCGAGAGAGACTGACAGAGCGAGAGAGACTGACAGAGAGAGAGAGCGAGAAAGACTGACAGAGAGAGAGACTGGCACAGAGAGAGAGGGAGAAACTGACAGAGAGACTGACAGAGAGAGAGAAACTGACAGAGAGACTGACAGAGAGAGAGAAACTGAGAGAGAGAAACTGACAGAGAGACTGACAGAGAGAGACTGACAGAGAGAGACTGACAAAGAGAGACTGACAGAGAGTGACTGACAGAGAGAGACTGACAGAGAGAGACTGACAAAGAGAGACTGACAGAGAGAGACTGACAGAGAGAGACTGACAAAGAGAGACTGACAGAGAGAGACTGACAGAGAGAGAGACTGAGAGAGAGAAAGACAGAGAGAAACTGACAAAGAGACTGACAGAGAGACTGAGAGAGAGAGAGAAACTGACAGAGAGACTGACAGAGAGAGAGACTGACAGAGAGAGAGAGAGAGACTGACTGAGACTGAGAAAGACTGAGAGAGAGACTGAGAGAGAGACAGAGAGAGAGCCTGAGAGAGAGAGACTGACAGAGAGAGAGAGACTGACAGAGAGAGAGACTGACAGAGAGAGAGTGAAACTGACAGAGAGACTGACAGAGAGAAAGACTGACAGAGAGACTGAGAGAGAGACAGAGAGAGAGCCTGAGAGACTGAGAGAGAGAGAGACTGACAGAGAGACTGAGAGACTGACAGAGAGAGAGACTGAGAGAGAGAGACTGACTGAGAGAGAGACTGAGAGACAGAAAGAGAGCCTGAGAGAGAGAGACTGACAGAGAGAGAGAGACTGACAGAGAGAGAGAGAAACTGACAGACAGACTGACAGAGAGAAAGACTGACAGAGACTGACTGACAGAGAGACTGACAGAGACTGACTGAGAGAGAGCCTGAGAGAGAGACTGACAGAGAAAGAAACTGACAGAGACTGACAGCGAGAGAGAGACTGAGAGAGAGACTGACTGAGAGAGAGAGAGAAACTGACAGAGAGACTGACTGACAGAGAGAGAGAAACTGACAGAGAGACTGACTGACAGAGAGACTGACAGAGAGAGAGAGACTGAGAGAGAGACTGACTGAGAGAGAGACTGACAGAGAGAGAGAAACCGACAGAGAGACTGACAGAGAGACTGACAGCGAGAGAGAGACTGACAGAGAGACTGACAGAGAGAGAGAGAGAAACTGACAGAGAGACTGACTGACAGAGAGAGAGAAACTGACAGAGAGACTGACTGACAGAGAGACTGACTGACAGAGAGAGAGAAACTGACAGAGAGACTGACTGACAGAGAGACTGACAGAGAGAGAGAGAGAAACTGACAGAGAGACTGACTGACAGAGAGAGAGAAACTGACAGAGAGACTGACAGAGAGAGAGACTGACAGAGAGAGAGAAACTGACAGAGAGACTGACAGAGAGAGAGACTGACAGAGAGAGAGAAACTGACAGACATACTGACTGAGAGAGAGACTGACAGAGAGACTGACAGAGAGAGAGACCGACTGAGAGAAAGACTGACAGAGAGAGAGACTGAATGGGAGACTGACTGAGAGAGAGACTGACACAGAGAGAGACTGACTGAGAGAAAGACTGACAGAGAGACTGACACAGAGAGAGACTGACTGACAGAGAGACTGACAGAGAGAGAGACTGACTGAGAGAAAGACTGACCGAGAAAGAAACTGACAGAGACTGACTGACAGAGAGACTGAGAGAGAGAGAGACTGAGAAAGAGAGACTGACAGAGAGAAAGACTGACAGAGAGACTGACTGACAGAGACTGAGAGAGAGAGAGAGAGAGAAACTGACAGAGAGACTGACTGACAGAGAGACTGACAGAGAGAGAGAGAGAAACTGACAGAGAGACTGACTGACAGAGAGAGAGAAACTGACAGAGAGACTGACAGAGAGAGAGACTGACAGAGAGAGAGAAACTGACAGAGAGACTGACAGAGAGAGAGACTGACAGAGAGAGAGAAACTGACAGAGAGACTGACAGAGAGAGAGACTGACTGAGAGGGACAATGACCGAGAGACAGTGACCGAGAGAGAGACAGTGACTGAGAGACAGAGACTGAGAGAGACTGACAGAGAGAGAGACTGAGAGAGAGAGAGAGAGAGAAACCGACAGAGAGACTGACAGAGAGAGAGAGAGTGAGAGAGAGACTGAGAGAGAGACTGAGAGAGAGAAACTAACAAAGAGACTGACAGAGGGAGCGACTGACAGAGAGAGAGAGAGAAACTGACACAGAGAGACTGACAGAGAGAGTCTGACAGAGAGACTGATAGAGAGAAAGACAGAGAGAGAGTGACTGAGAGAGACTGACAGAGAGAAAGACTGACAGAGACTGACTGACAGAGAGAGAGACTGACAGAGAGAGAGACACAGAGGGACAATGACCGAGAGAGAGACAGTGACCGAGAGAGAGACAGTGACTGAGAGACAGAGACTGAGAGAGACTGACAGAGAGAGACTGACAGAGAGAGAGACTGAGAGAGAGAAAGACAGAGAGAAACTGACAAAGAGACTGACAGAGAGACTGAGAGAGAGAGAGAAACTGACAGAGAGACTGACAGAGAGAGAGACTGACAGAGAGAGAGAGAGAGACTGACTGAGACTGAGAAAGACTGAGAGAGAGACTGAGAGAGAGACAGAGAGAGAGCCTGAGAGAGAGAGACTGACAGAGAGAGAGAGACTGACAGAGAGAGAGACTGACAGAGAGAGAGTGAAACTGACAGAGAGACTGACAGAGAGAAAGACTGACAGAGAGACTGACTGACAGAGAGACTGAGAGAGAGACAGAGAGAGAGCCTGAGAGACTGACAGAGAGAGAGAGACTGACAGAGAGAGAGACTGAGAGAGAGAGAGACTGACAGAGAGAGAGAGACTGACAGAGAGAGAGACTGAGAGAGAGAGACTGACTGAGAGAGAGACTGAGAGAGAGACAGAAAGAGAGCCTGAGAGAGAGAGACTGACAGAGAGAGAGAGACTGACAGAGAGAGAGAGAAACTGACAGACAGACTGACAGAGAGAAAGACTGACAGAGACTGACTGACAGAGAGACTGACAGAGACTGACTGAGAGAGAGCCTGAGAGAGAGACTGACAGAGAAAGAAACTGACAGAGAGACTGACAGCGAGAGAGAGACTGAGAGAGAGACTGACTGAGAGAGAGAGAGAAACTGACAGAGAGACTGACTGACAGAGAGAGAGAAACTGACAGAGAGACTGACTGACAGAGAGACTGACAGAGAGAGAGAGACTGAGAGAGAGACTGACTGAGAGAGAGACTGACAGAGAGAGAGAAACCGACAGAGAGACTGACAGAGAGACTGACAGCGAGAGAGACTGACAGAGACTGAGAGAGAGACTGACAGAGAGAGAGAGAGAAACTGACAGAGAGACTGACTGACAGAGAGAGAGAAACTGACAGAGAGACTGACTGACAGAGAGACTGACAGAGAGAGAGAGAGAAATTGACAGAGAGACTGACTGACAGAGAGAGAGAAACTGACAGAGAGACTGACAGAGAGAGAGACTGACAGAGAGAGAGAAACTGACAGAGAGACTGACAGAGAGAGAGACTGACAGAGAGAGAGAAACTGACAGAGAGACTGACAGAGAGAGAGACTGACTGAGAGGGACAATGACCGAGAGACAGTGACCGAGAGAGAGACAGTGACTGAGAGACAGAGACTGAGAGAGACTGACAGAGAGAGAGAGAGAGAGAGAGAGAGAAACCGACAGAGAGACTGACAGAGAGAGAGAGAGTGAGAGAGAGACTGAGAGAGAGACTGAGAGAGAGAAACTAACAAAGAGACTGACAGAGGGAGCGACTGACAGAGAGAGAGAGAGAAACTGACACAGAGAGACTGACAGAGAGAGTCTGACAGAGAGACTGATAGAGAGAAAGACAGAGAGAGAGTGACTGAGAGAGACTGACAGAGAGAAAGACTGACAGAGACTGACTGACAGAGAGAGAGACTGACAGAGAGAGAGACACAGAGGGACAATGACCGAGAGAGAGACAGTGACCGAGAGAGAGACAGTGACTGAGAGACAGAGACTGAGAGAGACTGACAGAGAGAGAGACTGGCTTGGAGAGATAGAGAGAGAAACCGACAGAGAGACTGACTGAGAGAAAGACTGACAGAGAGACTGACACAGAGAGAGACTGACTGAGAGAGTCTGACAGAGAGACTGATAGAGAGAAAGACAGAGAGAGAGAGACTGAGAGAGAATGACAGAGAGAAAGACTGACAGAGACTGACTGACAGAGAGAGAGACTGACAGAGAGAGAGACTGACAGAGAGAGAGAGAAACTGACAGAGAGACTGACACAGAGGGACAATGACCGAGAGAGAGACAGTGACTGAGAGAGACTGACAGAGAGAGAGACTGGCTTGGAGAGATAGAGAGAGAAACCGACAGAGAGACTGACTGAGAGAAAGACTGACAGAGAGACTGTCAGAGAGAGAGACTGACAGAGAGAGTCTGACAGAGAGACTGATAGAGAGACAGACAGAGAGAGAGAGACGAGAGAGAGACAGTGACTGAGAGACAGAGACTGAGAGAGACTGACAGAGAGAGAGACTGAGAGAGAGAGAGAAACTGACAGACATACTGACTGAGAGAGAGACTGACAGAGAGACTGACAGAGAGAGAGACTGACTGAGAGAAAGACTGACAGAGAGAGAGACTGACTGAGAGAAGACTGACAGAGAGAGAGACTGAATGAGAGACTGACTGAGAGAGAGACTGACTGAGAGAAAGACTGACAGAGAGACTGACACAGAGAGAGACTGACTGACAGAGAGACTGACAGAGAGAGAGACTGACTGAGAGAAAGACTGACCGAGAAAGAAACTGACAGAGACTGACTGACAGAGAGACTGAGAGAGAGAGAGACTGAGAAAGAGAGACTGACAGAGAGAAAGACTGACAGAGAGACTGACTGACAGAGACTGAGAGAGAGAGAGAGAGAGAAACTGACAGAGAGACTGACAGCGAGAGAGAATGAGAGAGAGAGAAACTGGCAAAGAGACTGACAGAGAGAGAGAGACTGACACACAGAGAGAGAGAGAGAAACTGAGAGAGACTGACAGAGAGAGAGAAACTGAGAGAGAGACTGACAGAGAGAGAGAGACTGGCTTGGTGAGAGAGAGAGACTGAGAGAGAGAGAGAAACTGACAGAGAGACTGACAGAGCGAGAGACTGAGAGAGAGAGAGACTGAGAGAGAGACTGAGAGACTGACTGACAGAGAGACTGAGAGAAACTGACTGAGACTGACAGAGAGAGAGACTGAGAGAGACTGACACAGAGAAACTGACAGAGAGACTGACAAAGAGAGAGACTGACAGAGAGAGAGAGCGAGAAACTGACAGAGAGACTGACAGAGAGAGACTGACTGAGAGAGGGACTGACTGAGAGAGGGACTGACTGACAGAGAGACTGACAGAGAGACTTACAGAGAGAGAAACTGACACATGAGAGAGACTGACAGAGAGAGAGAGACTGACAGAGAGAGAGACTGACACAGAGAGAGACTGACAGAGAGAGAGACTGACACAGAGAGAGACTGACAGAGAGAAAGAGACTGACAGAGAGAGAGAGACTGACAGAGAGAGAGAGACTTACAGAGAGAGAAACTGACACAGAGAGAGACTGACAGAGAGAGAGACTGACAGAGAGAGAGACTGACAGAGCGAGTGACTGACAGAGAGAGAGAGACTGACAGAGAGAGACTGACACAGAGAGAGACTGGCAGAGAGAGAGAGACTGACAGAGAGAGAGAGACTTACAGAGAGAGAAACTGACACAGAGAGAGACTGACAGAGAGAGAGATACTGACAGAGCGAGCGACTGACAGAGAGAGAGAGACTGAGAGAGAGAGAGTGAAACTGACAGACAGACTGATAGCGAGAGAGACTGAGAGAGAGACTGACTGAGAGAGAGACTGACAGAGAAAGAAACTGACAGAGAGACTGACAGAGAGAGAGACTGGCTTGGGGAGAGAGAGAATCCAACAGAGAGAGACTGACAGAGAGAGAGAAACTGACAGACATACTGACTGAGAGAGAGACTGACAGAGAGAGAGACTGACTGACAGAGAGACTGACAGAGAGAGAGACTGACTGAGAGAAAGACTGACAGAGAGAGAGACTGAATGAGAGACTGACTGAGAGAGAGACTGACACAGAGAGAGACTGACCGAGAAAGAAACTGACAGAGACTGACTGACAGAGAGACTGAGAGACTGACAGAGAGAGAGACTGAGAGAGAGAGACTGACTGAGAGAGAGACTGAGAGAGAGACAGAAAGAGAGCCTGAGAGAGAGAGACTGACAGAGAGAGAGAGACTGACAGAGAGAGAGAGAAACTGACAGACAGACTGACAGAGAGAAAGACTGACAGAGACTGACTGACAGAGAGACTGACAGAGACTGACTGAGAGAGAGCCTGAGAGAGAGACTGACAGAGAAAGAAACTGACAGAGAGACTGACAGCGAGAGAGAGACTGAGAGAGAGACTGACTGAGAGAGAGAGAGAAACTGACAGAGAGACTGACTGACAGAGAGAGAGAAACTGACAGAGAGACTGACTGACAGAGAGACTGACAGAGAGAGAGAGACTGAGGGAGAGACTGACTGAGAGAGAGACTGACAGAGAGAGAGAAACCGACAGAGAGACTGACAGAGAGACTGACAGCGAGAGAGAGACTGAGAGAGAGACTGACAGAGAGAGAGAGAGAAACTGACAGAGAGACTGACTGACAGAGAGAGAGAAACTGACAGAGAGACTGACTGACAGAGAGACTGACAGAGAGAGAGAGAGAAACTGACAGAGAGACTGACTGACAGAGAGACTGACAGAGAGAGAGAGAGAAACTGACAGAGAGACTGACTGACAGAGAGAGAGAAACTGACAGAGAGACTGACAGAGAGAGAGACTGACAGAGAGAAACTGACAGAGAGACTGACAGAGAGAGAGACTGACAGAGAGAGAGAAACTGACAGAGAGACTGACAGAGAGAGAGACTGACTGAGAGGGACAATGACCGAGAGACAGTGACCGAGAGAGAGACAGTGACTGAGAGACAGAGACTGAGAGAGACTGACAGAGAGAGAGACTGAGAGAGAGAGAGAGAGAGAAACCGACAGAGAGACTGACAGAGAGAGAGAGAGTGAGAGAGAGACTGAGAGAGAGACTGAGAGAGAGAAACTAACAAAGAGACTGACAGAGGGAGCGACTGACAGAGAGAGAGAGAGAAACTGACACAGAGAGACTGACAGAGAGAGTCTGACAGAGAGACTGATAGAGAGAAAGACAGAGAGAGAGTGACTGAGAGAGACTGACAGAGAGAAAGACTGACAGAGACTGACTGACAGAGAGAGAGACTGACAGAGAGAGAGACACAGAGGGACAATGACCGAGAGAGAGACAGTGACCGAGAGAGAGACAGTGACTGAGAGACAGAGACTGAGAGAGACTGACAGAGAGAGAGACTGGCTTGGAGAGATAGAGAGAGAAACCGACAGAGAGACTGACTGAGAGAAAGACTGACAGAGAGACTGACACAGAGAGAGACTGACTGAGAGAGTCTGACAGAGAGACTGATAGAGAGAAAGACAGAGAGAGAGAGACTGAGAGAGAATGACAGAGAGAAAGACTGACAGAGACTGACTGACAGAGAGAGAGACTGACAGAGAGAGAGACTGACAGAGAGAGAGAGAAACTGACAGAGAGACTGACACAGAGGGACAATGACCGAGAGAGAGACAGTGACTGAGAGACAGAGACTGAGAGAGACTGACAGAGAGAGAGACTGGCTTGGAGAGATAGAGAGAGAAACCGACAGAGAGACTGACTGAGAGAAAGACTGACAGAGAGACTGACACAGAGAGAGACTGACTGAGAGAGTCTGACAGAGAGACTGATAGAGAGAAAGACAGAGAGAGAGAGACTGAGAGAGAATGACAGAGAGAAAGACTGACAGAGACTGACTGACAGAGAGAGAGACTGACAGAGAGACTGACAGAGAGAGAGAGAAACTGACAGAGAGACTGACACAGAGGGACAATGACCGAGAGAGAGACAGTGACTGAGAGACAGAGACTGAGAGAGACTGACAGAGAGAGAGACTGGCTTGGAGAGATAGAGAGAGAAACCGACAGAGAGACTGACTGAGAGAAAGACTGACAGAGAGACTGACACAGAGAGAGACTGACTGAGAGAGTCTGACAGAGAGACTGATAGAGAGAAAGACAGAGAGAGAGAGACTGAGAGAGAATGACAGAGAGAAAGACTGACAGAGACTGACTGACAGAGAGAGAGACTGAGAGAGAGAGAGAAACTGACAGACATACTGACTGAGAGAGAGACTGACAGAGAGACTGACAGAGAGAGAGACTGACTGAGAGAAAGACTGACAGAGAGAGAGACTGACTGAGAGAAAGACTGACAGAGAGAGAGACTGAATGAGAGACTGACTGAGAGAGAGACTGACACAGAGAGAGACTGACTGAGAGAAAGACTGACAGAGAGACTGACACAGAGAGAGACTGACTGACAGAGAGACTGACAGAGAGAGAGACTGACTGAGAGAAAGACTGACCGAGAAAGAAACTGACAGAGACTGACTGACAGAGAGACTGAGAGAGAGAGAGACTGAGAAAGAGAGACTGACAGAGAGAAAGACTGACAGAGAGACTGACTTACAGAGACTGAGAGAGAGAGAGAGAAACTGACAGAGAGACTGACAGCGAGAGAGAATGAGAGAGAGAGAAACTGGCAAAGAGACTGACAGAGAGAGAGAGACTGACACACAGAGAGAGAGAGAGAAACTGACAGAGACTGACAGAGAGAGAGAAACTGAGAGAGAGACTGACAGAGAGAGAGAGACTGGCTTGGTGAGAGAGAGAGAGACTGAGAGAGAGAGAGAAACTGACAGAGAGACTGACAGAGCGAGAGACTGAGAGAGAGAGAGACTGAGAGAGAGACTGAGAGACTGACTGACAGAGAGACTGAGAGAAACTGACTGAGACTGACAGAGAGAGAGACTGAGAGAGACTGACACAGAGAAACTGACAGAGAGACTGACAAAGAGAGAGACTGACAGAGAGAGAGAGCGAGAAACTGACAGAGAGACTGACAGAGAGAGACTGACTGAGAGAGGGACTGACTGAGAGAGGGACTGACTGACAGAGAGACTGACAGAGAGACTTACAGAGAGAGAAACTGACACATGAGAGAGACTGACAGAGAGAGAGAGACTGACAGAGAGAGAGACTGACACAGAGAGAGACTGACAGAGAGAGAGACTGACACAGAGAGAGACTGACAGAGAGAAAGAGACTGACAGAG
Source organism: Squalus acanthias (assembly GCA_030390025.1). NCBI lineage: Eukaryota > Metazoa > Chordata > Chondrichthyes > Squaliformes > Squalidae > Squalus > Squalus acanthias. The sequence goes on along the minus strand of CM059429.1, from coordinate 76,108,586 downwards.
AGAGAGAGACTGACAGAGAGAGAGAGACTTACAGAGAGAGAAACTGACACAGAGAGAGACTGACAGAGAGAGAGACTGACAGAGAGAGAGACTGACAGAGCGAGTGACTGACAGAGAGAGAGACTGACAGAGAGAGACTGACACAGAGAGAGACTGGCAGAGAGAGAGAGACTGACAGAGAGAGAGAGACTTACAGAGAGAGAAACTGACACAGAGAGAGACTGACAGAGAGAGAGATACTGACAGAGAGAGAGACTGACAGAGCGAGTGACTGACAGAGAGAGAGAGACTGACAGAGAGAGACTGACACAGAGAGAGACTGGCAGAGAGAGAGAGACTGACAGAGAGAGAGAGACTTACAGAGAGAGAAACTGACACAGAGAGAGACTGACAGAGAGAGAGATACTGACAGAGCGAGCGACTGACAGAGAGAGAGAGACTGAGAGAGAGAGAGTGAAACTGACAGACAGACTGATAGCGAGAGAGACTGAGAGAGAGACTGACTGAGAGAGAGACTGACAGAGAAAGAAACTGACAGAGAGACTGACAGAGAGAGAGACTGGCTTGGGGAGAGAGAGAATCCAACAGAGAGAGACTGACAGAGAGAGAGAAACTGACAGACATACTGACTGAGAGAGAGACTGACAGAGAGACTGACAGAGAGAGAGACTGACTGACAGAGAGACTGACAGAGAGAGAGACTGACTGAGAGAAAGACTGACAGAGAGAGAGACTGAATGAGAGACTGACTGAGAGAGAGACTGACACAGAGAGAGACTGACCGAGAAAGAAACTGACAGAGACTGACTGACAGAGAGACTGAGAGACTGACAGAGAGAGAGACTGAGAGAGAGAGACTGACTGAGAGAGAGACTGAGAGAGAGACAGAAAGAGAGCCTGAGAGAGAGAGACTGACAGAGAGAGAGAGACTGACAGAGAGAGAGAGAAACTGACAGACAGACTGACAGAGAGAAAGACTGACAGAGACTGACTGACAGAGAGACTGACAGAGACTGACTGAGAGAGAGCCTGAGAGAGAGACTGACAGAGAAAGAAACTGACAGAGAGACTGACAGCGAGAGAGAGACTGAGAGAGAGACTGACTGAGAGAGAGAGAGAAACTGACAGAGAGACTGACTGACAGAGAGAGAGAAACTGACAGAGAGACTGACTGACAGAGAGACTAACAGAGAGAGAGAGACTGAGAGAGAGACTGACTGAGAGAGAGACTGACAGAGAGAGAGAAACCGACAGAGAGACTGACAGAGAGACTGACAGCGAGAGAGAGACTGAGAGAGAGACTGACAGAGAGAGAGAGAGAAACTGACAGAGAGACTGACTGACAGAGAGAGAGAAACTGACAGAGAGACTGACTGACAGAGAGACTGACAGAGAGAGAGAGAGAAACTGACAGAGAGACTGACTGACAGAGAGAGAGAAACTGACAGAGAGACTGACAGAGAGAGAGACTGACAGAGAGAGAGAAACTGACAGAGAGACTGACAGAGAGAGAGACTGACAGAGAGAGAGAAACTGACAGAGAGACTGACAGAGAGAGAGACTGACTGAGAGGGACAATGACCGAGAGACAGTGACCGAGAGAGAGACAGTGACTGAGAGACAGAGACTGAGAGAGACTGACAGAGAGAGAGACTGAGAGAGAGAAACTAACAAAGAGACTGACAGAGGGAGCGACTGACAGAGAGAGAGAGAGAAACTGACACAGAGAGACTGACAGAGAGAGTCTGACAGAGAGACTGATAGAGAGAAAGACAGAGAGAGAGTGACTGAGAGAGACTGACAGAGAGAAAGACTGACAGAGACTGACTGACAGAGAGAGAGACTGACAGAGAGAGAGACACAGAGGGACAATGACCGAGAGAGAGACAGTGACCGAGAGAGAGACAGTGACTGAGAGACAGAGACTGAGAGAGACTGACAGAGAGAGAGACTGGCTTGGAGAGATAGAGAGAGAAACCGACAGAGAGACTGACTGAGAGAAAGACTGACAGAGAGACTGACACAGAGAGAGACTGACTGAGAGAGTCTGACAGAGAGACTGATAGAGAGAAAGACAGAGAGAGAGAGACTGAGAGAGAATGACAGAGAGAAAGACTGACAGAGACTGACTGACAGAGAGAGAGACTGACAGAGAGAGAGAGAAACTGACAGAGAGACTGACACAGAGGGACAATGACCGAGAGAGAGACAGTGACTGAGAGACAGAGACTGAGAGAGACTGACAGAGAGAGAGACTGAGAGAGAGAGAGAAACTGACAGACATACTGACTGAGAGAGAGACTGACAGAGAGACTGACAGAGAGAGAGACTGACTGAGAGAAAGACTGACAGAGAGAGAGACTGACTGAGAGAAAGACTGACAGAGAGAGAGACTGAATGAGAGACTGACTGAGAGAGAGACTGACACAGAGAGAGACTGACTGAGAGAAAGACTGACAGAGAGACTGACACAGAGAGAGACTGACTGACAGAGAGACTGACAGAGTGAGAGACTGACTGAGAGAAAGACTGACCGAGAAAGAAACTGACAGAGACTGACTGACAGAGAGACTGAGAGAGAGAGAGACTGAGAAAGAGAGACTGACAGAGAGAAAGACTGACAGAGAGACTGACTGACAGAGACTGAGAGAGAGAGAGAGAGAGAAACTGACAGAGAGACTGACAGCGAGAGAGAATGAGAGAGAGAGAAACTGGCAGAGACTGACAGAGAGAGAGAGACTGACACACAGAGAGAGAGAGAGAAACTGACAGAGACTGACAGAGAGAGAGAAACTGAGAAAGAGACTGACAGAGAGAGAGAGACTGGCTTGGTGAGAGAGAGAGACTGAGAGAGAGAGAGAAACTGACAGAGAGACTGACAGAGCGAGAGACTGAGAGAGAGAGAGACTGAGAGAGAGACTGAGAGACTGACTGACAGAGAGACTGAGAGAAACTGACTGAGACTGACAGAGAGAGAGACTGAGAGAGACTGACACAGAGAAACTGACAGAGAGACTGACAAAGAGAGAGACTGACAGAGAGAGAGCGAGAAACTGACAGAGAGACTGACAGAGAGAGACTGACTGAGAGAGGGACTGACTGAGAGAGGGACTGACTGACAGAGAGACTGACAGAGAGACTTACAGAGAGAGAAACTGACACATGAGAGAGACTGACAGAGAGAGAGAGACTGACAGAGAGAGAGACTGACACAGAGAGAGACTGACAGAGAGAGAGACTGACACAGAGAGAGACTGACAGAGAGAAAGAGACTGACAGAGAGAGAGAGACTGACAGAGAGAGAGAGACTTACAGAGAGAGAAACTGACACAGAGAGAGACTGACAGAGAGAGAGACTGACAGAGAGAGACTGACACAGAGAGAGACTGGCAGAGAGAGAGAGACTGACAGAGAGAGAGAGACTTACAGAGAGAGAAACTGACACAGAGAGAGACTGACAGAGAGAGAGATACTGACAGAGCGAGCGACTGACAGAGAGAGAGACTGAGAGAGAGAGAGTGAAACTGACAGACAGACTGATAGCGAGAGAGACTGAGAGAGAGACTGACTGAGAGAGAGACTGACAGAGAAAGAAACTGACAGAGAGACTGACAGAGAGAGAGACTGGCTTGGGGAGAGAGAGAATCCAACAGAGAGAGACTGACAGAGAGAGAGAAACTGACAGACATACTGACTGAGAGAGAGACTGACAGAGAGACTGACAGAGAGAGAGACTGACTGACAGAGAGACTGACAGAGAGAGAGACTGACTGAGAGAAAGACTGACAGAGAGAGAGACTGAATGAGAGACTGACTGAGAGAGAGACTGACACAGAGAGAGACTGACCGAGAAAGAAACTGACAGAGACTGACTGACAGAGAGACTGAGAGAGAGAGAGACTGAGAGAGAGAGACTGACAGAGAGAAAGACTGACAGAGAGACTGACTGACAGAGACTGAGAGAGAGAGAGAGAGAAACTGACAGAGAGACTGACAGAGAGAGAGAATGAGAGAGAGAGAAACTGGCAAAGAGACTGACAGAGAGAGAGAAACTGAGAGAGAGACTGACAGAGAGAGAGAGACTGGCTTGGTGAGAGAGAGAGACTGAGAGAGTGACTGACTGAGAGAAAAGCCGACAGAGAGACTGAGAGACTGACTGAGACTGACAGAGAGAGAGACTGAGAGAGAGAGAGACTGAGAGAGAGACTGACAGAGAGAGAGAGACTGACAGAGAGAGAGAGAAACTGACAGAGAGACTGACAGAGAGAGAGACTGAGAGAGAGACTGAGAGACTAACTGATGGAGAGACTGAGAGAAACTGACAGAGAGACTGACAAAGAGAGAGACTGACTGAGAGAGAGCGAGAAATTGACAGAGAGACTGACAGAGAGAGAGACTGAGAGAGAGAGAGAGAGAGACTGAGAGAGAGAGAGACTGACTGAGAGAGAGACAGACAGAGAGAGAGACTGACAGCGAGAGAGAGACTGACAGAGAGAGAGACTGAGAGAGAGAGAAACTGACAAAGAGACTGACAGAGAGACTGACAGAGAGAGAGACTGGCTTGGGGAGAGAGAGAGAGAATCCAACAGAGAGAGACTGACAGTGAGAGAGAAACTGACAGACATACTGACTGAGAGAGAGACTGACAGAGAGACTGACAGAGAGAGAGACTGACTGAGAGAAAGACTGACAGAGAGGGAGACTGAATGAGAGACTGACTGAGAGAGAGACTGACACAGAGAGAGACTGACCGAGAAAGAAACTGACAGAGACTGACTGACAGAGAGACTGAGAGAGAGAGAGACTGAGAGAGAGAGACTGACAGAGAGAAAGACTGACAGAGAGACTGACTGACAGAGACTGAGAGAGAGAGAGAGAGAAACTGACAGAGAGACTGACAGAGAGAGAGAATGAGAGAGAGAGAAACTGGCAAAGAGACTGACAGAGAGAGAGAAACTGAGAGAGAGACTGGCTTGGTGAGAGAGAGAGACTGAGAGAGTGACTGACTGAGAGAAAAGCCGACAGAGAGACTGAGAGACTGACTGAGACTGACAGAGAGAGAGAGACTGAGAGAGAGAGAGACTGAGAGAGAGACTGACAGAGAGAGAGAGACTGACAGAGAGAGAGAGAAACTGACAGAGAGACTGACAGAGAGAGAGACTGAGAGAGAGACTGAGAGACTAACTGATGGAGAGACTGAGAGAAACTGACAGAGAGACTGACAAAGAGAGAGACTGACTGAGAGAGAGCGAGAAATTGACAGAGAGACTGACAGAGACAGAGACTGAGAGAGAGAGAGAGAGAGACTGAGAGAGAGAGAGACTGACTGAGAGAGAGACAGACAGAGAGAGAGACTGACAGCGAGAGAGAGACTGACAGAGAGAGAGACTGAGAGAGAGAGAAACTGACAAAGAGACTGACAGAGAGAGACTGACAGAGAGAGAGACTGATAGAGAGAAAGACAGAGAGAGAAACTGACAAAGAGACTGACAGAGAGAGACTGACAGAGAGAGAGAGACTGATAGAGAGAATGACTGAGAGAGAGAGAAACTGACAGAGACTGACAGAGAGAGAGACTGACAGAGAGACTAACAGAGAGAGACTGAGAGAGACTGACTGATAGAGAGAGACTGAGAGAGAGAAAGACTGAGAGAGAGAGAAACTGACAGAGAGTCTGACAGAGAGAGAGACTGAGAGAGAGACTGAGAGAGAGACTGACAGAGAGAGAGACTGAGTGAGAAACTGAGAAAGACTGACAGAGAGACTGAGAGAAACTGACAGAGATTCTGACAGAGAGAGAGGGACAGTGACCGTGAGAGAGACAGTGACTGAGAGACAGAGACTGAGAGAGACTGACAGAGAGCGACAACAACACCAACTTGTATTTATATAGCGCCTTTAACTGAGCAAAACGTCTCAAGGCGCTACACATGAGTGTTTTCAAACAAATTTAAGAGAGAGAGACTGACAGACGGATATCACTTCCACTTCGCGCTGTTTGAAGTGAAGTCGTTTGCTAAAGCTTTTCAAATAATTTTCACCAGCAGTAAAACAAACATTAGAAATGAGCAACACCCCATGTTTAATCCGCCTCAACTTCTGTCTGATAGAACGAAAGGAAGATCCTGCATTTATATAGCGCCTATCACGACCTCAGGACCTCCCAAAGCACTTCATAGCCAATGAAGTACTTTTGATGTGTAGTCACTGTTGTAATGGAGGGAAACCTTTATCGCTTATTAATACCATTTAACGTTTGATTTATGTCTTATCCTTCTCCCTAGACTGTAAAGCTCAGGTTCTGGAATCCCTTGGGATCAGTCTTGTTGGCCTTCACCACACACTCTCTAATGTATGTACATCCTTTTTTTATTGTGGAGAGCAGAGCTGAATCCAGCAATCCAAGTGTGGTCTGATCGATGCATTGTAAAGTCTTAGTACTCCACAGTTCTAGCTGTGTATCCCAGTATTGTGTTACCTTTTTAAATTCCTTCTCCACACTCTCCAGACATTGAAAGTGACGTGTCTATTATTAGTCTCAGATCCATTTCTCGGTCTCTCTGAGCTAATGCTGTCCCATTGATTGTATACTTATGTTGCACAATTTTCACCTAATGTGTAATACTTTATACTTGTCAGTATTGAATTTTATTTGCTATTTGTCTGACCAAGTTGGATGACTGATTTAAATCCCCCTGCACTTCTTTCACTGAGTTCTCTCTCCACTGCATTCTGTACATTAGTATGTCTGTAAATTTGACAAGTTTTCAATTGGTTTTGGCATCCAGGTCTCTTCTGTAGATTAAATACAACACGAGTCCAAGCACTGACCGCTGTGTGACTCCACTGAACACCTTCCCCCAGTCTAGCATTACATGTCCCATGAGTGTGCTCTCTTTCCTACCTTTCAACCCATTGCTTTTCCAAGTCCCATGTTCTATCCTGGAATTCTATGGCTTTTAGTTTAGTGAGAAGTCTTTCATGTGAAACTTCTGGTCATCCAAAACTCTGCTGCCCATATGCTATCCCACACCAATTCCCACTCACTCATCATCCCTGTCCTCGCTGACCTACATTAGTTCCCTCTTCTCCGACTCTGGCCTCTTGTGCACCGTCCCCCCCCCCCCCACCCCCCCCTCACTTTGCCCCACCATTGGCAGCCGTGCCTTCAGCTGCCTAGGCCACACACTCTAGAATTCCCTCCCTAAACCTCTCCACCTCCCTATCCTCCTTTAAGACCCTCCTTCAACTCACCTCTTCAACCCTTTCAGTCACCCCTCCTTATTATCTCCTTCTTTGGCCTCTTTTATCGTCCATTTTTCTTTCCTTATACCTTTGTGAATTGCCTTGAGATTAATTTTTTTTTCTTTATTAAAGTTGCTATATAAATGTACGTTGTTGTTGATAATTTTTTTTGGTAAGTCCAAATAAAACGATATAATTGGAAGTTCTATATCAACTTTACCTGTAATATCCTTGAAGAAGTCAAAGAGATTTGTCAGAGTGGACCTTCTCTTTCTAAAAGAGGACTGATGTAGGTCTTTAAAATAAATCAAAGTATAGATAAGATTGAAATAAGCAAGCTCTTTGACTTGACACAGAGCATGGGGCTCGTACAAAATTGACAACCTCAAGCGAGGTTGGAGATTGGGATCTTCACCGCAGAATAGTGGACATGTGGAACAGGGTCCCAGAGAACATAGTTCATTTAGGGTCAACTGATGCATTTAAAAGGGAGCTGGATCGATATCAGTTGTTAACAACACTTAATGGATATTTTTACGGGGGGTAGGGGGAAACTTAGGGGCAGATTTTCTTCAGGGATCCTCTTTGGCAGATGATCGGCAGAAACCTTGAACAAACGGAGTAAACAGCGGGAGATTGGGAGAGTGCACACAAAACTTGTAGCCTTTAATATTCCTTACAGGACAGTCATCAGCAGGTGGTGTGGTGATGTCCACGATAGTATAACCACATATGGACTCTGGATTTGATGGGCTCAATGGCCTTTGTTTAGTCTGTGCATTTGATTTTGATTAGGTTTTTGCTGTATCGGGGCTCCTCTTTAGATTGGTTTCCATTACTTTACCTCGTATAGTGTTACTGTCAGCCGTGGCTCAATAGTAGCCCTCTCGCCTCTGAGTCAGAAGCTTGTGGGTTCAAAGTCCAGGTTCAAGAGACCGGAGCACAAAATCTAGGTTGACACTCCAGTGCAGTACTGAGGGAGTGCTGCACTGTCAGAGGTGCCGGCTTTCAGATGAGACGTTAAACTGAGGCCCCGTCTGCCCTCTCGGGTGGATGTAAAAGATCCTATGGCACTATTTCAAAGAAGAGCAGGGGAGTCTTAGTCAATATTTATCCTTCAACCAACATCACTAAAACAGATTATGTGGTCATTGTCACGTTCCTGTTTGTGGGATCTTGCTATGCACAAATTGGCTGCCAAAAGTACTTCGTTGGCTGTAAAGCACTTTGGGACATCTGAGGTTGTGAAAGGCGCTGTATAAATGCAATCCTTTTCTTTTTTGCTTCAGTAAATAAAGTGGTGATTTTAACCCTACTCGCAAGTGGGCGGGGAGACTTTACCCGCTGGCGTCTTTCTCCATTCCCGCTGTCTTCTGTTTTAGGCTGCTCTTCTGAGCAGGCAGCAAGGGCACCCATCTGAAACCAGCTGGGTCCTTCATTAAAGAGGCAGATTGGGGGCCCCATGACGTCATCGGGCCTCGACTGCTACTTTAACTGATGTCCTGAGTGGGGAGCAGATGACGCTCGGGGGCAGAGGAGCCCAGGCCAGAAGAGGCTCAAGCAGGCAAGTTTTTTCTAACTTTCCTTGTGGGGCCATGAGAGCACGAGTGTCCCCATGCTATTTTAACTGCACCCCCACCCACCTCCGGCTTGCTTTCTGCCAGGCGGGGGAGTTACACTTGGGGCCAGATTATTCATTTGCAGTTTGTGGGACCTCACCAAGGTGCCCGTGCAACCCATCCGCCAAGCCAGCAAGGGGTCCCAGGTGGATCCAGCATTGAGTATTTAGTACCATCATTGAGTAGAATGTAGAGGCCCCAAACCAGACCTTTGCACGGGGTCCCTCACAAGGCAAACATCGCCCCTGGCTGCCAGCCACCCTTTGGTATCTCGATCAAGTTGCCAACGTTCAGGTGTAAGCTCAGACCTGGAGGCCAATCCCAACCGAGCCCAGCCTCATTCTCACCTAATATCCGCACATTGGAGCAGGAGTTATTGGATGGTGATCAGAAGCAGGGGCCCTCCCAGCTGATTGTCGCCTCCACAGCCCAGGAGTTCTGAAGCCAGTTGTAACACCTCCATTTCCACCTCCGTTGAGAGCAGCCAACTCCGCGTAGACTGGGGATCAGTGAACCAGTTGGGTTTTTACAACAATCGACAGCTGCATGGTCACTTTTACTGATACCTGCTTTTTATTTCCAGATTTTAATAATAAACCAAATTCAAATTCTCAAACTGCCATGGTGGGATTTGAACTAACATTCTCTGAATTATTAATCTTCTGGATTACTAGGCCAGTAACCTAACACTACCGTACCCAGGACCAGTTGCGCGCCATAAACGTTCAAATCTGTGTCCCTTGGACATAAGGGAGCGGAGATGGGGCCCATACCAGGGGGAACGACCAGGGTGGGAGGGAGTAATGGTTTTAATGGGGGCAAGGGCATCAAGGGTGGAGGGGAGGGTGTGATTGAGCAGATCGGTAGCTACAAAAATGTTATTGTGAAAGGAGGGTCAAAAGCTAAACAGTTGGAAGTTTGAAAGTGCTGTTGTAAGTGCATTGGGGGCGTGTTTTTTCCAGGGGCGGGCACAGAAGGAAGTGGGGTAGGAAGGGGGAAGGGGGATGTGAGCAGTGAAGGATCCAAGGAAGTGATCAGAGATGGTCTTGTCTGTGATTGATACGATGGGAATAGAGAGGTCATGTGAGATAGCAAGGTTGAGGAGATGGCCATGAATACAGGTCGGGGAGTTTATATGGAGGGAGAGATTAAGGGAGGACAGGAGGGCAGTGTACTCAGAGGAGAGAGAGCAAGGTGAGTTGAGATGGAGGTTGAAAGCCATAGGATGAAAAGTCGCTCGGTGCGGAGGCTGAGGAAGGAAAGCAGTGAAGATATCTCGGAGAAAGAATGTTAGAGTACAGTGTGGTTAAAAAATGAATGAAAGAAATGACAAATTTAAGCCTGCATCTTAATATATTTGAACAGATGTAAAGAATATTCAGTAAGTGTCAAATTTCTTCTTTTAAATAAGCAGACGCCTTTCTGTTGATGTGAAGTGAGGTCGCGAAATATTCATGTCTCTGGGCAGCAGAATTAAAAGGCGAAAAAGTGATTTGAATTTGAAAGGAGATGCAGGCTTTTTATAAATAAAAGATCAATGCGAGATCACTGCAGAATCAGAATTTTAATTTTTAATGTGGCTATAATTAAGTGTTCAGAAGATGACAGAAATCAGAATGTGCGGCTGGCAAATCAGAGATTGAAACTGACCCGGGGACGGAACAAAGCGGAACCCCCTCGCCCAAAAAAACATTTTAAACCATGAATCACCCGACTGACTGCGCCCTTCCAAAGAAAAGAGGAGGAGCTTATTCAGGCTTGTTAAACTTCAAATTAAAACTTAAAAGCCTAGCAATTGCTGTTTTGTCCAGCTGGGTGGGACTGCCTCCATTTGGTTCCACCCTTACCTATCCAGTCGTAGCCAGAGACTCTCCTGCAACGGCTTCTCTTCTCGCTCCCGCACCGTTACCTCTGGAGTCCCCCAAGGATCTATCCTTGAGCCCCCTCCTATTTCTCATCTGTATGCTGCCTGTCGGAGACATCATCCGAAAACACAATGTCATATACCACATGTACGCTGACAACATCCGCTCTACCTCACTGCTACCTCTCTCGACCCCTCCACTGCCTCTGATTTGTCACGCTGCTTGTCCGACATCCAGTCATGGATAAGCACCAATTTCCTCCAATTAAATATTGGGAAGTTAAAAACCATTGTCTTCAGTCCCTGCCACAAACTCCGTTTCCTCTCCACTGACTCCATCCCTCTCCCTGTCCACTGTCTCAGGTTAACCAGACTGTTCGCAACCTCGGCGCCTGATCTGACCCTGAGCAGAGCTTCCAACCCGATATCCGCTCCATCACCAAGACCGCCTATTTCCACCTCTGTAACATCACCTGTCCCTGCCCCACCTTTGTTTGCCTGCTGCTGAAACCCTCGTCCATGCTTTTGTAGCCTCCAGACTCGACTATTCCAATGCTCTCCTGACTAGCCTCCTATCTTCCAGCCTCCATAAACCTTGAGCTCATCCAAATCTCTGCTGTCCGTAACCTAATTCACACCATGTCCTGCTCACCCGCCACCCCTGTGCTTGCTCACCTACATTGGCTCCCGCTCCACCAACGCCTCGATTTTAATATTCCATCCTTGAGTTCAAATCCCTGCGTGGCCTCGCTCCTCCCTATCGCCAGGAGGATGGTGTGGTTTATCGTGTCAAAGTTTGCAGAGATTAAGGAAGGCTAATGCAGCGCAGTCACAAAGAAACTCATTGATGACTTTGATTAGGGTTATCTTGGACCAGGAGTGGGGACCTTGACTGATGTCCCCCTCACCCTAGACCAGGACCACGGAAGCTAATTGTAGTGCACCTTCTGCAGTCCTGGTTGAGATCAGCTAAGTCAGCAGAGACCATAGCCTGGATTTGTCGATTATTTTGATGCTGATAGAATCATAGAATCATAGAATGGTTACAGCACAGAGGGAGGCCATTCGGCCCGTCGAGCCTGTGTCGGCTCTCTGCAAGAGCACTTCAGCTAGTCCCACTCCCCCGCCCTTTCCCCATAGCCCTGCAATTTTTTTTCCTTCAGGTACTTATTCAATTCCCTTTTGAAAGCCATGATTGAATCTGCCTCCACCACCCTCTCAGGCAGTGCATTCCAGATCATAACCACTCGCTGAGTAAAAAAGATTTTCCTCATGTCGCCTTTGGTTCTTCTGCCAATCACCTTAAATCTGTGTCCTCTGGTTCTCGACCCTTCCGCCAATGGGAACAGTTTCTCTCTATCTACTCTGTCCAGACCCCTCATGATTTTGAACACCTCTATCAAATCTCCTCTCAGCCTTCTCTGCTCTAAGGAGAACAACCCCAGCTTCTCCAGTCTATCCACGTAACTGAAAGTTGACATGCAGGTACAGCAAGCAATTAGGAAAGCAAATGGTATGTTGGCCTTTATTACAAGAGGATTTGAGTATAAGAGTAAAGACGTCTTACTACAATTATATAGGGCCCTGGTGAGACCACACCTGGAGTATTGTGTACAGTTTTGGTCTCCTTACCAAAGGAAGGATATACTTGCCATAGAGGGAGTGCAACGAAAGTTCACCAGACTGATTCCTCGGATGGGGGGATTGTCCTATGAGGAGAGATTCAGTGGACTAGGCCTATATTCTCCAGAGTTTAGAAGAATGAAAGGTGATCTCATTGAAACATACAAAATTCTTACAGGGCTTGACAGGGTAGATGCTGTGAGGATGTTTCCCCTGGCTGGGGAGTCTAGAACCAGGGGTCACAGTCTCAGAATAATGGGTCGGCCATTTGGGACTGAGGAGGTGAAATTTCTTCACTCAGAAGGTGGTGAATCTTTGGAATTCTCTACCCCAGAGAGCTGTGGAGGCTGAATCATTGAATATATTCAAGGCGGAGATAGACAGATTTTTGAAAAACAATTTCTTATGTTCTTATTGCAAGGGGGATGGAGTATAATGGTAGGGAAGTCTTGCTACAACTGTACAGGGCATTGGTGAGACTACATCTTGAGTACTGCGTACAGTTTTGGTCTCCTTATTTAAGGAAGAATATACTTGCATTGGAGGCAGTTCAGAGAAGGTTCACTAGGTTGATTCCTGAGTTGAAGGGGTTGTTTTATGAGGAAAGGTTGAGCAGGTTGGGCCTATACTCATTGGAGTTTAGAAGAATGAGAGGTGATCTTATTGAAACATATAAGATTATGATGGGGCTTGACAGGGTAGACGCAGGGAGGATGTTTCCCCTCGTGGGGGAATCTAGAACTAGAGGGCATAGTTTTAGAATAAGGGGTCGTCCATTTAAAACGGAGATGAGGAGGAATTTCTTCTCTCAGAGGGTCGTGAATCTTTGGAATTCTCTACCCCAGAGAGCTGTGGAGGCTGAATCATTGAATATATTCAAGGCGGAGATAGACAGATTTTTGAAAAACAGGGTACTCAAGGGTTATGGGGAGCGGGCAGGAAAGTGGAGTTGAGGCCAAGATCAGATCAGCCATGATCTTATTGAATGGCGGAGCAGGCTCGAGGGGCCGAATGGCCTACTCCTGCTCCTATTTCTTATGTTCTTATGTAAGTCCCTCATCCCTGGAACCATTCTTGTAAATCTTTTCTGCACCCTCTGTAAGGCCTTCACATCCTTCCTAAAATGCGGTGCCCAGAATTGAACGCAATACTCCAGTTGAGGCCGAACTAGTGCTTTATACAGGTTCATCATAACTTCCTTACTTTTGTATTCTATGGCCGTGAATTTAATAGCACTCAGAGGGCGGGTTTGGAGGCGGGTCTGCTGTCAAAATAGCACTGATTGACAGCGGGTGGGAAACCCGTTGTCAACCCGCCTCCACACGAGTCTCCCAGGTGTCGGGTCTGTCGGCGGAGAACTGACCCGACACCAAGCGGCGGGGGATACAATTCAGCTACTTAAATGGCTTGTTAAGAGCCAATTTAAGACTATTTTGAGACTTCCTTCAAACTTTACGTTCTCCCCCACGGGGAACATGCCAGCTCAACCTGGCGTGTTTTGAGTCTGCTCTGATGTTTCTGATAAGCTGACAGCTGCAGAAGTGGTGTCAAGGATGCCATGCTGCAGATGGTCAGTTTCAGAGCGCAGAAAATGTTGGTTACTGCATTTTTTATACATATAGAGATTTCTTTAGCTAACAAGTTTTTAGATCCAACTCTATGTCCAGTGCCACCTCATTGTGAGAACCTCTCTCACTAGTGACAGATCGCTTCTGTCATCTCACCTGCAGCTGCCATCTATTGCAGCAACATCGGTGCCCTTGAAACAATCAGACCTTGGTCCTCCGAATCCTTCCACGCTCAGCCCCAACACCAACATCACCAGGCACACCAACATCACCAACAACATCACCAACCTTCTCTGCCATCACCTGATGCTGCACTGGACACAGGGCATCAGCCCCTGACAACATTGCTGCCCGGGAGGCCAGCGATGGCATCACCACGGCCAGATTTTCTTTACTTGATGCTGTAAACCCTGGCTGCCACATGATGCGCCAGGTTGACACCATCCCACACCAGCACCGTGAAGCATCTCTTTAATGTCCAAGCCATTCCATGCACACTCATCACTATAGTTGTGGGGAGGGGGGGGAAGTTATGTCTCAACATTCACTTGAACTCAGTAAGACACTTCTCAAGGTGCACACAGATCTGTCCAATAAGGGGCAGTGTTGGAAAAATAGATTTCACTGAATGACAACACATTACCAGAAACTTCATATGGACATTGGCTAAACCTCTCAAGTGCTTACCCTTGTGTGTTGTCAGTTGGTATGCTTGCAGTAGGATGAGGGTGAGTGTGAGGGGTGGCTAGTGAGATGGGGAAGTGATAAAGTAGATAGAGAGGGTTGGGTGGAGGTGCAAGGTAAGTTGGTGTGAGTAAGGATATGCAGGAGAAGGGTAGGAGAAGGCAGAGTGATGGGGATGTGTTGAGGGCACAGCAGGGTGAGTTTGAGTATGGCTTTGCAGTAATGTTTCGTGATCCACTGAGATCATTGAAAGGTTGGCGCCACTGCAGCCAGGGACCCCTGAAAACATCCCTGGTTTTGCCCTCCTGTGCGATGTGCAACCAGACTGTGTTGGTGTCCTGGGGAGGTCCCTCCCTGCGTGCTGTGACTCCCTCCATAAGCATATGGAGGGAGTCATTGGAGAGCCTGGGTGCAAGCGTTCACCTTTGTGCAGTGCTTGTCATTGTTTGCAGCATCTCAATGCTGTCAAACACTGACAGAACAACTGTCAAACTCCATGTGTACGTGGTCCCTTTAAGGAAACCGGCTGATGACGCGTGATCAAATGACGTCATCAGATCCGCTTCCTGTTAATTGGCCGGGAAGCCTGCAGGGCGGGCTTAACAAGGCCAATCAAGGGAAAATCCTGTTTACAAAGTGGCTGCAGCTGGGAGCGGGACCAGAACCCGGAAACCAGCTCTCACATCCCGATCCCGCCTCCTCCATTAAATTCGCGGCGTATGCCTCCATTTATAAAGCCCAGGATCCTGTATGCTTTTTTAACCACTTTCTGAACCTGCCCTGCCACCTTCAACGATTTGTGCACATATACCCCCAGGTCTCTCTGTTCATGCACCCCTTTTAGGATTGTACCCTTTAGTTTATATTGCCTCTCCTCGTTCTTCCTACCAAAATGTATCACTTCGCACTTTTCTGCGTTAAATGTCATCTGCCACTCCCCAAAAACCTTTCCACCATCTAGAAGGCACAAGTAAGGAGTGTGATGGAATACTTTCCACTTGCCTGGATGAGTGCAGCTCCAACAACACTCAAGAAGCTTGACACCATCCAGGACAAAGCAGCCCGCTTGATTGGCACCCCATCCACCACCTTAAACATTCACTCCCTCCACCACTGGCATACCGTGGCTGCAGTGTGTACCATCTGCAAGATGTACTGCAGCAACTCGCCAAGCTTTCTTCAGCAGCACCTCCCAAATCCGCGACCTCTTCCACCTAGAAGGACAAGGGCAGCAGGCGCATGGGAACACCACCTTCAAGTTCCCCTCCAAGTCACACACCATCCTGACTTAGGAGTATATCGCCGATCCTTCATCGTCGTTGGGTCAAAATCATGGAACTCCCTCCCTAACAGCACTGTGGGAGTACCTTCACCACACGGACTGCAGCGGTTCAAGAAGGTGGCTCAGCACCACATTCGATAAGGTCCTTTACAGTCAGAGACGGGAGAATTTATAATGGGGAATTAGGAAATGGTGTGAGAAATTAAATAAATACTTTGGGCTGGATTTTGAATGCCCCGTGGAGTCGGGTTTGGAGGCGTGTGGGGGGTTAAAGTAGCAGATTCGGGGGTCCCGACCCCATCCCGACTCCAACACGCCTCCACGCAATTTTGACAAAATCGGTCGCGGGGTTCCCGACTCCGTCCCGCCTCCAAGAGGCGGGAGAGGTCATTAACGCCCTTAACAATCCCTGAAGTGGCTCAGTAATGCCATTTTGAACCATTTTAGGCAGTTTAACCCTTTTCCCTCGTGAAGCACGCCTGATGGGAAACACTCCAGTGAAACCTGGCGGGAGCACAAGTGGATTGCTGACTCTCAGCTGCAGCTCAACCTTTAAATAGGAGATTTGATCAGCCATCAATTGCAGGTGGCAAGACTTTGTTGTCACAGGTCTGGGGAACTTTTAGAAGGCATAACCACAGCTGTGGAAGTTTGGAGCCTGGCACCCATCTGCAGTGTGACCTCCTGGGAACCCCCTCTCGCCACCCTCATTGAGGGCTTCCTCAACTGAGACATATACCAGAGGCATGGGAGCCATTTATTTCTTTCCCTTCTGGGTATCCGATGAGGACGAACAACAGCCGCGGCACCAGCAGAACCATGAACAACAGCAGCACCAACAGCAGCAGCAACAGCAGGAGCGCCAAGCTGCTGCTCACCCACCTGAAGCTGCAAAGGACAGAAGGGGCCAGCGCATGGAAGGCCGTCGGCGCAGGAGATACCCCCCAAACAGAGTCTACAGACAGAGGGTCAGCTACCTCAACATGTCTGAGCAGCCGTGCCAAAGGCGGCTCCGACTTTCACGAGAGGTAGTGGGTGACATCTGCGCAATGCTGCAACAAGACCTGGAGCCCAGAGGACCAGGTGGACGCCCCTTACCAGTGGCCGTCAAAGTCACCACCGCACTCAACTTTTTTGCCTCAGGCTCATTCCAGGGATCAGCAGCAGACATCAGCGGCATCTCCCAGGCGGCCGCACACACCTGCATCACGCAGGTAACCGATGCCCTCTTTGCCATCGCGCACAATCACATCCATTTCACCAAAGATCGAGCAAGTGTCACGGCGCGTGCGGTTGGATTAGCTAATCTGGCAGGCTTTCCAAGGGTGCAGGGCGTCGTTGACTGCACACATGTGGCCCTTAAGGCACCCCATCGCAATCCAGGTATTTTTGTCAACCGCAAGGGCTTCCACTCCCTTAACGTTCAGCTGGTGTGTGACCACAAAAAGGAAGTTTTGCATGTTTCTGCCAAGTACCCTGGCAGTTGCCATGATTCCTTCATACTGCGCCAGTCTAGTGTGCCTCTGCTATTCAGTCCGCCAGACCAAATTCACGGATGGCTACTTGGAGACAAGGGCTATCCCCTGAAGACGTGGCTAATGACGCCATTGAGGAGCCCATCCAACGCAGCTGAGAAGAGCTACAACTCCAGCCACATTTCCACCAGAGCCATAATCGAGCAAACCATCGGTATGCTTCAGATGCACTTCAGATGCCTGGATAGATCAGGTGGAGCCCTGCAATACTCAGCAGCCAGGGTCTCCAGAATCATCGTGGTTTGCTGTGCACTTCACAACATGGCACAGCGTCGTGGCTTACAGATGCCGGAGGACCAAGTGGCTCCTCACATAGCCTCCTCAGATGAGGAGGAGGAGGAGGAGGAGGAGGAGGAGGAGGAGAGAGAGAACGAACAACTTGCAGAGGCCCCTCAACCAGCGGCAGCATTACGCGAGACCATAGCTGCCCGGAATGCAAGGAACGCACTCATCTTGGCCAGATTTGCTTAGCCTAGACAAGCAAGCACTTTTGCCTCGCAGCTTCTTACCAGAGCTACGACAATGGCCCAGACCCAGCGGATCCCTAACAATGTGACCACCATACTGACAATTGCAAGTTATCCTAAGGCCTCATTGTGGAAGTCCCATTAGCGAAATGACAGACGCCACAACTGCAGCTGTAGCCATCAGAGTTTTTATTTAAACTTTACACCTTATGGCTTTTTCACAATACACATCAAAATTCACCCAAGTGACTACCCTTGTGACTATTTGTGCAGTTTCTTTCTCTTACGCGTGCCTCTACGTGGTGCTTCCCCTGTGGCTTCAGCAGAAGTGGAGGCACCCTGCTCACTTTGTTGCTGCTCCTGTCTCAACTCCTTTGGCGGGCGTCCTCTGGGGTTGCGAACCTGAGAGGGCTCGGCAACACTCTGCTGCTCCTGCGGCTGGGCAGGGGTTGAGACGCCGATCTCACTTGGGTGCAGACTCTGGTGGGGCTCTGACCGAGGATCTGTCAGTGGCATGGAAGTGTGAGCGCTTGGAGAGGAGCCCCCACCTCCTTGTTGTGTGCCACCAACATCCCTCTCATGGGTCAGGTCCACCTCAGCGCTTGCAAGTGGCTTGAGAGCGCCTTGCTGCACATCAGGGGCGCCATGGGCACCCGTATCTGCACTGGAAGTCCTACTCAGAAGGACTTCCATGAAGGTCTGGTTTCTCTGTTCAATAGATGTCCATCGCTCCTCCAGAGATGTCATTCTATTCAGAGCACTCACCATGTTTTCTGCACTCTGGCGACTTATCACCTCCATGGAGGTTGCCATCCTTTCCATGGTGATGCGTTCATGCGCCAATGACTCCACAAAGGCTCTGCTCATGTTCGCTATGGACTCCTCCATTCGCTCCACACTCGCAGCGACCCTGGAGACAAAACCTGTCAGAGACTCCTGCATCTGTTCCTGGAGTCCCAGCACCGCTGATCTTCTGGACGGACCCAGAGGCAGAGGGTCGACATGCAGCTGAGCCGAGCTAGGAGAGTCCTGCACCCTCCGACTAGGACTCTCCACTGCTGTCCCTGTCTCCACCATCTGCTGATGCTCACTTGTGAGCTGTGATACACCAGGTGACAACACTACTCTATGTCCCGAGGGTCCCACTGAGGTGTGAGTGTCTGCGCTGGTGCTGGGTGCGCTGAGTTCTGCTGACGCTGCGCCCTCAGAGGTTGCAGCTTCCTCTGAGGAGTCTGTCTGCTCAGGCTCTTCCTCCTGGCTAGTGGGGACGGGTGCTTGCGATGGTCCTGTGGGGGAGTAAAGGAAAGAGTCAGATGTGATGCCAAGGTTACATGCACATTGCATATTGCAGATGATCATAAATCCATCTGTTAGAGCTTCAGATTCATTATCAGCGACTCATGCAATGTCAATGAGAGAGATGGAACACGATTCAGTCACCAGCTTGCTCTGATGCACCCGTCTGTCCGTCCCCCACTTGCGTTTCCTTCTCTACGCCCACGATCTCCAGGACCGCATCCTCCCAGGGGGTGAGCTGGGCTAATGAGGGTGGCCCTCCTCCTGTCCTAGCTCTTTCCCTTTTATTGTGAGCTCTCTTTTCCTGCAATGAGGGAGACAAGTGGAGTTTGAGTGAGATTGAAGGAGTGAGTGTAGAGAATCCATAGCATAGATGCTTAGAAGGAGACAAAGATGGATTGAGCTGGCGAGACTAAGGGCCCTCCCTGTGTGTTGTAAGTTGTTTTCAAAGCATGACAGTGATAGGGAGTGTGAGGGCTGCATAGTCGAATAGTAAGGTGAATGTGACCATAGAGGGAGAGGGAATGGGTAAGGGTGCATGGATGTCAGTGTCAAGTGGGATATGGAGGAAGAGGTTGCTAAAGCTGAGTGCTGGTGAGGAGAGGCAATGGGGATCAGATTGAGGGTGAAGGGAAAGTCATACTCATTTTAGCAGTACGTAGAAGGTCATGAAACCTCTTCCTGCACTGGATCCAGGTTCTGCATGTGAATGATAAAGAGGTGACCTCCTGGGCGATCTGGACCCACACAGCCTTTGTCTGCTGGGGAGGCTTCTTCCTCCCTGAGGAGGGGAAGAGCAACTCCCTGTTGGCTCTTGCTCTATCCACCAAAGCCTGAAGGGCAACGTCATGGAACCTGGGAGCAGCCCTGGGCCGTTGGCTGGCCATTCCTGCTGCAAGTGCCTTTAGATTAGAGGTCCAAAAGCTTGGCAGCCTGCAGAGGAAGCAAGGCTTGTTGCAGACCTTAAATGCAGCAGCAATGATGACGTCATCGGAGGCGACTTTCAGACTGGAATAACTCATTGGCCATGGGTTCCCACATGTTGGAACTCAATTGGCCAATTAAGTTAAAATCGCATCATTCATCCACATTAATCTGGAGTCGGGGGAGCAACACGAAATGCGGGTAACACGACCCCAACCCGACCCCAAGACAAAATCCAGCCCTTTGTTTCTGTCTTCACGGAGGAAGACACAAAAAACCTCCCAGAAATATGAGAAAACCAAGGGTGTGGCGAGAATGAGGAACTTAAAGAAATTATTATTAGTAAAAAAACAGTACTAGCAAAATTAATGGGACTAAAAGTCGATAAATCCTAAGGACCGGATGACCTACAGCCTAGGGTTTTGAAAGAGGTGGCCATTGGGATAGTGGACACATTGGTTGTCATCTTCCAAAATTCTATAGATTCTGGAATGGTTCCTGCAGATTGGAGGATAGCAAATGTAACCCCGCTATTTAAGAAAGGAGGGAGAGAGAAAACGGGGAACTACAGACCTGTTAGCCTCACATTAGTAGTTGGGAAAATGCTGGAATCTATTATAAAGGATGTAATAACTGGGCACTTAGAAACTAATAGTAAGATTGGGCAGAGTCAACATGGATTTATGAAAGGGAAATCCTGTTTAACAAACCTATTGGAGTTCTTTGAGGATGTAACTAGTGGAGTAGACAAAGGGGAACCGGTAGATGTGGAGTATTTGGATTTTCAGAAGGCCTTCGATAAGGTCCCACACAAGAGGTTGGTGAACAAAATTAGGGCACATGGAATTGGGGGTAATATACTAGCATGGATTGAGAATTGGTTAACAGACAGAAAACAAAGAGTAGGGATAAACGAGTCTTTTTCAGGTTGGCAGGCTGTGACTAGTGGGGTACCGCAAGGATCGGTGCTTGGGCCCCAGCTATTCACAATCTATATCAATGATTTGGATGAGGGGACTAAATGTAACATTTCCAAATTTGCTGATGATACAAAACTAGGTGGCAGTGGCAGTTGTGAAGAGGATGTGAAGAGGCTTCAAGGGGATCTCGACCGGCTCAGTGAGTGGGCGAGAACATGGCAGATGGAATAAAATGTGAAGTTATCCACTTTGATAGAAAAAACAGAAAGGCAGAGTATTTCCTAAATGGTGGAAAGATTGGGGAATGCAGATGCTCAAAGGGACCTGGTTGTCTTTGTAGTACATGAGTCACTGAAAGTGAATGTGCAGGTGCAGCAAGCCATCAGGAAGGCAAATGGTATGCTGGCCTTCATTACAAGAGGATTTGAGTACAGAAGTAAAGAAGTCTTACTCCAATTATACAGGGCCTTAGTGAGACCACACCTGGAGTACTATGTATAATTTTGGTCTCCTTACCTAAGGAAGGATATACTTGCCATAGAGGGAGTGCAATGAAGATTCACAAGATTGATTCCTGGGATGGCGGGACTGTCGTATGAGAAGAGATTGAGTAAACTAAGCCTGTATTCTCTTGAATTCAGAAGAATGAGAGGGGATCTCATTGAAGCATACAAAATTATTACAGGGCTTGATAAGGTGGATGCTGGGAGAATGTTTCCCATGGCTGGGGAGTCTAGAACCAGGGGCCACAGCCTCAGGATAAAGGGTGGGCCATTCGGGACTGAGATGAGAAGAAATTTCTTCACACAGACGGTGGTGAATCTTTGGAATTCTCTACCCCAGAGGGCTGTGGAGGCTCAGTCATTGGGTATATTCAAAACAGAAGTCAATAGATTTCTGACTAGTAAGGTCATTAAGGGATATGGCGATTGGGCCAGTGAATGGAGTTGAGGCAGAAGATCAGCCATGATCTCATTGAATGGCGGAGCAGGCTCGAAGGGCCGAATGGCCTACTCCTGTTCCTATTTCTTATATTCTTATGTTCTTATGTAATTAGGGATGGGCAATAAATGCTGGCCTTGCCAGTGACGCCCACATCCCATAAACAAATTAAAAAAAAAGTCTGCCTGTCGATGTCCTCATGAAGTCTATCACTCTCCTCCTCACTGTTCACTATACTTCCAAGTTTTGTGTCATCTGCAAATTTTGAAATTGTGCTCTGTACACCCAAGTCCAAGTCATTAATCTATATCAAGAAAAGCAGTGGCCCCAGAACCGACCCCTGGGGAACACCACTGTATAATTTCCTCCAGTCCGAAAAACAACCTTTCACCACTACTGACTGTTCCCTGTCACTTAGCCAATTTCGTATCCATGCTGCCACTGTCCCTTTTATTCCATGGGTTTCAACTTTGCTGGCAAGCCTATAATGTGGCACTTTATCAAACGCCTTTTGGAAGTCCATGTACACCACATCAACCGCCTCTCTGCTACCTCATAAAAAAACTCGATCAAGTTAGTTAAACACGATTTGCCTTTGACAAATCCGTGCTGTCTTTTCTTAATTAATCCACACTTGTCCAAGTGACTGTTAATTTTGTCCTAGCTTACTGTTTCTAAAAGCTTCCCCAATACTGAGGTTAAACTGACTGGTCTACAGTTGCTGGGTTTACCCTTAGACCCTTTTTTGAACAATGGTGTAACATTTTCAATTCTCCAATCCTCTGACACCAACCCCATATCTAAGGAGGATTGGAAGATTATGACCAGCACCTCCGCAATCTCCATCCTTACCTCTCTCAGCATCCTAGGATGCATCCCATCTGGTCCTGATGACTTATCTATTTAAGTACACCAAGCCTTTCTAGTACCTCCTCTTTATGAATTTTTAATCCCATCCAGTAGCTGAACTACCTCCTCTTTCACTATGACTTTGGCAGCATCTTCTTCCTTGGTAAAGACAGATGCAAAGTATTCATTTAGTACCTCAGTTATACCCTCTGCCTCCATGCATAGGTCTCCTTTTTGGTCCCTAATCGGCCCGACCCTTCCTCTTACTACCAAAAGAAGACTTTTGGATTCCCTTTTATATTAGCTGCCAGTCTATTCTAATATTCTCTCTTTGCCCCTCTTATTTCCTTTTTCACTTCCCCTCTGAACTTTCTATATTCAGCCTGGTTCTCACTTGTATTCTCAACCTGACATCTGTCATGCGCTCCCTTTTACTGGCTTTGGTTGCCCTACCTTTCCACCTCGTGGGAATGTACCTCAACTGTACCCGAACCATCTCCTCTTTAAAGGCAGCCCATTGTTCGATTACAGTTTTGTCTGGCATTCTTTGATTCAAATTCACCTGGGCCAGATGCATTCTCAACCCACTGAAACTGGCCCTCCTCCAATTATGTATTTTTACTCTAGATTGCTCCCTGTCCTTTTCCATAGCTAATCTAAACCTTATGATACTGTGATCACTGTTCCCTAAATGTTCCCCTACTGACACTTGCTCCACTTGATCCACCTCATTCCCCAGAACCAGATTTAGCAATGTCTCCTCCCTCGTCTGGCCGGAAACATACTGATCAAGAAAGTTCTCCTGAACACACTTCAGAAATTCTTCCCCCTCTCTGCCCTTAACACTATTACAATCCCAGTCTATATTAGGATAGTTGAAATCCCCCATTATCACTACTCTATAGTTCTTGCACCTCCCTGTAATTTCCCTGCAAATTTGCTCCTCTATATCCTTCCCACTAGTTGGCGGCCGATAGAATACAGCTAGTAGTGTAATGGCACCTCTATTGTTTCTCAACTCTAACCAAATAGATTCTGTCCTTGACCCCTCCAAGACATCCTTTCTCTCCAGCACTGTAATATTCTCCGTAATCAATACTGCCACACCACCTCCTATCTTTCCTTCCCTATCTTTCCTGAACACCTTATATCCAGGAATATTTAGTACCCAATCCTGCCCTTTTTTGAGCCTGGTCTCCGTTATCGCCACAACATCATATTCCCATGTGGCTATTTGCGCCTGCAGCTCAACAACCCTATTTACCACACTTTGTGCGATTACACACGCTCACTGTAAACCTATAGAAACATAGAAGATAGGAGCAGGAGTAGGCCATTCGGCCCCTCGAGCCTGCTCCGCCATTTAATGAGATCATGGCTGATCATCCAAATTCAGTACCCTGTCCCTGCTTTCTCCCCATATCCCTTGATCCCTTTAGCCTTAAGAAATATATCTAACTCATTCTTGAATATATTTAATGAATTGGCCTCAACTGCCTTCTGTGGTAGAGAATTCCACAGGTTCACCACTCTCTGGGTGAAGAAATTCCTCCTCATCTCAGTCCTAAATGGCTTACCCCTTATCCTTAGACTGTGACGCCTGGTTCTGGACTCCCCCGCCATCGGGAACATCCTTCCTGCATCTAGTCTGTCTAGTCCTGTTAGAATTTTCTAAGTTTCAATGAGATCCCCTCTCATTCTTCTAAACTCTAGTGAATACAAGCCCAATCGTCCCAATCTCTCTTCATACGTCATTCCTGCCATCCCAGGTATCAGTCTGGTAAATCTTCGCTGCACTCCCTCCATGGCAAGAACATCCTTCCTCAGATAAGGCAACCAAAACTGCACACAATACTCAAGGTGTGGTCTCGCCAAGGCCCTGTACAACTGCAGCAAGACATCTTTGCTCCTGTACTCGAATCCTCTCGCTATGAAGGCCAACATGCCATTTGCCTTCTTAACCGTCTGCTGCACCTGCATGCTTACCTTCAACGACTGGTGCACAAGGACTCCAAGGTCTCGCTGCACTTCCCCTTTTCCCAATCTGTTGCCGTTCAGATAATAATCTGCCTTCCTGTTTTTGCCACCAAAGTGGATAACCTTGCATTTATCCACATTATACTGCATCTGCCATGCATCTGCCCAATCACCCAACTTGTCCAAATCATACTGGAGTTTCTCTGCATCCTCCTCACAGCACACATGCCCACCCAGCTTTGTGTCGTCTGCAAACTTGGAGATATTACATCTAGTTCCCTCGTCTAGATCATTAATAAATATTGTGAATAACTGGGGTCCTAGCAGCGATCCCTGCGGTACCCCACTAGTCACTGCCTGCCACTCGGAAAAAGACCCATTTATTCCAACTCTTTGCTTCATGTATGCCAACCAGTTCTCTATCTAAGTCAGTACCTTACCCCCAATCCCATGTGCTTTAACTTTGCACGCTAATCTCTTATGCGGGACCTTATCGAAAGCCTTCTGAAAGTCCAAATACACCACATCCACTGGTTCTCCCTTATCTATTCTACCAGTTACATCCTCAAAAAATTCCAGTAGATTAGTCAAGCATGATTTACCTTTTGTAAATCTATGTTAACTTTGTCCGATCCTATCACTGTTTTCCAAGTGCCCTGCTATAACATCTTTTATAATGGACTCCAGCATTTCCCCCACAACCGATGTCAGGCTTACCGGTCTATAATTCCCCGTTTTCTCTCTCCCACCTTTTTTAAATAGTGGGGTTACATTAGCTACCCTCCAATCCATGGGAACTGTTCCAGAGTCTATAGAATTTTGGAAGATGACCAGCAATGCATCTACTATTTCTAGGGCCACTTCCTTAAGTACCCTAGGATGTAGATTATCAGGCCCTGGGGATTTATCGGTCTTCAATCCCGTCAATTTCCCTAACACCATTTCACTACAAATACTGATTTCATTCAGTTCTTCACTCTCATTAGACCCTATGTTCCCCGACATCTCTGGGAGGTTATTTGTGTCCTCTTTTGTGAAGACAGAACCAAAGTATGTATTTAATTGGTCTGCCATTTCTTTGTTCCCCATTTAAATTCCCCTGATTCTGACTGCAAGGGACCTACGCTTGACTTCACCAATCTTTTTCTCTTCACATATCTATAGAAGATTTTACAGTCAGTTTTTATGTTCCCTGCAAGCTTACTCTCATACTTTATTTTCCCCCTCTTAATTAATCCCTTTGTCATCCTTTGCTGCATCCTAAACTGCTCCCAATCCTCAGGTTTGCTGCTTTTTCTAGCCAATTTATATGTCCTCTCCTTGGATCTTATGCTATCCCTAATTTCCCTTGTTAGCCACGGTTGAGTCACCTTTTTTGTTTTATTTTTATGCCAAACAGGGATGAACAAATTCTGTAGTTCATCCATGCGATCTTTAAATGTTTGCCATTGCCTAACCACCGTCAACCCTTTAAGTAACATTCCCCAATCCATCCTAGCCAATTCACACCTCATACCATCGTAGTTTCCTTTATTTAAATTCAGGACCCTAGTCTCTGAGTCAACTACTTCACTCTCCATCTTAATGAAGAATTCTATCATATTATGATCGCTCCTCCCCAAGGGGCCTCGCACAACAAGATTGCTAATTAATCCTTTCTCATTACATAATACCCAGTCTAAGATGGCCTGATCTCTAGTTGGTTCCTCGACATATTGGTCCATGAAACCATCCCGTATACACTCGAGGAATTCCTCTTCCACAGTATTGTTACTAATTTGGTTAGCCCAATCTATATGTAGATGAAAGTCTCCCATGATAACTGCTGTGCCCTTATTGCACGCGTCTCTAATTTCCCATTTAATGCCATCCCCAACCTCAGCATTACTGTTTGGGGGTCTGTATACAACTCCCACTAACGTTTTCTGCCCCTTGGTATTTCTCAGCTCTACCCATACAGATTCCACATCATCAGAGTTAATATCCTTCCTTACTATTGTGTTAATCTCCTCTTTAACCAGCAATGCTACCCCACCTCCTTTTCCTTTTTGCCTGTCTTTCCTGAATATTGAATACCCCTGGATGTTGAATTCCCAGCCTTGGTCACCTTGGAGCCATGTCTCCATAATCCCAATTATATCATATCCGTTTACATCTATTTGCGCAGCTAATTCATCCACCTTATTACGAATGCTCCTCGCATTAAGACACAAAGCCTTCAGGCTTGATTTTTAACACTCTTAGACCTTTTAGAATTATTATTTACTGTGGCCATGTTTGATTTACACCCTTGATTTCTCTGACTGCCACTTTTGCTTTTCTCCTTCCTGTCTTTTGCTTCTATCCTTGCTTCCCTTTCCTCTGTCTCCCTGCACAGGTTTGCAACCCCCTGCCATTTTAGTTTAAACCCTCCCCAACCGCACTAGTAAACACTCCCCCTAGGACATCAGTCCCGGTCCTGCTCAGGTGCAAACCGTCCAGTTTATACTGGTCCCACCTCCCCCAGAACCGGTTCCAATGTCCCAGGAATTTGAATCCCTCCCCCTTGCACCATTCCTCTAGCCACGTATTCATCTGAAATATCCTTCTATTTCTACTCTGACTAGCACGTGGCACTGGTAGCAATCCTGAGATTACTACCTTTGAGATCCTATTTTTTAATTTACCTCCTAACTCCCTATATTCAGCTTTTAGGACCTCATCCCGGTTTTTACCTATATCGTTGGTACCTATATGCACCACGACAACTGGCTGTTCACCCTCCCTCTCCAGAATGCCCTGCAGCCGCTCCGAGACATCCTTGACCCTTGCACCAGGGAGGCAACATACCATCCTGGAGTCTCGTTTGCGGCCGCTGAAACGCCTATCTATTCCCCTTACAATAGAATCCCCTATCACTATAGCTCTCCCGCTCTTTTTCCTCCCGTCCTGTGCAGCAGAACCACCCATGGTGCCAGGAAGTTGGCTGCTGCTGCCTTCCAAAGCGGTATATCTGTTTGAGAGGGAGATAGCCACAGGGGACTACTGAACTACCTGCCTGCACCTACTACACTGCCTGTCGGTCACCCATTCCCTTCCTGCCTGTGCAGCCTTTACCTGCGGTGTGACCAACTGATTAAACGTGCTATCTTAGACCTTCTTATATTCTCCCTTAGTCTGACCCCACCTAATACTTGACTATTTCTTACTCTAGTGCTATCTGTCTCTCCCAATCCTTTGTGCACCTTGGGGGGAAAAATTCGTTTGGTTAGCGCCTCCGGGGGCGCTAACGACTTACCGCCCGAGCACGGCGACTTTAGCGCCACCCGAGAAATTGACCTGTCGGTTTGCGGTGATGCTAAACACTACCGCCATGATCTCCTGCGCCCGGAGATCGTGACGTCATTGAAGCGCGCAATGCCCCGGTAGCGCCCCGGACCGGAAATTGATTCTCACCACCTGCCTCAGCGCCTGCTGCTAGGAACAACAAGTAGAGGGGGATGTTTTGCAGTCGGCTCGGAGCTGGGGGAGCGCTATTTAAAGGCGTGCACTTCCTGCTTTTTCCTGTCGGCAAAATATTCTGCATACACAGGTTGAGAGAGGCATCTGGAGACATTTAACGCTGTCCTACAAGGAGTTTTGTTCCTCAGCAAGACTTTTCAGGTTCCCATTTCTGTCAGCTTTATTACTACCATATTTAGAAGATTAAATGGGGGCTGTACTGGCACAGGGCCTCGTCCTCCAGCTTCACCTTCGGAGGCAGCGGAGGCGGAGAGAGTGGCAAACGTGGCCAGAGGGAGGAGGGCCAACAGGCCTCTGCACAGGAGACCTTACCCTCCCAGGGTATCCCGGGATCAATTCTCATACATTCATCTGTCCGAGGAGCAGTGTTTTAGAAGACTCCGCTTCAGCAAGGAAGTGGTAATAGAGTTTTGCCACCTCCTGCAGCCAGAGCTCCAGCCTCAGCTCAGGTCCAGGACGTCTCTGTCGGTGGCAGTGAAGGTGACGGTGGCTCTCAATTTCTACGCCAGAGGCTCCTTCCAGGCTTCAACTGGGGATATAGCAAATATCTCCCAGTTCGCCATCCATTGTTGCATCTGGGAGGTCACAAATGCTCTATACCAAAGGAGAAGGGAGTACATCTCATTCCCCATGACCCAAGACAAACAGCGTGAACACGCATGTGACTTCGCTAGGATAGCCAGCTTCCCCATGGTTCAGGGCGCCATTGACTGCACGCATGTGGCATTGCAGGGACCTCATGAAAATGCAATGGTTTTCTGCAACCGCAAAGGCTTCCACTCTCTCAACGTCCAGTTGGTGTGCAACCACAGACAGCGCATCCTCGCCGTCAATGCCCGCTATCCTGGCAGCAGCCATGATGCATTCATCCTGCGCCAGACTGGTGTCCCAGACCTGTTCCAACCACCACATCAACCTCGTGGCTGGCTCCTCGGGGACAAGGGTTATCCAGTCTGCACCTGGCTGATGACACCGCTCCGTAACCCCAACACTCCTGCTGAGCTCGCCTACAATGAGAGCCATAGCACCACCATGGAACATCAGTGAACAGACGATTGGCGTCTTGAAGCAACGGTTCCGGTGTCTTGACCAC
Organism: Squalus acanthias; assembly: GCA_030390025.1. Classification (NCBI taxonomy): domain Eukaryota; kingdom Metazoa; phylum Chordata; class Chondrichthyes; order Squaliformes; family Squalidae; genus Squalus; species Squalus acanthias. Next base: position 76,079,197 of record CM059429.1, on the reverse strand, counting down.
TGGAGGAGCCCTGCAGTAACTCTCCCGAGCGAGTCTCGCTTTTCATTGTTGTGTGCTGCATGCTTCACAACCTTGTAATTCTGAGGACCCAGCCATTACCACCAGGGATTGGTGGGCCACCTCAGGAGGAGGAAGAGGGAGAGGAGGAGGAGGAGGCGGAGGAGGAGGATGAAGAGGAGGATCAGCAGCAACAACGTGGGAGGGAGGCGCTCAATGTTGCCTCTGCAAGGACCGTCCGTGAACGCCTCATAAGACAACGCTTCTGATGAATGACAGAGAAGATGGCTTTTGGGATGAACAAGCATAACATTACAGCCATCCCGCAGCCCCTGTTACCCGGCAAAGCTCCAATGAGCAAAATGAGCAAGGTTGTCAAGTTTCAATAAAAAAAATTATTTTTCTGACCAATTGTGTCTTATTAAGCACAACCAATAACAAACAAGCACAATAATTAATTAACTAACAAAACTTGGTCTTACCACATCGAGATAAGCGTTAACAGAGTGAACCATATATTAACATAGACATCCAACTTTGGGACAAACATTCCCCCCATTTGTTTGATATTTTTTAGTTATTCGCCCCTCGAGAATGATTTCCCTCCCCTTTGCACTTCCCCCCTTCCAACCCTACTGCTCCTCCGTAATGTGGCCCCAGTGGCTGCAGCAAGGCTGGCGGAAGGCTGCTGAATCTCAGATCCAGAGACTGCAGATGATCTTGAAGGACGCCCTCGAGCAGCTCTGGACCTGGAGGGCCCGGCTGCAGACTGCGCCAACTCTGCATGGGCGGCAGCAGTCTGGGCTGGCTGTGTTACAGGCTGTGGCAAGTGCAATGGGGAAGTGGCAGTGGTGGCAGCAGGAATGCTGTCATCCTGAGGGAGGACAGCACCTTCCTGCTCAACCAACACACTGCCACACCCCCGGGGCAGAACCACAGCATCCAGAGCAATCTGCTCGAGCACAGATTGCTGGCCTGCTGCAGCACTGTGAGATCCCTAGTGGACAGTGGTCGACCCAGCTACGATGGCAGCAGTCAGCGCTTGCGTGGCATCAATCTGAGACTGCATCAGAGCAGTCTGAGATTGGATGGCCCCAACCAGTGACTCGATTCCAGCACTAAGCCGTTGCATTGCCTCGGCCTGTGCTGCAATAGATGTTGCCACCTCACCCATTACACGCAGCATGGGGTCTGGTTCCCCACGGTCTCTCTGCAAGTCAAGCATTCTCTGCAACGAGGCAAGGATGGGTTCAAGGGTTTGCGTACAGATGACAGCTGTGCTGGCGGCGGACTCCTCCACACTCCTAGCCAGTGCACCATGCTCTCAGACACCCTTTCCATTGCACCCATGAACTCAGTATGCATGCTCATCGCCTGAGTATTCATCGGCGCGATATCGAGGTCCTCATCCGAGTCCTGTGCAGCAGAACTCGTGCTGGGGAGATGGCCCCCAAGCTTCCCTTTCCCCATGGCATTGCTGCAGCCCGCTGGGTCCCAGAGCTTCACCCACATCAGATCTAAAAACAACACTACCCGTCAGCGTTCCACAGCGCATACCAGAGCCTGGTCGCTAAACCGGCGAGCTCTCTCCCTGGGCCTCTGAGTAGCCATGATAATCTTTGGTGAAGATTTGCACGTCCTTGCTGGCCCAGGTCAAACACTGCAATGAGCAGGGTGAGGCTGTGCAGCAAGATGGACCCTCCCCTTTAAGAACTGGAAGGCACCAGTCTGTCTGAGTACAAGGTGATTGACAGCGCTAAAATTTGCGCCCGGCCGATATTAGCACCCCAAAATGGGCGATACCGAATTTTCCCCCCCTTGTTTCTCCTTTCTAATGCTACATCCTGGTGCCCATCCCCCTGCCAAATTAATTTGAACCCTCTCCAACAGCACTAGCACACCCACCCCCACACTCCCCACACCCCGCAAGGATATTGGTCCCAGCTGATGTTAACCCATTTAAAATAAGTGGATGCATACTCGATTAAAATAACACCAATTGGAAAATCTGGCCCCAGGAGTCAAACTTGCAGCCTTGCTGGTGGGTATGGCTCAATTCCACACTTAGACCAGCATTCATACAGTGAGTGAAAGGGCTCTATTCAAACAGAAGGGTTGGCTTCTCCTTCGCTTCCTGTGGGAAAGTGCACAGCTGCACAAGCTTACATCATCCTATGGGACAATGTTTTGCAGGGATCTAAGACCCAGGCCTCAAACTGGGATTCAGGCTTTACACTGGGAATCAGGCCTTACACTGGGATTTAGGGAGGAGCACAGGAGGGAGGTGCAGGGGAGAGAGGTGCAGGGGAGAGAGGTGCAGTAGAGAGAGGTGTAGGGGAGGGAGGTGCAGGGGAGGGAGGTGTAGGGGAGAGAGGTGCAGGGGAGAGAGGTGTAGGGGAGGGAGGTTCAGGGGAGAGAGGTGTAGGGGGAGAGAGGTGCAGGGGGAGAGAGGTGTAGGGGAGGGAGGTGCAGGGGAGAGAGGTGCAGGGAGAGAGGTGCAGGGGAGGGACGTGCAGGGGAGAGAGGTGCAGGGGAGAGAGGTGCAGGGGAGAGAGGTGTAGGGGAGGGAGGTGCAGGGGAGAGAGGTGTAGGGGAGGGAGGTGCAGGGGAGGGACGTGCAGGGGAGAGAGGTGCAGGGGAGAGAGGTGCAGGGGAGAGAGGTGCAGGGGAGAGAGGTGCAGGGGAGGGAGGTGCAGGGGAGAGAGGTGCAGGGGAGAGAGGTGCAGGGGAGAGAGGTGTAGGGAGAGAGGTGCAGGGGAGAGAGGTGCAGGGGAGAGAGGTGCAGGGGAGAGAGGTGTAGGGGAGAGAGGTGCAGGGGAGAGAGGTGTAGGGGAGGGAGGTGCAGGGGAGGGAGGTGTAGGGGAGGGAGGTGCAGGGGAGGGAGGTGCAGGGGAGGGAGGTGCAGGGGAGAGAGGTGCAGGGGAGTGGGGCCGAGGTCGCAGGAGGCACTAGCCATGTAACAGGGTGTACAGACAGATGCTTAGCTTCCTTGACCTCTCGGAAGAGCAGGGCTTCTGCAGGCTGAGGTCACAGACATCTGCAGCCTCCTAGAAGAAGACCTGCTCCCTGCTGGACCTGAAGGCCATGCATTACCAATGGTTGTGAAGGTCACCACCGCCCTCAATTATTTTGCCTCTGGTTCCTTCCAGGGCCCTACCGGAGACATCGCACAGTCCGCTGCACATAAATGCATAAGGCAGGTGATGAATGGATGGATTGTTTTCCAGGGCTGGGAGTTCTGTTATCTTCCCTTTCGATGACAATAGCCAGATTGAGTGGGCACTCGGCTTTGTCTCTCTGGCTGGACTCCCTCAGGTGCAGGGTGCCATTGAAAGCACACGCGCGGCAATCCGAGCACCACCGCAGCAACCAGGAGTTTTTATAAACCCCAAGTGATATTCTTCCAGCAATGCACAGCTGGTGTGCAACCACAAGAAGAGGTTCTTGCAAGTCTGCACCAGATTCCCTGGGAGCTGTCACGATGCGTTCTAAGATCTGCTCAGACCCTGCCCTGACTGCTGAGATGTTTTGGGCCTCCGCTTTCCGGGTTTTGGAGCCCCCGAGGGCCCCACCAAAGACTGCTCCACCTGCACATGTGCAGGGGCAAACTCAGCCATCGGGAGACAAGGCAGGATTTCTGGTGCTGGCTGGGGGTGGGCAGGGTGGGGGCAATGGGTGAGAAGTGAAAGCACTTTGAGTGGCGTCCCCACTTCCATGTCTCCTTTAGCCATCATTCCTCTCCTGGGCAGGCGCTAGATCACTCCTACCACTGTACTGCAGAGCAGCTTGGTGGAGATCAGTGACACGTTGTAAAGCCACGGATACTGTATCTGAAATCATGTTTAAGACAGCAGACATGTTCGCATCCAAAGTCTGCACGGCCATGGTCATGGCCTCCATGGATTCATTTGAAAATCTTGCTTGAAGCTCCATGTCAGACATTTTCGCAATTCCCTGCGCCATCAATGCACTCGCGATTGAGTTGGACTCCTCCCTTCTCTCCGCTATTGTGGAGAGTGTGCGTTGTACGTCTGTCAGTACCTCACTAAGTCGCCGATGCACCTCTAGCATTCTCCTCCTTAACGATCGTCCCCCGGGGTTCAGCATCTGTGTCCAGCTGAGCAGAGCTTGGAGAGGAGTGCAGCTCCCGATGCGGACTCTCTGCAGCTGTCCCTGCCACCAGTGGCTTCTCATGCTCGCTTGTGAGTTATGAATCACCAGGTGATAACCCAACTAACTGTCTAAGTGGACCCAGCGAAGTGCAAGTAGCTGCGCTGGTGCAAGGCTGTAGGTCCTGTGACCGTGCACCCTCAGAAGGAATGAGGTCCTCTGAGGAATCGTCCTCATTGATGTCCAGCGACACTTACCGTACGCATGAAGCCTCTGGAAGACAAAAGAAAGGGATATGATTCAGTCGTGGCAAAGTAACGAGCTTGACCATCACCAAACTCATTCTTCTCACAGTTCAGTCATTGATGAAATGAAGTCAGCTTATGCATGTCAGAGATATTTGCAATTCTGTCAGCAGCTATCCGAGAGTTCCCAGTCTCTCCATCTCCGACTGAGAGGGATGCAGATGTGCCACTTGTCTCCAGGGCGTCCTCCTCTGCATGTGTGAGCTGGACCATTTGTGGCAGCCCCCCTCCAGTCCTGTCGCTCCCCCTTGCGTTTTGCGCTCTCTTCTACAAGGGGCGAAAAAACAGACCCGTGAGTGAGTGAAGGTGAGGTATTCACCCGATGGATGCAGTGCATTCAGTCAGGGTGACTATGAGACAAAGTCATCACATTTTGCATAAGGATTGGGGTGAGTGTCAATGGTGGATGGATCAATGGGGAAATGATGAAGTGCACAGAAAGTGAAGTCTGGGTGGTGCTGAAAGTTGGGTGGGTGTGAGGAGTGATGTGATGGAGAACGCTTGGCAAAACAGAGTGAAAGGCGGGTGGGGGGGGGGACTTAAACCACAGGATGTAGTTGAATCAGCAAATGTACTCATTTTTCCTGATATAGTCAGGTCATTAAATCCTTTCCTGCACTACACAATGCTCCTGCTGCTCACCTCCACAGCTACCTCCAACCAGACCTTCTTGGTGAGACCCCGCAGGTTTCTTTCTCCCTTTGCTGGGGGCAAGTATGTCCCTCCTGCTTCTGACTGCACCCAGCAGTAATTCCAGCGATGCACCATTAAATCTGCCTGGCTCTCTGTGCATCCATCCTAAAGACCTCCTAAACACCTCCAATTTCATTTGTACATTGTCCCTTTGGACAGAGCTGAGACCTCCTCCTGCGGGTGCACATCATGCCTGCTGCGCAGCATGGAGACGCAAAACGCGGAAGTCAAAATTAATTGCTTCAATTTAGTTGCGATCTGTTGATTTGACTTCCAGATTTCACCCACGCAATTCCAGCCCCACTCGGAAGCCGCCTTCACGTTAATATCGGGGCCATTGTGTTACACACCTTGCACTTTGATAGCACCAAACAACCTAGAAACAGGATGACAATATTGCGCATTATGTTATCTGGCTGGGCAGTGTTGGTCAAGGAAGTTGATTGTAGCTAATCTGCTCACCGATTGGTCAAAACCAGCAACCATTGTCATCACAGTTCTGGGATGTAATTGTAGGGATACCTTCTCCCTGCACCTCCTGAAGGTCAGTACGGGGTCAGGATTGGGAACTGGCAATTGGTACTTTGAATGATGGATCCTCCCAAAGCCCAGCAACCTGTCCCTGGTATGTGTAGAGTCAATAAATAGAACAAATTCATGTACTGTCAGAACAAAAGAATTATTGCAACAACATGAAAATGTTAACCCTTCATCGCAAACTATGCATCTAAATCTGGCTGTTGGCGGAAACAATTTAGTTTCTCTTGATGGTCGTCTGGGAGATAGAGGTGACTGTCGAGAGGAGGTGGTGAATGGGCGTTTGCCTCTTTCTCTCTGTTCAGCTCAATGTATTGGGAAATGCCAGAGTGTTTGTTTGTTTCAGATGCCAGTGGTTTAATTCAATATGACAGCAGGCACTGACAGGCTGGCTGTTTAATTCCTCTCTCGTGTCACTGCAGATTGTGGGGTTGGCAGAATTTGTGCGCCAGCATCAGGCCTTTCTGGCATTGCCTCGTTGATGATTTTACACAGCAAGATCCCAGCCATGAAAAGAAATAGTGCAACAACCCAGCTGGTGAGATGGATGATCCAAAAGTCAGAGTGGAGACAGACTAATGGACAATTGGAGTGAGTTACAGACTGGAATCTAATCGAGGAATTTGTGTGGTTTAAAAAGTAGAATAATAGATATCTGGGAACGAGTTACAGGCTGGAATCTAATCGAGGGGTTCAGGTGGTTTACCTTTAATATAAAAAAATGCCTACGTCGGTCGCGCACTCCATTGAACACTTTTATGGAAACAGTTCTTGTCAGGATTCCCAGTTCAAATGTCCATAGTTACCTGTCATGATTCCCTGTCATGCCACTGGCTAGTGCTTTAATAGGATTTCCAGTGTTAATCTAATCTGTCACCCATCAGGGCTCACGGTTACACCAGCATCTGGTGTACTGCCTGCTCGTACCTTGCTAAAGCTTTCTCTGTTGTATCTTTGAGTACCTCAAGAAATATATTATAGATTTTGAACTATTTCCATGTCTCCAATTTTGTTGCTTTGAGGTTGTTGAGCTGCAGTCATCTCCTTCCCGTCTGCCTTGGTTCCCAGCTGTGACCCAACTAGGGCCCCGTTCCCTGACCCGAATCCCTCAAACCTTCTCTTCAGGCCCCGAGGCCTTAAATTCATGGTCCCACCTGATCCAGGACCTGCTGCCCTGGCCTCACTCAGGGATCGGGGTTTGCCAACTCTCTGGTTGAATGTATTCCAGGAGGTTTCGTCACATGATCTCCCACCTCCAACCGCCCCGCCCCCACATTTCCGCCATTGATAACCCAACATGCCCATCCTCGCAACCCGTCCTTCCCACGCCAACTGGGAAACGAACAGACTCTTCATTAGCCGATTGGACGGTCCTTGACTGTCAGTCAAGCAGCCATTTTTCGGCATCTCCAAAATATTTAGAACTGATAAAGAGAAGTGTCCCATGAAAATGAAAAAAAAGACAATTTTTTTCAATAACCCAATGATTTTTCTTCCAGTTGCTCATAGCAGTGTCCTGGTGACCAATCTTTAAATCCTGGAGACTCCAGGCCAATCCTGGAGGGTTGGCAACCCTACTCAGGGAAATCCTTCCGTTCCCCGCCAAGTTGACAGGCCCCGTTCATCACTTGGGCCCTGTAGCTTCACCTCCCAGCCCCGCTTCCGGGAATCCTCCCCCCCCCCCGCCCCCGCTCCGCCCGGCCCCTGAGCACACCCCCACTCATTGGGCCCGGCCCCGATATCTTCGTATTGGTACTGCCGTTTCTGTCGATGCTCTTTCCAGGCCGAGATCCACCTCTGCCCACACACGTTCTCTAGTCATCAAATCAGGATCCCAAGGGATCCGGGAATACGTCTATGTTTAACATTAAAAAAATCAAAAAAAATTCTGTTCGTAGAACTCATCAGCGGCCCAGCCAGGAAACCATTTAATAAACAATAAATACAGCCTCAATTCAGCAGCGAGGTAGCTGGGCATCAATTTAATAAATGCAGACTTCTTTCGTGGAATCAAGCTTATTATTTTTCTTGACTTTGACCCACAGCAGTGTGAAAAGGGAGTATCACAGCTCTCCCAAATAACCCAGCTAGCAATTACCAACCAATTACCAGATCATTTAACTTCAACATCACACATAACTTCTTTTCATCCAAAAATATGCGTGCAGGGGCTTTTTAAAGCAATATAATTGGGGGTGAAATTGGTCTCTGCCAGTAACGAGAAATGGGCTCGTAGCCAATTGGCAGCTCGTAAAATTTTAGTTCCCGCAATGGAAACAAAAAGCAGAAATGGCGAAAAACGGGTGGCTGATTCGCTCCGAACCCGTTTCCGCCACGGGTGAAAAACAAGTTCCCCCCCACAGTGACACTACTGTGGAGCTACACTCCGCTCCAGATGTTCACATTGATGGCCCGGGTAAAGAGGTCACTTTATCTGTCTGTTGTACAGTGGAATGATTGCACCCCAGGCAGAACAGAATGGAAGTTAGTTTCCAGCCTTTCATTATGATTTAGTGATGGACCATGCATCACAGCTTGACGAATTAAATAGGCAACTAAACAGGTTTAACGTGTCTTTATCCACAGTGCCTTTGCTTTGGAATTCCAGCGCTGGAACTGCATTTGCCAATCTCCGAGGAGTGAGAATCCAAAAGACCTGAAATTTTGGGTGCAAATTTACACCTGTTCTGAACCTGCGTCAGTATAGGAAATTTGCATTGCGTACTCTTTCAAATGAGGAGGTGGGGATATGCTAATGAGCGATGGCGGGTCTGAGCAAAGGTTTCGAAAGAACTGGTGCAAAAGATGCAGGACATTCGGGTGAAGCGTAAGAATGGGTGTAAATGCTTAACGCCAGAATTTCCCTGAGTCTTTGTGATGGAATTCAACAAATTGACAGGTAAATCCAGACCTCTATTTGTATATGAACCAAACCCTTCAGATAGAACCCAGCCTGTAACTCACTCCCCAGAATCCATTATTCTATATATAAACCACCCGAACCCCTCGATTAGATTCCAGCCGGTTACTCACTCCCCAGAATCCATTATTCTATATATAAACCACCTGAACCCCTCGATTAGATTCCAGTCTGTAACTCACTCCCCAGAATCCATTATTCTATATATAAACCACCTGAACCCCTCGATTAGATTCCAGTCTGTAACTCACTCCCAGATATCCATTATTCTATATATAAACCACCTGAACCCCTCGATTAGATTCCAGTTTGTAACTCACTCCCAGGTATCCATTATTCTATATATAAACCACCTGAACCCCTCGATTAGATTCCAGTCTGTAACTCACTCCCCAGAATCCATTATTCTATATATAAACCACCTGAACCCCTCAATTAGATTCCAGCCTGTAACTCACTCCCCAGAATCCATTATTCTATATATAAACCATCTGAACCCCTCGATTAGATTCCAGTCTGTAACTCACTCCCCAGTATCCATTATTCGATAAATAAACCACCTGAACCCCTCGATTAGATTCTGGCCTGTAAGTCATTCCCAGATATCCATTATTTCGAAATAAACCATCTGAACCTTTCTGGGCTATGATGATAGTGACAGTAATATGATTGGTAATTACCACTGCCTCCTCACATTTTGGTGAAACATCACTTTAACAGAATAAGTCAAGGTGATGAACACACCAATTAAAGCCAATTAAAGGCGTGGCGGATCTCAGCTGAAGGACGCAGGTGCTAAACAGGGCCTATTTAAATCAAATTTAAAACAGGCCTGAACACTTCCCACTGACTTGTATTCACACTTTTATTTCAATGTTTGTGCACTCGCACTAATTTGTTGATCGACATTCAGTCGAAGGTGCTCATTACCCTGTGCTGCACTGAAACCTTGAGTGGATTAATTATTTTACATTCAACTAGGCGTTCACTTAGAAAATTAGCGACAGCTTCAAAAAGCCCCCCAGAAAAGCTGAGAACTCACTGAGACCCAGCCTGGCCGAAATTCTCCCTGTGGTTTCTGGTTAATCTGAAGGCCTTTTTACTTCACGGTTTTCAGTCCCAACGACGTTTGGGTTTTAAACAGACCAAAGCACTCTGGCCACGTCCAACCGCCCAACCACCCCCCCGGTTCAGAGACACGAGGGGCCGACTTGAACTCCCTCCGACTGGCGGAAGCGGGGCGGTGGCGAACCCGAAAATGGCACTCGGTGCTCCATTTACGTTGCCGCCACCTCGGGGAGGGCACTGAGACGGGTGCTGGTGCGCTCGCCTCTTCAGGCGGGAGGTACGATGCGAATCAGGCGTCCCATGACGTACCAAAAAAGACCCCCGATTGCAATTTCAAAGTACGAATGGGCAACCCGTGGACCGAGCAGGCTCCGCCCATCCGTAAGCGACGGGCAGCAGCCTAGCCAGCGGCTCTTAAAGGGACCGCCGCTGAACGATGCTCGCTGAACTGCCCAGGCTCCGACTGTTTCTGATTTCCCACTTGCCCAGAACCGGCAAGGTTCCGTGCATCGCCCGTGTGGGGAACCGCAGCTCGTCGGCAGAATGCAAGTGAGGCCCGGGGACCTCAAAATGGCAGAATTTTGCCGCCCGCTCGGACTGGCTGGACCAACAAGAGGCCCGCAGCTGCTTTGTGGAGGTGGGAGGCACACTCCTGCTCCTTTCAACTCCACAAAAAATAACATTTTGGAGGTTTTGGGGCCTTTTTTTTTGGGCGGCCTCCAGCGGTCCCTTTTGAGGATCTTCGGTTAGGCAGCTCAAGACTCTGGAAATACTGATCGCAGCTTGTGCATCGGAAACTCCATCTGGTCTTAACAAATTTAGGAGTGCGGGTCTGAACTGGGTGCAGGCACTTCGTTTCAATATGGAGGCCTGTGCTCATTTCAGGCAGCCACCAGGTCCGCCGAGGTAAAGGCCCCGACCAATTTAGCAGTGGCCCAAATGTTCGTGCGGATCGAACGATGGCTTCTGTACTGCTAAACTGGTTATCATTGCGCCCTTTTAATGCCTGTAAAATGGGCACAATGATGTTGAAGTTAGGCCCCCCTTGACCCTCTAACACATTAAATGGTACGATGTGTCTGGTTTACTGTATCATTCCCATTCTTTGGAGTTCTTTATTAATATTTTTAGCAACTTGATTGCTTGGCATTGTTCAGGTAAAGGAAGATCATTTTTTTATTGAAGGGAATTTCTGTCCTCATTAGTTTGGCATTTCATTGTTAGGGGACTGGAAGACCTTTTCACCCTGAGTCAGCATCACCCACGTTGGGTACGGTACAAACCAGTTGTGTGAGGGGAGCTTCACCATGGGCCTTGACCCTAACCTCAGAAGGGCAGCAATAAGACATTTCCATTTCCCACACTAGCCATTCCTGTGGCCTCTCTGACTGAACAATAGACACTTTTATGCAGCTTTGACTTGGGGCCTATGAGGAACACGGGTTGAAAATGCACATCACATTCAAACCCTTACAGCCAGCAGACAGAGGAGACTTTCTTCTCCTCGTCCTGGGCTGGAATCGAACCCCAGGTGTCAGAGGTGAAAGGGCAGCATGCTAGGCCATGGCATCACTCAGTTCCCCCTGTGATTCATCCATTTGTGAAAGTCCTTTCAGTCGTTTGTGCTATTTCATTGTGGTTTGTAGCAGTTGAAGACTATCCGATAAGCTTCTTGGGAGCTGGTTGTGCAGCTGGTCTTGTGGTTGAAAGCCTGGTGAAGTGGTTGCCAGTTTTAACTATTTTGTTGGCAGCTGTTAAGAGTGTGGTCAAGTTACTGCTTGGCTGGCATCACATGATACAAACTTGTTTTTTTCCTTCAAAATATTTCTGTGGATCTTTTGGGTTCCTCCAGCCTGACCTGCCGTGCAACTCTCCCTCCCGAAAATAAGAAGCCACCAATTTCTGCCTTCTGAAAAGTGCTGATGCTTGTCACCACAAGTCATGTCTCATGGCGCAGACTGTTTACTGTCTCGGCCCTGTCTTAATGCACATACCCGCGGCATAACTAAGACCGCCTATTTCCACCTCTGTAACATCACCCGTCTCTGCCCTTCCCTCAACTCATCCACTGCTGAAACCCTCATCCATGCCTTTGTTACCTCTAGACTTGACTATTCCAACGCACTCCTGGCTGGCCTCCCACATTCTACCCTACGTAAACTTGAGATCATCCAAAACTTGGCTGCCCGTGTCCTAACTCGCACCAAGTCCCGTTCACCCATCACCCCTGTGCTCGCTGACCTACATTGGCTCCCGGTTAAGCAGCACCTCGTTTTCGAAATTCTCATCCTTGTTTTCAAACCCCTCCGTGGCCTCGCCCCTTCCTATCTCTGTAATCTCCTTCAGCCCCACAACCCCCCGAGATCTCTGCACTCCTCTAATTCTGCCCTCTTGAGCATTCTTGATTATAATCGCTCAACCATTGGTGGCCGTGCCTTCTGTTGCCTGGGCCCTAAGCTCTGGAATTCCCTGCCTAAACCTCTCCACCTCTTTTTCCTCCTTTAAGACGCTCCTTAAAACCTACCTCTTTGACCAAGCTTTTGGTCACCTGCCCTAATTTCTCCTTATGTGGCTCAGTGTCAAATTTTTTGTCTTATAATTCTCCTGTGAAGCACCTTGGGACGTTTTACTATGTTAAAGGCACTATATAAACACAAGTTGTTGTTGTTGTTCAAGGTCACGATTAGATCACCCCTCAGTCCGTGCTCTTGCAGAAACTGGATGTATTTCCGCAGAATTCTGGGCTGGCGGAATGATGTGCAGTGGGGCTGACTATTGGCGTTAAACTCTGCAACCTAGGCTCAAATCCAGCCCAGACCAATGTAATAGAAGTCTCCTCTTCGTTTTGACCAAGCTTTTAATCAGCTGCCCTAGTATCTCTTTATGTTTGCTCGGTGTCAAATTTTGTCTGATTACGCTCCTGTGCAGCGCCTAGGGATGTTTTACTATGTTTGATGTGCTATATAAATGCAAGTTGTTGTTGTTGTTATTGGTGGTAAAGGTCCTATTTGAATTAGTCTGGATAGTCTCAACCCAGTTCCTGGTGAGCTATGGGCCCACAGTTTAAAACTGCCCTTAATCTGGCATTAATTGCCACTTTCGTCAAGAGTGGTCGCAGGTTAGTGAGAGTGGCGAATAGAACAAAGTGTCACACTGGTGCAGTTCCTTTTCTGAAGTTGGCGTTGAGGCATGTTGTCCATTCAGAGAAGATGAGGCTTCACTTAACATCCGTGCCTGACCTGGGTGTGCTTAAGGGTGACATAAAGGGCCTGTAATGGGCAAGTGTTTCATTCCCTTGCAGTGGCCTTCCTCACCTGACCGGTTGAAAAATTCACAAAGACTGAGAATTTCCTTGGAGCTGTTCCCGCTCCACCGGCGTAACCTTACCAGGAGTGCAGCGGAAACCTGTGTTTGGCGGCAGAGCAGGAATAACTCCTGGGAAATTGTAAGCCAAAAAAAAAGTTTACTTGGAACAGTGGATGGGAATGGGGAGGAGAGGCAGTATTTGTTGGACCAGGAAGTGACAAAATTCAACACAAAACATCAAGCATCTCTCAAATTTGTGCATGAGGCCTTCTAAAGATGCCTCTGACTGTCTTCATCACAAAGAACTGCTGAAGGATGAGATAAATGATGAGGACAGGTTGCATAGACTTAGACTTGTATTCCCCTGAATATACAAGATTAAGGGATGATCTAATTAAGGTGTTTAAGATGATTAAAGGATTTGATAGGGTAGAGAAACTATTTTCTCTGGTGGGGAGTCCAGAGCAAGGAGACAGAACCTTAAAATAAGAGCCTGGCCATTCAGGGGTGATATCAAGAAGCACTTCTTCACACAAAGGTTAGTGGAAATCTGGAACTCGCTCCTTCAAAAAGCTGTTAAGGCTGGGAGTCAATTGAAAATGTCAAAACTGAGATTGATAGATTTTTGTTGGGTAAGGGTATTAAGGGATGTGGAACCAAGGCGGGTAGATGGAGTTAAGATGCAGATCAGCCATGATCTAATTGAATGGCAGAACAGGCTCGAGGAGCTGAAATGGCCTACTCCTGCTCCTATCCCAATCCAGTTTCAAGTGCTTGGGAATGGAACTAGTTTCCTGTTTTATGGTGCTTTATGGATTATTATACTATATGTGAAGGGGCCTGGTGTGCACACTGTGCTTTACATCAGTGCAGCCCAGAAGGAACTCACTCCTGTAATAACCCGTTGGTGTGGAACTGAGATACGAAAAAAACCTGAAATGGCTGACTTGCTGATGCAAGAAGTTATGTCAGAGCTTCTGAAAGAAATGGCATAGAAAACTGGCAAGATAAAGCTGACACTGTCAGACGTTGCAGCCATTGAGAATTAAGAGAGAGAAGTTGTCATGGCACAGTCATCTTAGGAACACACCTATCAGGTGCTTTATTCTGATTCCATGCTCCCAGCAGGGGACCTTGCCCAGCAAGAGTCCGTGTCGGAAATTCGGGCATATGTTGGCCACAATTTTACGACCATCTATTTACATAGTCAGGAAATTGTGCCCGAATTTCCAACATGTCTTCTAGGTAGACAAGGCTCCCTGCTGGAAGCATAAAGTTGGAGAATTACCCCTATTGCAACGTCATTTTGCTTGGTGATCACGCAGGCTTCACCATAGACTAGCATCAAACTAGCTTTCCCACTGGACCACTGTCCCTGTTACACACCCACTTTCTAGCTGCTTAGGTTTGTTAAGCCATCTAACGATGGCAGGAACTGTAGATACCAGAGACAATTGTGGGAAAGTACATTTTATTTGTGACATTTTATTCAATAGATCATCAAACGTCAAACTAACATTTAAAACATCTTCAGTTATGTTGGTTTTAGGTTAATTTTTGTGCAAATTTAACAAGTCTGCTCATTATACTGGTATTAAATAAGGCTTTTTCTCTCCATCTACATTCCCTCCTTCCTCAGAGTTACACTCATTCGTACCAACAAAGGGCATCTTCCCCATGCTGCCTCCTTTTAGGCACTTGAAGTTGTCTTGGGAGTTTGGGAAGTCAAAGCTGAGGCCTTCATTGATGGGACAATCAATGACCAATTCATCTATGACCTCCTGTGCGAAATGTTGCACACATCGGGGTTTAACACCAACAAACAAAACAAGGATCGGAGCCAAAGAGCTGCCACTTACCCCTGCATGAAGACAGAAATATTCTTCCCTAGGTTTGTTCTTTGAAATGACTGGATAATGCAATGCAATAGTGGTTCGATCATTGCTTACTCAGTAAGATTTGCCAATTTATGTGGAACGGGGCAGTGCATTAGATTACATATTATCCTTTCACTTCCTGGTTCTGCATTTGAGTCCAAGCTGAACTGGTGGGACGAAAGGTTTCTCATTCTAGTGCCGATACGTGAAATATGTTTGCGCCATCTCAGCCTTGTTCCCAGAGGGCACAGAGCCACGGAATGGAGATACCCACCATTTGGCATGAATTGGTATTGACTTGCCAATCTCACTCAGAGATGCCATAAGATGTCTGGTATGGGAGATCGTACCCTCTCACAGGTCCAGTAAAGGATGCTCCTAGGTGTTTGGGTTGTGCTTGTGAGGTTGGGATCGGGGTATATTGTTGGGTCACAATAGAGGGAGCTTTACTCTAATGATAACTGACCTGGGAGAGCTACATGCTTACAACTGGGTGACAAAAAATGTTCTATTCCGTACCAACTATATCTCACCTACAGGAATACAAGAATCCACCAAAATTATAAATTTCTAAATAAAAACATTTAAATGAAAAATTAGGCATGTTTCGATGAATCATGAAATTACTCATTACAAATTTGTTCAACACGGCATTGACTCATCCTGGAAAAGACTCACTTGTTAATCAACAGATTCCGTTTGTGGCAGACACCAGCTGTTAGTCTTCCCGAATAACATCACCTCGGAATGTTCCAGAATAATTTCCAGAACAAACCCATTGTTGGCACAGTCATCGTCACTGGGTCAAGATCCTGGAACTCCCTCCCTAACCACACTGTGGGAGTACTTTCACCACACGGACTGCAGCGGTTCAAGAAGGCGGCTCACCACCACCTTCTGAAGGGCAACTAGGGATGGCTAATAAATGCTGGCCTTGCCAGCAACACCCATTTCCCGAGAATTAATTAAAAAACGAAATGCTTAATAAGATATCAGTAGCAAACGAGCTGGGCATTTACACTTCCTATTATTTACTGCCTTGGTGAAGAAGGCAGAGTTCAAGCTAACAGGGAGAGTGACATTTATCATTTGGGATCAATTGTTTATTTTTCTGGATGGCTCATCCATCAGTGCAGTGATCATCAAACTCTTAATGCTCAGCATACTGCTCCTTCCTTGACTCACAACTGGTGATGTACCAAGGGCAGTAGATATTAGCGGCATGATGTTGGCTTTCCCCCCCCCCCCCCCACCCGCCCCATTTCCTCACACCTTCTGAAGGCAGTGTGGGTACGAGGGTAGATTCATCGATCCTACGCTCCCAGCGGGAAGTCGTGTTTGAAGGGAGATAGAACTACATCTCCTTTCCACCGCAGTTCCCCGGGAGAGCAGGGAGAATGCATTTACCCTAAGGGTCCATGGGTATTGCTGCCTTTTGATATGAACCTAGACTATTTGGATGGAAAATCGTGGGCATTGAGCCTGTGTTTTCTGATCAGCCTCCCGCTGTGTGCCAGACCTCACTAGTCGATCCTGACATCAGGAAATTTTGCCCTAAGTGTCAACATATTTAACAATAGGGGTGGGGGACATCACAGATGTGTCTAATCCATCCCCCACCTCCCGCACAGAATATCCAGCAGGATTCACAGGATAGGATTTAGTTTTTTCCCTTCACTGAGGCCAACTGGAGTGCCTGGCTGAGGCCATCTAACTCAGCACACACCATGGACTATATCATGGACCTCCTTGTTCTATAGGCCTATTACATCAGGTGGTGCATCTACCCTCCGAGGGGATCAAAACACCTTTGACTATTCAATTAGACGGATGACGTGAGATTGATGGCACTCCCGACCTTTCTAGACAGAGGGAAATTTCATCCCTTAGCAGGGTAAGGGGCAATATTCCAAACCATTGAACCATGCATTCCCATTTCTGGCATTGTCTCAAATCACTGATATCTTCAAATCGCTCCAATTCAGAAACTATTCATTGTATTTACTAGTTTTAAAGTCAATCGCAGGAAACCCCACCCCAGTACAGCTTTACTATTGCTCAAATTCTTTTTCTTTGTTTTAATTCATTCTCAGGATGTGGGCGTCGCTGGCAAGGCCAGCATTTATTGCCCATCCCTAATTGCCCTTGAGAAGGTGGTGATGGGCCTTCTTGAACTGCTGCAGTCCGTGTGCTGAAGGTGTTCCCACAGTGCTGTTGGGTAGGGAGTTCCAGGATGTTGAAGGAATGGCGGCATATGTCCAAGAGGGGATGGTGTGTGACTTGGAGGGGAACTTGGAGATGATGGTCTTCCCATGCAGCTGTTACCCTTGTCCGACATCTTACACCAGTCATGCTGCCCTGGTTGCTCTGGGGAGGGTGCTTTGGGCCAGTTCTCCTCACATCCATCTCATGCCGCAGCAGCTCAGCTTCTCCATCCATCCAATAGTGGGTTTAACTGTTGCGGAGCGTCATCACTTGTCCACAGGCCCCATTTCCTGCCACGGATATTTTGCCTTCCCTTGGCCTTGCTGCATACAAAGCCTTTGGAAGAGCAAAGTTTAGCAAATTTCGATCTGCATAATGCAGCCTTTAGTGTTTCCCATTGGCCCTTCAAGGGCTGTTGATATGCCCCCCCCACACCTGTTCTTTTTCATTGGCTGGCGCAATATGGACCGGGAGTTCGCCTGCATGGTTAATGAGGGCTGATTTCAGGAAATCCTGCAAGACGCATGCAGCACGCGTTTGCCGGGCATTACGCTCTGAGGTCCCACTGCTCCAGCGCTGTGAACGGGAAATTTGCCTCAGTACGTTCTTAATCCGTTGACCTGGAGGACTGAACATCACGACCTCCCGCACAGTGCAACAGAGAACCATTTACAGAGGATAGATGAGAAACACAGAAAACAGAAGCACAAATGCTCTGTTCAAAACTACCTTGCGGCACGTTATCTCAACCCCACGTCCCTTTTTACTTCCCCCACAGCTGGATCGAACAAGTTCCAATTCAATGAGCTTCTGTTATTGTTCAGTTAATTACAAACACTTTTTTTCATAACCATTCTGGGCCCTTTGCCAGCAAATCCATAAATAATAATTCTGACAGAATATCAACATCTCGCAGGAGATTGGGTCTTTAAAAAAACAATAAAAATTCCTTATGACTGACTAATATTGTATTACATTACACTATATATTTGCTGATGTGCTCATTACTATAGGGGCAGGAAGAGACCATTGAACCGCTCGAGCCTGTTCCTCCATTCAATTACATCATGGCTGATCTGTACCTCAACTTCATTTGCCCACCTTTGATCCATATCCCTTGCTACCCTTACCTAAAAAAAACTATCAATCTCAGTCTTGAAAGCTCCAATTGGTCACCTGCATCTACATCTTTTGGGGGAATGAGTTCCAGATTTCCACTACCCTTTGTGTGAAAAAGTGCTTCCTGATTTCACTCCGGAATGGCCTGGCTCCAATCTTTAAAAGATTGCATTGCATCTGTAATTAAGTGTGACACTTTGAAGTGTGGCATTTGACGTGTCAGAGCCGTATGCTGGATGCAAGATTTTGATAAATCACAATGGATGGGTCGAAGAAGAGAGGATATGATGGGAGGTTGCGACGATGTGGCTGAGATTAATCAGAATGAGGGTGGGCTTGTTGGGCCGAATGACCTTTTCCAGTTGACAGTTATAGTTAGTCTACAGAGGGAGGCTCGATGATCATTGTTTCATAGCACCAGGCATCATATATAGATTGGTTTGAGCCTGCGTTGGGGAAAGACATCTCAGAAATAAAACCAATCCATTTTGGTCCTCAAAACTGAGCAGAGGCCTTTACAGGAACAGGCCAGGTAGGGAGCTAAACATCATAACAATGCTCCAGACCCCAGACTACCCATGAGCAACAATACAGGAACTCCACTTGTTTACAATATTTATGTCAGAGGCCACATCACAGTGCTTAGGGTACGGCTGCGATCGAAACAAATGTCGTCACCAGAAACCTTGAGTTCCAAGATGTCTTTGAAAGCGACCCAGCACATGAGCAGTGGAGGAAACCGAGGACTGAGAACCTCAATCAGCAAATGAAGCTGTAAACATTGAGAACACCGAACACTTTACAGGAGAAAAGGCCCAAGGGGATCCACGTATCATTGCATGTCATGGGGCGAGGTGCCAAGCAAGCAAAACAATTGTGCTTTTGTGATGCAACAATATGTGAATGTCTGGTTAACCAGATGGAAGGTTCTTCAGAAACACCCCAATCACAGCATGTCAATCACAGCATGTCAATCACAGCAAGTCAATCACAGCAAGTCAATCACAGCATGTCAATCACAGCAAGTCATGCCTTACATGGTCGTCCTTCGTCCTTTGGCATCGAAGAAGACGGCCAGAATATCATCTCATTTTTTGCAGTGAGTTGTTTGATGACTGACGAGACCCATTTTTGCTGGGAATGAGCGTCCGCAGATTGAACGGTGGATCCCAGGTACACCAGGTTGGGGAACTTGCTTTTTCAAGCGAGACTTCCTCAGCTGGCGTTTACATTCAGCATCAGCAATGTGAGGGGCCTCACAGTAGGAGGTGCCTTCCTGGATGGTTTTTTGCCATGCTTTCTTATCTTGAGCAAGTTGTTCCCACTTATGGAGGTATATTTGGCACTGTTTCAGAGTTGCTTTTAAGCAGTCTTTATATCTCTTTGCCCACCACGGAATCACTTCCCATTTGCCAATGCGCCATAAAAGATCTTCCTCGAGTTAATTCATCAGACATTCGCACCACATGATCTGACCATCGTAGCCATGCCTTCATGATCAGAGCAGCTATGCTTGGCGTGGCAGAGCTTTGGGGTCAGGCATCTGGTCTTGCCGTCTGATCTTCATTCATCGGCGATACGTAGTACTACTTGAGGCATGCCAAGGTGATGAAGAGCCAGCTTTGGCAGGTTGGCCGCACCCACCGTAATGCCACCAGACATTGCTGCAGGTCTTGGCACGCTTACGTGGGAAGGCTGCGGGTACCAGTCTTCTCAGGGGCTGGGTCAGCAGGGAGGAAGATGGGCTGGGTCAGCAGGGAGGAAGATGCCGAGCTGTGCCGCCTGTTGCAAGGACACATGCGGCAGAGGGCTGGCACATGCAGTTGCAATCAGCCGTGGCCTGAAATTCCTTCTAGGAGGCAAGCTGCAGTGCTGACCGATGGGATGGTGCTGTGGAGTGGCACAGAGGAGAAACCATCCTCTAAATCACCTCACGCAGTACCACCTCGACATCAATGAGGAGATCTACTGCCGTCTTGCTTCAACACCTGACTGCAGACTCATGCCTGCACCTCGGGCTCCTATCCCTTCATTTTTTCCTGCCATTTCTTCCTCCAACAGCGGGAAAAAATTGATGATGGGTTAAGATGCCTTTTAAGGCTCTCAGAAAGCTTTCTGAATATTTGTGCCACCCCTCCCCCACCATTGTCACACTCCCTTTAATTGTTCCCATCTTGTTAAATTTGACTTCCATGCAATGTTCTTCTTCCACCGCCTGGGTCATCCCTAGACATGTCTGAGACTGTGAATAATTATGCAACTGAGCTTAGACCAGATAATTGAGTGCTATTAGCATCTGACCTTTCCGGGTGGGCTGCGCAGAACTACTTTGGAGATGGTCAATGAAAATTGTCCACCCGACCTATGGATAAAGGAAGAAAACCTAACGATAAACGAGTGCCACGAGCCAAGTCTCCCAGTTGGTTGTGCGACCAGTTTCCCTCTTTAGTCAGAAGGGAACCCTTCCCACATCAGCCTCTCTGAACGAGACTGATAATTTGATGCTAAATTAGGGACAGTTTCATGCTCTGGACCTGCGCTGACTAGGAACTAGACTGAGCCCGCTCCCAACTCATTTCACTTCAGACACTCACAGCAGGCATGAAGGGGAGACTGTCGTCCAATTAGCATGGGTTGGATTGGAACGCAGGTCTCTGAGATGAAAGGCCAGCATTACAAACCACCGTGCCACCCAATCCTCAACGTGGTTACTTTCTACTTACACACTGCCAGTCGCAACGCCATACTTGATTGGTTCCTCTGTGGGCACCACCAAGGTTGTATTGGGATCTTGTGCAAGTAATGCGACTGGCTCAACACAGGACACGGTTTCTTTTTGGTGGGGGCGCAAAAAAGAGCTTGCCAAATAAGGGCAATCCCACACTCAAAGTGGGAGGCAGCATCCAAAGTTGGAGAACCGGCACTGTCGTGTTATAGCCCTCTCTCCGACGCATGCTCCCATCAGGTATGACTCCCCACTGGGAGCACAGAATCATTGAAGTTACCCTATGATATATTGTCAGCCATGATCTACAGGCCTTGCTTTCCTAGTCACTGCCGGTGTACATGATAATATGGGTTAAATACTGTGTATAAAATAATTAATTTTATTGGCAAAATTGTTTTCTTTGTTAAAGGTGATTGAACAGACAATTCCTTAACGTCAGGAGTCATAGAGAGTACAGTTGCACAGCCAGCAGGGTTTTTGTGTAGCAGTGAAAGGGCAATGTTGCTGCTTGTGTATTGAAGCAAGTGTTTCTTTTGAACTTGTTACTCTTCCTCTTCCTGTAATATGTAGCAAATACAATTTTATCATCATTTAGTTTTGACGGAAACTCTTTTAAAGCTGCAATATATTATAGTAAAACAGTGCCTTTTGAAGTCCTCCATTTTGGAGAAGATTGACTGATTTAATTAGGCACACGCACCCACCCACATGGAAACACCCACCCACACGGACACACCCACCCACAAGGAAACACCCACACGGGAACACCCACCCACACGGACACACCCACCCACACGGAAACACCCACACAGGAACACCCACACGGGAACACGTACACACACGGACACACCCACCCACACGGACACACCCACCCACACGGACACACCCACCCACGCAGAAACACCCACCCACGCGGAAACACCCACCCACACGGGAACACCCACCCACACGGGAACACCCACCCACACGGACACACCCACCCACACGGACACACCCACCCACGCGGACACACCCACCCACGCGGACACACCCACCCACGCGGACACACCCACCCACGCGGAAACACCCACCCACGCGGAAACACCCACCCACACGGACACACCCACCCACACGGACACACCCACCCACACGGACACACCCACCCACACGGGAACACACACCCACACGGACATACCCACCCACACGGGAACACACACCCCCCCAACCCGGGAACACCCACCCACACGGACACACCCACCCACACGGACACACCCACCCACACGGGAACACCCACCCACACGGACACACCCACCCCCCCAACCCCGGAACACCCACCCACACGGGAACACACACCCACACGGGAACACACAGGCAGGCAAGGGTCGCTGCAGCAGAGGTTAGTTCTGAACCCAGGTTGCGGGCTGGGGCCCACAATGCAGGACGCCTCCAAGTTATGATTTCAAACGCAGGGAGCAGGGCGAGCATGTAGAGCAATGTATTTGGAGCTTGGGAGAAAGAAAAATGACTTGCATTTATATAGCACCTTTCACGATCTCAGGACGTCCCAAAACGCTTTACAGACAATTAAGTACTTTAGAAGAGTCGTCGCTGTTGTAATGTAGGAATCGCGAGAGCCAATTTTGCACAGCAAGCTCCCACAAACAGCAATGTGCTAATGACCAGATAATCTGGTTTTTTAGGTGTTGGTTGAAGGATAAATATTGGTCAGGCCACTGGGGAGAACTCCCCTGCTCTTCTTCAAATAATGCCATGGGATATTTTACGTCGACCTGAGAAGGCAGACGGGGCCTCAGTTTAACGTCTCATCTGAAAAACAGCACCTCCGACAGTGCAGCTCTCCCTCAGTACCGCATTGGAGTGTCAGCCTAGATTTTTGTGCTCAAGTCTCTGGAGTGGGACTTGAACCCACAACCTTCTGACTCACAGCGAGGGTGCTACCCACTGAGCCCCGGCTGACATGTAAGAAAGAGAGTCTGGATGCTCGAGGTGAGAGAAGGATAGCCTATGGGACGACGTGCTTTCTGCTGTCTCCTCTCGCAGCTTGTTTGGTTGGTAGATCCAAGACCACAGAGGATCAGTCAGTAGAATCTCCAACCTACTGTCAGCTCGTGCCTGAGTGCTTGACTAAAACTGACGGTTCACGTTTAGAAGCTTAAATACAAATGAGTAGATTTTAAAGGGCAGCCTACTTCAACAAGACACAACGCTCATCGGAACTGGGCGGCTCTGGGCGAAGTACCATCTCTCGTCAGCGAACCTTCCCCAAATACAAAGGGTTAGACAGGAGGAGGAAATTCCTTTTCAACCCCACACCACCCCGCCTCCCCCAGCCTCCCCCCCCACCCGCTCCCCCTGCCCAAACCACCACTTAAAGATTTTAGAGGAGCTGCATTTCAGTTTTAGTTCTGTTCTGTATGAGCCCTCTTTGGAATGTCCCACCCTAACATTTTATAAACCTTGGCCTTTTTGCTTCCAATATGCTCCTGCCCCCTGCTAAAGGTGCTGGCTCTAGCTTGGTTTCCACGGGTGCTGGCTATCAACCAGCATTTCGCCCAAAGAGCCATCACCTTCAACTAGGTAGTGAGTGTTGGCAGGCTATTCAACCACAGGGGCAGCGCACCCCAGTCTGAGCCTGTCCTCACCCAATGTCCACGTACATTCAGTTTTCCAGCTAGGGTAGCGACTGTAAATGGGAACCCTGGCTGATATTTCCCCTCCCCACCCCCACAACCCCCTGCTCCACAGGACACTGAGTGAAAATTGTCGCTCATCTGTTGCTGCGTTGGCTGAGCACTGACTAGCGACTGAACCTGGCCTGCGTGGACCACTGCACTTGCTCATTGAGGGGAGGCTGCACAGAAAAACCTTTGGAAAACTGGAAAGTTAGATTTTTAAAAAGGCTGATTTATGCTTTACACTGGGCAGCAAGAAATTGTATCATTTAATGGAAAGTTTTGTTAAAAATTCGTTCTTGAGGTGTGGGCGTCGCTGTCAAGGCCGGCATTTATTGCCCATCTCTAGATGCCCTTGAGAAGGTGGTGGTGGGCCTTCTTCTTGAACTGCTGCAGTCCGTGTGATGAAGGTACTCCCACAATATTGCTAAGTAGTTTGATACAATACGGTGGCATAGTGGTTAG
Organism: Squalus acanthias; assembly: GCA_030390025.1. Taxonomy (NCBI): domain Eukaryota; kingdom Metazoa; phylum Chordata; class Chondrichthyes; order Squaliformes; family Squalidae; genus Squalus; species Squalus acanthias. The sequence continues at coordinate 76,055,195 of CM059429.1, read as the reverse complement.
CACTGTTGCCTCACAGCGCCAGGGACCCGGATTCGAATCCAGCCACGTGTCTGTGTGGAATTTGCACATTCTCCCCGTGTCTGCGTGGGTTTCCTCCGGGTGCTCCGGTTTCCTCCCACAGTCCAAAGATGTGTGGGTTAGGTTGATTTGGCTATGATAAATTGACCCTTAGTGTTAGGGGGATTAAATACGTGGGGTTACGGGGATAGGGTGGGATATGTGTCGGTGCAGGCTCGATGGGCCGAAATGGCCTCTATCTGCACTGTGGGGATTCTGTGATTCTGTGAACTGAGGGGCTCGCGAGTGCAGTTAAGAGCTAGCCACGTTGATGTGGGACTGGAGTCACATACAGGTAAGGACGGCAGGTTTTTTTTCCCCCGAAAGGACATTAGTGAGCAAGTTGGGTTTTTATGACATTTCGACAGCTTCATGGTTACTTTTACTGATACGAGCATCTTATTTCCAGATTTTTATTTTAAACTGGATTCAAATTCTCAAACTGCCATGGTGGGATTATGAACTCGTGTTCTCTGGATTATTAGTCCAGGCTTCTGCATTGCTAGACTACTAACACAACCATTACACTACCGTACCCAAAGGGAAGTGCCAACATACTGATGTTTGTACTGTAAAAAGGGGGGAGAGCGGACTTTGCATACTCCAGGCCTCTGTTTGCTTGATGCCTTTATTGAGAGTCTGAGCAGCACAGGTGGCGGTGTGTCTGAGAGGTTAAAGTTGCCCCTCGATGGTGAGATGGTGGTGACCTCTCTCTGAAATGCTTCACTGGCTGCTCTCCAGTAAAGTGGGATACAATAACAGCTTGCATTTATACAGCGCCGTCGACGTAGTAAAACATCCCAAGGCGCTTCACAGGAGCGATTATCAAACAAAATTTGACACCGAGCCACATAAGGAGACATTAGGGCAGATGACCAAAAGCTTGGTCAAAGAGGTAGCTTTTAAGAAGGGTTTTAGAGGAGGAAAAAGAGGTGGAGAGGTTTAGGCAGGGAATTCCAGAGCTGAGGGCCTCGGCAGCTGAAGGCACGGCCACCAATGGTGGAGCGATTAAAATTGGGGATGGCTAAAATTACAGGAGCGCAGATATCTCGAAGGGCTGGAGGAGGTTACAGAGTTAGGTGAGGCCATAGAGGGATTTGAAAGCAAGGATTGAGAATTTTAAAATAGAGGCGTTGCTCAACCGGGAGCCAATGTACAGCTCGCTTGAGGCAAAATGTTGAGAGAATTAAAAAAAGGGGAAGGGTTTTCACCTCCATCAGTCCATCCCTCATTACATGGGTTGAACCACTAAAGAGAGAGGGAAAGAAGTACCTCCCCCTCTCACACAAAACAAATAATGGTACAATCGAGGAATTCACATTGCTCCTTGCTCTGAAGCTAGAGTGTCCCGTTAAGGTATAAAGTTGTGGATCATACAACAAGCTGTGCACACCCTAATAGGAGCCTCTGGTTGTGCACGGGGCACCGAGTGAAGCCTTAGCTGAAGGCCTCAAAGTGTCTTGTTGAACCCTTGATCTGAAAAAGACATCTTTTTCTAAAGCAAAGGTTGCCTAGTTTTCCGCCTTTTTTAATAACTGGGTGGTTTAATGAAGTGAAAGCATCAACATCTGGTGAACCATTGACACTGCATCGCCCAACAACATCTGCATGTCGACAGGATATAGCTGTGGAATGGTGACAGCGCAGGGGTGTATCGGCTTTGGCAGAGCTCAGAGGGTCACCCACCCTGAGGGATGAGTTTGATCAGAGGGTCACCCACCCTGAGGGATGAGTTTGATCAGAGGGTCACCCACCCTGAGGGATGGGTTTGATCCATTCATCACGGGGAGTGAGGGCAACTGGTTTGTTGGGAATGGACTTGCTGTCGGAGGTAGTTGGAACTGCCGGATGTGATCATAAAGAGGTTCCCATCCATGCTCTGCAGCTGGAATGAGGCTGTGCAGATGAAACGGGTCGAGAGAGAGAGAGAGGGCGAGAGTTGCGAGCAGGGAGAAGGCCTCCCGGCTGCTTCGCCAGCCATCTGCAGTGCACATGTGGCCGAGTAATACAGATAAACTTTGAAGATTATTGTCGTTCAGCAGCATTTGAAATGTAAACTGCTGATCTTCCAGATAATAGACTATGTATAGAAGAGATGAATCAAAGGAAGAAAACTTACATTTATATCGCGCTTTTCATGACCTCAGGGCATCCCAAAGTGCTCGACAGCCAATTTGCGCACAGCAAGCTCCCACAAACAACAATGAGATAAATGAGCAAATAATCTGTTTTTAGCGATGTTGTTGAGGGATAAATGTTGGCCAGGACACCGGGGAGAACTCCCCTGCTCTTCTTCGAAATAGCGTCATGGGATCTTTTACGTCCACTTGAGAGGGCAGACAGGGCCTCGGTTTAACGTCTCATCCGAAAGACAAAAATCCAGATTTATCGGTCAGCTCCCCTCGGCGCTATTTCGAAGAAGAGCAAGGGGAGTTCGCCTCGGTGTCCTGGCCAACAGTTATCCCTCAACAGCATCACTAAAAGCAGATTATTTGATCTTTTATCTCAACGCTGATTAGCGGATACCATGCGTGGACTTTGAGATGTGGTAGACTGCAGGTTAGAAAGGGAGCCTGAGGAGATCCCCAATTTGAGGTGCGAGGAGAGAATGAGACAGTGCGACAAACCGTGACTGCAACACAGCGAGCCGATAAATGACCAGATAATCTGTTTTTGGTCGTGTTGGTTGAGGGATAACTGTTGGCAAGCGAGGAGGAAGAGCTTGATAGGATTACAGCCTTTTCGCAGTTCTATTTCTTATGTAACGCAGAATGAGTCTCCTTTTCTTAAGGACAAGTTCGGGTTACAAATAAAACAAATGTTTGCTTTCAACAGAAAATACACCCAGCTATAGTTATCAGCAGATCCCAAAATTCAGATGGAGACAGGAAATGGCCTTCAAGAAATTTGATCTTCAATTGAGTAATCATTAAAAGCATCATTGTAAATAAAATAAAGCCCACTCCTCACCAAAAACACATGATTACAGGAAAGGTATCTCCTCAGATTTTCTGCATTTCACTCCTCAAGATCTTTGTGAAAGGTTCAGCTCGACAAGAGAGGTCATCTCAGCTAAGTCGCCATTCAGCGAGTGCAAGCCCAGGCAGTCGGTGTCAGCTTGGGAAGGGCAAGACAAGGATCATAGCCGAGCCTGACCTTGGCGGCAAAACAGGGGGGGGGGGCCAGGGTTTGCCTTGCGACACCACCCCCACTCCCCTGCACCCCGTGGAAAGGTTGGCTTGGGGGCCCCCTCTGATAAAGTCAAGATCGATTGACCGCAATCCTTAAAAGTTATCACTGGATCCGCTCGCCCTTGTGGCCAGCACACACGCACACATTTTTCCAGCAAGACTCACTGTATAATAATCAAGGAGTAGGAAACCCTGGCTGATTTTCCCCGTCCCTTCCCCAGCCCAGGAGTAATGAGGCCAATAATGATACCCCAAATTGCTCTCCCATCTGGTTAACTGGGGATCAGAGTTGAGGCTTTCCTGGCCTATGGCTCAGTACCACACACGTCAGGGTGCACCTACTCACCAGGGGAGCCGGCTGCTAAATCTGAGGGTTAGGCAGACAATTAAAGGAGCAGGCTGCAAAGTAAGAAGGTATGTTAGGCCTCAGCAACAGTAGTTTACACTGAACAGAAATATAGTGCCTTAGAAATGAGCGCGAGGGGGTAGGGCATCTGTACACAGAATTCACGCCCAAAGGGATAAAGAATTTGTAGCCTGGGCAGTTCCTTTACCTCTAAATCTACTGATTTTTTTTTTACAAACTATGTACATTTTTCACATGATTCGTTTTGCTAAAACAAAACCCTTCTAGAACAACAGTTTGCTATAGTATATTGCAGCTCTCACCTATATTACAAGAACACAGATCCTAAAGCATCACTTGGCCTCCAACAAAAAAAAAAGCTGCGTGACGATTGTAATACTGGATAAATAAAAGCGGGCGAGTGTACCCACAATGCATCGCAACTATAACAACCAATGACACAGCAGCCCCAGTGTTGTGACCATGGCGACGGATGACAGGCTGCAGTGACTGGGCGCCGCTCCTGGCTTGCTCCAAGCTGTGGTGCCGGGGGTGGAGTTCGGGGAGTCCACCTTTGCTCCCTTCAGAGTGGGGGCCACCGCTGGGAAAATGTTGTTCTTCGTCCACCGGTCTTCTGGCGCATCTGAGGAGAGGAGAGAGACAAAAAAAAATGGACCATTAAGGGAGTGACTCATCGAGTGTGGATGTGCCAACTTCAGTGCGACGCTGCGACAGAACAGATTGTATGCAAACTGCATGAATAAATTGGCCAACCATATGTCATAACGATAACAGCCAATACCCACAATGCATCAATACTATATCAGCCAATAGCACCACACCTCCAGGACGCCAATTAATTCCCTTTTCTCCTCCTAATTTGGTCCTCTCCTCTCTTAAAGGCCCTGGCTCATGCTAGGGGTTGGTTCCAGGGGCATCAGCTGCCCTCCCGTGCCTCACCCAATTGTCCTTTCTTCATGCGTGTGTGTGTGTGTGTGTGTGCGTTAGCAAGTTATTCCACTGTGGGGGCCTCGCTGACTCACCCAATCCCGTCCTCACCTTGCATCCAGCAGGGGTCAGAGGATAGCAATCAGGAGTGGAAAGGCTGGCTGAACTTTCCGCTACAATCTTGCTGAGGCCGATACCAGCAGCCCCGCTGAGTTCGAGACTTTGATGGTTTGTTTGGCTCAGTAGCACACCACATTTCATGGTCTCACTCATCTCTGTGCCTCTGAAACCGATACATCTCCAGGAATGCTTCCTCCTCCCACCCCCACAAGGTCAGCTCTGCAACACCTCAAGGTTCCAGCTTGGCACCCGCTTCGCTTCCCAATTTACATGCTGTGTCTCAGAGATACTGTCCATCGATATAGGGTCAGTCTTCATATCTTTCCCATGACTCCCTGTACAAACCCCTCCAGTGCGGTTTGCACACTTCTCACAGTACTCAAATGACCCTAATCAAAGTCGTGAACAATGTCCTCCATGATGGTAAGTGCATTGTCCCTATTCATCCTCCTCAACCTCTCCATGGTCAATCACACGATCCTCCTCTAATGCCTCTTTCCTGTTATCCAGCTCCACGAACCATACACACTAACTCCACTCAGACTCTTACCTGTCTGAATGCTGCCAGAGCAGCTCTAGAAATGGCTTCAATGGCGACTTATTTTGTATCCTTGCCAACAATTTCATCTCTTCGCTACGTTCAGTGTCTCAGCCTCAGCATCTTATCTAATCCCGAGCAACACTTCCAGCCTCATATCCTCTCCATCACAAAGACTACCTCCTTCCACCTCCATAACATCGCCTTTCTGGCTTCGCACTACCGCTGGGAGCTTCGCCCACCTGGAGCAGAGATCGGAAACTTGGGCTCACGGCACGCGGTATTCCCACCGTTTTGGTTGGACACGTGTCTGCCCAATGCTCTGCTCTGCGCTCTGCGAGCTTTCAAAACTGACTGTTAAGCGTGTTCATTCGCTTCAGTATTTGGTTATGTTAACATTTAATTCAAAATACGCCCTTGAAATCCAATTAAGCTACTTTTACAATCACAAAAGTGAAGTATGGAGAAAATTAAATTCAGCTGCGAGCTGTAATTATAAGTTATCTTACTGAGGGATGCTGTGGTACCTGGTAGGCTGATCAGAAAGAGAGCTGGTGGATGGTGTGTGAGTTTATCAAGATCTCCTTGCACTGATCTCTCTGGATTATGCAGGCTTTGTTACTGCACCAGTAATCCAGAAACCTGAACTAATAATCCAGAGAATGAGAGGTCAAATCCCACCATGGCAGTTTTAGAATTTGAATTCAACTTTTGAAAAATTTGGAAATAAAAAAGCTGGTATCATCCCTAGCCATCGGTTCTATCCCCTTTCCTAGGCACTGCCTCAGGCTGAACCAGACTAGTTTGCAACCTCTGTATCCTATTTGACCTGAACTTCTGACCCCATATCCTCTCCATCACTAAGACCGCCTACTTCCACCTCCGTAATATCGCCCGTCTCCACCTCTGCCTCAACTCATCTGCCGCTGAAACGCTCGTCCATGCTTTTGTTACCTCCAGACTCGACTATTCCAATGCTCTCCTGGCCGGCCTCAATTTTTGTCTGATTATCCTCCTGTGAAGCGCCTTGGGATGCTTTACTGCATTAAAGGTGTTGGATAAGTTGTTGTAAAAGTGACCATGAAGCTGTCGGATTGTCGTAAAAACCTAACTGGCTCACCAATGCCATTTAGGGAAGGAAACCTGCCAACCTTACCTGGTGTGGCCCACGCATAACTCCAGTCCCACACCAACGTGGTTGACTCTTAACTGCCTAGCAAGCCAGTCAGATGTATCAAACTTTAGATGAAGGCTCAACATGACCATCTCAGGGTAACTAGGGATGGGTCGCCTTGGCAGCGACGCCCACATCCCAAGAATGAATAAAGAAAAAACACTCCTTATCTCATAGAACAACTAAAACATAACAAGTGCATGCTCCTTCATCAGGTGTACGTGTTTCTATAGCAACCAATCCTTCAGCACCTCAATGTACAATTGACCATATACCATTTATTTTCTAACACTAATGAGACAGCGAGACATGGAAAAAAGACACAAATAGAGACATCTTTTTCCTCAATCTAATTTGATAGCTTTTAAAAAAAAGTTGGATTTTGAAAGGAAATAAAGCCCTTTTGACGGAAAAGATAGGAAGGGAGGGGAGGTGGGAGAGGTCAGGAGGGCAACTCGTTGAGGGTGAGAGCGCCTCTGCCTTGGGCACCCATCTATGGGGGGGTGAGCATGGAAGTATGGGGGAGTGGATGGCGGTCTTAAGGATGAGGTGAGTGACAGTGGAGAATGGGAGAATAATTGGGGTTAAGTGGGTCATTCGAAAGGGAAGAGGTGGGGTAGAAATGGTAGTGAGACGGTTAACACAATTGATTGGGGGAGGGTATGGAAAGGAATCTGCTGAGGGCCACGCTTTCCTTTCAAACCCCACCCCAAGCACAGTTGATAGCTACTTTCCCCACCACTATGCCGACCACCTCCCACCCGAAAGACAGAGACAGAAGAGGGTAGAATGAGAAGCAAAAAGAAGAGAAGTGGCAGAAAAGAGAACGAGAGATGGAGAATCAGCAACACAAAGACATCAGCGACAAGCAAGAGAGTGACCATATTCTCTGATTTACCAAGTGCAACGCAATGGAAGACTGACTAGTATTTATAGATATATATATATATATATATAGATATGTGTATTACATATTTATATATATAATTATATTCATATAAACTACTCTCCTATATATATATATATATATATATTTACATAGCCACTGGGGCAGCAATTTGAATAAAAAGCACTCCCTGGATTTTGCTTCCACTTTATATATATTCATATTAAAAAAAACTGCTGTAACACTGTGCTGTAATTGGAGGCAGAAGCTTGAAGGACTCAACCCGTACTGCCATTAATCAAGCTGCCCGTCCTCTGCTACAACCTGCTGCACTCTCCTGCCCAACCATTACTGCTCGATTCCAAGCTGCTCCTTTCTACTGTCGCGCTGCTGTAATTCCCATTACCAAGGTTATTTTAAGTGGTTGACAAGGACATTGACCCTTTGAGTAGTTTGTGCTAAAGGAATAAAAAATGTAATTGAAGTGTTCCATTCTTTATTCTATTAACTCATCTTGCAGGAAAAATACATCCCAAAGCATCTTTTAATCTGTATATCAAAATGTTTGGAGCTTCCTGTTTATCACAACTATTTCCCGTCGCTATGATTTAGTAACACTTTTGTGACATTGGTGACACCAAGATCTTAATGACTGAAGGGTAATGGTAATGCCTGCTTCTGTTACGTTTAATAGGGAATAGTGGAGCGAGCTGTTGGTTCAGTGGTATCGTTCCTGTCTCTAGGATCAGTAGGTGCACGGTTCTCAACCTGCTCCAGACAGTCCCGGTGAGTGTAGACCGGAGCTCTGAATTCGGGGCTGACATCCAGCGGGATGCTTGTGTCTGGTGGGTGTGGGTGGTCTACCCCTCATTGTATAGGTTGTAGACACCCATAAAACCCTCCCACCATATTGGACTAACCTCCCTATCAACTGGTGTAAAGATGGTTACAGCCATGGAAGAAGCGTTCACATTGTGGCCTATCAGCCTGCGACTCACTCTGCTACTTCACACTGTTCTCTCCAAGGGAAGAGCGTGTAGATACAAAAAAAACATTTGTGCATCTGAATTTCCGATCTGTGATCTTAGCTGAGACCGCAAAGTTGGAAAATTTCCCCCTATTATCAGTTGTCCCTAGACAATCTATAAGTTTGGAAATCCTTACAAAATCTGGGTCTGTTACACATTGCCTTTATTGATAAAACAAATGGGGGGAAAAATTGGCTATCTCCCATTTTGGAGCGCTAATATCGGCCGGGCGCAAAAGTTTAGCGCCCAGCGCTAATTATTGCCTCCAACTGCAAAATTCGCCTCTATCGCCCCTGGAGGTGATTTGCGTGCTAAATCAGGCACTACACACGTCTCTTAAGGCCCAAACGTCAGGGAGCGAGGCGCTACCTCAGAACACTACCGAAGCTCAGGCGATGCCAATTACCATGGAAGCCAGACAGACTGGCGCTGTCCAGGACTTAAAGGGGAGGGGCCATCTTGCTGGCCAGCCACACCCTGCTCATTGCAGCCTTGAATCTCAGCCTGGAGAGACCTCAAAAGCAATTGTGTTGGAAGCACTAATGGATCGGCCCAGGGAAAGAGCTCGGCACTTAGGAACCTCAAAAGTGGTGCTGAAGGTCAAAACTCCTTCGGACAGCATTAAATCTCTCCAATACAAAAAGAAAATACTGCAGATGCTGGAAATCTGAAATAAAAACAGAAAATGCTGGAGATACTCAGCAGGTCAGGCAGCATCTGTGAAGAGAGAAACAGAGTTAACGTTTCAGGTCGATGACCTTTCGTCAGAACTGGAAAAAAGCAGGAAATGGAACAGATTTTTAAGCAAGTGTAGAGGCTGGGAAATGGGGGAGGGGATGAACGAACAAAAGGGAAGGTCTGTGATAGGATGGAAGGTAGGAGAGATTAAGAGACATTAAGAGATAAAGAGATATTAAGAGATATTCAAGGTAAAAGGAGATGGTAATGGGACAGGTTAAGAAACAAAGGATAAAATCTCTCCAGACGTCTCTCTCCCTCTCAACCTGCGTGTACCAAACATTTTGCCGACAAGAAAAGGCAGGAAGTGCCCGCCTTTAAATAGCGCTCCCCCAGCCCCTTCCCGACTTGAAAACGTTCCCCTCCACCTGTTGTTCCAAGCGGCAGGCACTAGGGCAGGGGGTGCGACTCAATATCTGGTCCGGGGCACTACCGAGGCATTGCACGCTCGACTGACGCCACGATCTGCAGGCGCAGGATATCGCGGCAGTAGTGTTTAGCGCCGCCGCAAAACGACTAGTCAATTTCGAGAGTTAATATCGCCGCACTCAGGCGCTAAGTACCTAGCACCCCGTTAGCGCCCCCTGGAGGCACTAACCAACCAAATTTTTCCCCCCTGGGGTTTCCACTCGGTGCATTCCAATGGGGCAAAGTTCTAGCAGCAGAGCAGGGAAATTCTCGGCCCAGATTATGTTTTCAAGTCCTGGAGTGGGAACTTGAACTAAAAACTTCTGATTCAGACTTTCTAAGGTGTTGGGTGTTCCAAGTTTATAGATTGTCCAGGCACTACTTATGTATCAGCTGTGGCTCAGTGGGTAGCTTTCTTGCCTGTGAGTCAGAAGGTTGTGGGTTCAAGTCCCACTCCAAGAGACTTGAGCACAAAAATCTAGCCCGACACGCCAGGGTGTTGTCTTTTGGATGAGATGTTAAACCAAGGCCCCGTCTTCCCTCACAGGTGAATGAAAAGATCCCACGGCACTATTTTGAAGATGACCAGGGGAGTTCGCCCAGTGTCTAGGTCAATATTTATCCCTCTCCCAACACTGCTAAAACAGATTATTATCACATTGCTGTATGTGGGAGCTTGCTGTGCGCAAATTGGCTGTCGCGTTTCCTACATTACAACAGTGACTACACTTCAAAAGTACTGCATTGGCTGTAAAGCGCGTTGGGAGGTTCTGAGGTTGCGAAAGGCGCTGTAGAAATGCATGTCTTTCTGCCTTCTTTCTTTCAGAGGTAAGAGTGCTACCAACTAATCCAAACTGACACAGTGCCCAATATCTGCTGTAAGCAAAAATAGGAAAATGACAGTTTGTTTTCCAAGTAGACTCGATCCTGAAATACCACAACACATGGAACTGAAACTTGCCACTTTAGAAAATGCAATCTGGTTCGTAAATCGTTAATTTTAGAAAAAAGCAGGAATTCTCGTGTATTTTGTTGAAATAGAAACTTCAGCAGAAATACTTATGCTGTCTATTTGAAACTAAAGATCACTAAAGACATTTTAGCTGATAATGGTCAAGATCAGAGTGTGTGCTCCACACTCCATTTAAACACTGGTAAACTGGAACAAGAATTTGTAGCCTAAAGTGTGTTTTATGATCCCATCACCTCCTGATGAGTATTCTCCATGTCTCACTGTTTCATAGAAACATAGAAAAATAGGAGCAGGAGTAGGTCATTCGGCCATTCGAGCCTGCTCCGCTATTCAATATAATCATGGCTGATCCTCTATCTCAATACCATATTCCCGCTCTCTCCCCATATCCCTTGATGCCTTTTGTGTCTAGAAATCTATCTATCTCCTTCTTAAATATATTCAGTGACTTGGCCGCCACAGCCTTCTATGGTAGAGAATTCCACAGGTTCACCACCCTCTGGTGAGTGAAGAAATTTCTCCTCATCTCTGTCCTAAATGTCCTACCCCGTATCCTGAGACTGTGACCCCCTCGTTCTAGTCCCTCCAGCCAGGGGAAACAACCTCCCTGCATCCAGTCTATCTAGCCCTGTCAGAATTTTATACGTTTCAATGAGATCCCCTCTCATTCTTCTAAACTCTAGTGAATACAGGCCTAGTCGACCCAATCTCTCCTCATACGACAGTCCTGTCATCCCAGGAATCAGTCTGGTGAACCTTCGCTCCACTCCCTCTATGGCAAGTATATCCTTTCTTAGGTAAGGAGACCAAAACTGCACACAGTACTCCAGGTGTGGTCTCACCAAGGCCCTGTACAACTGTAGTAAGACATCCTTGCTCCTGTACTCAAATCCTCTTGCAATGAAGGCCAACATACCATTTGCCTTCCTAACTGCTTGCTGCACCTGCATGTTTGCTTTCAGTGACTGGTGTACAAGGACACCCAGGTCCCTTTGTACATCAGCATTTCCCAATCCATCACCATTTAAATAATACTCTATCTTTCTGTTTTCCTACCGAAGTGGATAACTTCACATTTATCCACATTATACTGCATCTGCCATGTATTTGCCCACTCACTCAACTTGTCTAACTCGCCTTGAAGCCTCTTTGCATCCTCCTCACAACTCACAACTCACAATCCCACCTAGTTTTGTGTCATCAGCAAACTTGGAAATATTACATTTGGTTCCCTCATCCAAATCATTGATATATATTGTGAATAGCTGGGGCCCAAGCACTGATCCCTGCAGTACACCACTAGTCACCTCCTGACACTCCAAAAAAGACCCATTTTATCCTACTCTCTGTTTCCTGTCTGTTAACCAATTTTCAATCCATGCCAGTATATTACCCCCAATCCCATGTGCTTTAATTTTGCACACTAACCTCTTATGTGGGACTTTATCAAAGGCCTTCTGAAAATCCAAATACACCACATCCACTGGTTCTCCCTTATCTATTCTACCAGTTACATCCTCAAAAAACTCCAGCAGGTTTGTCAAACACGATTTCCCTTTCACAAATCCATGTTGACTTTGTCTAATCCCGTTGATATTTTCTAAGTGTCCTGTTATCACATCCTTTATAATACTCCAGCATTTTCCCTACTACTGATGTTAGGCTAGTTCCCTGTTTTCTCTCTCCCTCCTTTTTTAAATAGTGGGGGGTACATTTGCCACCCTCCAATCTGCAGGAACTGTTCCATAATCTATAGAATTTTGGAAGATGACAACCAATGCATCCACTATTTCCATGGCTACCTCTTTTAGTACTCTGGGATGCAGATTATCAGGCCCTGGGGATTTATCAGCTTTCAGTCCCATTAATTTCTCCAGCACTATTTTTTTACTAATACTAATTTCCTTTAATTCCTCCTTCTCACTAGACCCTTGGTTCCCTAGCATTTCTGGGAAGTTATTTGTGTCCTCTTCCGTGAAGACAGAACCAAAGTATTTGTTTAATTGCTCTGCCATTTCCTTGTTCCCCATTATAAATTCTCCCGTTTCTGACTGCAAGGGACCTACATTTGTCTTCGCTAATCTTTTTCTTTTTACATACTTGTAGAAGCTTTTACAATCCGCTTTTATGTTCCTTGCAAGTTTACTCTCATACTCTATTTTCCCCCTCTTAATCAATCTCTTGGTCCTTTTTTGCTGAACTCTAAACTGCTCCCAATCCTCAGGCTTGCTACTTTTTCTGGCAACTTTATATGACTCCTCTTTGGATCTAATACTATCCTTAATTTCTTTTGTTAGCCATGGTTGGGCTGCTTTTCCTTTTGTGTTTTTGCACCATAAAGGAATGTATAACTATTGCAATTCATGCATTCGTTCCTTAAATGTTAGCCATTGCCTATCCATCGTCATACCTTTTAATGAAGCTCCCCAATCTATCATAGCCAACTCACTCCTCATACCACGTTTTCTACCGTGTATCCCCTATATAATCTCACTGTGTATCCCCTATGTAATCTCACTGTGTATCCCCTATATAATCTCACTGTGTATCCCCTATGTAATCTCACTGTGTATATCCTATATAATCTCACTACGTATCTCGCTACCACAGGGAGTGGTTGAGGCGAATAGTAGATGCATTTAAGGGGCGGTTAGATAAGCATATGAGGGAGAAGGGAATAGAGGGTTATGCTGTTAGAGTTAGGTAAGGAGGGATGGGAGGAGGCTCGAGTGGAGCATAAACTCTGGCATGGACTGGTTGGGCCAAACGGCCTGTTTCAATGCTGTATATCCTATGTAATTCCATGTATCCCCTATAAAATCTCACTGCATATTGCCTGTATGATCTCACTGTTTCTCACTGTGTATCCCCTATATAATCATTGTTTCCCATTTTGTATCCACTATATAATCTCACAGTATATTCCCTATATAATACCACTGTTTCTCAATGTATACACTGCCAAAAACAGATTAACTCATCATTTATCTCATTGCTGTATGTGGGAGCTTGCTGTGCGCAAATTGGTTGCCTCATTTGCCTACATAACAACAGCGACTATACTTCATGAGTAATTCATTGGCATTGAGGCACTTTGGGACGTCCGGAGGATGTGAGGGGCGCTATAAAAATGAAAGGAAGGCAAGTTAGGACAAAATCAGACTGGGCTGTGCTGGGCCTGATAGTTGAATAGCCAGCCGACACTCACTACCTTGGTTCCCAAATGAAGAATGGTCACATAGAATGGCTGGCACCTGGTGATCATACCCTAGAATGCTTCAGGAGAGGAGACGAGATAATTGGAGAGAGGAAGAACACAGTAAGTTATTACAAAAATGCAATACTTTGGCCCTTGCTGACAAGAATTTAAGAGGCATTTAAGAATCCCTTAGCCTCCATGCACTGATCTTTGTGTGATAGGATGGTTTCCCAAGTTTGGGATTCTGGCGTGGACCTTTCTTCATGGTCCCACATATCAGGTCAAAATTTCCCACGCGTAGTAACTTGGCAAATTGGCCCATATTAAAACACGTCTCCGTGCATAGAAGAGCCTGATTCAGTTGGCTTGCTGCCCTGTGCTGGTGTAGGACATAATATCATAGGCAGCTCACAGAAACCCCAGGCGCTGTATGTCAGAAAGTGCCATCACATTTTGAAAGCTGTCACGGCCAGTCATACTCAAAGGGTTACGAACCCCTTGGGCTCTAGTTAGTTGGAGAGGAGGTGCACTATTACAAGCAGCAAGTTTCATTTGAGGAATTTCTCAGGGAAAATCAGCTTCATGGTACCAACCACTCAGGGTTGATTTAATCGGACAGGAGGCAATGATAACAGGTATAGCGTGAGCATTTTTGCAAATTGGAAAACCTCAGTGAAAGGCCCAACAATGCTGGACCCCGCCAAGAGTAGGTGAGATAAATCAAGACGTTAAGCTTATGTTTTAAAAGATCTGTAAAGTTGTAAGTGAAGCCTGAAGACTTGCCTTCTATTTATATAGCGTCTTTCATGACCTCAGGACATCCCAAAGCGCTTTACAGCCAATGAAGTACTTTTTAAGTGTAGTCACTTCATTGGCTGTAAAGCACCTCTGAGTCAGAAGGTTGTGGGTTCAAGTCCCACTCCAGTGACTTGCGCACAAAAATCTAGGCTGACACTCCAGTGCAGTACTGAGGGAGTGCTGCACTGTCAGAGGTGCCGGCTTTCAGATAAGACATTAAACTGAGGCCTTGTCTGCCCTCTCAAGTGGACATAAAAGATCCCAAGGCACTATTGGAAGAAGAGTAGGGACGTTCTCCCGTTGTCCTGGCCAATGTTTATCCTTAATCAACATCATTAAAACTGGTTTTCTGGTCACGTATTTCATTGCTGTTTATGGGACCTTGCTGTGGGACCTTGCTGTGGGACCTTGCTGTGGGACCTTGCTGTGGGACCTTGCTGTGGGACCTTGCTGTGGGACCTTGGCTGCCACGTTTCCTACATTACAACTGTGACTACACTTCAAAAGTACTTCATTGACGGTGAAGCGCTTTGGGACGTCCTTGAAGTCATGAAAGGTGCGATATAAATGCAAATCTTTTCCTTTCCATTGAATCTAGCTCAGGCTCATGGTATAATCATATCAAATGGTGTAAAACAGCTGAAGACAGTATTTTATATCCTCTCCTTTGCCCTAGGAAGGTCCCAGAATGGCTAAATTGGCTGATCTCTACCGAGGCAGAAGTTGTACTATAATTGGCCTCCGCACCCTTTGACTAAGGAGAGGGAATACGAACTGGGCTTCCTACTACTGATTGCTGCCTCATGAACCTCTGAGATGACCTCCATGATTGAACAGCTTCCCAAGGCTCACACATGAAGAATGGACACTAGAGTATGGGCGCAATTTACACTTCATCTGGAGCCATCCTTTGTTCCTTAACCTGCCCCATTACCATCTCCTCTTGCCTTGAATATCTCTTCATGCCTCTTTACTGCTCCTGCCTTCCATCCTATCACTGACCTTCCCTTTTGTTCTTTCATCCCCTCCCCCATTTCCCAGCCCCTAAACTTGCTTTAAAATCTGTTCCATTGCCTGCTTTTTTTCCAGTTCTGACGAAAGGTCTTCGACCTGAAACGTTAACTCTGTTTCTCTCTCCACGGATGCTGCCTGGCCTGCTGAGTTTTTCCAGCGTTTTCTGTTGTTATTTCAGATTTCCAGCATCCGCAGTATTTTGCTATTGTATGGGAGTGAATCCATGCTCTAGCACCTTGAGGAGAAGGGGAGGGGAGAAAATGGGAGAAAGAGAGGGAGTGCAGACTCCGTAAGCAAGAAACTTCCCTGGACATCCCATCAAAAAATCAGCTTTTCACACAGAAGCAACCATTAAATGCCAAAGAGAATTTTGCCCCATCATTATGGGCTGGATTAGGCATGCGCATCCCAAAGGCTAAAGGATACTCCAACCCTTCCCCCCACCCCCGTCCAGAAAATAAACATTAGTGCTTATTGATCACTGTGAGAGTTACATTACCCTCAGCCTTATCAATGGGAATTTAATTGTCCCACCATTACACCAGTTCAGAAAGGAATTTGATGCCTTTAAGAGATACAAGAGGAGGACCTTCAAAACGTTATTGAAGTAAATTACCAATAAATTACTCTACTAGGTACATTTGGGCAGCTCCTTGGCTCCCTTCAAGCTTCTGTTATTATCTCCTGCTGCAATGAATATAGCATATCCCTGCAGCACCCTGCATCCTATTACATCCCATCTTGCTGACTCCTGCACTCCAGAATCATCCGATTAAATTAAGACCTCACAGGGGCAAATCTATTTCCTTTTCTCAGTCAACCACGTCCAGATTTGTAATTTGATTGCTTGCTATAAATCAGCCTGACCAAAAAAGGTATTAATTTAGTTATTCCTCTGTATTGACTCACTTTGAACTCAAAGTTCTTTGACGGTATGAAGTGCAGAGAGACCACTAGCTGGTTAAGAAGCTTCATGCTGCACAGGCACCCCAAACCACCATTTGTGGATCTCGAGTCTCATTATTGCACTAAATGTGTTTTGTGAATTGCTTTGTCAAAAGACCTCAGAGGAACATTCCTTAATACCACAAGTCATGTTGCTCTAACACCCTCCCACCATTCTTCGTTCCCCTCATCAGTTCCACAGCTGGCTATTCTTCGTGTGTGAGGCTGGACAATGGGGCTGGAATTGTCCTCTTCAGGCTGGAGGTCCGGCAGGGCAAGACACCCGCACGCCCCCTCCAATTCCGCCCCAGCCCCGAAACCATTTTCCTCAGTCGGGGCTCATTAAGAGATCCCCGGTGGGATTCGAGCTGACCAGTAGTGCAAAGAGAATGATCTCGGGACACCGGAAGCACCAGAAGAGCCAGAGAGGGGCCTTAAAGAGGCAGAAGTGCCCCAAAGATCGGAATCACTGTCCCACTTAAGGCCTTGACCAAGACTGGGGCTTTCAGAAGGTAAATACTATGAAGGGTTTTGATGGAGTAAATAAGGAGAAGCTGTATCTACTGGCAGGAGATCTGGTAACCAGAGGACACAGATTTAAGATAATTGGCAAAGGAACCAGAGGCGAGATGAGGAGAATATTATTTATGCAGCGAGTTGTTATGATCTGGAAGGCACAGCCTGAAAGTGTGGTGGAAGCAGATTCAATAGTAACTTTCGAAATAGAATTGGATGTACATTTGAAAAGAGAAAATTTTGCAGGGCTATGGGGAAAGAGCAGGGGAGTGGGACTAATTGGATAGCTCTTTCACAGAGCTGGCACAGGCACGATAGGCCGAATGGCCTCCTTCTGTGTTGTATGATTCTATGAAATGTTGGGGGCCAAATTGGAGGGAGAGGAGGCCAGCACAAGACACTCTCCCTCCGTGGGGATGGGAGGCCTCATGGCCGTTTTCATTGTTTCCCAGGATCTACTGCCACCTTCACCATGGCAGCTCCAAGAAGCGATGGTAACACAGAAAGGTGGGAGCAAAATCTACCAGGGACCTGGGCCCCTACCCACCGCCATCTACCTACGTTGGGCGAGGAAAGAGAGGCCAACAGCAGTCCCAACATGGGCAGGGAGAGGGAAGTACAGGCCGGGCAGTGAGGTGGTAATAAGCCTCACCATCTACAATTTCCTTTGTTCTACACCACAATCGGGCTGATTGGACAGCTCAGAGATATACAAGAGCAGCAGGACAATAACACTGGATGACTTTAACCATCCCAAGATAGACTGGAATAAAGGTAATGCATGAGGCCAAAGTGGAGAAACACATTTCAGAAAGAGTCCAGGACTAGTTCTAATATAAAATATAAACAGAAAATCCTGGAAAACACTCAGCAGGTCAGGCAGCATCTTTGGAGAGCAAAACAGAGTTAACATCAGAACTCAAGGGTCATCGACCTGAAACATTAGCTCTGTTTCTCGCTCCACAGAGAAGGACTACTTCCAGATCAGGACGTTTCGAATTCAACAAGGAAAGAAGCATTGTTTGACTGAATTCTTGACGATGCGATGAGGCAAACAACCGAGTAGGAGAACAACTGGGAAAAACGAGCAAAAATTGACACTGCCCCCAAAAAGCTGACAGCTCAAAAACAGCTCTAAATATAGACCGATAACACATGAAGACAAGGAGTGCAGTGGGATGTGGGCTTGACATAACCTGTGCTGTCGGTACAACTAACATTCCAACAACTTCATTGCAAAACACAAAAGCTTAGTTAGCCGTGAAACCAAGAGAATTATTTTCTGTGGGCGATACACCCCTCACTTGGATTTTTGAAACGTGATTTGATGCCTTCATTGTCATTTTTGGAGCCGACTGCAGTTCTGAGTGCGGATCTCAGCACATTTCTTTTTAATTAAGTGGAAGGTGTCATCAACCAACCCACTCCCTATTTTATTTCAAAACACTACTATTTCTGCCAGAACAGTGACAGCAATTGTCAAATTAAACCAATTAATGCTTCCCACGCCGGGTAACATCTACCTTGTCTCAAGAAAGCAGCTGCAACCGGTATTTAAAAAACCACCAGGCAGGCTCCAGAATGTTCATTTAGAAACTGTATTTTAGCAGCTTAATTGTATCATGTAACGTCTTTGGGGACAACCACTAAATAAACGTACCTATCATTGGGGCTCTCAGGAACCATCAGCTCATTTTTAATTTTTTCAACTTCAAATTTGTGTACAACGAACAATAAGGGCCGTGACCTCTGACTGGTTCCAGTGTCACCCTCGGACCAAGCTGATTCTGACACCCGCCCGTCCTGCCTTCCCAATGATCTGATTGGTCGATAATGGCAACCTTCGCGGTTGGTGAAAAATGTCGATTTTTCTTGGGAAACTCCAGCAAGCTGCTACACGGGCTTACAAAGGGGACAGTTGCCGTGCTATTAATGGGTGGCTGGTTACCGTGTACGTACGACATGTCTCTGCGCAGTATTTTAGGCCAGCCGTGGCTCAATGGATAGCGCTCTTCCCGCTGAGTCAAAAGTTTTTCTTTCTTTTTCAGGTCCCAACTCATTCATTTAAAACGGGTGAGAACCTCTGCTAAAACAGAGAACAGAGGAATGTCACGTGAACATATGAAGCGTTCATCCACCAATATCACCAGGAGAAATTTCACGTTTTGTATGTACGCCACGGGACTTTTAACTCACGGGGTTTGACAATCAACCACTATCCATGAGTTATAGGAAGTCTCTGGCTGCAGGAAATCAGGAATATGCTTGTGCCAAAATTGGGAGAGCTGTCCCACAGACTAGTCAAGGAACAGCCTGACATAGTCATACTCACAGAATCATACCTTTCAGACAATGACCCAGACTCCTCCATCACCATCCCTGGGTATGTCCTGTCCCATCGGCAGGACAGAACCACCAGAGGGGGAGGCACAGTGGTATACAGTCGGGAGGGAGTGGCTCTGGGAGTCCTTAACATTGACTCCGGACCCCATGAAGTCTCATGGCATCAGGTCAAGCATGGGCAAGGAAACCTCCTGCTGATTACCACCTACTGCCCTCCCTCAGCTGATGAATCAGTACTCCTCCATGTTGAACACCACTTGGAAGAAGCACTGAAGATAGCAAGGGCACAGAATGTACTCTGAGTGGGGGACTTCAATGCCCATCACCAAGAGTGGCTCGGTAGCAGCACTACTGACCGAACTGGCTGAGTCCTGAAGGACATGGCTGCGAGTCTGGGCCTGCGACATGTGGTGAGTGAACCAACACGAGGGAAAAACCTACTTGACCTCGTCCTCACCAATCTACCTGTCGCAGATGCATCTGTCCATGACAGCATTGGTAGCAGTGACCACCGCCTCCTTGTGGAGACAAAGTCCCGTTTTCACACTGAGGACACCCTCCGTCGTGTTGTGTGGCACTACCACTGTGCTAAATGGGATAGATTCAGAACAGATCTAGCAGCTCAAAACTGGGCATCCATGAGGCACTATGGGCCATCAGCAGCAGCAGAATTGTATTCCACAATTAAACAACTAACGGGTTGAGGAGGCTCCATGAATATCCCCATCCTCAATGATGGCGAGCCCAGCACGCGAGTGCAAAAGACAAGGCTGAAGTGTTTGTAACCATCTTCAGCCAGAAGTGCCGAGTGGATGATCCATATTGGCTTCCTCCTGAGGTCCCCACCATCACGGAAGCCAGTCTTCAGCCAATCCGATTCACTCCGCGTGCTATCAAGAAACGGCTGAGCGCACTGGATACAGCAAAGGCTATGAGCCCCGAAAACATCCTGGCTGTTGTGCTGAAGACTTGTGCTCCAGAACTAGCCGCGCCTCTAGCCAAGCTATTCCAGTACTCGAAAACGTGGAAAACTGCCCAGGCATGTCCTGTCCACAAAAGCAGGACAAATCCAATCCGGCCAATTACAGCCCCAGCAGTCTACTCTCAATCATCAGCAAAGTGATGGGAGGTGTCGTCGACAGTGCTATCAAGCGGCACTTACTCACCAATAACCTGCTCACCAATGCTCAGTTTGGGTTCCGCCAGGACCACTTGGCTCCAGACCTCATTACAGCCTTGATCCAAACATGGACAAAAGGGCTGAATTCCAGAGGTGAGGTGGGAGTGACTGCCCTTGATATCAAGGCAGCATTTGACCGAGTGTGGCATCAAGGAGCCCTAATAAAATTGAAGTCAATGGGAATCGGGGGGAAAACTCTGCACTGGCTGGAGTCATACCTAGCACAAAGGAAAATGGTTGTGTTTGTTGGAGGTCAATTATCTCAGCCCCAGGACATCGCTGCAGGAGAAAAAGGGAACTTGTGGAAATCCCCCACTATCAATATCCTGGGGGGTCACCATTGACCAGAAACTTAACTGGACCAGCCACATAAATAATGTGGCAACAAGAGCCGGTCAGAGGCTAGGTATTCTGCAACGAGTGTCTCATCTCCTGACTCCCCAAAGCTTTTCCAGCATCTACAATGCACTGGTCAGGAGTGTGATGGAATACTCTCCACTTGTCTGGATGAGTGCAGCTCCAACAACACTCAAGAAGCTCGACACCATCCAGGACAAAGCAGCCCACTTGATTGGTACCCCATCCACCACCTTAAACATTCACTCCCTTCATCACCGGCGTACTGTGGCTGCAGTGTGTACCATCTACAAGATGCACTGCAGCAACTCGCCAAGGCTTCTTTGGCAGCACCTCTCAAACCCGGGACCTCTACCACCTAGAAGGACAAGGGCAGCAGGCGCATGGTAACACCATCACCTGCAAATTCCCCTCCTGACTTGGAAATATATCACCGTTCCTTCATCGTCGCTGTGTCAAAATCCTGGAACTCCCTCCCTTATAGCACTGTGGTAGCACCTTCACCACATGAACTGCAGCGGTTCAAGAAGGCGGCTCACCACCACCTTCTCAATGGCAATTAGGGATGGGCAATAAATGCTGGCCTTGCCAGCGACGCCCACATTCCAGGAATGAATTTAAAAAACAATTTGTTTCTATCTCTCAGAGAGATGGCTATAAATAAAAATTACCAGGGGTCCCGTGCTAACCCTGGACTAACGCAGTCAGCTTTGTAGAGTAGAGACTTGCAAATGAGTTGCATGCCAGCTGGTCAGGCTTTAAGATCTGGCCCGGTAATAGTGTCTCTTTGTCAGCGTCCAGCTGACATAAGTGATGCTTTGTGTGACTGCTTGCTCTCTCGGGAATCCCTACTGCTGTAGCATACAGGCATTTATGCTATGAGAAAAAGCCACCTTTACCTTTATACGTCTCTCTCGACAGACTCCACGTTATACACTGACCTGCCTCTCCTTTTTTTTTCTGATGCTGAATTTCCAGCAGTTACTGTTTTTATTTCAGATTTGTCGTACTGTATGCAGCACTCCAGCGTAGTACTCAGGGAGTGCTGCACTGCCGGAGATGCTCTCTTCTGGATGAGACGTTAAACCGAGGGTTAAATATTGGCCAGAACTCCCCTGCTCATCTGCTATTTACGTCCACCTGCGAGGGCAGACGGGGCCTCGGTTTAACATCTCATCCAAAAGACGGCAGCTCCGACAGTGCAGCGCTCAAAGAGTTCGCCTAGATTTTTTTGCTCAAATCTCTGGAGTGGGACTGTGAGCCCGCAACCTTCTGACTGAGAGGCGAGAGTGCTACCAACTGAGCCACAGCTGACACCCGAAATGGAGAGCGGACAGTCAGGTACGGATATTGAGTCCCGGCAGGACGCAAAGGGCACGGTGACCTTCCATAACAGGTCACCCCGTTGGCAGTCTCACTCAGGGAGGCTGCAGGATGGCTGGTGTTACTGCAGTTTGGCACTAGGCGGAGCTCTTGAGGTTGGGCCGTAGGCACGTTGTTCCGGCAGAATAGAGGCAGCTTCGCTCGGAATCTGGCAGTGCTGTACCTGACCTGAAAGTATTCAATCTCCCCACCCTAACATCCCTCAAAAAAAATCCTGACTGAAAGAAAAATCGGGAGCGTTGGGTGTGGGTTCGTCTCCCAGTGGATGAATTTCTAACGCAACATTCGAAGGAGTAAAATTTTGGAAGGCCCACCGGGGGCAGCAGGCCTCAGATGTAGCCAGCATTGACTGCACGTTGTCAGATGATCTGTGTCCGCTGAAATCTGTGGGGGCGGGGGAATCGTAAGCGGAGAGCCCCTGAGCTTCTGATCTGCACCGGCTGCACGTGAGGTCCTATTGGCGACACAGGGCCGAGCAAAATCAGGCTTATATCTACTGCACTCATACAATGGTGCCAAAACAGTCCTTGGGGATACAAAGACAAAGCCCATGTCCACTATCGCTGAAGTTCTGTTCGCCAATAGACCAACAGTTTATCAAATTCCATCATTTTAACCAGTTTTGTATCTACTGAAAAGATTTCACTTCAAAGTAAAGCTGTAGTGAGAAACAGAGGAGCCTTTTTTTTGTGAGTGCTCTTCCTCTCTTTCTCTGGTGACAGGTATCTGAGACTCAATCCATTTATTTGTGGTGCTCATTAAGGTGAGGGATCACCATGTCACTGAGCGCATTCTTTACGCAGTCATTAGTCAAGCCCTGTGCAGCCGCACTCAACTGACTTACACCTCCTCCTCAGGTAGACAGACATGTAACGTAGTCCCTTTGAGACCCCCAGCAGACACCAGCCCCCCCGTGGGAGCAGCCTAACCTGTCAGTGTTTTCTAAATTGGACCTTTTTTGATAACAAAATGTAGATACTTTTCTCTCAAAGTATTGTTTCTCTTAGGATGTGGAGCAACACTCACTGCACATCCCCCGCCCTCATACCCAGTCAACCATACCCAATCATAGAATCTTTTTCCTAATTTGAGGCTTTCCAAAAGGCACAAATCAATCAGAATCAGTGTACTACATCCCACTATCCCAAAATCCCACTATATATCCATGCATGCTATTCTCCTCAGGAGTCCTCTTCTCCTATCCTGCTGGTACTCACTCCTGCTGGCTGCAGTTCCACAAGCATTGGCAGTTCTCCAGTACCTTGCCCAACGGGCCACTATTCATGCCTGAGGCTAGACTGTGCGTGCAGGCAGCTACTCACCTACAAGATGCTTGACAGCCCAAACCTGTAAAAGCTTCTAAGATATGTGAAGAGAAAAAGATTGGTGAAGTCAAGCGTAGGTCCCTTGCAGTCAGAATCAGGGGAATTTATAATGGGGAACAAAGAAATGGCAGACCAATTAAATACATACTTTGGTTCTGTCTTCACAAAGGAGGACACAAATAAACTCCCAGAGATGTCGGGGAACATAGGGTCTAATGAGAGGGAGGAATTGAATGAAATCAGTATTTGCAGGGAAATGGTATTAGGGAAATTGACGGGATTGAAGGCCGATAAATCCCCAGGGCCTGATAATCTACATCCTAGGGTACTTAAGGAAGTGGCCCTAGAAATAGTAGATGCATTGCTGGTCATCTTTCAAAATTCTATAGACTCTGGAACAGTTCCCATGGATTGGAGGGTAGCTAATATAACCCCACTATTTAAAAAAGGTGGTAGAGAAAAAACGGTGAATTATAGACCGGTAAGCCTGACATCAGTAGTGGGCAAAATGCTAGAGTCCATTATAAAAGATGTAATAGCAGAGCACTTGGAAAACAGTGACAGGATTGGACAAAGTCAACATGGATTTACAAAAGGTAAATCATGCCTGACTAATCTACTGGAATTTTTTGAGGATGTAACTGGTAGAATAGATAAGGGAGAACCAGTGGATGTGGTGTATTTGGACTTTCAAAAGGCTTTTGATAAGGTCCCGCATAAGAGATTAGCGTGCAAAGTTAAAGTACATGGGTTTCGGGCTAAGGTACTGATTTGGATAGAGAACTGGTTGGCAAAGAGTTGGAATAAACGGGTCTTTTTCCGAGTGGCAGGCAGTGACTAGTGGGGTACCGCAGGGATCGGTGCTAGGACCCCAGCTATTCACAATATATATTAATGATCTAGACGAGGGAACTAGATGTAATATCTCTAAGTTTGCAGACGACATAAAGCTGGATGGGCGTGTGCGCTGTGAGGAGGATGCAGAGAAACTCCAGTATGATTTGGACAGGTTGGGTGATTGGGCAGATGCATGGCAGATGCAGTATAATGTGGATAAATGCGAGGTTATCCACTTTGGTGGCAAAAACAGGAAGACAGATTAGAATCTGAACGGCAATAGATTGGGAAAAGGGGAAGTGCAACGAGATCTGGGAGTCCTTGTGCACCAGTCGTTGAAGGTAAGCATGCAGGTGCAGCAGGCGGTTAAGAAGGCAAATGGTATGTTGGCCATCATAGTGAGAGGATTCGAGTACAGGAGCAAGGATGTCTTGCTGCAGTTGTACAAGGCCTTGGTGAGACCACACCTTGAGTATTGTGTGCAGTTTTGGTCGCCTTATCTGAGGAAGGATGTTCTTGCCATGGAGGGAGTGAAGCGAAGATTTACCAGACTGATACCTGGGATGGCAGGAATGACGTATGAAAAGAGATTGGGTCGATTAGGCTTATATTCGCTAGAGTTTAGAAGAATGAGAGAGGATCTCATTGAAACTTATAAAATTCTAACAGGACTAGACAGACTAGATGAGGAAGGATGTTCCCGATGGCGGGGGAGTCCAGAACCAGAGGTCACAGTCTAAGGATAAGGGGTAAGCCATTTAGGACTGAGATGAGGAGGAATTTCTTCACCCAGAGAGTGGTGAACCTGTGGAATTCTCTACCACAGAAGGCAGTTGAGGCCAATTCATTAAATATATTCAAGAAGGAGTTAGATATATTTCTTAAGGCTAAAGGGATCAAGGGATATGGGGAGAAAGCAGGGACAGGGTACTGAATTTGGATGATCAGCCATGATCTCATTAAATGGTGGAGCAGGCTCGAGGGGCCGAATGGCCTACTCCTGCTCCTATCTTCTATCCTCTATAACCTATAATTGGTCGGTGTCTACAGATGGCAAAGGAGTCACTCGATAAAAACCGGGAGCAGCAACCAGTGGCAATTTTAGAAATGGGTTCGTTGTACAACAGGCACGGGATTTTATTTTCTAGGTGTGATAGGGGCCCTTCAGGAAATGTTGATTTTTGACACTTTAGGGGCTATTTTGGTGTTGGGTGTTAATCGGGTGGGCGGTGATTTAGGTTCTGCCATTGTGTGACACGGGAACCATCTCCCATTTTTGTTTCAACGTTTTGGACTTGAGTTTTCATGTATGTCCAAAACCCTTGCGTTAGTAACACTGTCACAAAATCAACGGGTGACGAGAATGGCCATGGTAACACCTGTTTTTCTTACTTGCTCCAGAGGTGGCGATGTACGTGCTCTCAGCCTGTCACAACAAACAGGACTTCCACCCACCCCTCTAACCCCACTGCAATGGCCAAATGTGGGGAAGTGTGAGGTCATCTGCTCTGGATCCAAGACTGACGAATCAGAATAGTTTCTTAATGATGAAAGACTAGGAACTGTGGAGGAGCAAAGGGATTTGTGTGTCCACGTACACAAATCACTAAGGTGTCAGCCGTGGCTCAGTGGGTAGCATTCACGCCTCTAAGTCAGAGGGAGAGGGTTGTGGGTTTAAGCCCCACTCCAGAGACTTGAGCACGTAATCCAGGCTGACACTCCAGTGCAGTACTGAGGGAGTGCTGCACTGTCGGAGGTGCCGTCTTTTAGATGAGACGCTAAACCGAGGTCGCATCTGCTCTCTCAGGTGGACACAAAAGATCATGTTCGAAGAATAGCATGGGCAGTTCTCCCCAGTGTCCTGTCCATTATTTAACCCTCAACCAACACCTAAAAACAGATAGAAACATAGAACAGTACAGCACAGTACAGGCCCTTCGGCCCTCGATGTTGTGCCGAGCATTGTCCGAGACCAAGATCAAGCTATCACACTCCCTATCACTCTGGTGTGCTCCATGTGCTTATCCAATAACCGCTTGAAAGTTCCTAAAGTGTCCGACTCCACTATCACAGCAGGCAGTCCATTCCACACCCCAACCACTCTCTGAGTAAAGAATCTACCTCGGACATCCCTTCTATATCTCCCCCCATGCACCTTATAGTTATGCCCCCTTGTAACAGCTGCCTCTACCCGAGGAAATAGTCTCTGAACATCCACTCTATCTATCCCCCTCATCATCTTATAAACCTCTATTAAGTCGCCTCTCATCCTCCTCCGCTCTAAAGAGAAAAGCCCCAACTCCCTCAATCTTTCCTCATAAGACCTCCCCCCCAAACCAGGCAGCATCCTGGTAAATCTCCTTTGCACTCTTTCCAATGCTTCCACGTCCTTCCTATAGTGAGGTGACCAGAACTGCACACAATATTCCAAATGTGGTCTCACCAAGGTCCTGTACAGTTGCAGCATAACCTCACGGTTCTTAAACTCAAACCCTCTGTTAATAAACGCCAACACACCATAGGCCTTCTTTACTGCTCTATCCACTTGAGTGGCAACCTTCAGAGATCTGTGGATATGAACCCCCAGATCCCTCTGTTCCTCCACGTTCCTCAGAACCCTGCCGTTGACCCTGTAATCCTTATTCAAATTTGCCCTACCAAAATGAATCACCTCGCACTTATCAGGGTTAAATTCCATCTGCCATTTTTCGGCCCAGCTCTGCATCCTATCAATGTCTCTTTGCAGCCTACAACAGCCCTCCACCTCATCCACTGCTCCACTGGTCATTTATTTCTTTGCTGTTTGTGGGAGCTTGCTGTGCGCAAATTGGCTGCCATGTTTCCTACATTACAACAGTGATTACACTTCAAAAGTACTTCCCAAAAAATGTCAACACTGGTTAAAGAGAACATGCGCAGAAATGACAGTCAAACTCTCCTGGAGCATCAGTCTCGAAATTTCCTTGACAATCTCTGGGTTTGTCCTTGGCACAACAGCTGATTTTGCTTAAACTGACAGAAAGAAGGAGAAAAAAAGACAAACCCTATGGTGAAGCTGGCTTCACAGCTTTGCAGGAATCATATATCAGTGTTACAGAAATGGTACTGAGTAACAGGCTTTTCATAGACTGCCTCGTCTGTCACAGTCTGATGAATTAGACCAGATGTATTCCCCAGATTCACGGCAGTCGCTCATTTATACACAACTCATTGGTCCACACATTCAACTCGTCACACACAGTCCAATTTTCCTCTTACACATCTCTCACGTTCCTACCTGGAGATTTAGTCACAGTCCATCAGATTTACTATGACGCTTTGAGCTCGGACAACAGCAGGTCAGCCTGGCACCAAATCTGCCCTCATTTTTCTTCTAGCTCTACATTTTTCTCTCTCTTCCCTACCCCCACACTCTCTCCTTTGCTTTGTCACCCCCTTTCTTTCCCCATTCTCCCGTTCTGTCCCCTTCTTTTCTCTCACTTTCTCCCCCTTCTCTCACACTGGGGGTCATTTTGACTTGGGGCGACAGTGTAAAGTGGGCAATATCGATTCAGCCGCCCGTTACACATCTCTCCCGATTTTCATCTCCATCAAAGTTTTACATTATCACCCAAAATCAAAATTACCCCCACTCTCTCTCGTCTCTCCCTCACTCCCAGTCTATCATACTTCCTCCTCCCTCTTTCACAATTTCCCTCCCCTCGTTTTCTCTCTCCCTCACTTCCCATTTTCTCTTATTCTCTCCTCTCTATGTCCCTTGCTCCTTATTCTCTGTAGCTCTCGCCTTATCCCTGGCTTTCCATTCTACCTCTCTCTCCCTCACTCCTCATTCTCTCTTAATTTATTCTCTCTGCTCCTGTTTTTCTCCCTTGTACTCCATTCTCTTTCACTCGCTTCCTCACTCCCTAGTCTCTCACTTTGCTCCCATTCTCTCCTCTCTCAATCCCATTCTCTCGTCCTTCCTTGCCTCTCAGTCTCTCACTCTCCCCATTTTCTCGCTCACTCTCCTCTCTGTGAATTTCTTTCTTTATTCCCTGTCCCTGACTTCCCATTCTCTTTTGCTTCTCTGTCTGTCCAACCCTTATTCTCTCTCACCCCAAATCTCTGACTCTCTCCAATCTGTCTCTTTCCATCTCTCCGCATTCCCTCTTAGTCTCTCCTCTCTATCTGTCTTTCTCCCTTGCTCCCCATCCCATATTTCTACTGCACTCCTAATTTTCTATTTCATTTGCTTTCCATTCTCTCTTGCACTCTCACGATTCTCTCAATCCCCATTGTCTCTTCCTCACTCCTGTCTTTCTCCCTCCCTAACATCAGTTTAGGAATCAGAATTCACGCATCAAGACTCTGTCAGCATGTAACTGATAGAACACCACAATAAGAAAGAAAGAAAGAAAGAAAGAAAGAAAGACTTGCATTTATATAGCGCCTTTCACGACCACCGGACGTCTCAAAGCGCTTTACAGGCAATGAAGTACTTTTGAAGTGGAGTCACTGTTGTAATACGGGAAACGCGGCAGCCAATTTGCGCACAGCAAGCTCCCACAAACAGCAATGTGATAATGACCAGATAATCTGTTTTTGTTATGTTGGTTGAGGGATAAATATTGGCCAGGACACCGGGGATAACTCCTCTGCTCTTCTTCGAAATAGTGCCATGGGATCTTTTACGCCCACCTGAGAGAGCAGACAGGGCCTCGGTTTAACGTCTAATCCGAAAGACGGCACCTCTGACAGTGCAGCACTCACATTGAGGCAAAAAGGCACTGTAGCTATTCACAGTGGCAGAAGGTGGGTAGTGGTGTTCCACAAGGATCAGTGCTGGGACCACAGTTGTTCACAATTTATATTAACGATTTAGACTTTGGAATCAAAAACACAATTTCTAAATTTGCAGACTACACCAAATTGGGGGGGGAGGGGGGGTGATAGTCAATACTGAGGAGGACTGCAACAAATTACAGGAAGACATTAATTAACTTGCAGAATGGGCATATAATTGGCAAATGAATTTCAACACAGATAAATGTGAGGTATTACATTTTGGTAGGAAGAATAGGGAGGTCACTTATTACTTGCAGGGTGCGAGTCTGGGTGGGGTAGAGGAACAAAGGGATCTCGGAGTACAAATACAGAAATCACTAAAAGTAGCGATACAGGTTAACAAGGCCATAAAAAAGGCAAACCAAGCACTAGGGTTTATTTCTAGGGGGATTGAATTAAAAAGTAGTGAAGTTATGCTAAACTTGTATCGAACCTTGGTTAGGCCACATTTGGAGAACTGCCTACAATTCTGGTCATATTAATATAAAAGGATACAGAGGCACTGGAGAGGGTGGAGAGAAGATCTTCAAGGATGATACCAGAAATGCGAGGGTATACCTATCAGGAAAGAATGAACAGGCTGGGTCTCTTTTCTCTTGAAAAGAGAAGGCTGAGGAGTGACCTAATAGAAGTCTTTAAAATTATGAAAGGTTTTGATAGAGTGGATACAGAGAGAATGTTTCCACTTATGGGGAAGAGCATAACCAGAGGCCATCAATATAAGATAGTCACCAAGAAATCCAATAGGGAGTTCAGAAGAAACTTCTTTACCCAGAGAATGGTGAGAATGTGGAACTCGCTACCACAGGGAGTGGTTGAAGCGAATAGTATAGATGCATTTAAGGGGTGGTTAGATAAGCATATGAGGGAAAAGGGAATAGAGGGTTATGCTGATAGATTTAGATGAGGAAAGACGGGAGGCTCGAGTGGAGCATAAACGCCGGCATGGACTGGTTGAGCCGAATGGCCTATTTCTATGCCGTATATCCTTTGTAATCCTATGTAAATTTTCACCTTCGGAGAGTGTCTAAGATGGGCGATATTGGAACCACTGTCCGTTATACACCCCATCCGATTTGGAAAGGAAAATCGGAGGGGGGAATGTGTAACGGGCAGCCAATCCTTGCTGAAGTTGCAAGTTCCACCCATGATATTTAAATTACGGTGGGGGAGGAAAGTGGATTGTGCTGCTGGGAGATGTGAAGGGCGGGCATTCCAGTTTCAGTTTGGTCAAAATGAAAGCACACAGCTGCTTCAAACCTCCTCCAAGTAGAACAAAGAATGATAAGAACCTGAATGACACTTCTGTGATCCCCATGAATTGGAAGACCCCAAATGACCTCTTCATTAGGAGATCAGACTTCAGTGCTTCTTGATGAAGTCGATGCTTGGTCCAATCGCATTATAATATCCCTGTGAAAGGACTTAAAAGGGTGAATTTACTGATCTTACACTCCCAGTGTGGGCCGGAGTTAGGGCTACAACACTGCAGGACTGATCCACCGACCCGTGTGCATTTCAACTACGTTCCACCCCCCCACCGCTATCCACCCCCCCCCCCCCCCCACTGGGAGCATGGGAATTCATTCTAAACACTTTTGAGTTCTCCTGTGCGTGTGCTACGACACAACAACTTGCATTTATATAGCGCCTATAGCATAGTAAAACGTCCCAAGGCACTTTACTGGACCGTAATCAGACAACAATGGTCACCGAGCCAAAGAAGGAAACATTCGGACAGGTGACCAAAAGCTTGCTCAAAGAGGTAGGTTTTAAGGAGGGTCTTAAAGAAGGAGAGAGAGAGGTAGAGAGGTGGCGAGGTTCAGGGAGGGAATTCCAGAGCTTGGAGCCTGGACAGCTGAAGGCACGACTGCCAACGGTGAGGCGAAGGAAGTGGGGAATGCACAAGAGGCCAGAATTGGAGGAACGCAGAGTTCCTGGAGGGCTGTAGGAGTTTACAGAGATAGGGAGGAGCGAGGCCATGGAGAGATTTAAGCACGAGGATGAGAACACATTGGGATGTTGAGGAGATTCAACTTTCTGCAATGCACCTTTTAAGGCGCTTTTTTGTGTTTTAAAAAAATTTAATTTTGCTCAGAAATGGCTGCCAATTAATCCATGCTATCCACAGCTATCAGATGTGATTGAATAGAGGTTCTGCTTCACTGAGTGAAGCTCTCAGTGTTGAGCAAAGGATTTATATGAAGGTCCCACGTCAACCCCTTACGAATTAGTGCAGTTCGGTAGACATTCCCTCTCTTTCAATGCTTTGCCCCTTGACCATTCTGAATCTTCACCTCCTGTTCCTGACCAAGATGGGGGCCAGAGGCCAACTCCCAAGCGTCTACCAATACTCCTCTGAAACAAGCTGCTTGGAGACAGGTGGCAGTGTCCTGGGATGATGTTCCCTTGTCCTTGTCAGTGTGGAAGCGCCAGGCAATAGCTGAGCAACTCCTTGTGCTAAGATCTGGAGCTCAGGGTGTGGGGCTTTCTGTATCTCGCTACTGCTCTCCCTGCACTGTGATGGCGCATAGAGAGTTGTACAGAGCTATTTAGTGGGATTGACATAAAAAAAACACCATCTGCGCTGAGAAGGGAGCTGATATTTTGAATTCAGCTTAAGACGTGCCTCAGACCGTCTCCTGAGCAGTGTGAGCTAAAGTGGATTATAAACTATTACCTGGTGCCATAGACGGGAAGGTCTAAAGCTCCCACATCATTTGGGACTTGTTGGAAATGTCACAGAAGTGCAGAGAAAATGGCAACAGGCCGAGAAGGCATACATGCAGCCAGGACTTCACTGCACGCGATAGGTGGGAGCGACGGAGGTATGGAAGACTGGCCAAGGATAGGTGGACCCTGACTGTATTAATGGACAGGTTTGAGGAATATTTCACACCTCAGAAAAACATTGGGTATAAAAGATGCGTTTGATGCCAGGTTTCATACTCAAGGAGATTGCACTGATCCATGCGTGATAGATTTGGGTGAAAAGGGCTTGTGACCCATTGGCAACCACAGTAACTGTGTCGGTACAACCGCTGACCACGTCAGAGCTAGGTTATTAGGAGTAAAGGGCCCAGATTTACAGAGTGCAGTTTGTATGCGCTGAGCAGCAGGAACACAGCTCGAGCACCTGTAGAACACCAGCAGCGCTAATGGGAGTGGGGCAGATGGTAACACGTCTCACAGCAACATAAAACATATTGGATGCAAGCACTGCGGTAAGTCACAGCAGAAGACGGAGGGGGTGATTTTCAACTGCCAGCTGAGAGATGGGCGGCCAGCAATTGAAAATCTGGGGGGTGGGGAAGGGGGTGATGGGGAGCACCTTGGCTGGCCCCATTGATGCCCAAGAACCGTTTGATGCAATTTTTGGCCGGGGGGGTAGCAGGCCCGCCCAAATCAGGTGGCTGAAATATGCAAATCAGGGTCCTAGCCCGGTTGCAGGGTCCCGCTGGTAGTTTTCAGGTATAAACGGGTGGATAGTGCATTGTGCAGGCTCCACACTGTCATACCAGGCCTAACAAGCGGCCCTTAAAGGGACCACTATAGGTCGCTCACAACATGGCCCCAGAAGCTTTCAATTTTTATCTTTGGTTTTGGTGGGCCTAGGAGGGTCCCCAACAAAACTCTGGCCCCCTGCCAGCCCGTTCAAGGGCCCCTCCACCCCTTCCTGGGATCACTTCCTACCCCCTCCGCCCCCCCCCAACGATCTGCCGGTCAACTCAGCATGGGAGCAGGCCAATTTCCCTCCCTCCCGGGAAAATGGCTCGGCCTTCATGCTGGCACGAGCAGGGAAGCAGAGCGGCCTTCTCCACCGACTTGACGCCTGTTTTGGGCACTGCTTGAAAATCGACATCCCCCACCCCCTCCAGAAATGTCCACGTGTGGCCAAACATAAGGGAAGTTCGAGAAAAAAAAAAGAAAACGCTTTGCTAAAGTGCGCAAAGCCAAAGCAAAAACACCCCTCGTCAGACGAGCAAAGGGACGTTCACAGAGTGGAAGAGCAGTCGGAGAGTGAGAATTAATCTATTACGGATGCGATTCAGACAGGAGAAGATGTTGAATGGACAGTCGAACTCCCGATCAGTGACAGAACTGTTCCTTTTAAACTGGACACAGGAGCTCAATGCGATATTGTCTCAGAGTCAGTTTAACCAGAACTCCTGGCCAATATTTGTCCCTCAACCATCATCACGAAGATCTGGTCATTATCTCATTGCTGTTTGTGGGAGCTTGCTGTGCACAAATTGGCTGCCACATTTACTAAATTACAACAGTGACTACACTTCAAAAGTACTTCATTGGCTGTAAAATGCTTTGGGACATCCTGAGGTTGTGAAGGATGCTGTACAAACGTAAGTCTTTCTTTATTCTTCTTTAACCTAGGTACAAAATTGCACCATGTGCACCGTACAGTTCATGATGCACTTGGACCAAAGCTTCAAAGCAATAGGAAACTATTCTGTATAAATATAAAGTCAAATACCGACATCAAGAATTTCAAATTCTGGAACATTTGAGTAGAGCTAGTCCCTGGACTATGTGCCTGGCAGCAGTTAGGACTGATCAGCTGCTGTGTCTCTGATAGAGTCATAGAGTTATAGAGTTATACAGCACAGAAAGAGGCCCTTCGGCCCATCGTGTCTGCGCCGGCCATCAAGCCCTATCTATTCTAATCCCATTTTCCAACACTTGGTCCGTAGCCTTGTATGCTATGACGTTTCAAGTGCTCATCTAAATGCTTCTTGAATGTTGTGAGGGTTCCTGCCTCTACCACCCTTTCAGGCAGTGAGTTCCAGATTCCAACCACCCTCTGGGTGAAAAAGGTTTTCCTCAAATCCCCTCTAAATCTCCTGCCCCTTACCTTGAAACTATGCCCCCTGGTTATTGACCCCTCTACTAAGGGAAAAAGTTCTTTTCTATCTACCCTATCTATGCCCCTCATAATTTTGTACACCTCATTCAGGTCCCCCCTTAGCCTTCTCTGCTCTAAGGAAAACAACCCCAGTCTGTCCAGTCTCTCTTCATAGCTGAAGCGCTCCAGCCCAGGTAACATCCTGGTGAATCTCCTCTGCACCCTCTTCAATGCAATCACATCCCTCCTATAGTGTGGCGACCAGAACTGCACACAGTATTCCAGCTGTGGCCTAACTAGCGTTTTGTACAGCTCCATCATAACCTCCCTGCTCTTATATTCTATGCCTCGGCTAATGAAGGCAATCTGCTGCTCAATTGCTTAAATTTTAAGGTAACTTTGTGTAGCCTACAGCCAATCCACTACTGCTACTGTTACCTGCTAAGCCTGTGACTGTCCTACTGGTCCAATTGATTTTTTCAGCTTCAGCTACAGTCTGGTTCCTGAGCAGAATTTCATTCTCCTGGGCTGAAGTACATTTCTTCGCCGCCTCTGGATCTTATGGGACCTCCTCTACTCTACCCTTCTAATAGCTTCTGGCTCACTCGCCCTCCGCACCTGTCTCCAAACCTGGACATCAGTTCGTCGATGCTCCAAGCTGACTCCACCCTACCTACATCAACTTTATCCCACCACGGGACCTCTGACTTTAACTCTGGACTGCCTCCTATTGTTTCCTCTCTATTCCCCATTTACTACCAGGATATATGTACCCTAATCTTGCTAAGTAACCAGGCCTATGTAACTTAGTTTTTCCTGTGTCCATTTGCATGTGTGTTTTGGCTGCCATTCCAGACCTAAGCTCATCACTTCTAGTTCCACTTTTTTCTCCCCCTTTTTTTCCTTCTTTTCTCTGTACCCCTCCTAGACCCCTCTCTCCTGTCATCATGCCTCCTTTCATTTCTCCCCTCTTGGGTACTCTGCCCTCCCAAATCCCTACCCCAACACTTCAGCACTCCTCGACCTTCCTACTCTCCTGCCGCCGTCCCAGGCTTGACTCCCTCTTAGATAAGCCTTGTAAGCTGCTACACACGTAATAAAATCGCTGCTACTGTGTGGAGATCGAAATTGCAAACAAATTGTCAGATGATAACGGATTCAAAATGGAGGTGGTCAGCATGTGGTCCTTTGTAAGGATTCAAAATGGAGGTGGTCAGCATGTGGTCCTTTGTTTGGAAGACCACATGGACAGGAAAGAGAAACACCGGATGAAGAGGAAATCCTGCCCCCACACACATCACAGGAACATGAATGTGTCATGCAGAAGGAACTCCAATCAGGGAAGGTTGGGAGTGAAACTGACCTATCAGAGGTAGGCAGATGGAGAAATACGCGGGGGCCTTTGCAGAAAGGCACTATAAAGGAAAGACACAGAAGCAGGAAAATTAGAAGGACAAAAGGGAGCTGTTGAAATGGCAGTCGATGTTTGCAGCCTACCACTTTTTCCAGACTGAACACCCGTGGAGGAGTGTATGGATGTATGGAAGACAGACATAGAGCACATAAATTGCTAAAGTAAACTATATTGCTGGGGGCACTTTTATGTACGAAACTGTGGGCATATACATTTATGTAAGGTAAACTGTGGGCATATGAATTGCTGGGGATCCTAAACTGTGGAGCATATGAATTGCTGGGAGTACCTCTATGTACAGACTTATTAAACTGTGGACATATGAATTGCTGGGGCAAATTAATAAACTGTGGGCGTATGCATTGCCACGGGTGCTTCTATGTAACCATGAATTTTTAAACTAGTGTGAATAAAGACCACTTTTATTGATCACAAACGCATCTGTTATTGTTAAGCTTATTTGTAATTCTCGAGGTCCAAGCAGTAGTAGGAGAAAGTCCTACAGCCTACAGCTTCCCTCAGTGCCTCTCTTGGCATCCTCCGAAGGACCCATCGAGGCACTCATCACTGTCTACTTATGAGCAGCAACCCCAACTGTCCCATCCTACTCTCTCGCCGACCTTCCTGCCCAGCGTGCCCGCTGGGGGCTAATCTTTCCTACCTTCTTCCCCTCTCAATGCTGACTCTATGGACTCTGCCAGTGGATCAGCCATCACTGCCCCTCTTCGCATCTCCCTCCAGAACGCAAGGCCCTTGCCATCCATGAGCTTACTGTGGATGATTGCATTGGCATCATGACCTTGACGGAAACCTGGCTGAGGGGTGATGACACGTTCCCCCTAAATGGGACAGTACCAGAGGAGAGAGAACCATTTACAATATCAGCTAACATGGGAGCCAGGAGGGAAGTTGGGTGGCCAGCAGTTTGGTGGAAGCAGAGTTAAGGGAGCAGGAGGTGGGTTTCATGAACAAAATAAATTCAGAAAAGGCATGAAGGGATTTAGGATAGAACCTAGAGAAAGATGTACACTAGGGGGAAGCTTTGGGGGAATCCAGAAACAGCACGCAAACACAGTTAAAAATGTAATAGAGCCACCCGGTGGACTACTGATGTATATAATAATAAAGCCATGTGCAGTACAGTTCTTCCTGGAAGCCATGTTGTGCTGTTGTATATATATGCTGTGTCCCAAGATATCACAGAATTGGTGATGAGGATGTAATCAGAAATGCACCCACTCCCAAGTATGTCTCTGAACTTCGATCATTTTTGGGTCTTTTGAATTATTACGGAAAGTTCCTCCCACACTTGGCTACATTGTTACATCCACTGAATGAGCTGTTGAGAAAACAGGTCCCTTGGAAGTGGTCAAAAGAATGCAACACAGCATTCAAAGAGTGTAAAAATGAGTTAGTAGAGAGTACCATGTTAGTTCACTATGATGTATCTAAGGAGATCAAGCTAGCGTGTACGGAGTTGGGGCAGTGATCTCTCATGTGCTAGATAGTGGGGAGGAGAGATCAATTGCTTTTGCTTCACGCACTCTTAGTGCGAGTGAGCGGAATTATGCGCAGATTGAAAGGGAAGCTTTGTCATTGATCTTTGGGAAGTCGCACAACACCAGGTTATAGTCCAACAGATTTATTTAAAATTACGAGCTTTCGGAGCTGTTGCCCCTTCGTCAGGTAAAGGTACCTTTACCTGACGAAGGGGCAACAGCTCCGAAAGCTCGTAATTTTAAATAAATCTGTTGGACTATAACCTGGTGTTGTGCGACTTCTCATTTTTGTCCACCCCAGTCCAACACCGGCATCTCCGCATCATTGATCTTTGGGGTCAAGAAGTTTCACAAATACTTGATTGGTCGTAAGTTTACCATAGTTACTGACCATAAGCCCTGGACAGCAACCCTCCATCTAAAGTCCCCAGTTCCAACCTTAGCTGCAGCCCAAAGGCAGAGATGGGCTTTGATTTTGTCAGCGTATACGTATGACATTGAGTACAGACGATCACCTGATCGCAATAATGCTGATGCTATGTCCAGGTTGCCATCCCCATCACAAGTTACACCCAATAAGGAAGTGTTCTATTTCTCATACATTGATGAGCTGCCAGTCACAGCTGAAGAGATTGGTATGGCAACCAAACGTGACCCAATTATGTCAAAGGTGTATGATTACATAGCAAATGGATGGCCAAACCAGGTATCAGAGGAAGATATCCATCCATACTTCGTTCGTAGGAATGAATTGTCAGTGGATAAAGATTGTATCATGTGGGGAGCAAGAGTGGTTATCCCAAATAGGTTCAGGTCTAAATTGTTAGGAGATCTTCATGACCAGCACCATGGAATGTACTTGACCAAGAGCTTTGCACGCAGTTAGTTATGGTGGCCAGGTTTAGATAAAGAGATAGAGTACAAAATCAGTCAGTGTACAACATGTCAATCGGTGAGCAAGAAACCACCATCAGTACCATTACAGCCATGGAAATGGCCTCCCAGAGTGTGGCAAAGGTTTCATGTAGAATTTGCTGAGCAAGAAGGACAGCAACTGTTCATAGTGATATATAGTTACTCAAAGTGAGTAGAGGTGTTTCCGATGAGGATAATAACAACAAGCAAAACACTAGACAATTTGCGAAGATTGTTTTCTTCAT
This sequence comes from Squalus acanthias, assembly GCA_030390025.1. Taxonomy (NCBI): domain Eukaryota; kingdom Metazoa; phylum Chordata; class Chondrichthyes; order Squaliformes; family Squalidae; genus Squalus; species Squalus acanthias. Next base: position 76,017,133 of record CM059429.1, on the reverse strand, counting down.
ACGGCCTCCCAGAAGAAATTGTGTCTGATAATGGGCCGCAATTTTGTTCAGAAGAGTTCACACAGTTCATGAGCAGAAACAGGTGTGAAACATAGCAAAGTTCCACCGTACCATCCTGCTTCAAATGGTGCAGCAGAGCGCACAGTACAAATTATCAAAGGTGCCCTCATCAATCAAATGTTGGATCCAAATCCAAAGAAACGTCAGTTGTCGTTGGACCACAAACTGGCAAATTTTCTGATTACCTATTGGAATACTCCTCATATCACTACTGGTAGAAAACCAGCAGAGTTGTTGCTCAAACGACAGCCACGAACCAGGTTCTCGTTGTTAAAGCCAAACTTGGCATAGTCCGGAGAAGAGAAACAATCAAGGCAGAAAGAGGGTCATGATAAAGGTAGAGTTAGAGAGAGAAGTGTGAAGTTGAACCAGAAGGTTAGAGTGAAGAACCATCACCATAAATGGTTAAAGTGGTTACCAGGAAGAGTAGTGAGGATATGAGGCCCTCGCACATATTTGCTCAAGATGTTTGATCATGGAAAGGTTAGGTTTGTTCACATTGATCATATCTTACCTACAGATGTGGAAGGAGATGAAAGCTGGGATGATTCGATTTATTCTGATGAGTCAGGTAGTCTTGTTACAAGTAGAGTGCCAGTAACAAATCCTACATCAGACGTACCAGAAACAAATCCAAGACAAAGTCAGAATTTAAGTCCGAGCCCGAGTCAGGTAGACAAACAGTCTGAAAGTGTAGAGTCCAAATGTAGATCAAGGTCAGCCCTTGGAGAAAAACTCTCCACAGGCTCAGCCTAGAATGAGTCAAAGTCCTGCAACAAGATCTGAAAGTTCTGTTCAAGAAAGAAGGTATCCTCTTTGAAGCAGAAAACCAGTGGTTAAGTTTAATTTGTAAAGATGGAAAATAAGTTCATATCTTTTGTTTGTGTTACAGAATTCTATAGTAGGATTTGGAAACATAAAATGGGTTACATTTGAGAAATATATACCAAGAGTTGTGTATACCATGCAAGTCATGTACAATAATTATTTGCTATGATTAACTTCTTCAATAAGGAGGGAGAAGTGTAATAGAGCCACCTGGTGGTCTACTGATGTATATAATAAAGCCATATGCAGTACAGTTCTGACCAGAAGCCATGTTGTGCTGTTGTATATAAATGCTGTGTCCCAAGACATCACAAAAACCACTTGCCTACATCACAGATTATACAGCAGGCACACACGAGGAAGACTATTACTGCTCTGTTACCGAGGTAACTATATTAACATTTAATGCAAGTCAGGGATGAATAATAATGATATTCATGGTTTGACCTTGTGACTTCTCTTTCCAAATACTCACTACACATACACAGATGGGACAAGACCAAAACCAAAATGGTTTCAGCCGCTAACTGGATTAGGATTCGATCGTGAGTGCTCGTACACATTCCCCAGTGACCATGATAGCAATGTTCCAGAGATCTGTCAAATCACACAGGCAGTGGGAGCAGAAATGTCCCAGTGGGTCAATACACTATCCACTGTACAACTGAGGCATACAAATCAGGAAGGGTTAGGTTCTGATCCCTGCTCTGTACTAAGTTTTCTGGTCATAGCTGGGGCGGTGGTCAGAGTGCTACAGTTAGCCTTGGGGCTCATGGACTGGGGAGAGGCAAAAACAGTCAAGGTGAGAAACATATGAACAGGAGTCGGCCCATTCAGCCCCTTGAGCCTGTTCCCCCATTCATTTAGATCATGGCAGATCTGTACCTTAACTCCATTTACCCTGCCTAGGTTCCACATCCCTTAATACCCTTGCCTAACAAAAATCTATCAATCTCAGTTTTAAAATTTTCAATTGCTTTTTGGGGGAAAGAGTTCCAGAATTCCACTACCCTTAGTGTGATGAAGTGCTTCCTGACATCACCCCTAGCTCTAATTTTAAGGTTACACCCCCTTTGTTCTGGCCTCCCCCACCACAGGAAATAGTTTCTCTCTATCTACCCTATCAACTCGTAAATGAGTTTAAACGGCACAATTAGATCACCCTTTAATCTTCTATACTCCTGCCCCCTGATTGTCATCCACTGACCCCTGTTCTAAGTGTGCACATGTGGACAGGATGGAGATCCACTGCAATGTCCCCTCTCATGGTTAACTAGCCTGCTGACTCACTCGCTAAGCCCCGCGCTGAGGAAGAATGTCAACGTGGGCTAACTGGACCCACGGAGCTGTAGCCCAATAAGAGTCGGTTCCCTCGGGGGAGGGGGAAAATTGGAGGGGGGAAAAAAAAGCAAACAGAAAATAAAAATTGGGACCTCCCCTCTGCAGGAAGTAATGGTGTATCACGGGATGAGATGCTAAACTGAAGTCCTGACCGCCTCTTCAGCTGACTATGAAAGAATTAGAAGGGAGACAGAAACTACCCCCTCAACCACAGAAAACAACCAACCTTCATCCTGCAGCAGTATCCCTCTATTATCTTGTTCCCAGCACTAACTTTTGTTGCTTTCATACGGCAGAGATCGTCAGTCACTGACTCACACTGTTGCCCTGCTTGTTTAGATTACGCTGAGTAACTACAGGCGTCCAAATTGATTTGTTTTTCTTTAATTAGATGCTAGTCGTTGAACAAAGAGAGAGTCTTCTGCATGGTTTAGATTTCCTCCGCTTCTGAGCGGTGACACATGCCTCGGGTAAGGTCTCACACAGTCAGCCGGCTGTCATAGAGCGAGGGCGGGTTGGGGGTCATGAGTGAAGCACAGCAGCCCGGCTCCGTCCTGTCCTCACCTGACGTCTACCTGTAGGAAAGCAACACTACTGGGAACCCCGCTACCCCCCCTCCCCCGTTCTGATTTTCCCCATCCTATCCCAGGGGTGCTCAGGCCAACTGTGGTGCCCTGCCACTGCCCCAGCCTGACATCAGCCAACTCAGCAGCGACTGGGGATCTAAGCTGGACCATAAGGCTTGGTGTCTCACCAGAAGGGGAACTGAACCACTAGGGGAGCTTAAGAAGGAAAGAAAGAAGAAGGAAAGAAAGAAAGAAACTTACATTTATATAGCGCCTTTCACGATCTTAGGACGTCCCAATGCACTTTACAGCCAATGAAGTACTTTTGAAGTGGAGTCACTGTTGTAATGTAGGAAAAGCGGCAGCCCATTTGCGCACAGCAAGCTCCCACAAACAGCAATGTGATAACGACCAGATAATCTGTTTTAGTGCTGTTGGTTGAGGGATGAATATTGGCCAGGACACCGGGGAGAACTCCCCTGCTCTTCTTCGTATAGTGCCATGGGATCGTTTACGTCCACCTGAAAGGGCAGACGGGGCCTCGGTTTAACGTCTCATCTGAAAGACAGGCACCTCCGACAGTGCCGCACTCCCTCAGCACTGCACTGGAGTGTCAGCCTGGCTTTTGTGCTCATGTCTCTGGAGTGGGGCTTGAACCCATAACCTTCTGACTCAAGAACTTTCTGGGACAGGAGAAGCTCTCTATACCCAACAAGCCCACCCATTTCTTGATAGTCGGCATGCACGGAACATTGGGGGAGAAGGACTAAGGTGTACACGCAGTCAGATGAGGCTGATGAGCATGCCTGGTATTTCCACTCTGAACGCTTCAGTCATATGTTGGAAAGCCCTCAATTAAATCATGACAGGCGTAATTAAATTGCAGCAACTGCCATAGTTCTTTAATTCAATATATTATTCCGGCAATGTGGAAAGGGGGAGGGGTGGGGGGGGGGGGGGGCGTGGGAGATGGATGCAAAAACAACTTGTCTGCAGAATAACTAGCTGGTGCCTCTTGGAGAGGACTGACGGAGGTACTTAGGGTTAGCTTTTCAGTGAAGAGGTTGACGTTGAGAGACACTAACTAGGTGCTCAGTGAGGTCCCGATAACCACTTTGTTAACTGAAGAATTTTAAAATCATTTTATTGCCATTTGGATTTTTTTGTGGAGGCCAATTCCTAGTGGGCCAAGGGACCCATAACAGAAAGTTAGTGCTAGTTTGGCACTAACCAGTACTGTATTGTGAAACTCAATCGGGATGGTTGGTGTGGGAAATGGAAAGCCGGTGCATTGGTGCATTATGGGATGCTTGGGCACCCCCCACTTCCTTTGCCCCACCATTGGCGGCCGTGCCTTCAGCTGTCTAGCCCCCAAGCTCTGGAATTGACTTGTCAAACCGCTCCGCCTCTCTCTCCTCCTTTAATGTGGAGATGCCGGTGTTGGACTGGGGTGGACAAAAGTGAGAAGTTGCACAACACCAGGTTATAGTCCAACAGTTTTATTTGAAATCACAAGCTTTCGGAGCGCTGCTCCTTCGTCAGGTGAAGTCTGACGAAGGGGCAGCAGCTCCGAAAGCTTGTGATTTCAAATAAAACTGTTGGACTATAACCTGGTGTTGTGCGACTTCTCACTTTTGTCTCCTCCTTTAAGTCTCTCCTTAGAACCAACCTCTTTGACCAAGCTTTTGGTCACCTGTCCTAACGCCGCCTTCTTCGGCTTGGTGTCAATTTTTGTCTGCTTTACGCTCTTGTGAAGCACCTTGGGACATTTTACTACTTTAAAGGCGCTACATAAATACATGTTGTTGTTGCTTCTCTGGGTGTTGGGGCTGAGACACACAGTGTTGAAGCAGACGGAGCTTCTTCTGCAGTTAACCCATACCCGACCGGCGAAATGACAGCACTGGATTCTGGGGAGGGGGAAAGAACCGCCCCTTGTGCCATTGTGGGATCTTTCTGTGCACACATTAGCTGCCTACAGAACAAGAGAGACTGCACTTCAAAACTAATTCACTGGATATCAAGTGCTTTGGGACGTTCTGAGGATATGATAAGGTGCATTATAAATGTAAGCCATTGTTTTTATGCCAAAGATACTCCACGAAACAAGATCAGCAATACATCATTCGCTGCTGTGGGCCCTTTCTTGCCAACCCATGTGATGGCTTCAAGCAGGATATTTGGAGCCGTCTGTTCTAGAAATAGGCATTCTGAAACCTCCCCGATAGCTCGGTGACTTTACCACAAGACAATTAAAGATGAGGGAAGCCATTCGGCCCATCTTATGTCATGCATTCAGAAATACTCTACAGTTCCCCCTCTTGTAGCATCCAATTGGTTCTTAAATGACCCCAGGGTTCTCTCTGACTCTATCTGGAAGTCCATTCCATGTGCTGATCACTCTTTGTGTGAAAAAACCTAACTCATATCAATCCAAAATTTGCCATTTACTAGTTTGAATCTATCCTCACCACTATCTTTGATGCCCTAGTCCCTACTAAAACAATCACCCTCTCTCACCCTGGCCGTTCCACCTGGTACGGCTCTCATCTTCGCTCCCTTAAGTCTAAGGGACGCAGATTCGAACGGACAACTGGTTTAGCCATTCACCGCCAGATCTGGCTGGACCACATAAAGCACTATCGGGCCCAGCTCTCATCTGCCAAAATTGCTCACTATTCCAGAATCATTCTGGAATGTAAATATAAACCCCGGCTTCTATTCTCTACTGCTAACTGTCTTCTTAAACCCCTCTCCCCTGTCTCCTCCACCCTCACCTCCGATAACAAGTGTGAGGAGCTCATGGACTTCTTTGTCTCTAAGATTGAGACCATCCGTTCAGCTGCCTCTGCCACTTCCCTTTCTTCCCCTAGCCCACTGGGCCAAACTTCCTCTAAGGTTCCCCCCCGCCCTAGCCCTGAACTCACATCTTTCTCCAGTTTCTCTCTGATCTCCCCTCATGATCTCTCTGCGCTCATCTTGTCCATGAGACCCACCTCCTGCTCCCTCGACCCTATTCCCACCAAACTGCTGACCACCCAACTTTCTTTTCTGGCTCCCATGTTAGCTGATATTGTTAACTGTTCTCTCTCCTCAGGTACTGTCCCCATCTCCCTCAGATCTGCCGTCATCACCCCTCTCCTCAAAAAAACAAACCTTGACCCCCCCGTCCTTGCAAACTACCGCCCCATCTCCAACCGCCCTTTCCTCTCCAAAGTCCTTGAACGTGTTGTCGCCTCCCAAATCCGTGCCCATCTTTCCCGCAATTCCATGTTTGAATCCCTCCAATCAGGTTTCCGCCCTTGCCATAGTACTGAAACGGCTCTCATCAAAGTCACAAATTACTTCCTTGGTGACTGTGACTAAGGTAAACTAACCCTCCTCATCCTTCTTGACTTGTCTGCAGCCTTTGACATGGTTGACCACTCCATCCTTCTCCAACGCCTCTCCACCGTCATCCAGCTGGGTGGGACTGCACTCGCCCGGTTCCATTCTTATCTATCTAATCGTAACCAGAGAATCACCTGCAACGGCTTCTCTTCCCATTCCGTCATCATTACCTCTGGTGTCCCCCAAGGATCTATCCTTGGCCCCCTCCTATTTCTCATCTACATGTTGCCCCTTGGGGACATTATCCGAAAACACAGCGTCAGTTTCCACATGTACGCTGATGACACCCAGCTCTACCTCACTACCTCTTCTCTCGACCCCTCCACGGTCTCTAAATTGTCAGACTACTTGTCCGACATACAGTTCTTGATTAGCAAAAATTTTCTCCAATTAAATATTGGGAAGACCAAAGCCATTGTTTTCAGTCCCCGCCACAAACTCCGTTCCCTAGCCACTGACTCCATCCCTCTCCCTAACATCTGTCTGAGGCTGAACCACACTGTTCACAACCTTGGTATCGTATTTGACCCTGAAATGAGCTTCCGACCACATATCCGCAGCATAACAAAGACCTCCTACTTCCACCTCTAACATCGCCCGTCTCTGCCCTTGCCTCAGCTCATCCGCTGCTGAAACACTCATCCATGCCTTTGTTACCTCTAGACTTGACTATTCCAACGCACTCCTGGCTGGCCTCCCACATTCCACCCTACGTAAACATGAGGTCATCCTAAACTCGGCTGCCCGTGTCCTAACTCGCACCAAGTCCCGTTCACCCATCATCCCTGTGCTCGCTGACCTACATTGGCTACTGGTTAAGCAGCGCCTCGATTTCAAAATTCTCATCCTTGTTTTCAAATCCCTCCATGGCCTCGCCCCTCCCTATCTCTGTAATCTCCTTCAGCTCCACAACCCCCCCGAGATATCTGCGCTCCTCTAATTCTGCTCTCTTGTGCATCCCTGATTAGAATCGCTCAACCTTTGGTGGCTGTGCCTTCTGTTGCCTAGGCCCTAAGCTCTGGAATTCCCTACCTAAACCTGTCTACCTCACTACCTCTCTCTCCTCCTTTAAGACGCTCCTTAAAACCTACCTCTTTGACCAAGCTTTTGGTCACCTGCCCTAATTTATCCTTATGTGGCTCGGTGTCAAATTTTTTGTCTTAAAATACTCCTGTGCAGCGCCTTGGGACGTTTTACTACGTTAAAGGTGCTATATAAATACAAGTTGTTGTTGTTGTATGTCCCCTTGTCCTACTCTCTCAATTGAATTTATAATAATTTTCCAGATTTATCTTTTCCATACCATTTGTTATCTTTTATACCTTGAGAAGATCACCTCTTAGAAATCTCCTTTCGAGGCTAAAAATCCCATATTCCTCACACTTGGGGAGGTCTTTCCTCACACGACGGGCCAACTTCAAGTTTCTTCTTCTGCGCCACCTCCAATGCTCGAACGTCTCCCGATTTCTCACTGACCAGAACTGGACATAGGATTACATAGGATATACGGCACAGAAACAGGCCATTCGGCCCAACCAGTCCATGCCGGCGTTTATGCTCCACTCGAGCCTCCTCCTGTCTTTCCTCATCTAAATCTATCAGCATAACCCTCTATTCCCTTCTCCCTCATATGCTTGTCTAGCCTCCCCTTAAATGCATCTATACTATTCGCTTCAACCACTCCCTGTGGTAGCGAGTTCCACATTCTCACCACTGCTGGGTAAAGAAGTTCCTTCTGAATTCCCTATTGGATTTCTTGGTGACCATCTTATATTGATGGCCTCTAGTTATGCTCTTCCCCACAAGTGGAAACATTCTCTCTGTATCTACTCTATCAAAACCTTTCATAATTTTAAAGACCTCAGGTCACCCCTCAGCCTTCTTTTTTCAAGAGAAAAGAGACCCAGCCTGTTCAACCTTTCCTGATGAGTATACCCTCGCATTTCTGGTATCATCCAGTGAGTAGCTGAGTCCCACAGCACAGGGAGATCCCAGGTTCAATTCCAGATGTGTCATGAATTAGCTGACCTCATCCAATGCAGTTGTCCTCTGCACCTCTGGGATTAAGGGTAGAAAATTAGCCAGAGTTCCTGGCAAGCACGTGTGTGTGGCAGTTGGGCAAGGATAAGGGGTGATCCAATTGAGGTGTTTAAGATGATTAAAGGATTCGATAGGGTCGATAGAGAGAAACTATTTCCTCTGGTGGGGGAGACCAGAACAAGGGGGAATCACCTTAAAATTAGAGCTAGGCTGTTCAGCAGCGATGTCAGGAAGCATTTCTTCACACAAAGGGTAGTGCAAATCTGGAACTCTCTCCCTCAAAATGCTGTTGAGACCGGGGGTCAATTGAAAATTTCAAAACTGAGATTGATAGATTTTTGTTAGGCAAGAGTATTAAGGGATACGGTGCCGAGGCGGGTAAATGGCGTTAAGATAATGATCAACCATGATCTAATTGAATGGTGGAACAGGCTTGAGGGGCTGAATGACCTCCTCCGGTTCCTATATTTCTGTGATAGGATCGGGCATGGCCTTGGGGCCTGAGGCACTCAGCTAGCTTTCTGATACTCTCCATCTCCACTCACAGATGAAGAATGGAAACTTGTTTGGGGTGTGAGAGATTGGCGTGTGCCTGTAGAAGTGTGACCCAGCGAGGGAGGAACAGCCCCAGGACAGGAGAGGACAATATTGGGTGAGACATGATCCAAACTAAGGCGTTCCTATCTGGAGGATTCAGCAGCAGGAACACGACGACAGCAGCTTTATAAACCACAGCTCTTGGGTTACTCGGGTATGTATTTCACGCATGAGAGGAGGGTGGAATTCTCCTGATATCCAATGGATTGATTATGGGATGACGTCAGCACTCAGCTATTCTCCAGGACCCCGGCACAAACAGAGGGCTGGAAAAGTTGACGCCCGCTCCAAAACCGAAAGACTGGCAACTGCACAATCCCTTCAGGTTTTCGGTTAGCGTTGGATAGTAGAGGCACTTGCCTCATCATCTGTAGCCGCTGACTCATGTCCGGGGCTCCCACTGTTGCCGACAGCACCCGATAATGTAAAGAGCAGAGTCTGCTGTGAGAGGCAAAGTCTCCACTATGGCAAGTTCCATAGGGGCTGGGGGCACAGTGGGGCCAATCACCGGGAGGAGCAGCATTCGCAGGTCCTGGGTTTCCTGCTTCAGCTCTCCGCGTGCCCAGACTGACTACATAAAAAGGGCAAGGGGCAGAATGATGCGTTTACATTGCTGGGGGGCGGTGGGAGGGGAAATCAGGCCATTTTCTAACTCAATAATCTCACACAAGAAATATAACATGCCAGACGCATATACCAGATGGGCACACCAGGCCGGATATACCAGACGGGTTCAGCAGACGGATATACCAGGCCGGATATACCAGACGGGTACAACAGATATATCAGACGGATATACCAGACGGGTATACCAGGCGGGTACAACAGACGGGTTCAGCAGACGGACATACCAGGCTGGATATACCAGACGGGTACAACAGATATACCAGACGGATATACCAGACGGGTTCATCAGTCAGATATACCAGGCTGGATATACCAGACGGGTACACCAGACGATATACCAGACGGGTACACCAGACGATATACCAGACGGGTACACCAGAGGATATACCAGACGGATATACCAGACGGGTACACCAAATGGGTATACCAGACGATATACCAGACGGATATACCAGACGGGTACACCAGACGGATATACCAGACGGGTACACCAAACGGGTATACCAGACGATATACCAGACGGATATACCAGACGGGTACACCAGACGATATACCAGACGGATATACCAGACGGGTACACCAGACAGGTATACCAGACGATATACCAGACGGATATACCAGACGGGTATACCAGACGGGTATACCAGACGATATACTAGACGGGTATACCAGACGGATATACCAGACGGGTACACCAGACGGGTACACCAGACGGGTATACCAGACGATATACCAGATGGGTACACCAGACGATATACCAGACGGGTATACCAGACGATATACCAGACGGATATACCAGACGGGTTCGCCAGACAATATACCAGACGGGTACACCAGACGGGTTCACCAGACGGATATACCAGACGGATATACCAGACAGATACACCAGGGCACATTTTTTCCTACTACTGAAGCAAATTGAACAATGTAATGGGAAGAGGAGCAGCTGGTGGTTTCTCGGAGCTGAATCCCTGCTCTGTGTGGGTGATGTAGAAAACCCGATTCTCTTCCTGACAAGAGAAATCAGTAGGAGCCTGTGGGGAGGCAAAATCAATGCCGAATTCTAATTCCGAGCATGCCTGCTGTAACACTCACAGCAGCCCCTCTTTACACAGGCACCCACATTCCCAATGGATGACCTTTCCTGCTTTTATTTTTGTTTACTGGGTAAGGATCAGTTTTATTCATCCCATTAACAGGCAAATCCTTTGGGGAAAAAAAGGGCTTAGGGGCCAAGTGGATAAAGGCACTGCCTGGCTTTAGTACTAAAATGAAACAAACCAGGTTGTGGGTTTGATGGTAAGTCTAGGTCGAGTTATCTGATAAGCCTGGGGCAGCTGCTGGGGGGTGTGACAATTGGCCCCTGGGAAAAACCTGCACTGAGATCCAGCGCCCCCGTCTCAAAATGAACACGTGGATGCTGGAGGATGACACAATCCGGTGGCACTGTGATGCCTCCACAGTCAAACAGCCTGCTGACACACACGATGCAGCCTCGCACATAAAGAATGCCCACCAGCATCGGAGGGTTATTGTTGCCCACACAACAGCAGTGGGTAATTTTCTGACTACATGCTTTTATTGGGGTGCGGTGTGAAGTCGGCAGATTACCCCTAGTGTTCTGGCAGCATCATGAGAAAGAAAGACTTGCATTTATATAGCGCCTTTCACAACCACAGGACATCCCAAAGCGCTTTACAGCCAATGAAGTACTTTCTGAAGTGTAGTCACTGTTGTAATGTGGGAAACGCGGCAGCCAATTCGCAAACAGCAAGCTCCCACAAACAGCAATGTGATAACGACCAGATAATCTGTTTTAATGACATTGGTGGAGGGAGAAATATTGGCTGGGAGAACGGCCCTGCACTTCTTCGAATAGTGCCGTGAGGGAGATCACGTCTCATCCGAAAGACGACACCTCGAACAGTGCAGCACTCCCTCAGTCTCTGGGGTGGGATTTGAACCCACAACCTTCTGACTCAGAAGGTGAGCGAGATTCCACTGAGCTACGGTTGACACCCAAAACCAGCAAATAGTAAACACATTTACGGACACTTGGAGCAGCCCATCTGTGATTCTGGCTGGCAGTTCGCTGCTTGCATTCCTTCACTATCGGTACAATCGAGCCGTGTTGATGCAAACAACGGCAGGGATTGTAAAATCTATATCCAGGTCACAGACAGGAGTGGCACTAATGGATTTATAATAAGAGAAATTTAGGAAAGGTTTAACAGAATGCCAGGAAGACTACACTGTACGCTGACAGGAATTTGTTTATTGATTTAGTTTTTGTGAATTTGAACTCATAAATGTCAGCATTGAGCACTCGCAGGTCAGGTACATCATTAAAAACAGATAAATGAGGTATTCAATCATTTGTTGTTTGTGGGATCTTGCTATGCATAAGTTGGTTGCTACGGACTACACTTCAAAAGCAGTTCATTGGTTGAGGGGCATTTGGTACATCCTGAGAATGCCATAATGTTGTTTCAAAGTTCTTCTCACTCATCCTCGTGACCTCTCTAGTGACACTGCCAAAGTTAAGCTCAAAGGGAAATGGGTAACGCCGCTCCCAACACAGTGCACACTGCAGCCAGTAAACACTGGGTTGGATTCAGGTCATGGTGCGGAGATGCCGGTGTTGGACTGGGGTGGACAAAATTGAGAGGTCGCACAACACCAGGTTATAGTCCAACAGTTTTATTTGAAATCACAAGCTTTCGGAGCTATCACTCCTTCCTCAGGTGAAGTAAATTTACTTCACCTGAGGAAGGAGTGATAGCTCCGAAAGCTTGTGATTTCAAATAAAACTGTTGGACTATAACCTGGTGTTGTGCGACCTCTCAATTGGATTCAGGTGCCAGCTCCCATAGATGAAAGGAAAGTACGGTGAACCCACTGAGCCATGCACTCCACACGGCAGTGACGTTACAATGTGCCGCGGATTGGCATGGAATTGGTTCCCAACATTTATACACTTGACTCTCAGTGGCCCCCTTGTGGCTACATCAGGAAAGCAGCTGACGAGACCAAAACGAAGACCCTGAACCTCATCAAACCTCCCCCAGCACCATGTGTTACTGACTGTATCTCTACTGATGTTAATCCAGCTCCCTCACACTGTCACTCAGTAACCTCTCCCCCAGCACCCTGTGTTACTGACTGTATCTCTACTGATGTTAATCCAGCTCCCTCACACTGTCACTCAGTAACTCCTCTCCCAGCGCCCTGTGTTACTGACTGTATCTCTACTGATGTTAATCCAGCTCCCTCACACTGTCACTCAGTAACTCCTCTCCCAGCGCCCTGTGTTACTGACTGTATCTCTACTGATGTTAATCCGGCTCCCTCACACTGTCACTAAGTAACCCCTCCCCCAGCACCCTGTGTTACTGACTGTATCTCTAGTTATGTTAATCCAGCTCCCTCACACTGTCACTCAGTAACCCCTCCCCCCAGCGCCCTGTGTTACTGACTGTATCTCTACTGATGTTAATCCAGCTCCCTCACAGTCACTCAGTAACCTCTCCCCCAGCGTCCTGTGTTACTGACTGTATCTCTACTGATGTTAATCCAGCTCCCTCACACTGTCACTCAGTAACTCCTGCCCCAGCACCCTGTGTTACTGACTGCATCTCTACTGATGTTAATCCAGCTCCCTCACACTGTCACTCAGTAACCCCTCCCCCCAGCGCCCTGTGTTACTGATTGTATCTCTACTGATGTTAATCCAGCTCCCTCACACTGTCACTCAGTAACCCCTCCCCCAGCGCCCTGTGTTACCGACTGTATCTCTACTGATCTTAATCCAGCTCCCTCACACTGTCACTCAGTAACTCCTCCCCCAGTGCCCTGTGTTACTGACTGTATCTCTACTGATGTTAATCCAGCTCCCTCACACTGTCACTCAGTCACCCATCCCCCAGCACCCTGTGTTACTGACTGTATCTCTACTGATGTTAATCCAGCTCCCTCACACTGTCACTCAGTCACCCCTCCCCCAGCACCCTGTGTTACTGACTGTATCTCTACTGATGTTAATCCAGCTCCCTCATACTGTCACTCAGTAACCCCTCCCCCAGCGCCCTGTGTTACTGACTGTATCTCTACTGATGTTAATCCAGCTCCCTCACACTCTCACTCAGTAACCCCTCCCCACAGCACCCTGTGTTACTGACTGTATCTCTACTGATGTTAATCCAGCTCCCTCACACTGTCACTCAGTAACCCCTCCCCCAGCGCCCTGTGTTACTGACTGCATCTCCACTGATGTTAATCCAGCTCCCTCACACTGTCACTCAGTAACCCCTCCCCCAGCACCCTGTGTTACTGACTGTAGCTCTACTGATGTTAATCCAGTTCCCTCATACTGTCACTCAGTAACCCCTCCCCCAGCACCCTGTGTTACTGACTGTATCTCTACTGATGTTAATCCAGCTCCCTCACACTCTCACTCAGTAACCGCTCCCCCAGCACCCTGTGTTACTGACTGTATTTCTACTGATGTTAATCCAGATCCCTCACACTCTCACTCAGTAACCCCTCTTCCCAGCACCCTGTGTTACTGACTGTATCTCTACTGATGTTAATCCAGCTCCCTCACACTGTCACTCAGTAACCCCTCCCCCCAACTCCCTGTGTTACTGACTGTATCTCTATTGGTGTTAATCCAGCTCCCTCACACTGTCACTCAGTAACTCCTCCCCCAGCACCCTGTGTTACTGACTGTATCTCTACTGATATTAATCCAGCTCCCTCACACTGTCACTCAGTAACCCCTCCCCCCAGCGCCCTGTGTTACTGATTGTATCTCTACTGATGTTAATCCAGCTCCCTCACACTGTCACTCAGTCACCCATCCCCCAGCACCCTGTGTTACTGACTGTATCTCTACTGATGTTAATCCAGCTCCCTCACACTGTCACTCAGTCACCCCTCCCCCAGCACCCTGTGTTACTGACTGTATCTCAACTGATGTTAATCCAGCTCCCTCATACTGTCACTCAGTAACCCCTCCCCCAGCGCCCTGTGTTACTGACTGTATCTCTACTGATGTTAATCCAGCTCCCTCACACTCTCACTCAGTAACCCCTCCCCACAGCACCCTGTGTTACTGACTGTATCTCTACTGATGTTAATCCAGCTCCCTCACACTGTCACTCAGTAACCCCTCCCCCAGCCCCCTGTGTTACTGACTGCATCTCCACTGATGTTAATCCAGCTCCCTCACACTGTCACTCAGTAACCCTTCCCCCAGCGCCCTGTGTTACTGACTATATCTCTACTGATGTTAATCCAGCTCCCTCATACTGTCACTCAGTAACCCCTCCCCCAGCACCCTGTGTTACTGACTGTATCTCTAGTGATGTTAATCCAGCTCCCTCACACTGTCACTCAGTAACCCCCACTCCCCCAGCACCCTGTGTTACTGACTGTATCTCTACTGATGTTAATCCAGCTCCCTCACACTGCCACCCAATTAACCCCTCCCTCAGCGCCCTGTGTTACTGACTGTATCTCTACTGATGTTAATCCAGCTCCCTCACACTGTCACTCAGTAACCTCTCCCCCAGCACCCTGTGTTACTGACTGTATCTCTACTGATGTTAATCCAGCTCCCTCACACTGTCACTCAGTAACCCCTCTCCCCAGCGCCCTGTGTTACTGACTGTATCTCTACTGATGTTAATCCAGCTCCCTCACACTGTCACTCAGTAACCCCTCCCCCAGCACGCTGTGTTACTGACTGTATTTCTACTGATGTTAATCCAGCTCCCTCACACTGTCACTCAGTAACCCCTCCCCGAGTGCCCTGTGTTACTGACTGTATTTCTACTGATGTTAATCCAGCTCCCTCAACTGTCACTCAGTAACCCCTCCCCCAGCACCCTGTGTTACTGACTGTAGCTCTACTGATGTTAATCCAGTTCCCTCACACTGTCACTCAGTAATCCCTCCCCCAGCACGCTGTGTTACTGACTGTATTTCTACTGATGTTAATCCAGCTCCCTCACACTGTCACTCAGTAACCCCTCCCCGAGTGCCCTGTGTTACTGACTGTATTTCTACTGATGTTAATCCAGTTCCCTCATACTGTCACTCAGTAACCCCTCCCCCAACACCCTGTATTACTGATCGTATCTCTACTGATGTTAATCCAGCTCCCTCACACTCTCACTCAGTAACCCCTCCCCCAGCACCCTGTGTTACTGACTGTATCTCTAGTGATGTTAATCCAGCTCCCTCACACTGTCACTCAGTAACCCCCCCTCCCCCAGCACCCTGTGTTACTGACTGTATCTCTACTGATGTTAATCCAGCTCCCTCACACTGCCACCCAATTAACCCCTCCCCCAGGGCCCTGTGTTACTGACTGCATCTCTACTGATGTTAATCCAGCTCCCTCACACTCTCACTCAGTAACCCCTCCCCACAGCACCCTGTGTTACTGACTGTATCTCCACTGATGTTAATCCAGCTCCCTCACACTGTCACTCAGTAACCCTTCCCCCAGCACCCTGTGTTACTGACTGTATCTCTACTGATGTTAATCCAGCTCCCTCACACTGCCACCCAATTAGCCCCTCCCTCAGCGTCCTGTGTTACTGATTGTATCTCCACTGATGTTAATCCAGCTCCCTCACACTGTCACTCAGTAACCCCTCCCCCAGCGCCCTGTGTTACTGACTGCATCTCTACTGATGTTAATCCAGCTCCCTCACAGTCACTCAGTAACCCCTCCCCCAGTACCCTGTGTTACTGACTGTATTTCTACTGATGTTAATCCAGCTCCCTCACACTGTCACTCAGCAACCCCTCCCCGAGTGCCCTGTGTTACTGACTGTATTTCTACTGATGTTAATCCACTCCCTCACACTGTCACACAGTAACCCCTCCCCCAGCACCCTGTGTTACTGACTGTATCTCTACTGATGTTAATCCAGCTCCCTCACACTGTCACTCAGTAACCCCTCCCCCAGCGCCCTGTGTTACTGACTGTATCCCTACTGATCTTAATCCAGCTCCCTCACACTGTCACTCAGTAACTCCTCCCCCAGCGCCCTGTGTTACTGACTGTATCTCTACTGATGTTAATCCAGCTCCCTCACACTGTCACTCAGTAACCCCTCCCCCAGCACCCTGTGTTACTGACTGTATATCTACTGATGTTAATCCAGCTCCCTCATACTGTCACTCAGTAACCCCTCCCCCAGCGCCCTGTGTTACTGACTGTATCTCTACTGATGTTAATCCAGCTCCCTCACACTCTCACTCAGTAACCCCTCCCCACAGCACCCTGTGTTACTGACTGTATCTCTACTGATGTTAATCCAGCTCCCTCACACTCTCACTCAGTAACCCCTCCCCCAGCCCCCTGTGTTACTGACTGCATCTCCACTGATGTTAATCCAGCTCCCTCACACTGTCACTCAGTAACCCCTCCCCCAGCGCCCTGTGTTACTGACTGTATCTCTACTGATGTTAATCCAGCTCCCTCATACTGTCACTCAGTAACCCCTCCCCCAGCACCCTGTGTTACTGATTGTATCTCTACTGATGTTAATCCAGCTCCCTCACACTCTCACTCAGTAACCCCTCCCCCAGCACCCTGTGTTACTGACTGTATCTCTAGTGATGTTAATCCAGCTCCCTCACACTGTCACTCAGTAACCCCCCTCCCCCAGCACCCTGTGTTACTGACTGTATCTCTACTGATGTTAATCCAGCTCCCTCACACTGCCACCCAATTAACCCCTCCCTCAGCGCCCTGTGTTACTGACTGTATCTCTACTGATGTTAATCCAGCTCCCTCACACTGTCACTCAGTAACCCCCCCCCAGGGCCCTGTGTTACTGACTGTATCTCTGCTGATGTTAATCCAGCTCCCTCACACTGTCACTCAGTAACCCCTCCCCCAGCACCCTGTGTTACTGACTGTATCTCGACTGATGTTAATCCAGCTCCCTCACACTGTCACTCAGTAACCCCTCCCCCCAGCACCCTGTGTTACTGACTGTATCTCTACTGATGTTAATCCAGCTCCCTCACACTGTCACTCAGTAACCTCTCCCCCAGCACCCTGTGTTACTGACTGTATCTCTACTGATGTTAATCCAGCTCCCTCACACTGTCACTCAGTAACCCCTCTCCCCAGCGCCCTGTGTTACTGACTGTATCTCTACTGATGTTAATCGAGCTCCCTCACACTGTCACTCAGTAACCCCTCCCCCAGCACGATGTGTTACTGACTGTATTTCTACTGATGTTAATCCAGCTCCCTCACACTGTCACTCAGTAACCCCTCCCCGAGTGCTCTGTGTTACTGACTGTATTTCTACTGATGTTAATCCAGCTCCCTCAACTGTCACTCAGTAACCCACCCCCCCCAGCACCCTGTGTTACTGACTGTAGCTCTACTGATGTTAATCCAGTTCCCTCACACTGTCACTCAGTAACCCCTCCCCCAGCACCCTGAGTTACTGATTGTATCTCTACTGATGTTAATCCAGCTCCGTCACACTCTCACTCAGTAACCCCTCCCCACAGCGCCCTGTGTTACTGACTGCATCTCTACTGATGTTAATCCAGCTCCCTCACAGTCACTCAGTAACCCCTCCCCCAGCACCCTGTGTTACTGACTGTATCTCTACTGATGTTAATCCAGCTCCCTCACACTGCCACCCAATTAGCCCCTCCCTCAGCGTCCTGTGTTACTGACTGTATCTCCACTGATGTTAATCCAGCTCCCTCACACTGTCACTCAGTAACCCCTCCCCGAGTGCCCTGTGTTACTGACTGTAGCTCTACTGATGTTAATCCAGTTCCCTCACACTGTCACTCAGTAACCCCTCCCCCAGCACCCTGTGTTACTGATTGTATCTCTACTGATGTTAATCCAGCTCCGTCACACTCTCACTCAGTAACCCCTCCCCACAGCACCCTGTGTTACTGACTGTATCTCTACTGATGTTAATCCAGCTCCCTCACACTGTCACTCAGTAACCCCTCCCCCAGCGCCCTGTGTTACTGACTGCATCTCCACTGATGTTAATCCAGCTCCCTCACACTGTCACTCAGTAACCCCTCCCCCAGCGCCCTGTGTTACTGACTGCATCTCTACTGATGTTAATCCAGCTCCCTCACAGTCACTCAGTAACCCCTCCCCCAGCACCCTGTGTTACTGACTGTATCTCTACTGATGTTAATCCAGCTCCCTCACACTGTCACTCAGTAACCCCTCCCCCAGCACCCTGTGTTACTGATTGTATCTCTAGTGATGTTAATCCGGCTCCCTCACACTGCCACCCAATTAGCCCCTCCCTCAGCGTCCTGTGTTACTGACTGTATTTCTACTGATGTTAATCCAGCTCCCTCAACTGTCACTCAGTAACCCCTCCCCCCAGCACCCTGTGTTACTGACTGTAGCTCTACTGATGTTAATCCAGTTCCCTCACACTGTCACTCAGTAACCCCTCCCCCAGCACCCTGAGTTACTGATTGTATCTCTACTGATGTTAATCCAGCTCCGTCACACTGCCACCCAATTAGCCCCTCCCTCAGCGTCCTGTGTTACTGACTGTATCTCCACTGATGTTAATCCAGCTCCCTCACACTGTCACTCAGTAATCCCTCCCCCAGCACGCTGTGTTACTGACTGTATTTCTACTGATGTTAATCCAGCTCCCTCACACTGCCACTCAGTAACCCCTCCCCCAGCGCCCTGTGTTACCGACTGTATCTCTACTGATGTTAATCCATCTCCCTCACACTGCCACCCAATTAGCCCCTCCCTCAGCGTCCTGTGTTACTGACTGTATCTCCACTGATGTTAATCCAGCTCCCTCACACTGTCACTCAGTAATCCCTCCCCCAGCACGCTGTGTTACTGACTGTATTTCTACTGATGTTAATCCAGCTCCCTCACACTGTCACTCAGTAACCCCTCCCCGAGTGCCCTGTCTTACTGACTGTAGCTCTACTGATGTTAATCCAGTTCCCTCACACTGTCACTCAGTAACCCCTCCCCCAGCACCCTGTGTTACTGATTGTATCTCTACTGATGTTAATCCAGCTCCGTCACACTCTCACTCAGTAACCCCTCCCCACAGCACCCTGTGTTACTGACTGTATCTCTACTGATGTTAATCCAGCTCCCTCACACTGTCACTCAGTAACCCCTCCCCCAGCGCCCTGTGTTACTGACTGCATCTCCACTGATGTTAATCCAGCTCCCTCACACTGTCACTCAGTAACCCCTCCCCCAGCGCCCTGTGTTACTGACTGTATCTCTACTGATGTTAATCCAGCTCCCTCACAGTCACTCAGTAACCCCTCCCCCAGCACCCTGTGTTACTGACTGTATCTCTACTGATGTTAATCCAGCTCCCTCACACTGTCACTCAGTAACCCCTCTCCCCAGCGCCCTGTGTTACTGACTGTATCTCTACTGATGTTAATCGAGCTCCCTCACACTGTCACTCAGTAACCCCTCCCCCAGCACGATGTGTTACTGACTGTATTTCTACTGATGTTAATCCAGCTCCCTCACACTGTCACTCAGTAACCCCTCCCCGAGTGCTCTGTGTTACTGACTGTATTTCTACTGATGTTAATCCAGCTCCCTCAACTGTCACTCAGTAACCCCCCCCCCCAGCACCCTGTGTTACTGACTGTCGCTCTACTGATGTTAATCCAGTTCCCTCACACTGTCACTCAGTAACCCCTCCCCCAGCACCCTGAGTTACTGATTGTATCTCTACTGATGTTAATCCAGCTCCGTCACACTCTCACTCAGTAGCCCCTCCCCACAGCGCCCTGTGTTACTGACTGCATCTCTACTGATGTTAATCCAGCTCCCTCACAGTCACTCAGTAACCCCTCCCCCAGCACCCTGTGTTACTGACTGTATCTCTACTGATGTTAATCCAGCTCCCTCACACTGCCACCCAATTAGCCCCTTCCTCAGCGTCCTGTGTTACTGACTGTATCTCCACTGATGTTAATCCAGCTCCCTCACACTGTCACTCAGTAATCCCTCCCCCAGCACGCTGTATTACTGACTGTATTTCTACTGATGTTAATCCAGCTCCCTCACACTGTCACTCAGTAACCCCTCCCCCAGCGCCCTGTGTTACTGACTGTATCTCTACTGATGTTAATCCAGCTCCCTCACACTGCCACCCAATTAGCCCCTCCCTCAGCGTCCTGTGTTACTGACTGTATCTCCACTGATGTTAATCCAGCTCCCTCACACTGTCACTCAGTAACCCCTCCCCGAGTGCCCTGTGTTACTGACTGTAGCTCTACTGATGTTAATCCAGTTCCCTCACACTGTCACTCAGTAACCCCTCCCCCAGCACCCTGTGTTACTGATTGTATCTCTACTGATGTTAATCCAGCTCCGTCACACTCTCACTCAGTAACCCCTCCCCACAGCACCCTGTGTTACTGACTGTATCTCTACTGATGTTAATCCAGCTCCCTCACACTGTCACTCAGTAACCCCTCCCCCAGCGCCCTGTGTTACTGACTGCATCTCCACTGATGTTAATCCAGCTCCCTCACACTGTCACTCAGTAACCCCTCCCCCAGCGCCCTGTGTTACTGACTGCATCTCTACTGATGTTAATCCAGCTCCCTCACAGTCACTCAGTAACCCCTCCCCCAGCACCCTGTGTTACTGACTGTATCTCTACTGATGTTAATCCAGCTCCCTCACACTGTCACTCAGTAACCCCTCCCCCAGCACCCTGTGTTACTGATTGTATCTCTAGTGATGTTAATCCAGCTCCGTCACACTGCCACCCAATTAGCCCCTCCCTCAGCGTCCTGTGTTACTGACTGTATCTCCACTGATGTTAATCCAGCTCCCTCACACTGTCACTCAGTAATCCCTCCCCCAGCACGCTGTGTTACTGACTGTATTTCTACTGATGTTAATCCAGCTCCCTCACACTGCCACTCAGTAACCCCTCCCCCAGCGCCCTGTGTTACCGACTGTATCTCTACTGATGTTAATCCAGCTCCCTCACACTGCCACCCAATTAGCCCCTCCCTCAGCGTCCTGTGTTACTGACTGTATCTCCACTGATGTTAATCCAGCTCCCTCACACTGTCACTCAGTAATCCCTCCCCCAGCACGCTGTGTTACTGACTGTATTTCTACTGATGTTAATCCAGCTCCCTCACACTGTCACTCAGTAACCCCTCCCCGAGTGCCCTGTCTTACTGACTGTAGCTCTACTGATGTTAATCCAGTTCCCTCACACTGTCACTCAGTAACCCCTCCCCCAGCACCCTGTGTTACTGATTGTATCTCTACTGATGTTAATCCAGCTCCGTCACACTCTCACTCAGTAACCGCTCCCCACAGCACCCTGTGTTACTGACTGTATCTCTACTGATGTTAATCCAGCTCCCTCACACTGTCCCTCAGTAACCCCTCCCCCAGCGCCCTGTGTTACTGACTGCATCTCCACTGATGTTAATCCAGCTCCCTCACACTGTCACTCAGTAACCCCTCCCCCAGCGCCCTGTGTTACTGACTGTATCTCTACTGATGTTAATCCAGCTCCCTCACAGTCACTCAGTAACCCCTCCCCCAGCACCCTGTGTTACTGACTGTATCTCTACTGATGTTAATCCAGCTCCCTCACACTGCCACCCAATTAGCCCCTCCCTCAGCGTCCTGTGTTACTGACTGTATCTCCACTGATGTTAATCCAGCTCCCTCACACTGTCACTCAGTAATCCCTCCCCCAGCACGCTGTGTTACTGACTGTATTTCTACTGATGTTAATCCAGCTCCCTCACACTGTCACTCAGTAACCCCTCCCCCAGCGCCCTGTGTTACTGACTGTATCTCTACTGATGTTAATCCAGCTCCCTCACACTGCCACCCAATTAGCCCCTCCCTCAGCGTCCTGTGTTACTGACTGTATCTCCACTGATGTTAATCCAGCTCCCTCACACTGTCACTCAGTAATCCCTCCCCCAGCACGCTGTGTTACTGACTGTATTTCTACTGATGTTAATCCAGCTCCCTCACACTGTCACTCAGTAACCCCTCCCCGAGTGCCCTGTGTTACTGACTGCATCTCCACTGATGTTAATCCAGCTCCCTCACACTGTCACTCAGTAACCCCTTCCCCAGCGCCCTGTGTTACTGACTGCATCTCTACTGATGTTAATCCAGCTCCCTCACAGTCACTCAGTAACCCCTCCCCCAGCACCCTGTGTTACTGACTGTATCTCTACTGATGTTAATCCAGCTCCCTCACACTGCCACCCAATTAGCCCCTCCCTCAGCGTCCTGTGTTACTGACTGTATTTCTACTGATGTTAATCCAGCTCCCTCAACTGTCACTCAGTAACCCCTCCCCCAGCGCCCTGTGTTACTGACTGTATCTCCACTGATGTTAATCCAGCTCCCTCATACTGTCACTCAGTAACCCCTCCCCCAGCACCCTGTGTTACTGAATGTATCTCTAGTGATGTTAATCCAGCTCCCTCACACTGTCACTCAGTAACCCCCCCTCCCCCAGCACCCTGTGTTACTGACTGTATCTCTACTGATGTTAATCCAGCTCCCTCACACTGCCACCCAATTAACCCCTCCCTCAGCGCCCTGTGTTACTGACTGTATCTCTACTGATGTTAATCCAGCACCCTCACACTGTCACTCAGTAACCCCTCCCCCAGCACCCTGTGTTACTGACTGTATCTCTACTGATGTTAATCCAGCTCCCTCACACTGTCACTCAGTAACCCCTCCCCCCAGCACCCTGTGTTACTGACTGTATCTCTACTGATGTTAATCCAGCTCCCTCACACTGTCACTCAGTAATCCCTCCCCCAGCACGCTGTGTTACTGACTGTATTTCTACTGATGTTAATCCAGCTCCCTCACACTGTCACTCAGTAACCCCTCCCCCAGCGCCCTGTGTTACTGACTGTATCTCTACTGATGTTAATCCAGCTCCCTCACACTGCCACCCAATTAGTCCCTCCCTCAGCGTCCTGTGTTACTGACTGTATCTCCACTGATGTTAATCCAGCTCCCTCACACTGTCACTCAGTAATCCCTCCCCCAGCACGCTGTGTTACTGACTGTATTTCTACTGATGTTAATCCAGCTCCCTCACACTGCCACTCAGTAACCCCTCCCCGAGTGCCCTGTGTTACTGACTGTATTTCAATTGATGTTAATCCAGCTCCCTCAACTGTCACTCAGTAACCCCTCCCCAGCGTCCTGTGTTACTGACTGTATCTCTACTGATGTTAATCCAGTTCCCTCACACTGTCACTCAGTAACCCCTCCCCCAGCACCCTGTGTTACTGATTGTATCTCTACTGATGTTAATCCAGCTCCGTCACACTCTCACTCAGTAACCCCTCCCCACAGCACCCTGTGTTACTGACTGTATCTCTGCTGATGTTAATCCAGCTCCCTCACACTGTCACTCAGTAATCCCTCCCCCAGCGCCCTGTGTTACTGACTGCATCTCCACTGATGCTAATCCAGCTCCCTCACACTGTCACTCAGCAACCCCTCCCCCAGCACCCTGTGTTACTGACTGTATCTCTACTGATGTTAATCCAGCTCCCTCACACTGTCACTCAGTCACCCCTCCCCCAGCACCCTGTGTTACTGACTGTATCTCTACTGATGTTAAACCAGCTCCCTCATACTGTCACTCAGTAACCCCTCCCCCAGCGCCCTGTGTTACTGACTGTATCTCTACTGATGTTAATCCAGCTCCCTCACACTGTCACTCAGTAACCCCTCTCCCAGCACCCTGTGTTACTGACTGTATCTCTACTGATGTTAATCCAGCTCCCTCACACTGTCACTCAGTAACCTCTCCCCCAGCACCCTGTGTTACTGACTGTATCTCTACTGATGTTAATCCAGCTCCCACACACTGTCACTCAGTCACCCCTCCCCCAGCACCCTGTGTTACTGACTGTATCTCTACTGATGTTAATCCAGCTCCCTCACACTGTCACTCAGTAACCCCTCTCCCCCAGCGCCCTGTGTTACTGACTGTATCTCTACTGATGTTAATCCAGCTCCCTCACACTGTCACTCAGTCACCCCTCCCCCAGCACCCTGTGTTACTGACTGTATCTCTACTGATGTTAATCCAGCTCCCTCACACTGTCACTCAGTAACCCCTCTCCCCCAGCGCCGTGTTACTGACTGTATCTCTACTGATGTTAATCCAGCTCCCTCACACTGTCGCTCAGTAACCCCTCTCCCCCAGCGCCCTGTGTTACTGACTGTATCTCTACTGATGTTAATCCAGCTCCCTCACACTGTCACTCAGTAACCCCTCCCCCAGTGCCCTGTGTTACTGACTGTATCTCTACTGATGTTAATCCAGCTCCCTCACACTGTCACTCAGTAACCCCTCTCCCCCCAGCACCCTGTGTCACTGACTGTATCTCTACTGATGTTAATCCAGCTCCCTCACACTGTCACTCAGTAACCCCTCTCCCCCCAGCACCCTGTGTCACTGACTGTATCTCTACTGATGTTAATCCAGCTCCCTCACACTGTCACTCAGTAACCCCTCCCCCCAGCGCGCTGTGTCACTGACTGTACCTCCACTGATGTTAATCCAGCTCCCTCACACTGCCACTCAGTAACCCCTCCCCCAGCACCCTGTGTTACTGACTGTATCTCTACTGATGTTAATCCAGCTCCCTCACACTGCCACTCAGTAACCCCTCCCCCAGCGCCCTGTGTTACTGACTGTATCTCTACTGATGTTAATCCAGCTCCCTCACACTGTCACTCAGTAACCCCTCCCCCAGCACCCTGTGTCACTGACTGTATCTCCACTGATGTTAATCCAGCTCCCTCACACTGTCACTCTGTAACCCCTCCCCCAGCACCCTGTGTCACTGACTGTATCTCTACTGTCCCATCAAACACTCCCAGGACAGGTACAGCACGGGTTAGATACAGAGTAAAGCTCCCTCTACACTGTCCGATCAAACAGTCCCAGGGCAGGTACAGCACGGGTTAGATACAGAGTGAAGGGGAGAATTGCTCTGTGACTTTCTGAATGCCGCCCTCCTCCCAGTTTTGGAGGAGCCCCCACTCGTGCAGGGCGACTGGGCTGTACGGATGGGCCTACCTGCGGGCGCGTTGAGCAGGTGGCAGTGGCATCCGCTCGCGTTGGCCGCCGGAGATGCATTGACTCTTGCAGCACAGGGTAAAGGGAATCTCCATACTGCCCAGAGGCGTTGGTGTCAGCTCATTCACACCGCACCGCTGCTTGGAAGGTTAAGCCGCTTCGGTCAACAGTGAGGAAGCGTCGTGTTGTGCCAAACTCCGTTAGGCCCAGTCGCTTGGTGAAATGCCGGACCGTACAGGCTGGGAAAGAGCCAGGCCCGATCTCGGGCCTGTGTTGAATTCGCAGAACTCAGCCATTGCCAGGGTTGGCATGCTAGAATTGACCTCAGTACCCTAGGAGCTCGGAGGAGAGGGAGAAAGCTAGCCGGGGTTGGGGGTCCCATTCTTGATCACTGTCAGGTGACTCGCCCCCACTGGAAAGTACATGCACCCATGCGTAAGTCAGCGGAGGACGTGATCTGGCTTGGCAGCGATGCCCTACACAGTCAAAGAGCCGACCAATAATCACCGTCGGGGCTTGCATGCGCAGAAGGGCTGCAGTGGAACTGTTCGTCAGCACGCGTCAGTGCCTTCAGAAGAGGGAGGAAAAGGGAAGGCAACTAGAAAATATGGTCAACCGTGTCGGCCGACTATTAGTGACTTGGTGTATATAAAACGGATGAGGGTCACTCATCAATCAGGACGTCCCGGTCACAGTCCGGGATGAATATTAGTGGGGCACTCGAAGCCGCCGAGAATTCACAACAGTGGCCATTATCAACAGTTAAAAAAAAGAAACTGCAGTCTTATACTTGGCTGATTCTGTGAAAGATTCATAATAAGAGACAAACTAGGTTATAGGAATAAAATGGATGAATTATAAGGGTTATTATAATAAATATCAAGGCACACACATTCTTTCATTGTAATGCTAATGTTGCTTTGCACTTGGCTTCCACTTACTGTAGAGAAACCACTTGTCCTTCATACACTGGGATTCATTATTTTCCACTTGACTATCATTTACATAATTAGGAATGTTGCAACTGATTGCTCCACTCCTCGAACACTCAGCCCCTCCTCGCCCCTCACTCCCTCCCTCTAACACTGAGCCCCTCCTCACCCCTCACTCCCTCCCCTCTAACACTGAGCCCCTCTTCGCCCCTCACTCCCTCCAACACTGGGACCCTCCTCGCCCCTCACTCCCTCCCTCTAACACTGAGCCCCTCCTCACCCCTCACTCCCTCCCTCTAATACTGAGCCCCTCCTCGCCCCCTCCCTCTAACACTGAGCCCCTCCTCAACCCCTCCCTCTAACACTGAGCCCCTCCTCGCCCCTCACTCCCTCCCTCTAATACTGAGCCCCTCCTTACCCCCTCCCTCTAACACTGAGCCCCTCCTCACCCCCTCCCTCTAACACTGAGCCCCTCCTCACCCCCTCCCTCTAACACTGAGCCTCTCCTCACCCCCTCCCTCTAACACTGAGCCCCTCCTCACCCCCTCCCTCTAACACTGAGCCCCTCCTCACCCCTCCCTCTAACACTGAACCCCTCCTCACCCCCTCCCTCTAACACTGAGCCCCTCCTCACCCCCTCCCTCTAACACTGAGCCCCTCCTCACCCCCTCCCTCTAACACTGAGCCCCTCCTCACCCCTCACTCCCTTCCTCGAACACTGGGCCCCTCCTCGCCCCTCACTCCCTCCCTCTAATACTGAGCCCCTCCTCACCCCTCACTCCCTCCCTCAAACACTGAGCCCCTCCTCACCCCTCACTCCCTCTCCTCGAACACTGAGCCCCTCCTCGCCCCTCACTCCCTCTCCTCGAACACTGAGCCCCTCCTCGCCCCTCACTCCCTCCAACACTGAGCCACTCCTCGCCCCTCACTCCCTCCCTCTAACACTGAGCCCCTCCTCGCCCCTCACTCCCTCTCCTCAAACACTGAGCCCCTCCTCGCCCCTCACTCCCTCCAACACTGGGACCCTCCTCGCCCCTCACTCCCTCCCTCTAACACTGAGCCCCTCCTCGCCCCTCACTCCCTCCCCTCTAACATTGAGCCCCTCCTCACCCCTCACTCCCTCCCTCCAATACTGAGCCCCTCCTCGCCCCACACTCCCTCCCTCTAACACTGAGCCCCTCCTCGCCCCTCACTCCCTCCCTCTAACACTGAGCCTCTCCTCGCCCCACACTCCCTCCCTCTAACACTGAGCCCCTCCTCGCCCCACACTCCCTCCCTCTAACACTGAGCCCCTCCTCGCCCCTCACTCCCTCCCTCTAACACTGAGCCTCTCCTCGCCCCTCACTCCCTCCCTCTAACACTGAGCCCCTCCTCGCCCCTCACTCCCTCCCTCTAACACTGAGCCTCTCCTGGCCCCTCACTCCCTCCCTCTAACACTGAGCCCCTCCTCGCCCCTCACTCCCTCTCCTGTAACACTGGGCCCCTCCTCACCCCTCACTCCCTCCCTCTAACACTGAGCCCCTCCTCGCCCCTCACTCCCTCTCCTGTAACACTGGGCCCCTCCTCACCCCTCACTCCCTCCCTCCAATACTGAGCCCCTCCTCGCCCCTCACTCCCTCCCTCTAACACTGGGCCCCTCCGTGCCGCTCACTCCCTCTAACACTGAGCCTCTCCTCGCCCCTCACTCCCTCCCCTCTAACACTGAGCCTCTCCTCGCCCCTCACTCCCTCCCTCTAACACTGAGCCCCTCCTCGTCCCTCACTCCCTCCCCTCTAACACTGAGCCCCTCCTCGCCCCTCACTCCCTCCCCTGTAACACTGGGCCCCTCCTCACCCCTCACTCCCTCCCTCCAATACTGAGCCCCTCCTCGCCCCTCACTCCCTCCCTCTAACACTGGGCCCCTCCGTGCCGCTCACTCCCTCTAACACTGAGCCTCTCCTCGCCCCTCACTCCCTCCCCTCTAACACTGAGCCTCTCCTCGCCCCTCACTCCCTCCCTCTAACACTGAGCCCCTCCTCGCCCCTCACTCCCTCCCCTCTAACACTGAGCCCCTCCTCACCCCTCACCTCTAACACTGAGCCCCTCCTCGCCCTTCACTCCCTCCCTCTAACACTGAGCCTCTCCTCACCCCTCACTCCCTCCCTCTATCACTGAGCCCCTCCTCACCCCTCACTCCCTCCCTCTAACACTGAGCCCCTCCTCGCCCCTCAGTCCCTCCCTCTAACACTGACCCCCTCCTCGCCCCTCCCTCCCTCTAACACTGAGCCTCTCCTCGCCCCTCACTCCCTCCCTCTAACACTGAGCCTCTCCTCGCCCCTCACTCCCTCCCTCTAACACTGAACCCCTCCTCGCCCCTCACTCCCTCTTACACCGGTCCTCTACTCGTCCCTCACTCCCTCCCTCTAACACTGACCCCCTCCTCGCCCCTCCCTCCCTCTAACACTGAGCCTCTCCTCGCCCCTCACTCCTCCCCTCTAATACTGGGCCCCTCCTCACCCCTCACTCCCTCCCTCTAACACCGGGCCTCTACTCGCCCCTCACTCCCTCCCCTCTAACACTGGACGTCTCTTTGCCCCTCACTCCGTCCGGTCCTCTAACATTGGGCTGCTCCTCACCACCTTGCTCCCTTCATTCATCTCACCCCCTCGCTCCCTCTACTCCTCTAAAACCGGCCTCTGCCTCACCCTTAGCACCCTTGTTCCTCTAACAATGGCCCTTTCCTCACCCCACATTGTGTCAGCTCCTCTTGCCCTCGCACCACCATTTTCAACTGCTCTTTCCTACTCTTAGCCTCCCAATTCTCTTCTCAGTTCCTTCTGTAATGCCACCTCCCTGTCTGCTTTCAAAATTCCCCTCAAACCCTTCCCTTCAAGTGTGCCGGGCAGTTCCCGATTTGAATCTTTCCATTCAACAGCAACTTGCATTTATATCGTGTTCTGAGATACGTCATAGAGGCATAAGGAGAACATGGGTGCCGAGACAAAAGCTTGGATGGGTTTTAAGGAGGGAATTAAAGGAGGGGAGAGAAGAGTTAAGGTGGAGGGGTTTAGGGAGGGAATTCCAGAGCATGGGGCCTAGAAAGCTGGATGCATAGTGATGTGGAATGTCACTCCATTACTGAAGACAGGAGGGAGAAACCAGGAAATGGAATGTTGACCTTTATTACAAGAGGATTTGAGTATAAGAGTAAAGACGTCTTACTGCAATTATATAGGGCCCTGGTGAGACCACACCTGGAGTATTGTGTACAGTTTTGGTCTCCTTACCTAAGGGGGGATATACTTGCCATAGAGGGAGTGCAACAAAGGTTCACCAGACTGATTCCTGGGATGGGGGGATTGTCCAATGAGGAGAGATTGAGTAGACTAGGCCTATATTCTCTAGAGTTTAGAAGAATGAGAAGTGATCTCATTGAAACATACAAAATTCTTACAGGGCTTGACAGGGTAGATGCTGGGAGGATGTTTCCCCTGGCTGGGGAGTCTAGAACCAGGGGTCACAGTCTCAGAATAATGGGTCGGCCATTTGGGACTGAGATGAGGAGAAATTTCTTCACTCAGAGGGTGGCGAATCTTTGGAATTCACTACCCCAGAGGGCTGTGGAGGCTCAGTCGTTGAGTATATTCAAGACGGAGATAGATAGATTTTTGGATATTAAGGGAATCAAAGGATATGGGGATAGTGCGGGAAAGTGGAGTTGAGGTCGAAGATCAGCCATGATCTTATTGAATGGCAGAGCAGGCTCGAGGGGCCAAATGGCCTACTCCTGCTCCTATTTTTTATGGTCTTATGAAACTATAGGCCCGTCAGTTTAACGTCAGTTGTGAGGAAGTTACTGTAATCTATCATCAGGGACGGAGTGGCTGAGCACTTGGACAAGTATGAGCTGCTCAAAGAGAGTCAGCATGGATTTGTGATGGGTAGGTTATAACTGACTAATCTGGTTGAATTTTCTGAGGAGGTCACTAACATGGTGGAGAGGGGAGTGTCTATGGATAATGTTTATACGGACTTCCAGAAGGCATTTGATAAGGTTCCGCACAATTAAAGCCCATAGGGGGAAAAATTTGGTTCTGAGGGGGCGCTAACGGGGTGCAAAGCAATTAGTGCCCGGGCGCGGCGGCGCTAATGCCTCCCGCGAAATTCAGCGGGAGGTTAGCGGCGGCGGTGGCCGGTAGCGCCCTGTGGCGCTGCGCCTCTGGCAATGACATCATTGCCAGGGGCGCAGCGCCCTGCTTGCACCCTGGCCGCAAACTTGGCTCGCGCCCCCTGACCTACCGCAGGGAGCTACGTCCGACAGGGTCAGGGGGGCATTTTTGCGGCCGGGACGGCAATAATTAAAGGGCAGGTGCCGGGCGGCCATTTTTTTTGGGCCGCCTGCCAGCACCTGCCCCCTCTCGCCTCCTGCTGCGGGGAGCCGGCCGTGAGCCATCAGCCTGGCACTCCTCTTGAGTGCCGGGGCTCCTGTGCCGGCACCCCACTGCCTGGTGGCCCAGCAGGGCCCTGGTGCACGCTGTGCTAGGCCCCTCCCCTTTAATCAGGGGAGGGAGGCCTGCAGTACCGCGGCCCTACGTGCTGGCGCGCATGGCGCTGCTACATGTAGCGCCATGATATTCAATGGGAGCACCCCAAGAGGGAGGGGGAGCGCTTCCAGTAGCGCCCCGCCTCCTGCTTGGGGCGCTACCATTGAATTTCGGGCGCGGGGGCGCTAACTTTTTCGGGACGCTAAAAGTAGCACTCCGGCGAAGTTATTGCCCCAAAGGGGGCACAAGCCAATTTTCCCCCCATGGAATTGAAGGTAACTTTGTGACATGAGTTGCTAATTGGTTGGGAGGTAGGAGACAGAGAGTAGGGATACAATGAAAGAATGGGGCGAGGCACTGGAGGGATTTATACAAAAGGACAAGAATTTTAAATTTGAGGCATTGTGGGACTGGGAGCTAGTGTAGGTGATGGCGATAGTGCAGCAGAGTTCTGGATGAGTTGATGTTTGTAGAGGGTGGGAGATGGGAGCAGTGCAATAGTTGGGTCTGGAGGTGACAATGGTATAGATGAGAGTTTCAGTTGCAGATGGGCTGAGGTAGGTCACAGAGCAGATGCTGTAATGCAGGTGGAAGTATGCAGAGTATATGGGATCAGGAGCTCCGCTCAGGGTAAAATAGGTTGCAAACAATCTGATTCAACCCGAGACAGTGGCCAGGGAGCAGGTTGGAATTGATGGCACGGGTGAGGAGATTGAGGCAGGGACTGAAGACGGTGGCTTCAGTTTTCCAAAGTTGAGCTGGAGGAAACTGCAGATCATCCAAGACTGGGTGTCAGACAAGCAATCTGACAGAGCAAAGGATGTGGAGAGAGGTGGTGGAGAGGTACAGCTGGCTGTTATCAGTGTACAGGTGGGATGATGTTTGGATGATGTTACCATTGCTCTGTATGTAGAGGAGGGGGCTAAGGTTGGATTTTTGGGGGAATGAGATGATGCGGAGGGCAACAAAGCCATTAGTTGAGATGGTCTGGCTACAATCGGGGAGATAAGCAAGGGCAGTCCCATTGAGCTGGACAACTGAGAGGAGGCATTGGAGGAAGATGGTGTGGCCGACCATGTCAAAGGCGGCAAAGAGATGGAGGAGGATGAGGAGGGATAGTGCACTCGCCTGGCCTCTCCATTCCCCTTCCCTTCCCTTTCTTCATGCTTGGTGTCCACCGCTTCACTTCCTTCTCATTTGTAAAGTACTCAGAGAGGTCCTATTGCGTGAAGAGTGCTGTATAAATGTACGTCATTGTTGACTGCAGTCATGTATCACACAAACTTCACATGCACCCCACTGGAGTTGAGCTGGTTTGAACCCACATGACCCTATCTGCGATTTAACTTGGATGCTATTAGGGCATGAAATTTGACATCAATATCCCTGGGGAAAGGAGGTGAAAATCAGCCATGATTCCTGCTCCTGATGACTATCCAGTAACCCCTGTCTGTGTGGGTGTCAGTGAGAACAGGGTTGGGATTTTTTGTGATGTCCCCTTGTTCAAATAACCCACTGGTACTCAATATCTAGACTTGCAATTAAAGAATGACCAATTGAGTGGGCTTCCGGATTTTACTTGGCCCACACAGGAGCGTCCCCTGCAAGGGGGCATGGGGAAAACCTTCAAAGAAATTAAATCTGCTGAGATGCGAAAGTGCTAAATGAGCACCCTTGGCATTACTGTCGTTAGCTGTGGGTTGGGGATAATTCACTTCTAGCCATCTGTACCTATCAGAGCCTCAGCAGGCAATAGAATCCAGTGCTGACATACTTCCTGTCAGGTTCGGCTGAAGTCAAGCTGAGGTATGGAGTGAAGGTGGTTAGGCCTCATTAAAAAGTGTGACTGTCACTCTACCTCCTGCCAATATCCTGTCCTGTCTGACAGCGAGACGCGGGCAAATCGATCTCCGCCTGCAGGGTGTGAGGATTGTAGCTGCCGGGCTCCAGGGATTGTAATGTGCACAGGCAGAGTTAGGGAAGGTCAAGCCATCAATACTAACAATACACTTCAAATGAGATTCATACAGAGATCAGGGATAATGAGGCAGGATGAGCCCTGCGCTAGGCCGAGGTTTGCCCACTGTTACCTCAATGCAAAATCAGCTGCTTTGACTGAAGCAGGATTTGAAATAATAAGCCGAGCTTTTGTAAGTCGATGTCTCACTAAAATTATGCCGCTTAAATCTAAGGTCTTTGTGTGAAATTTCAATCCCTGCTTAAAAGCATAGACAGGCAGTCTTCTCTCGGGCCCCTGCCAGTTTGAGGTACTCAGTGGCTAAGAGGTGAATGCCTGTGTTACCGTGTTGTTATATCGGTGAGTTTCCCTTTTACAGTGCAGCAAATGGGCCAATTCTCAACCTCTGCAACATGGCCCAGCAAATGGAAGGAACTGCAGAGGTTCGGGGAAATGTGTGGCAAGATTTTCAAATTGTAGCCTGGGAGTAGAACTGGTTTTATGGATCAGATGTCTTTATTACAAATCGCCTGATTTATATTTCCGTTGATTTCAATATTAATTCATTATTAGATATATCAGAGGGTTTATTACGAAATATATTAGAGAGTTTATTATTAGATATATCGGAGGGTTCATTATTAGATATATCAGGGTCCATTATTAGATATATCAGTGTTCATTATTAGATATATCAGTGTTCATTATTAGATATATCAGGGTCCATTATTAGATATATCAGGGTCCATTATTAGATATATCAGGGTTCATTATTAGATATATCAGGGTCCATTATTAGATATATCAGGGTCCATTATTAGATATATCAGGGTTCATTATTAGATATATCAGGGTCCATTATTAGATATATCAGGGTCCATTATTAGATATATCAGGGTCCATTATTAGATATATCAGGGTCCATTATTAGATATATCAGGGTTCATTATTAGATATATCAGGGTCCATTATTAGATATATCAGGGTTCATTATTAGATATATCAGGGTTCATTATTAGATATATCAGAGGGTTTATTATGAGATATATCAGAGGGTTCATTATTAAAAATATCGGAGGGTTTATTATGAGATATATCAGAGGGTTTATTATGAGAGTGTCTCACCTCCTGACTCCCCAAAGCCTTTCCACCATCTACAAGGCACATGTAAGGAGTGTGATGGAATACTCTCCACTTGCCTGGATCAGTGCAGCTCCAACAACACTCAAGAAACTCAACACCATCCAGGACAAAGCAGTCCGCTTGATTGGCACCCCATTCACCACCTTAAATATTCACTCCCTCCACCACTGGCGTACCGTAGCTGCAGTGTGTACCATCTACAAGATGCACTGCAGCAACTTGCCAAGGCTTCTTCAGCAGCACCTCCCAAACCCATGACCTCTTCCACCTAGAAAGACAAGGGCAACAGGCGCATGGGAACACCACCACCTCCAGGTTCCCCTCCAAGTCACACACCATCCTGACTTAGAAGTATATTGCCGATCCTTCATCGTCGCTGGGTCAAAATCCTGGAACTCTCTCCCTAACAGCACTGTGGGAACAGCTTCACCACACGGACTGCAGCGGTTCAAGGCGGCGGCTCACCACCACCTTCTCAAGGGCAACTAGGGATCGGCAATAAACGCTGGCCTTGCCAGCAACGCCCACATCCCAGGAACGAATAAAAAAATATATATCAGAGAGGGTTCATTATTCGATATATCAGAGGGTTTATTATGAGATATATCAGAGAGGGTTCATTATTCGATATATCAGAGGGTTTATTATGAGATATATCAGAGGGTTTATTATGAGATATATCAGAGGGTTTATTATGAGATATATCAGAGGGTTTATTATGAGATATATCAGAGATTTTATTATTAGATATATCAGAGAGGGTATCATTAAAATGAGGGGTGCTCATGGAACTGTACTCCAGCAGGGGTCAAAACCTTCAGGAACTGGGGGAGAAACGCAGTTCAAAAGAAAGCATGAAAATATAAAATATTCGTCTCCAATGGAATTGGAATTCTTCTCAGCAGGGTGGTTAATGAGAGGTTGAAAATGATAAATTCAGTCCGATAAGGAACAAAAAGGTTTTGAACATCTGGAAAGATGAAGGATGTGCAATGACGTGTTACCCATATTCATTGCCTCTGATATTTGGTATAGCCCGAGGACACAATGGAGAGTTGAATACTATCGGGCTGATGATTCACGATGCCAGCACCATTAAGTTTATTTCTGGCTGTTAAATTGGAGAGAGGAGCTAACTAGCACTGTCATAGAACAGTAAAAAGCTGAAGTGAGGTGAGCTGCATAATGGAACAGTTATTAGGGCAATTATTTTATCAGTTAGGGGACAGATTTAGAAACTTCATTTAGTCAGGTATGGCACTTGAGACCCCATAAGGGACCTGCTCCATCTTCAAGCACTTTCTCTCCTCATCTCAATGAGTAACAGCAAGTCACTAATGGTTGCTTTACCAGGCGCAAAATGGACAATTTCACTTTTTTGTATTGGCTCTTTAAACAGAAATGCAGCTTTCCCCGTGAGTGATCAAGAAATTCTACCTTTACAATGTTATTTCTTGCAGAGACACATGCCCCAGGACTCCAAATAACCCCAATTGTAACACACAAGTATTAATGACTATCTCTACAGATGTTAAATCCCTCACACTGTCACTCAGTAACCCCTCCCCCAACACCCTGTGTTACTGACTGTATCTCTACTGATGTTAATCCAGCTCCCTCACACTGTCACTCAGTAACCCCTCTTCCCAGCACCCAGTGTTACTGACTGTATCTCCACTGATGTTAATCCAGTTCCCTCACACTGTCACTCAGAAACCCCTCCCCCAGCACCCTGTGTTACTGACTGTATCTCTACTGATGTTAATCCAGCTCCCTCACACTGTCACTCAGTAACCCTTCTCCCAGCACCGTGTTACTGACTGTATCTCTACTGATGTTAATCCAGCTCCCTCACACTGTCACTCAGTAACCCCTCCCCCAGCGCCCTGTGTTACTGACTGTATCTCTACTGATGTTAATCCAGCTCCCTCACACTGTCACTCAGTAACCCCTCCCCCAGCACCCTGTGTTACTGACTGTATCTCTACTGATGTTAATCCAGCTCCCTCACACTGTCACTCAGTAACCCCTCCCCCCAGCGCCCTGTGTTACTGACTGTATCTCTACTGATGTTAATCCAGCTGCCTCACACTGTCACTCAGTAACCCCTCTTCCCAGCACCCAGTGTTACTGACTGAATCTCTACTGATGTTAATCCAGCTCCCTCACACTGTCACTCAGTAACCCCTCCCCCAGCGCCCTGTGTTACTGACTGTATCTCTACTGATGTTAATCCAGCTGCCTCACACTGTCACTCAGTAACCCCTCCCTCAGCGCCCTGTGTTACTGACTGTATCTCGACTGATGTTAATCCAGCTCCCTCACACTGTCACTCAGTAACCCTTCTCCCAGCACCGTGTTACTGACTGTATCTCTACTGATGTTAATCCAGCTCCCTCACACTGTCACTCAGTAACCCCTCTTCCCAGCACCCAGTGTTACTGACTGTATCTCTACTGATGTTAATCCAGCTCCCTCACACTGTCACTCAGTAACCCCTCCCCCAGCACCCTGTGTTACTGACTATCTCCACTGATGTTAATCCAGTTCCCTCACACTGTCACTCAGTAACCCCTCCCCCAGCACCCTGTGTTACTGACTGTATCTCTACTGATGTTAATCCAGCTCCCTCACACTGTCACTCAGTAACCCTTCTCCCAGCACCGTGTTACTGACTGTATCTCTACTGATGTTAATCCAGCTCCCTCACACTGTCACTCAGTAACCCCTCCCCCAGCGCCCTGTGTTACTGACTGTATCTCTACTGATGTTAATCCAGCTCCCTCACACTGTCACTCAGTAACCCCTCCCCCAGCGCCCTGTGTTACTGACTGTATCTCTACTGATGTTAATCCAGCTCCCTCACACTGTCACTCAGTAACCCCTCCCCCAGCACCCTGTGTTACTGACTGTATCTCTACTGATGTTAATCCAGCTCCCTCACACTGTCACTCAGTAACCCCTCCCCCCAGCGCCCTGTGTTACTGACTGTATCTCTACTGATGTTAATCCAGCTGCCTCACACTGTCACTCAGTAACCCCTCCCTCAGCGCCCTGTGTTACTGACTGTATCTCGACTGATGTTAATCCAGCTCCCTCACACTGTCACTCAGTAACCCTCTCCCCAGCACCGTGTTACTGACTGTATCTCTACTGATGTTAATCCAGCTCCCTCACACTGTCACTCAGTAACCCCTCCCCCAGCGCCCAGTGTTACTGACTGTATCTCCACTGATGTTAATCCAGCTCCCTCACACTGTCACTCAGTAACCCCTCCCCCAGCGCCCTGTGTTACTGACTGTATCTCCACTGATGTTAATCCAGCTCCCTCACACTGTCACTCAGTAACCCCTCCCCCAGCGCCCTGTGTTACTGACTGTATCTCCACTGATGTTAATCCAGCTCCCTCACACTGTCACTCAGTAACCCCTCCCTCCAGCGCCCTGTGTTACTGACTGTATCTCCACTGATGTTAATCCAGCTCCCTCACACTGTCACTCAGTAACCCCTCCCCCAGCGCCCTGTGTTACTGACTGTATCTCTACTGGTGTTAATCCAGCTCCCTCACACTGTCACTCAGTAACCCCTCCCCCAGCGCCCTGTGTTACTGACTATATCTCTACTGATGTTAATCCAAAATCAAGCTCTACCCCGATATCTCACTGCTGTTGTGGGAGCTTTCTTTGCGTTAATGGGCTGCCGCGTTTCTACATTATAACATTGACTACACTTCAAAAGTACTTCATTGGCTGTAAAGCGCTTTGAGCGTTTTTTTATCAAACAAAATTTGATGCAAGCCATGTAAGGAGATATTAGGGCAGATGACCAAAAGCTTGGTCAAAGAGGTAGGTTTTAAGGAGCGTCTTGAAGGAGGAGAGAGAGGTGGAGAAACGGAGAGGTTTAGGGAGGGAATTCCAGATCTTCGGGTTTAGGCAGCTGAAGGCTGCCAATGATGGAGCGATTATAATCAGGGATGCTCAAGAGGCCAGCATTGGAGGAGCGCAGATATGTCGGAGGTTTGTAGGGCTGGAGGAGATTGCAGGGATAGGGGAGGTCGAGGCCATGGAGGGATGTGAAAACAAGGATAAGAATTTTAAAATCGAGGCGTTGCTTAACCAGGAGCCAATGTAGGGGTAATGGGCGGGCACAGGGGTAATGGGTGAACGGGACTTGGTGCGAGTTAGGACACGGGGAGCAGAGTTTTGGATGACCTCAAGTTTACTGAGGGTAGAACGTGGGAAGCCAGCCATGAGTACATTGGAATAGTCAAGTCTAGAGGTAACAAAGGCATGGATGAGGGTTTCAGCAGTAGATATGCTGAGGCAGGGGCAGAGACAGGCGATGTTATGGAGAAGGAAGTAGGCGGTCTTAGTGATGGCGCAGATATGTGGTCAGAAGCTCATCTCAGGGTCAAATATGACACCAAGGTTGCGAACAGTCTGGTTCAGCTTCAAGACAGTTGCCAGGGGGAGGGATGGAATCGGTGGCTAGGGAATGGAGTTTGTGGTGGGAACTGAAGAAAATGGCTTTGATCTTCCCAATGTTTAGCTGGAGGGAATTTCTGCTCATCCAGTACTGGATGTCGGACGAGCAGCGTGACAAGTTAGAGACTGTGGAGGGGTTGAGAGCCGAGGTAGTAGGGTAGAGCTGGGTGTCGTCAGCATACATCTGGAAACTGACGCTGTGCTTTCGGATGATGTCGCCAAGGGGCAGCATGTAGATGAGAAGTAGGATGGGGGCCGAGGATAGATCCTTGGGGGACACCAGAGGTAACTTCCTTCCTTTCTCTCTCTTTCTCTCTAATAGGAGTAGATATCTTGGAGGTAGGGGAAGGAGAGAAAACTGGCAGTGTAATGTCTCAAAGGGGGAAACCGTGCAGGAAGAGCACCAGCTGACAGAGGTAAAGATAAAAAAAACAGAGACAGTGATAAAGATTTCTGATGACCTCCAACATCCTTTCCTTTTGATCTCTCTATTTTAGCCGGTCATTGGCTATTTTTCTTGGTAAACCACGAGTGCCGATGGCATCATTGGGGGAGGGGAGGGTGGGTGGGTGGTTAACTGTCCTGGTTGAGTTACTGAGACTGGCAGGGGTCAGGGAGTTGAATTGACATCAGTGAAAAAATCAGCTATTATGGGTAAGGGTGCTTCAGTATTGACCGCTGGTCTTAATTCACACTGTTGCGCTCAGCAAGTGTCCTCCTATAATAACAACAGAAAATGCTGGAAACACTCAGCAGGTCAGGCAGCGTCGAGGAGAGAGAAACAGAGACAACGTTTCGGATCAAGGACCCTTCGTCAGAACTGGAAAAGGTTAGGGAGGAG
This sequence comes from Squalus acanthias, assembly GCA_030390025.1. NCBI lineage: Eukaryota > Metazoa > Chordata > Chondrichthyes > Squaliformes > Squalidae > Squalus > Squalus acanthias. The sequence continues at coordinate 75,977,659 of CM059429.1, read as the reverse complement.
AGATTTTTAAGCAGCGGCAGGGAGGAGGGGAGGAAAGAACAAAGGGAGAGACTGTGATAGGATGGAAGGCAGGAGAGATTGACTGACAAAAGGGATGATGGTGCAAGGCAAAAGGAGATGGTAATGGGACAAGTTAAGAAACAAAAGATGACTCTGGATGATGTGTGGATGATGATGGCAGCAACATTAAACAGCTACCATGTGAGGAAACAAGAGAAAAAAATATATAAAGAAATACAGGGGCCGAGGTTATAGTCTGAAATTGCTGAACTCGATGTTAAGTGCGGAAGGCTGTAAAGTGCCTAATCGAAAGATGAGGTGCTGTTCCTTGAGCTTACATTGAGCTTTGTTGGAACAGTGTAAGAAGCCGAGGATGGAGAGATCAGAGTGGGAGTGGAGGGGAGAATTAAATGGTGATGCCAGTGGTTCGAGAGAAAATCCTCGAGCTGATGATCGTGCTTCTGTTTCTCTCCTCTGCCCTCCCCAAGGCGCCGACTCATGCTGTGTCATGGGTGTCCTCTGCTACTTTGCCGAGCGGCCCATTCTTCACCCTGAAGACCAATAGCTGTCTTTGACCCGTGTGAATTCAACGTCCTGATGGGGCAGGGTCTTGGCAGCAGCACGGCCAAGCCCAGTCCCGCATTCCCGCGAGGTCCCACCTGTGGCTGGATCATGATCAGGAATTCTTCCCCCTCCTCAGCCCAGAGACATCGAGCTCAGTCGTAGCACACCCCCCCCCCCCCCCCCCCACAGGTGAGAATGACTCGACTCACACAGCACAGAAATACAGCTGCTGCCTCACCAGTCCATGTGGCTCAGCACCACACTGGGAATGGATGTATCCAACAATCCATCGGCGACAAGACAAGAGAGATTTTCAAAAGTGACTCTGTTGGCCGGTCTCTGTCTTTGAACTACTTTTTAGCACACTTATCTTGAGGGAAATGTAGCTGGAATCAAATGATTTGCATCCAAGGACCTTAAGCCCCCTTCCTGCAATAGGGGCGATTCACAGCAAGCAAGGTTGGGGGGTTCCACAACTTACCTCAGCACCCCAAGGCCAAGGAGGGAGAAAAGTCAGCCAGGGTTTCCATCGCTATTCATCGACCCTTGCTGGAAACGTGCACCTGTGTTTGACGTCAGGTGAGTGATGCCCTTCATGGTAAAATGACTTGTCAACAACCTGCTCTCTGGGCTGACACACGGAGAACGACCAGTTCATCTGCCACTATTCTGATCTACTCCAGAGGCGAGGGGGGGGGCGGCGGTTGGCAGGCTCATTAAACCTGACCCCCAACAAGGGTCGTAGAAATGACAGCACACTAGAGGGCCATTCGGTCCATCGTGCTTGTGCCAGGTCAGGGAGAGAGTGCGGAAACTGCAGGGGGAATTAAAAAAAGGCAGCAAAGACGCCATGTTCCTCGCTGTCCTTGATTAAAACCCCTGTTGAAACTCATGTGCAATCCATCCAGCCCCTGTCTTTCTCCCAAGGCCCTCGTCCTCGCGGAGTGAAATTGACAAAGCTGAGATCATAAATTGCCAAGCAGGAGCCAGCAAATCGAGATGGATGAGACACAACAACTTTATTTATCATCTGGATTCTGGCGACAGAAAACTATTAGGCATGAAATAGTGACAACTGGCTAATGCGTGTGACACTGCATTCCCTGTCTAATATCAGTCGTGCCCCGGCTCCCTGAGAGGAATGCCAGGCGTCTAAGCTAAATTACCAGCCCGCACAGTGGCCTAATGGACATTTCCCCCTTGATTAAGGTACCGTCCGTATTCTCCTTGTAATTCGTGCAGCGTCTGCAAACTCTGCAGCGCCAAGAGTGGCTCGTCAACATGTGTAAGAGGAACATCACTCAACAGCCTGCCCTTTTCTATGCATTGACCAGCTCGCTGACTGCCTGAGCGGCAGAACTTGCAGCCTGAAACCTGCCTACTTTGCAGTTCCCGCAGGGCCTCTGTGTCGCAGGCAGCCATTTTCCTTTGGTCAGTTTGCTCCCTTCTTCTCCGAAGGTTGTTCACACATGCTGGGGTTCAGCTCTGTGGCTACTGGTGAATGTCTGGCACCTTGCCCAGGTGGCCATTGGACAATGCATGACGGCAGGCTGTTCGACAGCAGGGGGCTTCACAGCGGAGATTAATTCTGTTGTCATCTTGTGTCTACACGTGCATACTTTTGAACAAGGGATGCTGGGAAGCAATCGGGAGCGGGAATCCTGGTTAATTGTTCCTCGTCCTCGCCTACAGCATTGAGGCCAATCATAGTACCCCCCAATGGTTGCCTTGACTGAGGTCTGTTTACACAGCATAGTCTGGGAGTGACCCACCAAACCTATGGACAGGGAATCTCATAATAGGGAGATCCTGACAAAGGCTGGTCACGTGGCAAGGATGAAGACATAGATGAGATAGCTTTAGCTGGAAGATCATTGGGACTGTCAACATAGGAAACTCTAAATTTAAACTCCATCCCTTGCTGGCATTTCAACTCACCTATCCTTGCCTCAGCTCTCAGCCGATTGCTGGATGGAGTGGGACAGAAAGCTAAATGAGGACTGGAGTCCCTCTTTATAGAAGACCATCTTGGTGAACCAATCACAGAGCAGAACTTCCAGGAGCCAGGGACAAGTCTAAAGTTCACTGTGCCCTGTCCTCCCAGCAAAAGTTGGAGCAGTAATGATCGGAGGAATCCAAATGAGGAAGGTCCACACTCGGGGAAAGGTAGAAAACAACACAAGAAGAAAGGCAAGCTGGGAAAGAGGGTTGGTTTGGGGCAGTGCAGTACCAGTAACCCACAATGCCATGGTCTGGTGCTAAATGGTCTTATGCCAGCCAGCCTTACACATAGAGTTGCTGATCTCACATGTGTCACCATACAGTGGGACTGAGAAGAGTGTATTCATAAGACTTCTATTAAGCATCTTCTAGAGGTTTGCTTCTAAGGGGAATTAGTGCAGACGAGAGAACAATAATGTCCACATTTATAATAGAAACTATGGCCGGAATTTTGCCGGCACTCAGCGGACAGGTTGGGTGGCGGGTCAGCTGTTAAATTTAAAATGATTGACAGCGGGTCAGGAACCCGCTGTCAAAACGTGCACACTGGACTTTCCCGATGTCGAGTCTGCCATTATTAAAATCATCAGTGGCTTGTTTACAGCCACTTATCAATGGCTTTTTCCCAGCTTTTTGGATTTGACAGGTCACCCACCGGTTTCCCGCTGTGCCTGGACCTCGCCTGTGAAGCTGAGACGGGAGGTCAGTGGCCATTGAATCAGCTGATGAGTTGACAGCTTCAAATGTCAAGTCAAAGCTCCCAGCTCATTGAGAAATGTTCCCTTAACTACTAGCTTCTCTAAACTGCATTTCCACTACAGATTCAGGATGCTGCAAGTCTTTACACAAGTCTCCATCCAGTCTGACCTCATTACCTCTCTCACCATTGACAGATCGCTTCTGTCATCTCTACTTCACCTGCCATCTATTCCATCAGCATGGGTGCCCTTGAAACTCTCTCACCTTGGTCCTCAGAATCCCACCTCGATGAGCCCCAACACCAGCATCACCAGGCACACCAGCAGCACCAACAACAACACCAACCTTCTCCGCAATCAACTGATGCTGCACAGAACAGAGGGTATCAGCACCCGACCACATTGCTGCCCGGGAAGCCAGGGATGGCCTCACCATGGCCAGATTTACTTCACTTGACGCTGTACACCCTGGTTGCCACATGATGTGCCAGGTTGGCACCACCCCACATCAACAACATATATCATCCCTACAATGACCAAGCCATTCCTTTCACACTCATCAGCATTGCGGGAGGTACTGTTATGTCTCACCATTCACTGCAATTCACTAAGCCACTTCCAAAGGTGCACACAAATCTGTCCAAGAATGCAGTGTTGAAAATAAAGATTTCAATGTTTGACACCACATTAACAGAAACTTCACATTAACATTGCTAAAACACCCAAGTGCCTACCCTTGCGTGTTGTTAGTTGGTATGATTGGACTAGGATGAGGGTGAGTGTGAGGGGTGGCTAATGAGATGGGGAAGTGATAATGTAGATAGAGAGGGATGGGTGGAGGTGCAAGGTAAGTTGGTGTGAGTAAGGATGTGCAGGAGTAGGGTAGGGAAGGCAAAGTTATGGGGATGTGATGAATGTCACAGCAGGATGAGGTTGAATGTGGCTTCACAGTAACATTTCGTGATCTACTGAGATCATTGAAAGGCCTGCATCACTGCAGCCAGGTCCTCCTGACAACATCCCTGCTTGTGCCCTCCTCTGCAATGTGCAACCAGGCTGCTTTGATCTTCTGAGGAGGTCTCCTCCGCCCATGGGAAGGGAAGAGGGCCTTCCTGCGTGCTGTGACTCCCACCATAAGCATATGGAGGGAGTCATGGGAGAACCTGGGTGCAGCCCTGCACCTTTGTGCAGTGCTTGTCAGTGTTTGCAGCACTGCAATGCTGTAGAACACTGACAGCACAAATGTCAAAATCAATTTGGGCATGGTCCCTTTAAGGAAACCGGCTGATGACGCCTCATAAATGATGTCATCAGACCTGCTTCCTTCAATTGGCCGGGTCACGCGCTGGGCGGGCTTAACAAGCCCAATCATCGGAAAGTCATTTTTGAGGCCGGGATGGAGACAGCAGCGGGGTCGGGACCTGCCACGGACCCGCCGAGGTAAGTAAAATCGCGGCCTACCTATGTAAACGTCATGCAGTAATTACACTCTCTTACCAGTGGTGGCACTGTTGCACATAGTTTTGTGTCTCCCAGCTCCTCGGCCTGTACAGCAGAGAAACTCCTGTACTCCAACCCACCCTATTTCTTTGCTTCACAAACTGCTGTAAGGATTGCTATTTAGCTTAAATGATCATATAAAATTGAATTGCTATTTAAAATTAAGAACGGAATGTATGACTTTAAAATGAGATCTGCATTATGTCTGCATGCCCTGGTCCTATTATCTCCCTCCGACAAACCCTGCATCAACTGAAAACTATACCTGGTGTTGACTCCCTGTGTACAACATCATGGGAAATCAACTCGGGGGAAAAATTGAGTTGCGCCCTGGAAAAATTAGCGCCCCCGCGGCCGAAATTGAGTGGTAGCGCCCCAAGAGGGAAGCGGGGCACTACTGGAAGCGCCCCACCTCCCTCTTGGGGCGCTGCAGTATTGCAGGCCTTCCTCCCCTTCTTAAAGGGGAGGGGCTTTGCGCAGTGCGACCCGGGGCCCAACTAGGCCACCGGGGATCGGAGTGCTGGAAAAAGAGCCTGGCACTCAAGAGAAGTGCCGGGCTTACGGAGCGCAGGGGGCGGGTCAGGAGGCCCGGGACGGCAGCGGAGGCAGGTGCTGGCAACAAAAATGGCCGTCCGGCACCTCGCCTTTAAATAGCGCCACCCCGGCCGCAGGTAGGCCCCCCCTGACCCCGTCGGACATAGCGTCCGGCGGTATGTCAGGGGGCGCTACTGAAGATCGCGACCGGGGCATGACCGGGGTGCTGCGCACGGCGATGACGTCATCGCTGGCGGCGCAGCGCTGCGGGGCGCTAACGGTTACTGCCGCCGCTAAACTGCCGCTGAATTTCGCCCGGGCGCTAGTTGCTTTGCACCTCCCGTTAGCGCCCTCTTAGGACGCTAACGGGAGGCGCAAAGCAACTGAATTTTTCCCTCCTCATATCTTATTAAAAATCTTATGTCTGCATTCACTACCTGTTTACAAAACCTCACTTCCTGTACACTTTTTGTCATACTATTCTGTCAACCCTTTTCCCATTATAAATTCTAACGTCCACATTTATAATGAAACCATCAATGTAAACTCATCCCCCTCTTATAGTGCAATCTAGCCATTGGGTTTTGCTATGTTACCTTTTCCCTCAAATACTTTTTGAAAATTTTTAACTTGCCATTTTTATCACAGAAATCTCTAATATTCAATATTTGTGCTTAAATAAAGTAAGTCATTCAAAAGATTATGGGGGAAAAATTGGGTTGGTTTGACCCTCTCGTTAGCGCCCCTGGGGTGCAAATCCCCTAGCGCCCGGGTGCAGCACCGCTAACGCCTCCCGCGAGATTCAGCAGAAGGTTAGTGGCGGTGGTAGCGCCCCGTGCCACTGGCGATGACGTCATCGCCATGCGCAGCACCATATTTGCGTCCCGGCTGCAAACTTCTCTTGCGCCCCCTGACCTATCGCCGGACGATATGTCCGACAGGGTCGGGGGCGTTTTTGCAGCGGTGGTGACGCTACTTAAGGGCAGGTGTCGGGCGGCCATTTTTATTTTGGCCGACTGCCAGCACCTGCCCCCTTTCACTTTTTTATGCGGGGTGCCGGTCGCGATCGCTCCCCGGTGGTCCAGCAGGGCCCCGGTGTGCACAGTGCTAGGCCCCTCCCCTTTAATCGGTTACGTAGCGCCACGAAATTCAGTAGTAGCGCCCCAAGCAGGAGGGGGAGCGCTTTCCAGTAGCGCCCCAAGCAGGAGGGGGAGCGCTTTCCAGTAGCACGCCAAGCAGGAGGGGGAGAGCTTTCCAGTAGCACCCCACCTCCTGCTTGGGGCGCTACTACTGAATTTATGGCGGAGGGGCGCTAACTTTCTCGTGGCGCAGAAATTAGCGCCCCAAAATGGGTGCCGCCCAATTTTTCCCCCTATGTATTTCACAATAATATTATACTTATCCATTGGATTGTCCTTTGTGTCTTTTAATGCCTTCATTAAAGTTTTTAACTTGAAGAGCACATCCTCTCCCAAAAATTCTGGGCTTGGATTTGAAATTTTTGCCTAGAGCCATGAACTGAATTTGGATTGTCTAGTCTGAGCATGTGCAGTATACATAATTTGACAAATCAGCACTGTCAGGCTTGCAATTTCCTCCCCACTGGTGCTGTCTGGCCCATGCCCTCCTTCTCCTCCTCCTACAACCTTCTTGGTTCAGTGGTCGTACTCTTTTCACTGAGCCAGAAGGTCCTCGCTTCAGAGACTTGTGCACACAATCTGGGTTGGCATTTCAATGCAATACTATGGGGAGCGCTGCACCGTCGGAGGTGCTGTCTTTCGGATCAGATGTTAAACTGAGGCCCCATCAGCCGTCTGGAGTGGATGTGAAAGATATTTGAAAAGAGCAGGGGGGTTCTCCTGGTCTCCTGGCCAACAACTGTCCTTCAACTTGCTGTGCGCAAATTGGCTGCCACATTTCCTACATTACAACAGTGATTACACTTAAAAAAATACGTCATTGGTTGTAAGGTGCTTTGGGACATCCTGAGGTTGTGAAAGGTGCTATATTAATGCAAGTTCTTTCTTTATATTGGGCTACGTGCCATTTTAGTAATGCCAGCGTGGGTGTTGCGTAGCCAGTGGCGACACAGAAGTAAACTTGCCGGATCCGCTAGGTCCAGCATCTAGGTAGACACTTAAAAAAAAAAATCAAGTCTGCTCACCCATCGACCTCGGCGGTTTTGGCAAGATTTCTTTATTATATTTATGGATGCTTATGTTACAACAACGACTACTTTGCAAAAATACTTCACAGGCTGTGAAGCGCTTTTGGACGGTCTGAGGATGTGAAATACGCGATATAAACACAACTTCTTTCATTCTTTTCTCTCAATGCCGATGGACACCAGGAATCCACCAGTGAGCCAAACCTCCACATTGGTGCTTGAATTAAAGGATTCCCCTTCCCCCCCGCCCCTCACCCTCCCACCAAGCCCCCATGCTTCCAAATTCCACCAGCCTAGCCGCAGTACTGGCAAACTCCAGGAAACCCCCCCCCTCCCCACCCCCCCCAACAACCGCAGCCAGTTGCTGCCAAATCTCAGCACCATTTCCCAGTGCTACCAAAGCACAGGACTTCCCCCACCACCGCCCAGGTGCAGCTGGAGCCTATTCCCCCTGCTTAGTACTGCTAAACACCGAGGGGGAGGGGGGGTTGGATTCCCATGGCCGCTTACCCTGTTTTTCTGGGTTTTTTTGCAGCTCTTCCACTGAGGTTATGCAAGTTGCGGACCTTCAGCCTCAGATACCTATCTCCAACTGGCGCATCTTGTATGCCACCTTGCTGTGCACACGCGGCTTTATAAAAGGTAAGGGAATCTAATATAAAGGCCGCTTCTTTACAGTTTTCCACAGAATAATGGACAGAGTTATGGAAATCAATCCCCCAAAGCACCAGGAAAAGTCCCGGAATGCCATTGAATAAAAGTGGAATTTTACTGTAAATCGATGGCCTTGATGTGATTCCCTGCATGACATAAACACGCCATTATAAAATAACAAATCCTTCCTCACTGCGAGCAATGCAGCAGGTCTGTGAATTAAATATCAATCAAATATTGATCCAGCAGTTAGTCACGTTTTCATTCAACACTTGTAATTTTTTTTGAAGGATTAACGCGAGATGTTTGAGCTTCCCCAGTGGGTCATTTTTATCCCGTGAGAAGCTGAGCCATACGGGGCAGGAAGGTCCCGGCCCGTGCCGAGTTGACTGGTCTCAGCCTGGGTGGCCACAGCAGCTGCTGGGATCGGGCGGGCGGGGGGCAGGGTGGGGGGGAAATCGGCCATCCTTTCCACCCTCTTGAAACTACCCTGTTTGATGTGTGAGGGTAGAATTCGTTTGGGCCCGTCAAACAGCCGCTACCACTCAAGGATTAGGCTGACACACGGATGATGATCAGTAGGCCGAGGTAACCATGGGCAACATAGAGTTTCCACGCTCGATCAGCTCTGATGGACGGGTCACATCGTCCGCATGCCCAATACGAGACTCCCAAAACAAGCGCTCTACTCGGAGCTCCGACACGGCAAGAGAGCCCCAGGTGGGCAGAGGAAACGCTTCAAGGACACCCTCAAAGCCTCTTTGAAAAAGTGCTACATCCCCACCGACACCTGGGAATCCCTGGCCCAAGACCGCACAAAGTGGAGGAGAAGCATCCGGGAAGGCGCCGAACACCGAGTCTCTTTGCCAGGAGCATGCGGAGGCCAAGCGCAAGGAGCGCACGTCAACCCAAGCACCCCACCCACCCGCCCCTTCAACCACCATCTGCCCCACCTGTGACAGAGACTGTAGGTCCCGCATTGGACTCATCAGTCACCTGAGAACTCATTTTTAATGTGGAAGCAAGTCATCCTCGGTTCCGAGGGACTGCCTAAGAAGAGAAGAAGAAGAAGAAGAGTTTCCAACCTTTCAGGTTTGTCCTGGAGTCTCCAGGAACTGAAGGCGAATCTTCCGGACATTGCTGCGAGAAACCCGGGAGAGAAATCATCAGGGCCTTCAACAAAAAAAGGGTGGTTTTTTTTTTGTTTCTTTGAACACTTTTGTTTATTCGGTGTAAAAATATTGGAGATGGAGGAAAAGGCTGATTGACTGGCGTCCAATGGCGGGAGCGTGGGGGTGTGGGGTGTTTGGAGTCGGGAGATGAAACTCCAGGAATACGTCCAACCAGCAACCCCAAGGCAACAGTGGATACATACCCCAGCAAGGAGCCACTGCTTACAAGAAGCGGGGTTGGTGGGGGAGGTGAGAGAGGGATGGACAGTGGGGGGGGGGGGGGGGGGGGAGGGGGGGGGCGGTGAAGAGAAAATTGACGAGGAAAGGAGAAAATATGATGTTTTAAACATGTAACTTGTTTACTCGGTGACCTTGTGAATCTCAAGTAGAGCTCAGCGGCAGAAAGCATCTGAATTATCGAGCGTTTACATCACATAGATAAATGATAATCACAGAACATATGGCCTCAGAGAGGGAAAGCAATTTTCTGTTAATTATTTTCTTCTGTTATTATTCCTGAAATTGCTTCTCTTTAATCAATGAAAGGGGAAAATAAAGAATGATGGGAGTCAAGTTCAAACTGCGGTTGCTTGGCAGCAACTCAAAGTGTTCTGTCGATGCTACTACCTCTGCACAAATATCAATGTTATTATTTTCCATTCAGAGCCGATGGTCCTGAAAGGTTAAAGGACAAAAGTATTCCTTTGGGGCTACCTGGGGGGCTTGTTTCTTAAATGGAATGTCTTCCTTCGAGTTGAGGTGCTCGCATAAGGGAGATCCTGGGTCCTGCTTGGTCACAAGAGCTAGGATGTGTGGCTCCCTCCATTGCCAGCCCGCTCATTAAGATGAAAAAAGAGAGAGAGAGAGAGAAAAAGAGAGAGAGAGAAGAGAGAGAGAGAAAAGAGACAGAGAGAAAGAACTAGGGAGAGAAAGAGAGAGCGATGGAGAAATTGAGAGAAAGAGAGAAAAGAGAAAGAGAGGAGTGAGAAAGAGAGAAAGAGAAAAAGGGAGAGCATGAGAGAGAAATACATTAATAGGAGAAAGAGAGAGAGAGAAAGAGAATTGAGAGAAAGAGAACTGAAAGAGAGAGAGAGAGAAACAAAGAATGAGGAAGCGAGAGAGAGAAAGAAAAAGAGAAAATCCAGCTTTTGCTGATCTCAGCCGGTTCACCAATTGGGGTGCTACAGTTGGTCTTGACTTCTCTATCATTCCACCACTTTAGCCTTGCTGCATGTGGACGAAGGCAGAGGGGCATGGCTTCGTAGCCCCCAGTGTTTGCCCCATTCCGGCTCCCGGAAAGCGGGTGTTGGGATCAGAATGGTGTCCCAGAGGCAGTGACACCGCATGTCACTGAACTCAGTGTTTCTGCAAGACTGTGAAGAATGGAAGTGACTTCTGTTAGGACCACAATACTGAACTCTCACCACATTTCCCTCCCCCCAAACCACACATCCCTCTCCCACTATTCCAGTCTTCCTTATCCACCTTCCTGAGTATTTGAGAAAAAAGTGAAGCGATTGCTGGATAGCTTGCACCTGAGAGCAATTGAACCAGCTGTTAAGTGGAGCTGTTTGCTAGTGCCAAGGAATTTAAAGTGAGACTAGCATTGTAAATAAATAATGGATTTAACCTCCTGGAGATCCTTTGTTTCTAAGCTTTGAGGAAAAGGACGATGAGAGCAGTGAGAAGGAGAGAAGGGAAGCATCATCTCCACAGGTACCATGTAGGTACCTGAGTCAGAGGGTCTACAGACCAAGATCGTCATATGTGGAATTCTGTGCGAAGGCTCCAGAAACAGTCGATGAGTTATGCCATCTGTTGGTACCAGACCAGCTGTCTCTTTCTACCAGGGGCACAGCTGATCATTTGAGTAGGCAGCTTCCTCCTCATGTCTACTTAAGGGCCTGATGGGAGTCACCATTTCTCCACCCATGACACATTTTGTTATGGCTGATTCCATTGTGAGAGTGCAAGCTATCCAGCAATCACTTCACCTTTCACTCAAGCACAACAGGAAGTGGGATACGGTACACAGGAATAGTGGGAGCGGGATGTGTGGTTGGGAGGTGGGAAGGTGTTGAGGGCTCATGTTCCTATTAACAATAGTGTATAAAATTATGAGGGGCCTAGATAAAGTGGATAGAAAGGACCTATTTCCCTTAGCAGAGAGGTCAAAAACCAGGGGGCACAGATTTAAAGTAATGGGGGAAGGTTTAGAGGGGATTTGAGGGGAAGTTTCTTCACCCAGAGGGTTGTGGGGGAACTGGAACTCACTGCCTGAAAGGGTGGTAGAGGCAGAAACCCTAACCACATTTAAAAAGCACTTGGATGTGCACTTGGGATGCTCTAACCTGCAGGGCTACGACCAAGAGCTGGGAAGTGGGATTAGGCTGGATAGCTCTTTGTTGGCCGGCGCGGACACGATGGGCCGAAATGGCCTCCTTTCATGCTGTAACTTTCTATGATTCTATGAACTGTTTCATTCCTCTCTTCATTTGGCTCATGTGGGACATGGATGGTGTGGAGGTGAGTCATGCACTTATGCCTTCACTTACTTAGGGCATCTTTGGGAGATCGTTTAAAAGTGTCCATCACCATATTGTTGTTCCAGCGCCACCTCCCTCTCCACATTTTCTGAAGCTTCCTATCTTGGGTTCCAAATAGTCTTGTCCTCCCTGCCTTTACCTCTGCCAACATCACCTCCACTGGAAACTTTTGAGAATCTCGGGCCCTTGGCCACAGCAGCTGGTCCACCTTCCGCCATTCTGCTCCCACAGCGCTCTTGCTTGGTGCCTCCCACCTGAATGGCCGGGTGCTTTATGGCCCTTTAAGCTGCAGCAGCTCTTTAACTGCTGCAGCTACACTGCCTTTCCCTCTCCCAGCAGTGGACAGCCATGAATGCCCAGCTCGAACCTGCCCTGCACACCTAATTGGGACTACCCCAGGAAAAGGCTATTGGTTGCCGGCAGAATCACGTTGGGTGAGGGGAGGGTCGGTGGAAGTCCTTGGCCTGCCGATGTTTCTGGTGGGTCAAGGAGAATCCAGGCCAATGTCGGCGCCAGTACAACGTTACCACAAAACAGGAAAATTCCCCATGGGTTTGACCTTGAACTACAAGACCTATTTGTTCTGAAAACCAATTTATCAGCCGTAATATAACAGGGATTAATACAAAAACATCTGTTCAATTACTGGTGGTCGCAATGTTCTATAGTGATAAAAATATATCCCTTTAAATTTCATAAGTACAGTCTACAATGATAAATTGGTAACAACTGTGATAAATGGGTTATGTTTTGACCACTTCATCATACTATCTCATTTAGTTACCTCTTTGTTGGAATTTATCATTTTTTTCTTTAACACACCCAAACTTGGGCCTCTATATTTTATGCCTTGAATTTTTTTTTGTTACTGGGACATCCTACGGCTGTATCAAGGATTTAACAGCTGGGGATGAAAAAAGGGGGAGAAAGAGACAGAAGTATGGAATAGGGTAGTTCAGCCCATCGTGCCTGTGCCGGCTCTTTGGAAAGAGCTATCCAATTAGTCCCACTCCCCTGCGCTTTCCCCATAGCCCTGCAAATCTTTCCTTTTCAAGTATTAATCCAATTCTGTTTTGAAAGTTACCACTGAATCTGCTTCCACCGCCCTTTCAGGCAGTGCATCCCAGATCATCATAACTCGCTGCGTAAAAAAATTCTCCTCATCTCCCCTCTGGTTCTTTTGCCAATTATCTTCAATCTGTGTCCTCTGGTTACCGACCCTCCTGCCAGTGGAAACAGTTTCTCCTTATTTTACTCTTATCAAAACCCCTCATAATTTTGAACACCTCTATTAAATCTCCCCTTAGCCTTCTCTATCGCCCAAAGTCAGAATAGGCAAAGTCACAAAAGAAAATAAAGTTGACTGTACTTACATGAAGAGAGGCCAGAGTGCTGATGACACAGCTAGGCCTCTACTACAAACTGACTTTTCTAAATTGAAGGACTTTTCTAAATTGAAGGAGCTCAAAGAATTACCAACAGATTTGATTGGCCAAAAGCACCTCTGCTGTTAGCTTGACTCACTTGAATAAAAGGGGGGACGAGCGGAAAAATCTGTGCGGAAATTCGCCCCCTTTGGTGTTTAATCCAAACTCATTCCAGCTGTGTAAGAGGAGCAATGGCCGACAGAGGCCCGGAGAGTTTATCAGGAAAAACGTCTGGAAATAATTCAAACAACTCAAACTAAATGGTGGAGGACAAGGTCAACAAGCCCACTGACGTGAGAGAAACCCTGACATTTTCTGAAAATGACGAGCGAGAACCCTTGACCAGTCAGTTAGCAAATGTGCCACTGAGTGAGACGTCGGGCCATACAGAACAGGAAGTTCCCTCTTCAACTCCTGAGTCTCCTCAACATTTTGGCACCTCTGTAATGTGGATTATCTGGTCATTATCACGTTGCTGTTTGTGGGAGCTTGCTGTGTGCAAATTGGCTGCCGCGTTTCCTGCATCACAACGGTGACTCCACTTCAAAAGTACTTCATTGGTTGTAAAGCACTTTGGGATGTCCTCAGATCGTGATAGGCGCTATATAAATGTATGTGCTTTTTTTTTATTGCTCTCCATACGAACTGAACTACAAACTTAACGAGTGCTTCTGCTCTGTGCTGAGTCGCTGGAGGGGGCAGTGGAGGGAGTAGGTCTGGCCTCAGTGTTCCTCCCGGCTTAGCAGGGGGAAATAATTGGCCGAAGTTTCCACTCCCGATTGGTGTTCGGCCTACTGACAAGGCCTCGGCTCACCTGGACAAGGCACTGGGATCTGCCAGTGCCTGTCGAAAGATCTGCCAGCATGAATCAGTGCCTTCAGAAGAGGAGATTGGAACAGAAGAGAAAATAACATGATTAAAACATTTTCAGAAAGTTGCTTCGAACCCTGATGGGCCCACTCAGCATTTTGAGTGATTCAATTAGACTGACAAGGCTTGTTCAGTGTGACAAATTACACTCAATTAGATGACTGCATCTCTGCTCTTTGTGGCCCCATCTACCAGAAGCCATCAGTGAGGATGATGTGCCTGGAGTTTTTTTGACACCTAAGAGGGTGGTTTAATCACCAAGTTCTTGACAAACTCCAGTGATACTTGTTAAATTAGCCCTTGAGGATTTATCTGAAGGAGATGCTGCATTTGTGCTCACGATGCTGAGCAAATTGGGACTTCTTAACCTGATAAATTCTTTATAGTCGTTTATCAAGAAGCTGCCAAAATGGCGCAATGGGTTTGTTCAGCAAATCGCTGCGCCCCACAGACCAGGACTATCCCAGGTTCGATTTCACCCAATGCGTACTCAGTTGACTGACCTCAGCTGGGCAGGAGTTGGGGCACCACACTTGTCCTCCGTCTCTTGGGTTGGGGAGAGGGAAATTGGCCATGGTTCCTGATCCCAACTGCTATTCACCGCCCCCCTGCTGGAAGTGCTTATGTGTGGTCATTGGGCAAACGTAGCATCGAGCTTGAATTTTTCCTGAAACTGGCCAATACCCAAGGCCTTTTGAAGGACCTGAGCGAGAAATGAGTTAGTGATGAGCAGGGCAGGCTTCGGGCCTTTCCCACTCAGGATTCTTCAGTGGCCTCCACAGCTGCTAACTCCAGTTAAGTTTAAAAAAAAATGTTTTCTGTTTGTTTAAAAAAAATACCCATCCTGTGGAACCATGAGGAGCGAGAGTGTTCCCCCTGATTCCTGTCACGATTGCCCCACCCCCATCACTGCCCCCCCCCCCCCGCCCTGCTGTATCCCGTACCAATCCCCACTCCCAGGACTTAACCTGAGGACCGTTGTCAGCAAGTCAGGTGGCCAGACACTGATGTCTTCATTCGAGCGAGCTGCCTGTAGAGACACGAGCAGTGCCGGCCCCTCACCTGAGCACATTGATGAGGACCGAGGATCGATTTCCATCAGGCCTCTCGGTTCGGGCACGCGCTGTGGCCGCCCATTGCCGGGCCTGGGCCTGGAATCAGGCCCAGACTCATTTCTAGGCCAAGGTGTCAGCTCTCATGTGAAGTATCATCACTGGGTCAAGGTAGGGTCACCCGTGCTCGAGGAGCTGTTCCCTACCTACAAACAGCACCGTGAACAAAGGAGAGGGGAAAACTGGGATTAATTCCATTCCCCCTAAACAATAATTCATTGCAGGCAGCATTTTGAGACAGTTGAATGATGTGATATGGGGCGATGTAGATGTAAGTATTCCTTGCCTTGTTCTTATCTCTCTCTCTGTCAGATAACTAACCTGCCATTGGCTGTTAAGAGGGTCAACAGGTCAGGGAGCTCCAGCCTGCCAATCTGCCACTAATGACCCAAAGTTCTGAGTTTAATAGATGTGTTCAGTTTCTGAATTTGAGGGTGCTCGTGCCTCATAAATTTCAAAGGATCCCACCAAAGCCCATAATTTGAGAAGAGCGTGCTTCACTACAGAGATTCAGACTATCGTGGAATCCCATAAATTCTGCACGCAGATAATTGAAATTCTATCCAAGTGACAAGTAGGAACAGGAGACAGCGTCTGTGCTGCTCCAAGATTTAGTAAGGTTATTTCATACATTCTAGCCTTTTATAAAAGGAAGAGAGTTCATTAAGGATTTACGGCGAGTCTTCAGTTTAGATTAAGGGCGGTCGACAGAAAAGTTTTCTCTTGCTGCCGAAATCATTCAACTTGAGAATGGAGCCAACCATTGAAGTTCCTGCACCGTGAGCACCAGTCTGACACAGGCCAGATTAACCGTTGCCAATTTGGATGATATCCCTTCAAGAGCAGAGAAACCCAGTCAATGGATCAAAATCAGACCCTTACTGTACCGAGCTGGCTATAGGCCTCTCGGTTTGGGCATGCGATGGCCGCCCTTTGCCGGGCCTAATCAGGCCCAGACTAATTTCCAGGCCAATGTGTCAGCTCTCACGTAAGGTATGGTCAGTGGGTCAAGATAGGGTCACTAGTGCTCGCGGAGCTGTTCCCTACCTACAGGCAGTACCGTCCAAATCACCGAGGTGCGGTTTGCTCAATCATACGATAGCTAGCACGATCGAGCAAGCCGCAGCTGGGTGACTTTCCCTCAATATCCAATGCATCCACTTTCTCCGCCTTTTCTTCCTGGACCTCTCCTCTCCTGAAGGGTAAATTCGGTGATTGCGTGCACCCAGCAGGGAAGCCAGGCTGAAACGAAACAGAGGTCAGAAAATCGGCATCAGTGTTCTCGCCTTATCTCCTACCCGTACTACTTTTGAGTGCGGCACCTCCTGCTGGGGTACAGTTCATAATGAACCATTTGGTGTCTCTCCCCAATTCTTCCTACGTGGGCCTGTGCACAGTGTGCTGTTCAACTGTGGGGCATCAGAGTTGAGCCCAATCCTGTCCTCTCGCAGCATCGACACATGGTCACTCGATCGCCAGATATTTTCCCTACCCATACTAGAGGCACACTGAACACAATTGTATATAACCAGGGCCATCTTCTCAATGTGCAGCATGGTCCCATTGACACCCAATGTCAAGGCAGCACTCCCTACCTCACCAGTGCACCTCAGTTTTTTAAAATTTGTTTTATGGGATGTGGGCGTCGCCGGCGAGGCCAGCATTTATTGCCCATCCCTAATTGCCCTCGAGAAGGTTACACAAGCCATCAATGCTGCCTGTCAGAACACATTTACGCCGGAATTTTCCGGGGTATCAGCGGGTGGGATCAGTGGTGGGTCGGGTGTGAAAGTGTTTTTTTTGACAGCGGGTCAGGAACCCGCTGTCAACCCGCCACAACGCGCCTTTCCCAATGTCAGGTCTGTCAGCGCTGAGCAGACCCAACAGGCAGCGGCGGGCGACCCGATTAAACTAATTATAATGTGCTTAACAGGCTCGTTTTTACCTCACTGCATTTCCATGACAGATTCAGAATGCTGGAAATCTTTCCAAAAGTCTCCATCCAGTCCCACCTCATTACCTCTCTCACCATTGACAGATCACTTCTGTCATCTCTACTTCACCTGCCATCTATTCCATCAGCATGGGTGCCCTTTATACTCTCTCACCTTGGTCCTCAGAATCCCACCACGATCAGCCCCAACACCAGCAGCACCAGGCACACCAGCAGCACCAACAACAAGACCAATCTTCTCCGCAATCACCTGATACTGCACAGGACACAGGACATCAGCACACGACCACATTGCTGCCCGGGATGTCAGGGATGGCCTCACCACGGCCAGGTTTACTTAAATTTACACTGTACACCCTGGCTGCCACATGATGCGCCAGGTTGTCACCACCCCACACCAACACCATAAGGCATCGCTACAATGCCCAAGCCATTCCTTTCACACTCATCAGCATGGCGGGGGGTACCGTTATGTCTCACCATTCACTGCAACTCAGTAAGCCACTTCCAAAGGTGCACACAAATCTGTTCAAGAATGCAAAGTGTTGAAAATAAAGATTTCAATGTTTGACAGCACATTAACAGAAACTTTACATGAACATTGGAAAGAACACCTAAGTGCCTACCCTTGTGTGTTGTTAGTTGGTATGATTGGACTAGGATGAGGGGGAGTGTGATGGGTGACTAGTGAGACGGGGATGTGATAATGTAGATAGAGAGGGATGGGTGGAGGTGCAAGGTAAGTTGGTGTGAGTAAGGATGTGCAGGAGTAGGGTAGGGAAGGCAGAGTGATGGAGCTGTGAGGAGAGGCTCAGCAGGATGAGGTTGAGTGTGGCTTTGCAGTAACGTTTCGTGATCTACTGAGATCATTGAAACGTTTGTGGCAGTGCACCCAGGTCCTCCTGACCACATCCCTGCTTGTGCCCTCCTCTGCAATGGGCAACCAGGCTGTTTTGGTCTCCTGGGGAGGTCTCTTCCGTCCATCGGAAGGGAAGAGGACCTCTTTGCGTGCTTTGACTCCCTCCATAAGCATATGGAGGGAGTCATGGGAGAACCTGGGTGCAGCCCCCTGCCTCTGTGCAATGATTGTCATTGTTTGCAGCACCTCAATGCTGCACAAATGTCAAAATAAAGTTGGCCGTGGTCCCTTTAAGGAAACCGGCTGATGACGCGTCATGAATGACGTCACCAGGCCTGCTTCCTCTAATTGGGCTGGGAAACGCGCTGGGCGGCCTTAACGAGCCTTATCAACGTAAATTCATTTTAGACAGCGGGATGGAGCCAGCAGCGGGGCCGCGACCCGCCACCGACACCGGCCGCCCCGGACCCGCCGAGGTGAGTAAAATCTCGGCCATAATGTTCCAGTACCAAGCGGCTCAAACGATGCCCAATTTTGTGTTGTGGAGACATGCTCAGTGAGAAATGGGTTGAGACAGCCCAAGTTTAAGGCAGCAGAGACCTGACGCTTTCACCTGCTTATAAAGGGCTGGATTCCCGGTAGTTTGCAAGGGTGAGCAGTCAGTGTGCTGACTATCTGAGTCACCCCACTCCCAACATCTTCGACTGACGCAACTCCTGCGCCCTTTTGCAATGCGGCCGATCTGCAAAGGCACAACTGCACAATTGCATACGGTTAAACTCACTGAGCCCCCACTCTCAGTGGGCAGCCACGGTCAAAGGGAGTGTGGGATGGAAAACCTGGCACTGTAGTGCCATGTCCCTATCTCCGTATCTGTGCTGCCTACTGGTGCAGCTCCCCACTGGGAGCGCGGGATCAGTGTGTGTGTCGGCCGTGGCTCATTGGGTAGCACTCTCGCCTCTGAGTTCCGAAAGTTGTGGGTTTAAGCCCCGCCCCTGAAACTTGAGCACATAACCCGGGCTGACATTTCAGTGCAGTACTGAAGGGGTGCTGCACTGTTGGAGGTGTCGCCTTTCAGATGAGACATTAAACCGAGGTCCAGTCTGCCCTCTTAGATGGATGTAAACCATCCCATGGCACTATTTGAAGCGGAGATACCATCATCACACGTGAGGACACTACCCACCAGGTACATGGTACATACTCATGTGACTCGGCCAACGTTGTCTACCTCATACGTTGCAGGAAAGAATGCACCGCGGCATGGTACATCGGCGAGACCATGCAGACACTGAGACAACGTATGAACGAGCACCGCGCAACAATCGCCAGGCAGGATTGTTACCTCCCAGTCGGGGAACACTTCAGCAGTCAAGGACATTCAGCCTCGGATCTGCGGGTAAGCGTTCTCCAAGGCGACCTTAGGAAAACACGACAACGCAAAATCATCGAGCAGAAACTGATAGCCAAGTTCCGCACTCATGAAGACGGTCTCAATCGGGATCTTGGGTTTATGTCACGATACATGACGTGATCCGGACTCGAGTCGTCGTTGGCTTGTTCACAGATGTGATTCCCAGTAAAAAAGTAAAAATTTTAAAGTTAATCGTTTTACATACAGACGGCAGCTTTTGACACGTTCGACCCCATGCGATTCCACCTCATTGTCTCAGTTGTATCTTGCTATGTCTTTGATGTGGTACCTTCCTGGCTGACCTAATTAACTTTATCACACCTCGGCAGATAAACAGTCAGGATGATTGAATTCAGTTGTCTACAATTGTAAGTTACACATGCTTTGTTCTCTATCTATATATGCTTTGACGATTCTGTATCTCCTCACTTCACCCGACGAAGGAGTTTTAACTCCGAAAGCTTGTGATTTCAAATAAAACTGTTGGACTATAACCTGGTGTTGTGCGACCTCTCACTATTTGAAGAGCAGAGGAGATCTCCCCAGTGTCCTGCCCAATGTTTATCCCTCAACCAACATTACTAAAAACAGATCATCTGGTCATTTATCTCAGTGCTGTTTGTGGGAGCTTGCTGTGCGCAAATTGGCTACCACATTTCCTACATTACCACAATGACTACACTTCAAAAAGTACTTCATTGGCTGTAAAGCACTTTCTGAGGTTGTGAAAGGCGCTATGTAAATGCAAGTCTTTCTTTTATCCTTCGGTCCCAAACTCTGAAGCCAACGGTTGCTTGGATCTATCTAGCAGAATTTCAATTCTCCAGAGGTGTTTCCTGTCTGGAGACTTGAGTTGAACCTGAGCTCAAACTGCAACAGAGACTTGGTTCTCTGTTAAGAATAAAAAACCAAAAGACAAATCCTTTTGACTCTCAATTTCTCAAGGTACATTTAAACTACAATTATAGAGTCAGTGTGAAGGGGTTTTACTCCAACCTGACTCTGCAGTTAGATTGTAAATGTAAAGAAAGAAAGAATTTGTATTTATGTTGCATATGTCATTGCCTCAGGTCATCCCAAAGTACTTCACAGCCAATGACTTACTTTTGAAGTGTTTTTCCTGTTGTAATGTCGGGAAACACGGCAGTCAATTTGCGCACAGCAAGGTCCCACAAACAGCAATGAGATAAACGACCAGATAATCTAATTAAATTATGCTGGCTGAGGGATAAATGTTGGCCAGGACACCAAGAGAACTCCCCAGCTCTCGTTCAAACAGTGTCATGGGATCTTTTACCTGCACCTGACGGGGCCTCGGTTTAACGCCTCATCCGAAAAACAGCAGCTTTGACAGTGCCGCACTCCCTCAGTATTGCGCTGAAGTGTCAGATTAAATGCTCAAGCGCTCCTTGAACTCACGACCTTCTCACTTAGGGGGCGACAGTGAGCCAAGGCTGACGCCCGTGTAGCCTAAATCTGGAGTGATTACCTCGTCTAACAGTGGAGAGAATCAGAGTGAGACTCCCTGGGAAGGGGGCGCGAGGAGGGGAGAAGCACTTCATTTCACTTCAGAGTCAATTTGGGCCTTCACACCCGATTTACACTATACAGGTTTATTGATGGTGTGAAGCAGAATCCCTTTGCACCAACACTAAACGTGCAGTGTGAACGTGCTCTTGGATGAATATCATACCCTGGTAGCCTGGAGCTCTTAAGTGTATCTTGCGTCAGTCTCCGCCTAAATTATAGCACAGCCCTTAGCATTCAATTAATGTCAGAAAGACTTCACTTCATTGTGGGGTCAGTAATTCCAAACCACATGCATTTTCCATTTGATATCCTTCCATTCCCCAGCTAATTATATAGAGCCAACCAGCCACTCACTGCCTCCACAGCACTAGAACACAGTAATACATGCATTAGGAAAAGTCATTTGTCCTAATGATAGTGCAATATCATTAACCTGCACTTCAAGTGAAGCAGAAACTGTTTGAGGTCTTTCGTACCTATTAATGGGAATGATGTGTGGTCAGCTTGATGGGGGCCCTCGGGGTGTTAAAACCTTACACTTTATGCTCATATTACAATTTACACAAATTCATCACGTTTTTGCAGAAAGCGGCTTCACTCAGAGGCGGAATGCTAGCTTCTGTGGCGTCGCTCTCATTTCACACAGAAGAAAATGGAAGCGTTGAGCAATGCGTCGTCGATGAGACTTGTCAGCCCTTCATGCTGTGCAAGTAGGTCCCTACGAATTGGTAGAGAGCAGTCTGGCCCAGTTCAATGTCTCCGGGATATTCAGCAATTTGGTGGCTGAATGCACTGTCCAGGTCCAGAGGCCCCCAAGCACGATTTCTGGTCTGGCGTGGATTTAGCTTCGCTCGCTGGGGTAGCAGTTGGGGTGACCCTAGGCTCGGAGGAGTGAAATCAGCCTCGGCAATGACCCCGCCCCCCCGCTGGAAAGTGCACAAGTGTGAACGGCGGGTGTGATCCTCACCATCATTCAATGGCCTCACTGTGTCGGCTCATGTACAAAGGATAGGCAGTAATGGAGAGGACGGGTGCCTATGGAGCCATAGCCCAGCAAAGAGTCAGGGTTTTCAGAAGAGGAGGGAAGCACATATCAGAATAAAAAGAGCGGGTGGACAGAGCGGCACACTGCAATCAGGGTTACCATTCTCCCCGCTGGATTGCCCTGGAGTCTCCATGAAATAAAGATTCATCTCCAGGACACTGCTGCGAGCAACTTAGGAAGAAAAATCATCGGGGCATTGAAAGAAGTGTGTATTTTTCATTTTTGTTTATTAGTTATAAAAATATTGGGGAAGGATTGAAAAAAAAAGCTGTTTTACTGGGTGGGGAGTTCGGAGGTGATGTGATGGAACCTCCAGGAATACGTCCAACCAGAGTTGGCAACCCGATGTGCAATGGGCACGCAATCCTCCGCGGCCCACACGCTGATTCACCCCCCCTCCCCCCCCCCGGCGAAGAGCATCGCATGCTGGGAGTGGGAAAGCTGACGATTAGCCCTAAAAATCTTCAGCTGAAGCACGCTCGACAATTCAGGCAGCAAGACACGGGGAGTAAGAGTGAGCAGTTCAGACACGACGATCTAGATAAAGCAGAGATGACGAGACAAGGCAGAACGTGGTGAAGATCTATCACATGGAAGATCAAACAAAGTATCAGTGCCAAATGCAGACAGACGGAAATGTACTCTTTGTAGTCTTGTTTTCCCTTGGAAGTCAAACTACAAAGTCCAAGAATGATCTGCACTTGTTTTTTCTGTCAGTTTTCACTGCACTTATTCTTTTTTTGCACGTTTTTGAATTTTAGCCTTCATTGAGGTGTAGGGTTGCCAACCCTCCAGGATTGCCCTGGAGTCTCCAGGAATTGAAGATTAATCTCCTGGACACTGCTACCAGCAACCTCGGGGGGAAAAAAATCATTCAGACATGTAGAAAAAATGTTTTTCCCATTTAACACTTTCATTTATTAGTAATCAAAATGTTGGAGATGGAGCGAGAAAGGCTGTTTGCCTGGGTGGGACGCTTGGAGGCTGGAGGTCATGTGAGGAAACCTCCAGGAATAGGCCCAACCAGAGTTGGTGACCTGATCGAGAAGTGTCAATGCTAGGAATAAAACCTTGGTCCGTTTCTTTCAGACACCCAACTGTCAAGTGTTGGGCCGGTCCCAGGTCAGGTACAGCGTAGGCCAGACATTTGGTGAAGGGACTAGTTCATGAGTTTTGTGCTCCTGGCCCAGTACTCTTTGAGATGGAATCGCATGTGAGGAATTGCCTTGTCTCCGATTTGTGTCCCACACGATTCTCCTTGCATTTCTTTTGATGGACAGAAATCTGAGCAGCTGCAAGTTGGACGTGCTGACCTTCGACCTCAATTCCCTGCATGAAGCTTTACAATCAGGACCATAAACTCATCAATATAATTCTTTTAGTACCTACTTATGGGCACTTTCTGCCCACTAATAATTGGACTGAGATTACCCAAATATCTCGGAGTTTGACTGTCAGGAGAGAGCCTAGATTAGATTCCAACAGATGCCATAGAAGTTAAAGTATTCTCATTTCTAACCCAATCCCTCATGTACCAATTTCAACACAGCGGTCTCCTTGTGTAGCTAGCCAGCTTCTCTTTCCCAGGCCTGCAATTGGTGTTGCTGTGGTAACAGTCTTAAGTTGTGGGTGCCAACTGTAATCTCCCATTAACTTGCACACAATCTTCAGCTCCTGTAAGTATGCAACTGGTTAGGACACAGTTAGCTGCAGAAACCTGAACTGGCAACTTTATGAAGAGTTGATTGTACTTAAACTACATCTCAATCTGCATGCTGGGAACACGGAGCTGCTGTAACTGCACCTTGGTATTCCATGTCAATCTAAAATGTCTTTTTGGAACACCGGTTCACACATCCCGTCTTGGTCCTCAGTTACTGAAGTACAGGTTGACCCATAGATCACTGCTGCCCAGGCCCTTGGCTGCCCAATGCTCCAGGCCTTCCTTTGATCTCAGGAACGACCGGATTTAATTTGTTGGGGTTTTCAATGTCACAGCAGCCTCAAGCTAGACTCTGTTATGTCACCTGATATACACCATGAATACCAAAACATGATTCCACAGACATCGTTTCTCTGCTGCCTTGGCAATGAGCAAAATATTTCGACTGGCTTTCATATAAATACTCACTGGTTGTTCAAGCCTCAAGCACGTATATTCGGTTCGGTTTAACATCTCATCCGAAAGACGGCACCTCCAACAATGCAGCACTCCCTCAGTACCGCACTGAAGTGTCAGCTGAGACTCTATGCTCAAATCCAGAGTGGGGCTTGAACCCACGACCTTCTGACTCAGAGGCGAGAGTGCCAGCACTAAGCCGCAGCTAATACAAAGTCTCCGCAACCCTTTTAAAACAACATTTCCTTGCTGTACCTCAAACAAAACCTGAATTTCTCCTGCCCCATTCTTCATCTCGGGCTTGAGGTTAAAAAAAAAAGTGAATTCTGGAATCTATTTTCTTCCAGAAAATTCTATTATGATCTATGGGACTTTAGGGCAAAATGAAAAGTGTTACATTTGAGGGAGAGAAAACCCTTTCAACCCTGAGATGACCGCTGGTTCTCGTACGGCACAGAGACAGCCACCACCACTCTGGGCTTAGGAGGTAAGGACACGCCACTGATTGCTGGGTCTTCTCGGACAATGTAGCTGACAAATGGGGAAGATAAAACTAGAATGAAGGAAAGTACTAGTCTTATCTGGAGATCAGCCTAGCTACGCCTGTGCATTCAGTAACTATCTGAAGATAATTAATTCTCACACAACACAGCAATCGAGCGGTTTTGAACCAAATAAATGGGATAAATACAGACGGTTGTATCAATGGAGTTGGTTTTAAAAATTGAAGATGTGATTCATCTGAAGTTAATGACAACAGGTTGGCTGCTGTCAAACTTAAACAAAAGTAATGCGCTTTTAAATGTAATAGGGTGGATTATCCTCTTTGTTGAGATTGGGGAATGTTTAACTCCCAGGTGTAAGGGTGGAGACCTGCCCTAGGATTTCCTGGGCCTTCCCAAGTTTCGTCGCTGGGCCTGCACCAGGTGTACACGCAAGCCTAGCGTTGCAATGGTAATCGGGCAGGTGGGAGGGGACTTTCCCGGGCTCCCGCCTCACTCTGCCTCGTGGGAAGGTGCAGCAGCCGAGGGCCATCTGCAGAAACCGGGCAATAGGGTTAGGGCTATGCCGGAGGGTACGTAGGGAGTCCTGAGGCAGCCCGAAGAAGGAAGAGGAGCCCAGGGTCCGTGTTAGAGAGGTACCTCCCCACCCCACTGATCCTCAAGGCCTTCTGACTGCTGCTCTCAGGCTTAGAGCTGTTCTCCTGTTTCCTGCCCTCATTCCAGCACTAGGCCCAGGGAAGCCTGCTTCTGGAGTGCGCCTGGGCCTGCAGATCAGAGCACTCCCCTTCTCTGACAGGCGCACAGCACCTCAGGTACACTGAGCCTGTCGTGTGTCCAATGGGGGAGGGGGAGAAGGGGAATATCTACCCTAGTATCTAAGGGCCGATTTTACTGATGTACGGTTTTCGCACCAAGCCTCGCATCAGGAAGTCATGGGTGCGCTACTCATGATCTTCCCAGATATATTCCCAACGGCTGAGGTGTCCCATCGGGAGTGTATTTTAATAAAGCAGCCCTATAGTGTTTTCTGATCGAAACATCGGAACATTAGGAACAGGAGTAGGTCATTCAGCCACTCGAATCTGTTCTGAGATTCCATTAAATCATGGCTGATCTGCACCTCAGCCCCATTTACCCGCCTTTGCTCCATATCCCTTAATAGCCTTACCTAACAACTATCATTGGGCATAGTGTTGCCAACCCTCCAGGATTGTCCAGGAATTTTAGATTAATTTACTGGACACTGCTCAGGAGAAAAATCATAGGGATGTTAAAGAAAATGGTGTTTTTTTTCCATTTTGTTTGAACACTTTAGTTTACTCATTATAGAAATGTTGGAGATTGGACCAAAGGCTGTTTGGCGGGTGTGAGGTGGGACAGAGTTGTCTGGTGGAGACAGGAAACCACAAGGAATATGTCCAATGCAGAGTTGGCATCCCTAGTTGGGCAGGGTCAAAGACCAGTGCAGTGGACTGGAGAGAGATAGTCCGAGTGAGGGAGGTGGAGGGGGGTCAGGTCCCTGTGATTAATCTCATTGGTTGCTCCAATCAGTTGGCATAGCATCTTAACCTGCTTGCCCTAGGAGAACAGACACAGATGCCTGTTTAAAATACACAATGCAACCTAGTTATTGGAAAGGGTTTGGAAATTGAAGAGTTAACTTAATTAAAAAAAAACACAAAGACATTTCTGAGGCAAGCTTTTACTGTGCGCAAAGACGCTGCAGCCATGTCAGAACAAGTCCCTTCGGGCCTAGCTGCTGACAAAGCCTGTTGCCTCAAGGCCAATCTGCAACAGCTTCATCCATCATTGTCTTGCTTCGTTCCCTGTGCCATTGTTAAACACAGTAGAACCAGTTTTACAAGAGGCGTCCTGTAAACACTGTGTGCCTGAAAGCTCCCTGACTTCATAGCAAATAGGAGTCAACGGCCTGGATTTTGCGGGGCCGATGACTGCGTACGCTGTCGTAAGCCTTGTAAAAGGCGCTGCAAGTTCCCGGTTTCCGCATGCGCTGCGCATGCGCGAGAACCCGGAACTTGCGATCTGTCAAGGTTCGGTTTGAGAGATCATATGACAGACACCCAAAAATCACTTTTGCTGGTGCCCAACTACTGCCCAGCAAATGCCCACGAAACCCTCAAGCCTGGTAAAAGCAGGCATAGGGACTGCTTTCACCAGCGTAAGGGTTAACATAAATCTTAAATCAAAAATTTTAAAATAAAAAATCATCTACAAACAATTAAAATTAGTTTATGTAAATATTGGCCCGGATTGAAAATTATTTTTCAAAAAAATTACATTTTTATTGGAAATACTTCATTAAAGGGACTTTTAAATAAATTTGAAAATGGGAACATTTATTTTTATTCCACGTGTAAATTGTTTAATTATTTGGGGACTGGGTTCATGCGAATGGGGATTCCGTTCGTTATCGGACTCCCCATAAGCATGATGGGGAATCCTCCTTTCTGATAGGAGGACCTGGCCCGCGTGATCCCAGGGACGCTTCCGAACCGCCTGCGTCCCTGGGACCCGTGGACTTTTCCGCAGGCGTACGCCTGCAGGCCCAGGACCCGAATTCTCCCAAGCCCGGGAGCCAGCAGGTAGGTTTGGATTTGTTTTTTCCGGGTCGGAGGCGCACTCCGGAGGTACGCCTCCCACCGCAAATTCCGGCCCAACAAACCGTTTAAAGGAGCAGTCTGGGATTTTAAAAATGATCAGTTAAAAAAGGGTTATAATTGGGCTAAGTGCGAGACAGAGGAGGTAGTGATGAAACTGGACAGTGCTCTGGTCAGACCGCACCTTAAGTACTGTGTCTAGAGTTCCAACTCTGGTTGGTTATATTCCTGGAGGTTTCATTACATGACCTCCAGCCTCCAACTTCCCACCCGGTCAAACAGCCGGTTTTCCCCCCATCTCCAATATTTTGATAACTAATGAATGAAAGTCTTCAAAGAAAATGAAAGAAAACACACAATTGCCTTTCATGCCCCTATGATTTATCTCCCAGGTTTCTGGCAGCAGTCTCCACGAGATTTAACATTTAATTGCTGGAGACTCCAGGAGGGTTGGCAACCCTAACTAGGTCCAGGTC
Source organism: Squalus acanthias (assembly GCA_030390025.1). NCBI lineage: Eukaryota > Metazoa > Chordata > Chondrichthyes > Squaliformes > Squalidae > Squalus > Squalus acanthias. The sequence goes on along the minus strand of CM059429.1, from coordinate 75,949,896 downwards.
TGGTCGCCAAGAAATGAGACATTTAAGTGCTGGGGGCAGTGTAGAGAAGGGCTGTGAGGCTGATCCGCCAGGGGGTCTGAGTTACAGGGAGAGACTGGAGAAACCTGGGCTTTTCACCTCGGATAGAGCCACTCGAGAGGTAATATTACAAAGAATTACATAGAATGTACAGCACAGAAACAGGCCATTCGGCCCAACTGGTCTATACCGGTGTTTATGCTCGACCCTACTTCATCTCACCCTATCGGCATAATCTTCTATTCCTCTCTCCCTCATGTGTTTATCCAGCTTCGCTTAAATGCAGCTATGCTATTCACCCCAACTGCTCCTTGTGATAGCGAGTTCCATATCCTAATCACTCTCAAAAAGTGTAAAGAAGTTTCTCCTGAATTCCCTATTGGATTTATTAGTGACTATCTTATATTTATGGCCACTAGTTTTGGTCTCTCCCACAAGTGGAAACATCTTCTCTACATCTAATAGAAGTGTCTAAGGTTGTTACAGGCATAGAAAAAAATTAACCCATATATTCCCTTAAGTTAAAGTATGGGAGTAGAACTAGGGGGCACAGGCTAAAATGTAAAAGATAATTTGAGGATAAATATCAGAAAATTCTTCTTCACACAAAGAGTGATCAACATGTGGAATAAACTTCCAGAGAGAGCAGTGGAGGCAAAAACCCTGGAATCATTTGAGAAACGATTGGATGCTGCAAGGGGAGGATGTTAGTATGTCTCTGGATGGATGACTTAAGATGGGTCGAATGGCCTTCCTCACCTGTAATGATCTTAGGAACATGATTTTCTGTTTTTCTTTTCATCATCTTTTCTCCCCTCCAATACCAACGTTGATGTATTGCTGGGGCCTGGTTCCACTGGCCCCAGACACCTCCCAGGCCTTTGCCCAAGTGCGAGCCTAGGTAGTGAATACCACCTGGCCATTTGACCGCGAAGGGACATCGCTGTCCAGCTCAGCCTAAGGGAAGCCACCACTGCTCCCCCACTCAGGCCTCGGGTAAAAATAGCAGGCGTGCCCTGATGACATCATCAGAGCCCGATCTGCATATTTAACAAAGGACCCCATCAGCATGGGATGGGTGTCCTTGGCGCCTGCAACTTAGAATTGCAGTCAGCCAGATCGGGAAATGAGTGGGTAAGTTTTTTTTATTATTCATTCATGGGATGTGGGTGTCACTGCCCATCCCTAATTGCCCTCGAGAAGGTGGTGGTGAGCTGCCTTCTTGAACCACTGCAGTCTGTGTGGTGCATAGTGCTTTTGTTACAACTGAGTGGCTTGCTAGGCCCTTTCAGAGGGCAGTTAAGAGTTAACCACATTGCTGTGGGTCTGGAGTCACATTTCGGTCAGACCAGGTAAGGACACAGGTTTCCTTCCCTAAAGGACATTAGTGAATCAGATAGTTTCATGGTCACTATTACTGATACAAGCTTTTTATTCCAGATTGATTTAATTGACCAAATTTAAATTCCCCAGCTGCCATGGTGGGATTTGAACTCATGTCTCTGGTTCATTAGTCCAGGCCTTCTGAATTTACTAGTCCAGTAACATAACCACTACGCTACCGTACCCCCTGCTCCATTTCAACACCCCCACCCCCCCACACACAGTGGAGGGATTGACCCCAATGTTTCAGCGTGTTTACCCATCCATTCAACATAGAGGGGTATCGCTGCAGGGGCAATGGATGCTGAAGGAGCCACTCGTGATGAAATAACGTCGTAATTAAGTTTTAGTAAAGACGTTAGTTGGTGGCGGTCATGCTATTGTCACAAGTCCCTTTCCCAGGTGTTAAGTGAAATAAAATTGATGTCTACAACAAGAATGAAACAACACAGAATTAGATAGAGATTGCAACCATGCGCACAGGCTGTTCGGCCCAACCAGTCTGTGTTGGTGTTTATCCTCCACACGAGCACTCGTCCTGACCCCATGCACCCGCTCAGTTCTGTAATAGTGCCACCTGGTGGACTACTGATGTATATAATAATAAAGTCATATGCAGTACAGTTCTTCAGACGAAAGGTCTTCGACCTGAAACGTTAACTCTGTTTCTCTCTCCACGGATGCTGCCTGGCCTGCTGAGTTTTTCCAGCGTTTTCTGTTGTTATTACCGGAAGCCATGTTGTGCTGTTGTGTGCTATATACGCTGTGTCCCTAGATATCACAGAATTGGTGATGAGGATGTGATTGCGGATTCCCTAGCTGAAATTTTTGTTGAAGGATAATCCTGCCAACCGACGGAGGGACTGTTAGAGGTTCTTCGTTTTGCAGAAAAACGTAAAAATCCGAGGTAAATTTCGAGCACACGTGGCTGAACTGTCAACGTTGCCAGAGTCCAGATGGCCGCGCCTATGGCAATAATAGGGCGCTTGGATGAGTTCCATTGTGGCCGAGAGACTTTCTGAGCATATGTGGAACAGCTGGAAATGTTTTTCACCGCGAATAGTATCGTCAAAGTCCCCGATGATGTAAACCATAACTGGGCGGTTTTAGAAATGAAACGGGCTATTTTTGTGGCTGAAGCAGGCCCCGAGGTGTACGAAACCCTGAAAAATGTGCTTGTTCCCGCCAAGCCGAAGGACACGCCACTGAAGGAGATCCTAACCAAGTTAGAACAGCACCACAGTCCTGAGCCCCTGGAAATTGCTGAAAGTTATCATTTTGGAACACGTGATCAATTAAATGACGAGGGTATCAGTGAGTACATTGTAGCTTTAAAAAAGCTATCCATTCACTGTCATTTCGGAAACTTTCAGGACCGAGCTTTGCGTGACCGCTTTTTTTGTGGGTTGAAAAATGAACGTATCAGAAGTAAATTGTTGACAACCCCTAACTTGACTTTTGACTTAGCTTGTCAGACAGCTATGTCGATGGATATGGCCAACCGATACTCCTGAGAGTTCCGTGCCATTTCCAGTCACCAGACAACCGAGGTGAATCAGCTGCAGGCTAAAAGTAAAAGGCAGTTGGGTCCCAAGGCCTCAGCAACTGGCCAAGGTAACAGTGCATTGAAGTCGTGCTATCGGTGCCTGGGACAACACATCGTTCAAAGCTGTTCATATGTGAAGGCAGAGTGTTTCTACTGCAAGAAAACTGGGCATCTTGCGAAGGCGTGCCGACAGAAGGGTAAACCGACCGGCAATGCTAGCAGTAGAAATCGCCAGACACTACATACCGTTGAAGAGAAGCAGCAGGATGAGGAGCTTCTGGAGATTCACGTCATCAGGAGCACAAAGGTATCTAACAGCAATTCGCGAGGTATCGTCATCCAAGTAGATGTCGCAGGAACCAGGATACCCATGGAAATCGACACTGGTGCATCCGTGAGCGTAGTACCGGAATCACTATATCGCGACAAGTTGTGTGATTATCGACTAGAGAAATCGAAGGCAGATCTGCGAGGCTACTCAGGAGAGCAAATCACTGTAGTAGGAAGTGTCACCATACCAGTGAAATACAAGGATCAGTGTCAGAGCTTGCCTCTCATAGTATTGGCAGGAGACAAGCCTTCCTTGATAGGTAGAAATTGGTTGGGATCACTGAAGCTGCATTGGAATGAGATTTTTCGTGTGGAAGCGAAATTTGCATCGAAAGATGATGTAATCAAGCAGTATCCGAAGGTGTTAAGTGAAACAGGCAGTCCGACCCAAGACTTCAAGGCAAGTATCATCAGCAAATTTGGTTACATTGCACTCGGTCCCTTCATCCAAGTCATTAATATAGATTGTAAATAGTTGAGGCCCCAACACTGATCCCTGCGGCACCCCACTAGTTACAGTTTGCCAACCTGAAAATGAGCCATTTATCCCGACTCTTTGTTTTCTGTTAGTTAGCCAATCCTCTATCCATGCTAATATATTACCCCCAACCCCGTGAGCTCTTATCTTGTGCAGCAACCTTTTAAGTGGCACCTTATTGAATGCCTTCTGGAAATCCAAATACACTACATCTACTGGTTCCCCTTTGTCCACCCTGCTTGTTACATCCTCAAAGAACTCTAGCAAATTTGTCAAACATGATTTCCCTTTCATAAAACCATGCTGACTCTGCTTGACTGTATTATGATTTTCTAAATATCCTGCTACTACTTCCTTAATAATGGACTCCAGCATTTTCCCAATGACAGATGTTAGGCTAACTGGTCTATAGTTTCCTGCTTTCTGTCTCTCTCCTTTCTTGAATAGGGATGTTACATTTGCGGTTTTCCAATCCACTGGGACCTCTCCAGAATCCAGGGAATTTTGGTAGATTACAACCAATGCATCCACTATCTCTGCAGCCACTTCTTTTAAGATCCTAGGATACAGGCCATCAGGTCCAGGGGACTTGTCCACCTTTAATCCCATTAGTTTGCCTAGTACTTTTTCTCTAGTGATAGAGATTGTTTTAAGTTCCTCCCTCCCTATAGCCCCTTGATTATCTATTATTATTGGGATGCTTTTAGTGTCTTCTACCATGAAGACCGATACAAAATATTTGTTCAAAGTCTCTGCCATTTCCCTGTTTCCCATTATTAATTCCCCAGTCTCATCCTTTAAGGGACCAACGTTTACTTTAGCTACCTGTTTTTATATACCTGTTGAAGCTCTTACTGTCTGTTTTTATATTTCTTGCTAGTTTACTCTCATAATCTATCTTCTCCCTCTTTATTATTTTTTTAGTCGTCCTTTGCTGGTTTCTAAACATTTCCCAATCCTCTGGCCTACCACTAATCTTTGCAACATTTTATGCCTTTGTTTTCAATTTGATACCATCCTTAACTTCCTTAGTTAGCCACGAATGGTTCATCCTTCTCTTAGAGTCTTTCTTTCTCACTGGAATATATCTTTGCTGAGAGTTATGAAATATCTCCTTAAATATCTGCCACAGCTTATGTACTGTCTTACCCTTTAATCTATTTTCCCAGTCCACTTTAGCCAACTCAGTCTTTATACCTTTGTAATTGACTTTATTTAAGTTCAGGACACTGGTTTGAGACCCAAGTTTCTCACCCTCAAACTGAATGTGAAATTCTAACATGCTATGATCACTCTTCCCTAGAGGATCCTTTACTGTGAGATCTTTAATTAATCCTATCTCATTACACAATACCAGATCTAAAATAGCCTGCTCCCTGGTTGGTTCCACAACGTACTGTTCTAAGAAAACATCCCGAATACACTCTATGAACTCGTCCTCAAGGCTACCTTGGCCAATTTGATTTGTCCAATCTATATGAAGATTAAAATCGCCTGTGATTATTGCTGTACCTTTCTTATAAGCCTCCATTATTTCTTGATTTATACTCTGTCCTACAGTGTAGCTACTGTTAGGGGGCCTATAGACTACTCCCACCAGTGACTTCTTTCCCTTATTATTTATTATCTCCACCCAAACTGATTCTACATCTTGATCTTCTGAGCCAATATCATTTCTCACCACTGCACTGATCTCATCCTTTATTAAGAGAGCTATCCCACCTCCTTTTCCTTTCTTCCTATCCTTCCGAAATGTCAAATACCCCTGAATATTCAGTTCCCAGCCTTGGTCACCTTGCAACCACGTCTCTGTAATGGCTATCAGATCATACTCATATATTTCTATTTGTGCCCTCAACTCATCTATCTTGTTACGAATGCTGCGTGCATTCAGATAAAGAGCTTTTAATTTTGTCTTTATACCATTTTTACCTACTCTGACTCTACTTTCTGGTGCACTCTTATATTTATATGTTCTGTCCCTTCCTGTCACACTCTGGTTACCATTACCCCCATTGCTACCCTGCACTATTGCCTTCTCCTTTCTCTTTGACTTTTTTCATTTCCCCTCACCTGAACCCTCCCCCCCACTATTTAGTTTAAAGCCCTATCTACAGCCTAGTTATTCGATTCGTCAGGACACTGGTCCCAGCCTGGTTCAAATGAAACCCGTCCCGACGGAACAGCTCCCTCTTACCCCAGTACTGGTGCCAGTGCCCCATGAATCGAAACCCATTTCTCCCACACCAATCTTTGAGTCATGCATTCATCTCTCTGATCTTATTTACCCTATGCCAACTTGCACGTGGCTCAGGTAGTAATCCAGAGATTATAACTTTTGTGGTTCTGCTTTTTAATTTAGCCCCTAGCTGCTCATACTCCCTCAGCAGAACCTCTTTCTTTGTCCTACCTATGTCCTTGGTACCTACGTGGACCACGACAACTGGATCTTTCCCCTCCCACTCTAAGTTCCTCTCCAGCCTAGAGGAGATGTCCTTAACCCTGGCAGGCAACACAGCCTTTGGGACTCACGCTCTCGGCTGCAGAGAACAGTATCTATCCCCCTAACTATACTGTCCCCTATCCCTACTACATTTCTTTTTACTCCCCCAGCTTGAATGGTCCCCTGTACCATAGTGCTGTTAGTTTCTAGAATCTCAGTTGTCTGCTCGAGAGAGCACATGAAGGCACGCGGCAGGTTGAAATATATATTCCAGTAAGGTAGAGTACAAGCAACAAGGCTATCTCCGTTTGGCCACTGGTCCTGCTACCATTACCTAGATGTTGGGCAGATAAAGGCACACTCTGGGCCATAGGAGAAGTGAGGTCCACTTATTGGAATAGTCATTGGCCTTGAAACCAGGCAGTATATTTAGCGAGAAACCCTAATAAATAATGGGAACTATGGAGGGGAGGATGATTCACAGGTTACAGAGATAAGAAAACACACAGTCAGACAATAAATAGAAGAGAAATCATAAAGATCAAACCTGCATTGAAGCTGAAGGATTTTGTTTAGATATAAACACGGCAATTTAATTAACTTCAACCAACATTTCAACAAGTGACTTTGTAAGGTCTGGTTTGCAGGAAATTAATAGTTACTGGTGTCTAAAATGGCTGCTTTGAAAGAGACTTTGTAGGTTAACATTTGGATTGTTTGAAGACAAATATTATAAACTAGTTTTTCATGTTTTTTTCTCTTTTATTTGAAAGGGAGGGCTAACCTTATTTGCACATCATATAGATTTAAACAGACATTATGCTTTGTATATCGGCAGAAGTTCAAGAGGTCATCATGGCTCTTGAACACAACTGGATTGAGCCAGTTTTCAGACATTAGCCTAGATATTCTGGTGTTGATGTTACGACCCCTAGAATGGCTATTGCCAGGTTTCAGTCTGAATGACATGGAAGTGGGCTACTTACACCCAATTTTCCTATTTGGGCTATTTACACCCAATTTTCCTATTTGGGCTATTTACACCCAATTTTCCTATTTGGGCTATTTACACCCAATTTTCCTATTTGGACTATTTACACCCAATTTTTCTATTTGGGCTATTTACACCCAATTTTCCTATTTGGGCTATTTACACCCAATTTTTCTATTTGGGCTATTTATACCCAATTTTCCTATTTGGGCTATTTACACCCAATTTTCCTATTCGCACAAGCTTGATTTGGACATGCCTCAAGAACACATGAGTGGCGGGAAAAGAAAATGACGTGTTAGTCAAATTTAAGGGGTAGGGGACCATTAAAGAGAAATGTTACAAAATTCTTTAACCGATCTCAAACGGGCAGGTGCTTCATTTTAGGATGAATTTGGGTGGGAATTGGCCCTGCATGCCAATTCCCACAGCCTGACATAAAGCGTGCCTGTTTGAATTGGGCATGCAGGGTTGCTAGGTGGTGGTAAGTATCCTGGAGGTCATGGAAGTGTAAAGGTTATTTTAGTAATTTCTAAACCTGTTTACTTCATTTTATCTTGTTTTTTTATTCCTATAGGCACTCAGTGGTAGCCCTCTCGCCTCGGAGTCAGAAGGTTGTGGGTTCAAGCCCTTTCCAGGATTTGAGCACATAATCCAGGCTGACACTTCAGGGCAGTACTGAGGGGGTGCTGCACTGTCGGAGGTGCCGTCTTTCGGGTTAGATGTTAAACGGAGGCCCCGTCAGCCCTCACAAGTAAAAGCTCCCACAGCACTATTCGAAGAAGAGCAGGTGAGTTCTCCCCAGTGTCCTGGCCAATATTTATCACTCAACCAACATGACTAAAAAATAGATGATCTGGTCATTATCTCATTGCTGCTTGTGGGACCTTGCTGAGCGCAAAATGGTTGCCGCGTTTCCTACATTACAGCAGTGACTACACTTTGAAAAGTACTTCATTGTCTGTAAAGCGCTTTGGGACGCCCTGAGGTTGTGAAAGGCGCTATATAAATCAAGTCCTTTCTTTCTTGCACTTAGGCATTAAGCCAATGGGGAGCCACTTTTAAAAGAGAGACAGTCTCATAACTTGGTCTGCTTTTAAAATGAGTCTCATCAACGTGAAACTATTTAAAAATTAATTATTTACTGATAGTTACAGTAAGACTGTGCACTATTTTATTTATTTTTATTTTGGTGAGAATTTTTTTTTAAATAGCGAGTGTTCACGATATCATAAAGGGAACTGGGCTGGAGGAAGTGATGAGCTCAAGTGGACAAAGACATTAATTAGCATATGCAGATTAATGGACGTATCCCTGCTGATACTGACTGCATTCCTTCATTCATTTATCAAACTCTTATTTATGGAAAGCAGTCTGTCATTTTATTTTAAAGTCTGCTAGTCTCTGGTCAATGCTGCATCAATCTGGACTGTCCGAGGTAAATCTAGACAGGATATTTTACACATACAGCAGCCATGAGGCAGTCCTAACACAATATCAGCTTCCACCCTTACAGTGTCATTACACAGAATCATAGAATTTTACAGCACAGAAGGAGGCCATTCATCCCATTGCACCTTCACTGACTCTCTGTAGGAGCTATCCACTGCATAGAAATATTCTCCTAACCTACCCCTTTGCTCTTTTGGTGATAATCTTAAATTTATGCACTCCAGTTATTGACCCAACGACCACTGGAAACAGATTTTCCCGATTTGCTTTATCAGGGCCTCTCATCATTTTGAACATCTCAGTGAGAGCTCCTCTTCACTCTCTCTGTTGCTGTTAAAAGAGCCCCAATTTCTCCAGTCCCTCCTCATAACTAAAGTCTCTCATCCTGCTTTCATGATCGCGAATCTCCATTGCCCCTCTCCATGCCCCGACATCCTTCCTGATGGGCACAGTGTTTGGGACTATCCGTGTTAGCACTGCCACAGGTGGCGAGTGCACATTGGGAAATCGCGAGCTGCGGGTGCAGAATTCCCGATACGTGCTCCCAGCATGTGCCAGAAACATTGAAATAGAAAATCCGGGCCAGTGTTCTGCCTGTGGCCCAAGTTCTGTCGAAAGTTATGGCCCCGACTTTGGTGGCGGTGTTGTACGGCAACTGAGGTGGTGCTACAGCCTCCAGAGGCCCACCAAAAGACATGCTTTTTACCTGCAAATCTGGAGGAGCAGGCTACCGCCTTTTCTGACTGCTGGTTTAACCCACTTGAAAAGTTTCCCTGCCATGGCCTTCATGGGCCTTTCTCCGCCATTGACACAAGCAAACACGTTGTTGCGGCAGACAATATATTTTCCCTGTGCCTCTCCCCCGCCTCCCTCAACTGCCAACAAAGCAGTATCTGTCCTATTTTCGACAAGAGCACTTGCCTTTGGCTGGGGGTTTACTTTACTCTAATTTTACTGTAGATGGTCGGGGCTTCCATGTCTCAGGCTGCTCTGGTAGATGAGCCCCAGCCTGTCTTTTCACTTGCCCAGATATCTAGGTAAATTCACAGTATGTTCAGGGATCAAACAGAGTTCAGTTTCTTTCAGCGACTAGTTTTATCCCGTGCCCTCACATGATTCCCCATGTCTTCGGAAGGTGGAAAACACCACCACACTGGACGCTGACTTAGGCTTTAGTTGCCAAACAAATTTATCGAACAGTAATTTTTGGGCAAAATAACAGCCAGTTGAAGGCACACACCATTATTACCGTGTCAAAAACCCAGCAATGTGTGGCGAGGAAGAGATACGCCGTGAGTCGCAAATCGCCACAAATTGTTGGACAATTTGCGCCGCTCCGCTGTTAGCCTCATGAAACGGCACCTCACCTTCAACCTCCCCGTGAGTGCCAAGAAATTGCTGCAATTGTACTGTAAATACGAGTTAAACTCACCGCAGAAAGTTAGGGCTGCTATTTCACGACGCAAGGACCCTTTTAATGACGAAATTTATGGCGCTCAACGCCAGAGGCCCAGAAAGGGAACAATTGAAACCGTGGAGCCTCATTGCTGCAGGTAGTAAATTGTTGTTCGAGGTTTTTAAAATTGAAAATGTACATTTTTTTCTTCCTTTTCCTTTCTGTCTCTTTTTCTCTCACTCTTAATCCAATCTTTCTTCCCCTCTCTTTCTGTATCTAATTTGACTCTAATTCACCCGATTTCCTTTTCTGTCGTTCCTCTGTTTCTTTCTCTATCCGTCAGTCTCATTGGTTAAGGAGATAGACCGTTGGTCCTGTCGTTCACCAAGGTCCCAGATGCCCCGTTGCACTCGCATTTCCAGCAATTTGCGGCGCAAAAACATTCTGAGCTGAAGGGTGGGGGAAAAATCCAACTCACGGGGCAAACCGGGAGATGTCCCGCTCCAGCAAATTCTGGCCCAGTAGCACAAAAGATATATTTTTACAGCAGCGAAGCTTAGCTATCTCTTTGTGGAAAATAACAAGTATGATATAAGTAAAGTTATTTTCCTCACTGCCTACAGAAGCTCTGACTAGCTCTCTTTAAAGACCTGACAGCCAGACTCCCCAATTTGAATAAGACAGGTTGATAAATACTTTGATAAAATGTCACCTGGACCAAACAGATTAAAAATAACTTAAAAAAAAAATAAACACATATTTCAACAAATCCCACAAGATGCTTGTATCTGAATGGAACGGCTTGCCCCCCTGCCTCAGACAAAGCAACTAACTTTATTAACTATTAGCTCCCGGTTAAGCAGCGCCTTGATTTCAAAATTCTCATCCTTGTTTTCAAATCCCTCCATGGCCCCTTCCTATCTCTGTAATCTCCTTCAGCCCACAACCGCTCCCCCCCCCCCCACCCCCCGAGATATCTGCGCTCCTCTAATTCTGCCCTCTTGAGCATCCCTGATTATAATGCTCAACCTTTGGTGGCCGTGTCTTCTGTTGCCAAGGCCCTAAGCTCTGGAATTCCCTACCTAAACCTCTCCGCCTCACCACCTCTCTCTCCTCCTTTAAGACGGTCCTTAAAACCTACCCCTTTGGCCAAGCTTTTGGTCACCTGCCCTAATTTATCCTTATGTGGCTCGGTGTTAAAGGCGTTATATAAATACAAGTTGTTGTTGTTGTTGTTGTAACAAGTGGAGCTGGTTTTTAACCCCTTATCTACAATGATATAATTAAAGAAGCCAACAGTAGGATAAATCGTAGACAAAAAATGTTTTAATTTTGCTGCAAACCCCTTCAGCCAGCTCTGTTCATGTAGTTTCCTGTGGTAATTAGAATGGGGGAAGTGGAAGAAAGAGTCTGGGATTCATGGAACAGTGCAATACCTTGTAAATGAGGACAAAAACAATAATTCGTAGTGTTGTGCTGGTGAGACAAATGCTATTCATAGCTGAGACAAGAAAGTGTTTGGCATGGGTCTGCCAATACAAAAGGGACCTTCAATCAACATGTCAGCCATTCAGGTAGTGAATGTATGCACTGAAAAGAACCCACCCCCTCCTCCCCAGGTAGGTTGCTCATTAAGTGGTTGAGCAATGAGCCTAACTCATGTTCAGCTCCTTATCAAAGTAACACATTTGGCTAATTAATTATTTTACAGGAATGCAATTCCGTTCTCTCGAACGTCCTCCAAGAATTGTGTAGAGCACAAAGTCCTCCGCCGATAGCCTTGTGGGTAACGGTATTGTTCAGTGTAACAGCAGCCCATAAGGTTTGATGTTAAAGCAGTGCCAAAGACGGTGGAGACCCTCATTCCTGTGGGTCCCACCAGGTGCTGTCGCTTCTCCACTTACCTTTCGTGCTCAGGAGCAGGGGCACCAATATAAATAAATAGGGAAGGGTAGCACATGCAGTCACAGGTCTCCTGTACATGCAATAGAAAGAAAGACTTATATTTATATAGCGCCTTTCACGACCATCGGACGTCTCAAAGCGCTTTATAGCCAATGAGGTACTTTTTTGAGTGTAGTCACTGTTGTAATGCAATACAAACCACCGACACGCACCAGATGGTCCCAGGTTTGATTCCCACTCTCTTTCGAGTTAGCTGATCTCAGCTAGGCAGGCAGTTCTCATGCTGCAATTGGCCTCAGCGTCTCGGGTTTGGGAGAGGGGTGTGGAAAATTCGCTCAGAGTTCCCTCTCCTGATCACTTATTCTTATTAACCTCCCAATAAGTTACTCCATAAGGTAGAATCGTGTGGCACTGGTGGGAAGTTGCAAGAGTGGATTAGCTCGTTTGACTGATGCTTTTTCACTAAGGGAAAGATGTGTAAGAGAAAGAAGAATTAAAAATAAAATGCGCAAAAGAGTAACGCAGTGAGAGAGTTAACAAAAGGATGAGATTAGGACTGAAATCTCTGCATTGAAACAGCCATCATGCAGTTGTCTACTGGGTCTTCTAACAGCTGTCCCGCAGTCCCATAAATCTCCTATACTGATTATCAATAACCAGTCAAACAGCCATTTCAATTTTGCATCAGTGCTAAGTGCGCAATTATTAAAATGGACACATGAGCTGTTTTCACTAGTCAGCCATCAATAGAGAGAAGTGTAGGTTGCAATGATTTATCGGTTTGAAGGCAAGTATCTTGGAAGTGTTCCCCATATTCCAGGAAGCGAGGCTAATGATTTAGGATTTTCATGGAAAAATCATGGAAGTTGATCCCCAAAAATCCCAGAACCTTGTGCAAAAAAACAACAGAATTTGACTTTCTGATTTGTTATAAACCAGTGGTGCTGCCAGAAAGTGTTGCAATTATGCAAGCGGTTAGATCTTGACTCAAAGTGATCAGGCTGCAAGATGGAGTTTGTAAGCTAGCAGGAAGGTGTTGCATGTAACGTTGTTTTATACCATAATAAATATGGAGAATGCCTGTGGGACTATACCCCAGCATGAGTCACCTGTTTCAGGTCAAGAGTGTAGAAAGGTGGGGAGGGGGGGAAATTGGGGGAAAAGCAAACTAAAGCCATTAAGGAGAGTAGTTAGCAATGAAATCCCAGGGATGCAGCCAAAATGGGCACAGCTGTCCTACCACATCTCTAATTCTTGACTAGATTCCTGGCAGGTGACAGCCTTGGCTCAGTGGGTAGCACTCTTGCCTCTGAGTCAGAAGGATGTGGGTTCAAGTCCCACTCCAGAGACTTGAGCACGTAATCCGGGCTGACAATCCAATGCAGTACTGAGGGAGTGCTGCACTGTCGGAGGGTGCCGTCTTTCAGATGTATTGTTAAACCGAGGCCCCATCTGTCTCTCAGGTGGATGTAAAAGATCCCATGGCACCATTTCAAAGAGCAGGGGTGTCCTGGCCAATATTTATCCCTCAACCAACAGCACTAAAAACCAGATTATCTGGTCATTATCACATTGCTGTTTGTAGGATCTTGCTGTGTGCAGATTGGCTGCCACGTTTTCCACATTCCAACAGTGACAACACTTAAAAAAAAGTAATTCATTGGCTGTGAAGCGCTTTGGGACATCCTGAGTTCATGAAAGGCGCTATATAAATGCAAGTCTTTCTTTACTTTTCAACACATCAAATGACAGGTTTGTGGGATTAATTGGATAGCTCTTTCTAAGAGCTGTCGCAAACACAATGGGCCGAATGGACCCCTACTGTCCTGTGCAATTCCATGATTCTAACTGGTGGTGCAGTGGATTTGCACATTATCATTATTCCTATTGGACCTGCATTTGAATCCACCCAAGACTGATGTGCTGAACGCTTCTTTGCCATGTTGGCTGTAACGGTCCGGAGAGGAGTCAGTTAGGCCTAGAATTGATTAGATTCCTGATGACACATGTCCAAAGTAGATATGTTTCCATAATTGCAACATCAAGTTGTGGATGAGTCAGAACATTTTTCACACTGAGCATTGGCAAGACCAAAGTCGTCCTGTTCAGATCCTGCCGAAGACTGCGCACCCTGGGCCTCCAATTAAATCCTGCCCCCACCCCCCCACCCCCCCCCGGCTAGCTGCTGGCTGAACCTGGCCTTTTTCAGCCCCCATTCTGTTCAACTCTCAGTTGAGTTTCAAACCCCATGTCCTATCCATCACCAAGAGCACCTGTTTCTACCTCTTCCCATTGCCGTTTGACCCCAGTGCGTAACCTCCAGGCTCAAGTCCTCCAACATTCTCCTCGCCCAGCCTCCGAGCTCCATCCTAAATAAATTCCAGCCTGTCTGCCGTTCGCACCACATTCCCACACTCCTGCTAACCTGTCGCCCTTACATGTGGCAAAAATGATGCATCTTTGTCTAGTTTTGGCTTGGTGGTTACCCATTGAATTTCAGTCGCAATACATAATCACCTGCTATTTCCACGGGAGTTCGCCCAATCGGTCGCCATACCTTCAGCAGAGGATTGGCGATAACCCCGCGGAAACAGCGCAAGTGGCCATCTGCGCTGTTTCTTCGGGATTTCGGCTGAAGGTAGGGTGGGAGACCAGAAGAATCCCGCAGGAGAGTAAAAGCTGGGATGAGAGGGTTGTCCTATGAGGAGAGAGTGAACAGAATGGGCCTATATTCTCTGGAGTTTAGAAGAATGAGAGGTGATCTCACTGAAATGTATAAAATTCTTAGAAGGCTTGAGAAGGTAGCTGCTGAGAGGCTGTTTCCCCTGGCTGGAGAGTCTAGAACTAGGGGGGCATAGTCTCAGGATAAGGGGTCGGCCATTTAGGACTGAGGTGAGGAGAAATTTCTTCACTCAGAGGGTGGTGAATCTTTGGAATTCTCCACCCCAGAAGGCTGTGGATGCTGTCATTGAGTATGTTCAAGACTGAAATCTGTAGATTTTTGGATACTAAGGGAATCAAGGGATATGGGGATAAGGCAGGAAAGTGGAGTTGAGGTAGAAGGTCAGCCATAATCATATTGAAGGGTGGAGCAGGCTCGAGGGGCCGTATGGCCTACTCCTGCTCCTAATTCTTATTTCTCTTTTGCAAAATTAAGTGCATTTAAATTCCATGGCCCCAGCCTAAATCAATACAAATGTGGAGATTTGGTCATTTGTCTCCAAGGTTACAGGTTTGAGAGAGAAACCAAGCTGCATAATTCAAACATAAACAATGTGTAATTGGTTCCATTATGTGTGTGACTGACAGCTCCTTTCTGAATCGAATTGTCAGTTATTTAAATCCAAGGAGCTATTCCAGCTGTTACAGGGGCTATATGAAGTAAGTTGAAGTGTTCAAATCAAAGAGAGTTGGTTTGGAACCTTCAATAGTTAGGTCAGAGCAAGATAGCTCTTACAGTGGTGAGGAAAGAATCAGTGTGTGTGTAAAACGTTAATTTAGAACAGTAAGTTCAGTGTAGAGATTGTGAGCATTTGTTTTCCTTTTGAGTAGCTGGGCAGTATAATTTCTACAGTAAATATGAAGGGGGAAAAATTCGGTTGATTTGCACCTCCCGTTAGCGCTAACGGAGCGCAAAACAACTAGCGCCCGGGCGCGGCGTCGCTAACGCCTCCTGCGAAATTCAGCGGGAGGTTAGCGTCGGCGGTGACCGTTAGCGCCCCGCAGCGCTGCGCCGCCGGCGATGACATCATCACCATGCGCTGCGCCCCCGGCTGCGATCTTCGGTAGCGCCCCCGACTTACCGCCGGACGCTATGTCTGACAGGGTCAGGGGGGCCTACCTGCGGCCAGGGCGGCGCAAATTAAAGGGAAGGTGCCGGGCGGCCATTTTTGTTGCTGGGCCCCGGGTCACGCTGCGCTAGGCCCCTCCCCTTTAATAAGGGGAGGAAGGCCTGCAGTACCGCGGCGCAACGTGCCGCAGCGCCTTCACTCGCAGCGCCCCAAGAGGGAGGCGGGGCGCTTCCAGTAGCGCCCTGCCTCCCTCTTGGGGCGCTACCGGTGAATTTTGGGCACGGGGGCGCTAACTTTTTCGGGGCGCTACTTTGGTGCAACCCAATTTTTCCCCCGTAATGTTTTATATTATCGTTTTCACTTGCCTTTTGTCTTTTGGTCAATAAATTTGCCTGATAGTTAAGAGACAGTAGAAAATTCTTGTGATCGTACAGGACTCTTCCAATAACTACAATAATTAACGCAAAGTTTTTCTGTTTCTTATCCTGGGCATGTTACTGAAAATTGACAGAGATCTCAAGGTTAGTGAAGAGATCACAAGGAGTTGTGGCTCACCTATAAGAGTAATCCAAGATAAGGATTTTGAAAGATCCTGAGTAAGAAAGGCAGAAAAGACTCAAAAACATATCACCCTGTCGTCGCTGACCTCCAGTGGCTCCACACCCCCCAATGCATTTTGTCCTGGTCTGCAAATCACTCCAGCTCTCACCCCCTCCCTACCTCTGTAACTCCTCTAGTATGGCATCCTCTGCATCACTTTCAGCCCCAGCTCCTCCTGCTGTCTTAGTCTTACACTCTGGAACTTGGCTCCTAAACCCACCTACATTGCTATCTCTCTTCTTGCCTTTAAAAGCCCCAAAACCTACCTCTTTGACTATGGCTTTGACTTCTCCACCCCAACTCTTCTGCTACTGCTTAGCATCAGTCTCTTCTTTATTAAGCACCTGGGGGTTTTATTACATTAACGGTACAGTATCGATCCAAGTTGCTATGAGAATTCAGCCTCAATAGACACTACATTGGCAATCTAACCTCAATCAGAGAGGCTGTAAGGATAGTGGAAATGGAAGTGTCACATTGTGATAATCAAAATACAGAGCTTAAGCTGATATAAAGAGGTTATCTCACTCGTGGTACACAAACTGAGGGGGCGTGAGTGTAGAGGGCAGGAAGACTTGGTCCTGATGCTACAGTGCTAACAACTGAGCCAAGTAGTTTTGCCTCTGAGTCAGTAGATTATGGGTTCAAGTCCCACTCCAGATTTCAGCACATAATCTAGGCTGACATTTCAGTGCAGTACTGAAGGGAGTTCGTACTGTTGGAGCGTCAGCTGAGCCTTAATCTGCCATTCTCCGGTGAACACAAAAGACCCCATGCCACCATTTGCAGAATAGCAGAGAGTTCACCTGGTGTTCTGGCCAGCACACCTCCCTTAACCAACACCACCAAGAAACAGGCCATTTGCATCTGTGGGACCTTGCTGTGGGTAAATTGGCTGCTGCATTTGCATACATTAACAACAGCGACTGAGCTTCGAAAGCAACCCATTTGTTGTAAGGCACATTGAGATACTCTAAAGATGCAAAAGATGTTACATAAGTGCGAGTTTTTTTTTTCTTCTTTAAGATGTCACGCTTCAGGGATTGCAGGTGGAGGGATAAACAAACTGAAGGAGTGGAGATGGAGAGATAAACATAAGAAATAGGAGCAGGAGTAGGCCATTCGGCCCTTCGAACCTGCTCCGCCATTCAATGAGATCATGGCTGATCTTCTGCCTCAATTCCATTTGCCGGCCTTATCGCCATATCCCTTGATGCCCTTACTAGTCAGAAATCTATCGACTTCTGGTTTGAATATACTCAATGACAGAGCCTCCACAGACCTCTGGGGTAGAGAATTCCAAAGATTCACCACCCTCTGTGTGAAGAAATTTCTTCTCATCTCAGTCCTGAATGGTCTACCCTTTATCCTGAGGCTGTGGCCCCTGGTTCTAGACTCCCCAGCCAAGGGAAACATTCTCCCAGCATCCACCCTATCAAGCCCTGTGATCATTTTGTATGTTTCAATGAGATCCCCTCTCATTCTTCTGAATTCAAGAGAATACAAGCATAGTTTACTCAATCTCTTCTCATACGACAGTCCCGCCATCCCAGGAATCAATCTTGTGAACCTTCATTGCACTCCCTCTATGGCAAGTATATCCTTCTTTAGGTAAGGAGACCAAAATTGTACACAGTACTCCAGGTGTGGTCTCACCAAGGCCCTATATAATTGGAGTAAGACTTCTTTACTTCTGTACTCAAATCCTCTTGTAATGAAGGCCAGCATACCATTTGCCTTCCTAATGGCTTGCTGCACCTGCACATTCACTTTCAGTGACTCATGTACAAGGACACCCAGGTCCCTTTGAGCATCTGCATTTCCCAATCTTTCACCATTTAGGAAATACTCTGCCTTTCTGTTTTTCCTACCAAAGTGGATAACTTCACATTTATCCACATTATAATCCACCTGCCATGTTCTCGCCCACTCACTGAGCCTGTCGAGATCCCCTTGAAGCCTCTTCACATCCTCTTCGCAACTGACACTGCCACCTAGCTTTGACTCATCAGCAAATTTGGAAATGTTACATTTAGTCCTCTCATCCAAATCATTGATACAGATTGTGAATAGCTGGGGCCCAAGCACCGATCCTTGCGGTACCCCACTAGTCACAGCCTGCCATCCTGAAAAAGACCCGTTTATCCCTACTCTTTGTTTTCTGTCTGTTAACCAATTCTCAATCCATGCTAGTATATTACCCCCAATTCCACATGCCCTAAATTTGTTCACCAACCTCTTGTGTGGGACCTTATCGAAGGCCTTCTGAAAATCCAAATACACCACATCTACCGGTTCCCCTTTGTCTACTCCACTAGTTATATCCTCAAAGAACTCCAATAGGTTTGTCAAACAGGACTTCCCTTTCATAAATCCATGTTGACTCTGCCCAATCTTACTATTAGTTTCTAAGTGCCCAGTTATTGCATCCTTTATAATAGATTCCAGCATTTTCCCAACTACTGATGTGAGGCTAACAGGTCTGTAGTTCCCCGTTTTCTCTCTCCCTCCTTTCTTAAATAGCGGGGTTACATTTGCTATCCTCCAATCTGCAGGAACCGTTCCAGAATCTATAGAATTTTGGAAGATGACAACCAATGCGTCCACTATCCCAAAGGCCACCTCTTTCAAAACCCTAGGATGCAGGTCATCCGGTCCTTGAGATTTATCGACTTTTAGTCCCATTAATTTTGTTAGTACTGTTTTTAAACTAATAATAATTTCTTTAAGTTCCTCATTCTCGCCACACCCTTGGTTTTCTCGTATTTCTGGGAGGTTTTTTGTGTCTTCCTCCGTGAAGACAGAAACAAAGTATTTATTTAATTTCTCTGCCATTTCCTCATTCCCCATTATAAATTCTCCCGTCTCTGACTGTAAAGGACCTACATTTACCTTCGCCAGTCTTTTCCTTTTCACATACCTATAGAAGCTTTTACAATCCGTTTTTATATTTTTCGCTAGTTTGTGCTCATATTCCATTTTCCCTTTCTTTATCAATTTCTTGGTCCCCCTTTGCTGATTTCTAAAAAGATCCCAATCCTCAGGTTGACCGCTTTTCCTGGCACTTTATAAGCTTCCTCCTTTGACTTAATACTAGCTTTAATTTCTTTTGTTAGCCTGAAGGACTGGAGATTGAGAGATAAACAAACTGAAGGAGTGGAGATGGAGGGATAAAGGGGGAAAAATTCCGTATTGCCCATTTTGGGGGGCTAATATCGGCCGGGCGCAAAGTTTAGTGCCCAGCGCTAATTATCGCCTCCGACTGCAAAATTCGCCTCTTTCGCCCCTGGAGGTGATTTGCGTGCTAAATCAGACGTTACACACCTCTCTTAAGGCCCAAACGTCAGGGAGCGAGGCGCTACCTCAGAGCGCTACCGAAGCTCAGGCGATGTCAGTTACCATGGAAGCCAGACAGACTGGCGCCGTCCAGTTCTTAAAGGGGAGGGGCCATCTTGCTGGCCAGCCACTCCCTGCTCATTGCAAGCCTTGAATCTCAGCCTGGAGAGACCTCGAAAGCAATTGTGTTGGAAGCACTAATGGATCGGCCCAGGGAAAGAGCTCGGCACTTAGGAACCTCAAAAGTGGTGCTGAAGGTCAAAACTCCTTAGGACAGCATTAAAACCAAAAATATTACCGACAAGAAAAGGCAGGAAATGCCCGCCATTAAATAGCGCTCCCCCAGCCCCTTCCCGACTTGAAAACGTTCCCCTCTACCTGTTGTTCCTAGCGGCAGGCGCTAAGGCAGGGGGCGCGACTCAATATCCGGTCCGGGGCGCTACCGGGGCATTGCACGCTCGACTGACGTCACGATCTGCAGGCGCAGGAGATCACGGCGGTAATGTTTAGCGCCGCCACAAAATGTCTGGTCAACTTCGCAAGCGGCGCTAAAATCGCCACGCTCGGGCGTTAACTTCCTAGCGCCCCGTTAGCGCCCCTGGGAGGCACTAACGGGAGGCGCTAAGCAACCAAACTGAAGGAGTGGAGATGGAGAGATAAACAAACTGAAGGAGTGGAGATGGAGAGATAAACATACGGATAGCATACAGAAAAACAGGATTTAATTTGCAAGCAGTCGAATCGTCTCGCAGGATTGATATTCAACCTGGGCTAGAATTGGAGGCGGGGAGGAAGGGGGAATATTCAATCTCTGGTTGGGCCGTGCACTGTGGAATACAAGTGGCAGTAATGGAAACAACTAATTAAAGCTTTGGCTTGAATCAAAATAAGATGAAATCAGGTCGGGCGAGCGCGGTCGGGAGAACTAATCTGTGGTAAACTGAAGTTACCCTTTTTGAAAACTTGTTATTAGTGCATATTCTACTTGCCAAGGTGAGGACATTAGCACTGGGGAGCAGAATAGTTCGCTTTTTGGCCAGCTAAAATCGGCATCAAACATTCCCAAGGTTCAGGCACGGTGCAGCGGAAATGCAGAAGGGAGTTCATTCTCTTATGCCCCCTAGAATTTACCTCAGCCCCAATCTCAGAGAACAGCCCCCAACTATCCCCCCATTGCCAAGTTGAGACATTTTTTCCAATTCCCACGCCAACCATTCTGTGGCTGCTTTGAGTGTCAAATCAAGGATAGTTTTCTGCAATGGGCCCCTTGCCCACTAGGAACTGGATTGAGATGCCTCAGATCCATTTGGCCCGTAACTTTTTCTCTTGATAAAGCAGGCCAAAATGCAACTGAGAACGAGCCAGGAACGAATGTAAATGAGGGCTGATTCTGTTAGCGTGGTCTTTGGGGGATCTTCCTTTTTTACAAATTTGATTGGGATATTGAAAAAGAGCATCGAACGATGAATGTCAAATGGTTGGATCGGAGAAGATGCAGGCTTCGCTGTGTCATTAAAGCACTCCGGCCCCAATTAAACTGCTTCTTTAGCTGGTTTTATTTAACCAGTCTCCGGGGAATGGAGTAATGATGGGGACCTGGTTTCATTCCAGGAAACCTTGACTGCTAAGGCAGTTAGAGAAATCAGTACCGTGGAATGGCCCTTTGTCATCTCGGGATAATGTGACAAGTGTTAACCTTGTCATAAAGTTATTGATGTGGCACTGAAACAATGCAGAAGCCCCTGGAGGACTGAGGCTGTCTCACGTCGTTACAAGGTGACACTGGTGTCATTCTTTCCCCCGCGCAGCCCTCGGAAGCCGCAGCTCACTGACGAATAATCAAGTCTAAATGGGTTGGAAATCGTGCAGCGCGATAGTTGCGCAGCAATTGTTCTGTTAAGCGGCGGACAGGTAAACAGCAGATCAGCTGCTTCCGCCGGTTGGGGGAGGGAGTGGTTTCCCCAGAGGTCAGTCCTTTCCATTCATGACGCCTCCTCTGACTTAGCTGAGTCTGTGTGCTGGCAGCGGGAGGGGTTGCCTGGGAGGCACGCCACCCTCCTGCTTCAATGAAGAGCCAGCGCTGGGCCAGATGAAATTGCGACAAGGGCTGAGTTCCGGCCTGGAGGCCTCTGCTTTAAAGCACCTCCGTTTTAAATTGTTCTTTTATCTTCATAAAAAGCCCACCCTCAGTTGCAGGCCTCCTCCCTGAAGCACTGTACACATTGTCTTGCTACAGCAGTGTGCGTGTTAGGTAGAGCATGGGTGGGAAATTCCCTGTAAGATGTTGTACATCCTCAGCGCGCAATACATCAGTACACTTCCTTCATCCACCTCTTTCCGTGTTCTTAGGAACCACCAATGACAAATTCTTGGGATGTCTCTGCTCGTTACAGCTGCGCCCTGTTAGGCCTCAAGCCTCATCCCCCTGTACACTTGCTCTTGTTGCTCTTTTCTGAACCTTTTCCAATGCAAGTTGCGTCCAAAGCTGATCACAATGTTCTGCGATCTAATCAGTGCATTGGGAGACCTTAGCATAACTTCTGTAGATTTATATTCCACTGATCAAGCTACATGTCCCAGTGCTTGATTAGATTTCTTAATTGCTTTGCCATGTTGTTTGAACATTGACAGTGATTGAGGGGTGATTTAATGGAGATGTTTAAAATGATAAAAGCATTTGATAGGGTAGAAAAAGAGAAACTATTTCCTCTGGTCAGGAAGTCCAGAACAAGGGGGCATAATCTTCAAATTAGAGCGAGGCCATTTAGAAGTGAAATCATGAAGCACTTTCTCACACAAAGGGTAGTGGAAATCTGGAACTCGCTCCCCCAAAAGGCTGTGGATGCTGGGACAATCGGAGCTTTCAAGACTGAGATCGATAGATTTTTGTTGGGTAAGGGTATCAAGGGATGTGGAGCAAAGGCGCCTAAATGGAGTTGAGGTGCTGATCAGCCATGATCTGACTAAATGGCAGAACAGGTTCAAGGGGCTGAATGGCCTCCTCCTGTTCCCTATCTAAGCCTCCTTGTGCTAATTCAATACGATTCACTATATACTTACGATGCTCATTGATTTCACCCTATGTGCAAAGCTGACTCTCAGTGTTAATTTTCATTTACCACTGTGTCGTCCCAATAACTGTTCTAAATCTGTTTGAAAGTGGGATTAGATAGCTGGGACCAGCACAGGTACAATGGGTGGAGCAGCCTCCATCTATGCTGAAATGTCTATGACTCCATGCATCCCCTAATCCCCCATCTCCATTTTGCTCCTTATTTCTGTGTCATTGACAAGTTTGACAAGCTGACAGTTGGTTTCATTGCCCAGGACATGTATGCAGATTGGAGACAGTAAGGATCCAAGCACTGACACCTCTGGGACTCTAGTGAACACCTTCCCCCAGTTTGACATTACAACTCTCACCACAGCTCTCTTTTCTCTTTTTATTAAAACGAATTTCTTATTTCATTCCCGTGTTCTATTCTGGATTCATGTTCCCAGTCCAAAAACTTGAGCATATCCGATAGGCTGAAACTCCAGTGCAGTACTGAGGAAATGCTGCACTGTTGGAGATGCCGTCTTTCAGATGAGACGTTAACCTGAGGCCCCGTCTGTCCTCTCAGGTGGACATAAAAGATCCCATTGCACTAAGAGCAGGGAAGTTCTCCAACTGTCCTGGCCAACATTTATCCCACAACCAACACCACAAAACAAATTATTTGTTTACTCATCTCACTGCTGCTTGTGGGACCTTGCTGTGTGCAAATTGACTTCCATGTCTGCCTACATAACAACACCAGGTTATAGTCCAACAGCTTTATTTGAAATCACAAGCTTTCGGAGCGCTGCTCCTTCGTCAGGTGAAGTGGAGAGATGCATATAGGCACAGCATATATAGTCAGAGAACACTGCCAGATGATTACAGTTAATCTTTCTGGTGCGGTAGAGACCGCTGTTGGACTATAACCTGGTGTTGTGCGACTTCTCACATTTGTCCACCCCAGTCCAACACCGGCATCTCCACATCATACATAACAACAGTGACTGCACTTCAATGTACTTCATTGGCTGTGAAGCGCTGTGGGACGTCATGAAATAGATGCTATATAAAGGCAAGTTATTTCTGTTAGAAGTCTTTCATGTGGAACTTTGTCAAAAGCTTTCTGAATAGAACAATTGTTTCAAGAATGGAATTTTCATTTCTGGAGGCCTCTGTTTGCTCTCTCAGCTGTAAGATCCATAAAATATCCCATGACACTATTTCAAAGAAGAGCCGGTGAGTTCTCCCTGGTGTCCTGGACAATATTCATCCCTCAACCAATATCACTAAAACAGACAATCTGATCATTATCACATTGCTGTGTGTGGGACCTTGCTGTACTGCTGTGTTTCTGAGCCAAGTGACTACACTTCAAAAAGTACTTCATTGCCTGTAAAGCGCTTTGGGATGTCCTGAGGTCAAGAAAGGCGCTATATAAACGCGAGTCTTTCTTTATTTTCGACACCTACGCTGACCACGAAGAATGCTAGTCAATCTATTGAGTGCTCCTTCAATATGTCCTGGGTTTGCCCCCAGTCTGTTCCAGGTTAATTGATCACAGTCAATGTGGATGTAGTGGGTGCAACAATTCTCAGCACAACTGGGCTCGGGACGGGGGAAATCATCCAGGATTTCCGCTCCTGCTTGCAATCCCCTGACCTCTGCTGGAAAATGCACAAAAGAGGACAGGATGGGACTCAGCTCTGATGGTCACATTGCCGACATTTACTGCCTTGGCTCACCCATGGTTTTCTGGGCGAGTGGCTGGAGGTTGTCGGCACCTGTAGAATCGTATCCCAGCAAAACTTCTGGAAAGGAAGGGAAAAACAGGGGTGCCAAAAAAAACCTCCTTTCATACATTGTTAATCGTCCAGGTTACAGCACGAGGGGGCATTTAATGCGTTAATTTACCAGGAGCCAAAACAGGATAGATACAAGCATGGGAAGACCAATGTTAGCAATGCTTGAAATATAATTCAAATTCAAACAAGTTAACCGTGACACCTTCTTTAATCCAATTCAATGTTACGGTTACATGCAGTTTGTAAGTAGCTGATCCAATTATTCTTGCTGCTGATTGTTTACACTTTCTGGGCAAGCTTTGCAAATATTACCCAAATAGGACATTGTGTTTTTAAATAAAGCAGATATGGTGAAGGGGAAATTTAATTGAAGTGATCAACATTATGAAGGGTTTTGATAGAGTGGATGGAAAGAAATTATTTCCACTGGCAGGAGGGTCGGTAACCAGAGGACACAGATTGAAGGCAATTGACAAAAGAACCAGGGGGGAGATGAGGAGAGTTTTTTTTAAGCAGCGAGTTGTTATGACCTGGAATTCACTGCCTGACAGGGCGATGAAAGCAGGTTCAATAGTAACTTTCAAAAGGGAATTGGACACATACTTGAAACGGAAAAAATTGCAGGGCTATGGGGAAAGAGCGGGGGAGTGGGACTACCAAAGAGCCGGCACAGGCACGATGGGCCGAATGGCCTCCTTCTGTGCTGTATGATTCTATGAAATTCTATGAAATTTCAAATCACATTATGGATAGGTAGGTCAGCATCTCTGAAACCCAGGCAGTAGTCATACCTCAGTCACCCTACATCTTCTGAAATATAGGGTAATTTTTCCTAAAGAGAGTGAAAGGACTTGTACATAGAGCTTTTTACCACCTCAGGACATCCTAAAGTGCTTCACAGCCCATGAAGTACTTTTGAAGTGTAGTCACTGTTGTATTGTAGGATTACAACGTAGGATTGTGTTGTAATGAAAGGATGCCCCAGGATCTTTTAAAACAATCCACTGCTCGGTTTTTTTCTCCTCAACCCAATGCTCTGTCAGCCTCTGCTGAAGGTGCTGACGCTTGCTGAGGTACACGTTCCATGTTTGACCACGTGACCAGAGCTCTGTGTACCCTCACCTCACCCGATGTCCATGCATGTGCACTTTCCAACAGGGATCAGCCGATGGCAATCGGGAGGAGGAACACTTGCTATTTATTTCTCCTCCCTAGTACGGGAGCTGCCGTGGTCAATTTTAGCTGTCCCCCCCCCTCCCCTCCCCTCCCCCAAGAACAACTGCTGCCTTAGTTGAGATCAGCCACCTCAGCACGGAGCAGGAATTGAACCTGGGACCATTTGCATGGACGAGTATCACAGGGCGGCGTATTTACGACTTCCTTTGAGTCTGCCAACTTGCTGGGGAAGATCCATGCAGGTGAGTGATTGGACCACTCCTGGTACAGAAGGAGGTTGAGGAAGTACAGCGGCCATCTTTGATTGCTGGCTGTAGCAGTGCTGGTAGCAAACTCACATTATTAATGAGGTATTAGGCAAAGAAAAGATCAAATTTAATCTTAAATCTTTGCAACCATGTTGTGTTTAACAGGGGTCTGAAAAGCCACATTCCCTCTTTATATAGGGTCTTGACTCCTGACTGCGTACTGTAGCACTAAGCCATACAGACTGGGATGGTCCTAAGTTTCATCCCTGTTCTGTGCCATGTTAGCCACTCTCAGCCGGTACAGCAATCGGGCACTCCAAATGCCCGTTGCACCCCGAGCTAAAGAGGAGATCATTCAGCCAAAGTTTCTGCTCCTGATCGCTATCCAGTGATCCTCGCTGAAAAGTGAACATCTTTGGATTTCTGATGATGACAGGATCGGGCTGGGCTGTGACGTCCTCCATGACTCCAAAGTCTATCACCCTCCACATCTCGGGTGAGGTACCAGCATCTGCCATCACCCATACAGCCCATGTCCCGGGACCCTCAAGAGAGAAGGAGATAAAATTGGAAGGAACAAAATGGGGCCTTCATGGCGAGGCTCCCTCTTTAACCCTTTAATCAGGAACATTCTTGCAGACATGTGGTGCTATTGTTCAGACTGAGTTCATGGGCAGCCAAAACTGCTTTTGCATGGGCACTGTTTAGATTCAAGGAGACCAGTGCCCATGAGCTGGCTCCTGCCATTTATACGACTAGATTCATAGAACCGCACACAACAAAAACTGGGTCTACAAGTCTGATACTGGCATAAAGGAGCGGGATTTTGCGTTGTACCAACTGCGAGTCGCCTGATGGATGACGCTCCCCCCGGAAGCTGAACTACAATGAGTGGCAGTGTAAAAATGGTCGAAGACCAACTGTAGTAGAAAATGGCTCTGGTTAATTAATGGAGAATTGATGGACTCCCCGCACCCTCACGCATTAACCTGCCTGAATAATTCAGGCTGTATTTAAAGTACTAATTGATAGTGAAAGGGATGGAGTATTTCACACAGGCACAAACAGCTGTGCGAAATGACAGCAGCAGCAAGTCGCGGGCACACTGACCTACTCAGCTTATTGATTATAGTTTCCTCTGAGGCTGTAATGTCAGAGGTCAAATCATTTCCAAACACTTGATATGAGGGCAGCGTTGCACACTTTTATCGATAAAAGCTTCCCCCATTCTGCAATCC
Source organism: Squalus acanthias (assembly GCA_030390025.1). Taxonomy (NCBI): domain Eukaryota; kingdom Metazoa; phylum Chordata; class Chondrichthyes; order Squaliformes; family Squalidae; genus Squalus; species Squalus acanthias. The sequence goes on along the minus strand of CM059429.1, from coordinate 75,922,723 downwards.
TGCTAGTGTCCAGTTCCATGGGCCCGGCAGCTCTGGTGAAGATATGTACTCTTGCTGGGGGAAGAGTTCCTTGACCCCAGCAGCCCTCCTTAAGTCCTTGGCTCTTGTTGAGATACAGTTCTGTGAGTCCAACAGTTCTCCTGAAATCCGGAACTCCCGCTGGGCTAGTTCTACGGCCCCAGCAGCCATCTTATACAGTATCAAAGTGCCATTTTTAATATGTAAGCTTAGACGATGACTAGCAGCCAGCTCTTCATCCACGGAGCACAACACATCTGAGCCCAATAACCAATGCGCCATTGGGGAAGTTCTGCAAACATATTTTCATGCCTGGTACGAGTTATGAAGAAGATTAAATCATGTGGTTCCTGGTCCTCCATTGCTGACTGCGGGCAAACATTCATAAGAAAGAACTTGCATTTCTATAGCGTCTTTCAGGACCTCAGGACATCCCAAAGCGCTTTACAGCCAATGAAGAGCATTTGATGTGTAGTCACTGTTATAATGTAACAAACACGGCAGCCAATTTGCACACAGCAGGGGTGGGGGGGGTGGGGCCTCGGTTTAACATCTCATCTGAAAGATGGCACCTCCAACAGTGCAGCACTCCCTCAGTACTACACAGCTCATGCTGTTAAATAAGCCAAGACAGATTCTAAACCCAAATGAATTATAAGGTATTTCAAAGAGTGAGTCGGGTTACATTATAGGGTAACTTTTACAAAATAGCAAGTGAAAATTAAAGGATTGAAAATCACAAGGCAAACCAGTCAGGGATGGTAAATCCCGGGCCCAAATTCCCGATATGCGTTCCCATCTCACAACCACACTACCTTGCAAAACGTAGCCCTATTAATTCCTCTGGACCAGAACAAGCCAGTCTTGACAACACTTCCAGTGCAGGCAGAATGAGAATATTTGTGCAATTAGAGTGTTTGAAATAGTAAATGGAATTCTCCCTGATCTGTGGGGGCTCATTCACTCAGTACTATGTACCTAATGCTACTCCTTTCATGCGCGGCTTGAAAAGAATTCCTGGCTGAATGGCGAACATATTGGGGCAGGTCTGCACTTGCAGATCCACAGATGTGTCTGAGACGGAGAGAGATGACATATGAAATGCGGACACATTGTCCAACCCCGGCGCTGAGAACAAGCCTCTGTGACCACTAACCTCTGGGTACAAACAGCTGTCAAGAGATTCAGATCGGCCTATTGTGTGGGTCAAATGCACAGGACTTAATCAGGCCTGAGAAGCCTGCATGCCGGCCGGATGAAAGGCTTCGCTGGATGAGGCTTTTTAGTGGAGAACCCTTTGGAATTCTAGGAATGTCTCACACGAACAAAGGCCTATTTTCCTTCTCATCTCATCCACAGCCGGAGGACAAAAGCACCGGGTTACTCCGACGGGACCTGAGTGACATCCAGTGGGAATCTGGTCATAACATCCAGACTGTAGATGATTTTTTGGGGGGAACATTACAAATATTTATGTAGAGACCGCACCTCCATCCAGGAGAGGTTAACGGCCTTGTATTGCATCTCTTCACCTGTACAAACTTATATTTAAATTTCAACATAACTTTACCGAGAGAGGACAAAACTATGATCAGGCTTAGCTGGGTACCTTGAGATAAACAAAGTTACTGAATGTGATCTGTACTGCACATCACAGGTTAGAGATTACTGATGGCAATATCAGTGTCAATCACTTAACATATTCCTACAGCATTCCTCTGTCACTAGTAAAACAGACGAATAAATTATAATACATTTAATGCATTAGTGCTACTGTTCATGTGGAGGATAAACACCAACATGGACTGGTTGGGCCGAATGGCCTGTTTCCATGTTGTGACTTTTATCTAACAGCAGACAAGTTAGCCCGTTTAAAGTCAGCTAACTAAAATAACAGAGAGAGAGAGAGCCATTTCAGACAGTCCTGGTGAGCAGAGGAGAGTCCCTGAATACTGAGTTGACATCCGGAGGGATACCCGTGTCCGATGGGAATTAAGTGGACCTTTCCCACCCACCCATCGCATCTGGCCAGTTCTCCCAGTAAGGAGTGCTAGGTAAGGCTAACAACCTGTCCACGGACTTTGTGACAGAAACAACCCAGAGCGCGATCTGCTGGATTTAAAAAGCAATGGAGGTAATGGTTCCCCTTCAGACTAAGATGCAACCTGCTCCTCTATCTGTTTTCCATTGCATAATTTCTTGGACGGTGTGTTGTATATATTATACTTGCTATCAAATGTTCCCTGTTGTTGCTCATGGTGAATCAGAAGATCCTCTATTTCATAACAATCGGGGGCTTGTACCTTGTAATGTACAATGTACTAACAAGGCTACTGATTTAAACCGACTGGATGGGGCAAATTCTGTTTTTATTGAATGGTATTCTGCAAATTTTACCGGTGTTTTTGGAGATCAAATCCCATAACTGCCCATTTATTCCATTTAAAACCGTGACAGGGAACCTGGAGTATTGATATTATTATGTGTTTCTTTGCCTGTGTATTTTATTTGTATCGCTTTTTAAGCGCAGGGTACTCATGAAGGTGGTAGGCAACATTCAGCAGGTTGGTGGTAGGTATGTGGAGTTTAGCCGTACTGGAGTGTGGGGTTTTGCGGCAGTTATAAGGGGGTGCTTGGATTTGGTAGTATTTGGGAATGGTTCTGGGCTATGGTGTACGGTGTGGGGAAACCTACAGTTGGGTAGCCCTGGAAGGGAGGGTGGGGTTTTGACTTACTGGGTGATTCTTTGATCAGGTGGTAGTGGGAGTGGGTACTATTCTGGAGGTCCTGGGATATGACAACACTGTGAAAGGGGTCAGACTCAATGGTCTGGGACTAGTGCGGGGGGGAGGTGCTAGTGTCTGTCAGCACTGGCGGTGGAAGAGGGGATATCACAGCAGATGGTAGCTCTGGGAAGGGTGCCAAGATCTGCAACTTTAAGGGGGATCCTAAGGTAAATTGGTAGAATGACAAGGGCTGGAGTTATTGGAGGGTGCTATAGTATGGCTGCACTGGGAGAAGTCTGGAGATCAGGTAATCTTGGGGCAGGTGTCACGGTCCAGCAGCATTAAAGGTGTGTCTTGGGGTATGGCAGCACTGTGGGGGACATGGAAGTGCCATGTACAGCAGGCACCTCAAAGCACTGGAGAGGTACCACCAACGCTGCCTCCGCAAGATCCTGCAAATCCATTGGCAGGATAGGCGCACCAGCATCAGTGTTCTCGTTCAGGCCAACATCCCCAGCATCGAAGCTTTGACCACGCTCGATCAGCTCCGATGGACGGGTCACATTGTCCGCATGCCCGATACGAGACTCCCAAAACAAGCGCTCTACTCGGAGCTCCGACACGGCAAGAGAGCCCCAGGTGGGCAGAGGAAACACTTCAAGAACACCCTCAAAGCCTCCTTGAAAAAGTGCAACATCCCCACTGGCACCTGGGAATCCCTGGCCCAAGACCGCACAAAGTGGAGGAGAAGCATCCGGGAAGGCGCCGAACACCTCGAGTCTCTTTGCCGGGAGCAAGCGGAAGCCAAGCACAAGAAGCGCACGTCAACCCAAGCACCCCACCCACCCACCCCTTCAACCACCGTCTGCCCCACCTGTGACAGAGACTGTAGGTCCCGCATTGGACTCATCAGTCACCTGAGAACTAATTTTTAATGTGGAAGCAAGTCATCCTCGGTTCCGAGGGACTGCCTAAGAAGAAGGAGAAGAAGGAGGGTCTTGGAGCACTGATTGGCAGAGGTCTAACAATACTGGGAGGCAGAGAGTCCTGGGGTCTGGTAACATTAGGAAGAAAGTCACAGGACTGATAGTACTGGGAACAGGCTGTGTTTGGGATCACTGCTGAGGATGGGGGTCCCTGTGTTTGGGAGAGCTGTTGTCACATTTCAAGATTTTTGTCTATTTTAACGAGAAGGGATTTGGGGTTAATTTATCTTACGACGTTGCTAGAAAATTAAATTCTGCCCACAAGGGTTAACTTCCAGTAACATACAAGCTATCTGGGAATGCTGAGCAGGTCAGTTACCAGAAGGGTATCAGAAGAAGTAGTTCACAGAATTGTGTGTACTCACAATACCATATCAGTTTGAGACAATGGGGAAGGTCATTAACACAATTTAAAAAGGATCACGTCTATGTTGTTGGACTGGTTTCATTCATTGAGCACAGCAGGGGACCTAGCTGGTCAATCATTGTGGTTTGCCATGACCCCACATCAATTGTGGGAGGTAATGGTTTTGAGTGGCAGTTCAGTAAGGCAATACTCGACGCACAGAGCTGGGGGGAAGGCAGAAGTTAAACTTTTGTGTATCTGCCTTTGTCTTTTTCTGTCAGTGTAAAAGGGACAATCTGCAACATGTTTGAAATTGTAACAGTAAAAATGACAGAGAATTCACTTCCTAAATGAACACCAATCATTCATGATATGAACAAAACAGGGCAAGGGTTGCCTGATTTATTATTTTTTATGTTACGAGGAGGTAGGTAAAACTTGCAGTGAAAAGGATGCTCTGTCCAGTCATAGAATCTTAGAATCTTACAGCACAGAAGGAGGCCATTTGGCCCATCGTGCCTGTGCCGGCTCTTTGAAAGAACTATCCAATTAGTCCCACTCCCCTGCTCTTTCCCCAAAGCCCTGCTAATGTTTTCTTTTCAAGTATGTATCCAATTCTCTTTTGAAAGTTACTATTGAATCTGCTTCCACCGCCCTTTAAGGCAGTGCATTCCAGATCACAACAACTTGCTGTGTAAAGAAAACCCTCATCTCCCCTTTGATTCTTTAGCCAATTACCTTAAATCTGTGTCCTCTGTTTACTGACCATCCTGCCAGTGGAAACAGTTTCTTCCCATCTACTCCATCAAAACCCTTCATAATTTTGAACACTTCTACTAAATCTCCCCTTAACTTTCTTTGCTCGAAGGAGAACAACCCCAGCTTCTTTAGTCTCTCCAGATAACTGAAGTCCCTCATCCCTGGTACCATTCTTGCAAATATCCTCTGCAACATTTCTGAGGCCTTGACATCCTTCCTAAAGTGTGGTGCCCAGAATTGGACACAATGCTCCAGCTGAGGCCTAACCAGTGATTTATAAAGATTTAGCATAACTTCCTTGCTTTTGTAGTCTATACCTCTATTTATAAAGCCAAGGATCTTGTATGCTTTTTAACAGCTTTATCCACTTGTCCTGCCATTTTCAAAGATTTGTGTAAGTGAACTCACTGGTCTTCTCTGCACCCCATTTAAAATTGTACCATTTAGTTTGTATTGCCTCTCCTGATGTATATCATCTAAACAGGAGTGCTCATTAGTCTCCCTTCTGGAAGATAGGAAAGAGGCATGTGGGGGCAGATGTGCGATCACAGAATCCAATACACAATGACAGGAACTTATTGTTAGTCCCCAAGTCATGCTATTGGGTAGTAAAGGTGCTGTCCAGATCATAGTACACAGGGTCCTTTTATGGGGATAAATGTGATGCTGGGGTGGCGGGGGTGAGGGAGCGGGGGGCGGGGGGGCGGGGGAGATATTCCAGTGTGACGGAATGCAGGGAAGGAAAACTTGGGTTCTGGGAGCACTGGGAAGGAGCTCCTGCAATCTGGGAACATCACAGAATGGAACAGCTGGGTCTGAAAGCACTGGGGAATGGGGTACCAGGGCCTGGGGGCAATGGCAATGAGGTATACTGGGGTCCAGCAATATGGAGGGAATCACAATCTGACCCAGTTGGGGTGGGGAGGGGGGGAGCTACTGTTTGGCTGCATTGATGGGGAAGAGAGCCCAGAAGAATCTAGGCTGACCTATCCTGGGCAATTCTAGGCCTTAAATTCCTGACCTGAATCAGGTTTAAAGCACAGAAAGTACTTCAGTTGTGTAAGTGCTGACTGTGTACTTCAGTTGACAATGAATACCGCTGTGATTGATTAGCATGTTCACCACTGGATAACACGGGTAATGTAATTATCTCAAAGAGAAAGGCTACACATCAACAAACACCAGTGAGTGACATGATTAGCCTGCTCTGCTGAGCTGAGAATGTTCAAAATTCATTTACTTGTGTTTCAAGGGAAAATCCCTCAGAAATAGTCTTTCTATGATAATAAGCAGAAAAATACATATTTTCCAATTAAAAGATTAAATTTGTGTTTTTCCAATAACTACCACAGCTGCTTTCTCTGCTTCTCTCGTTGTGTCTGTCTCTCTTTTCCCCGCTCTGTATGAGTCTGTCTCTTGTTCTGTCTGTCCATCTGTCTCTCTTTCTCTCTCTCTGTTCCTGTCTCTCTTTCTGAGTGTCCATCTGTCTCTCTTTACACTCTCCTCTCTCTCTCTCAGCTTGACTTAGTTTCTGAAGCAAAAGAAATTGAACAGGTTTTTACATAAAGGTTTAGTTGAAAACTTACTCAAATTCACCATCCAGTTTGTATTCAAATCATATTAAAAAACGCACAAACTGAATTACTTTTCTGCAGAAGAGACACAATTTGGCGTTTCAATTGAGAAAAATTATGGAAAAATCAAACTGGAACTTGAACATAAACAAAGGCTGCCAGAGGTGTGTACTTTGTATAGTCTGTCACGTCTGAAGTGGGACTCGGTTTTTCTCTCTCTCTCACACACACACATACAAACAACACAGGCTCTCCGCTTCAAAAAAGACTTGGGGGGGAAAAATTGACTATCTTCCATTTTGGGGGGCTAATATCGGCCGGGCGCAAAGTTTAGCGCCTGGCGCTAGTTATCGCCTCCGACTGCAAAATTCGCCTCTATCGCCCCTGGTGGTGATTTGAGCGCTAAATCAGGCGCTACACACCTTTCTTAAGGCGCAAACGTCAGGGAGCGAGGCGCTACCTCAGAACGCTACCGAAGCTCAGGCGATGCCAATTACCAAGGAAGCCAGACAGACTGGCGCCGTCCAATTCTTAAAGGCGAGGGGCCATCTTGCTGGCCAGCCACACCCTGCTCATTGCAGCCTTGAATCTCGACCTGGAGAGTCCTCAAAAGCAATTGTGTTGGAAGCACTAATGGATAGGCCCAGGGAAAGAGCTCGGTGCTTAGCAACCTCAAAAGTGGTGCTAAGGATCAAAACTCCTTAGGACAGCGTTAAAACCGAAAATTTTGCCGACAAGAAAAGGCAGGAAGCGCCCGCCTCTAAATAGCGCTCCCCCAGCCCCTTCCCAACTTGAAAATGTTCCCCACTACCTATTGTTCCTAGCGGCAGGCGCTAAGGCAGAGAGCGCGACTCAATATCCGGTCCGGGGCGCTACCGGGGCGTTGCACGCTTGACTGACGTCATGATCTGCGGGCGCAGGAGATCGTGGTGGTAGTGTTTAGTGCCGCTGCAAAACGCCCAAAATGGAGGCGCTAACGGGAGGCACTAACCAACCGAATTTTTCCCCCTTGGTGTAAGGGGAGATTTTCCTAGTCTGTGTCCAGGTACAATGCATTGCCTGGGTGCAATGAACAATAAAAGAATCAGGTAGGTTGGAGCACACGCCTGCTAAGGAAGCTATCTGACTCCCCTCTCTTTAAAGACATGCCCTCAGACCCACCCAATTTCTCGATGCCCACTGCACCTAGTTGACACAGGGCACCTGGGCACAGCCCCAGGAAAATCTCTTGTATACTTTACCTGAATAAAGCTTTTGAATTTTCTCCTCCAGCTTTTCTGAAGAAGCATTGGGAGTGATTTGATTGGTCCAACTGCTCCTTTCTTTTATTGCTAGGTTTCCCTGACTGGTCGTTCAGGGCTGGTTGTTTTCATAAGTCCTTAAAAATTACTTACTGGCAGTTGTCTAGCCACTTTCCTTATTATTGATTTGTGCAACAAAGTGTGACAGAAAGGTGTGACAGGAAGTAAGTGTGACAGCGAAAACGTAATGGCAAAAAGTATGGCAATAAAAGCATAGCAGTACATGAAGTAAGTGTTGCACAATAGGAAGTGTACACACGTGCAAGATTTTAACACTGTGTTATACTCAACAACTCATGTCTTATTATAATATTTACAGGTGAGTGAGATTCTCTTATGGGTAGTGGTCAGGATAGCACTGGTCTAACAATTAGCTGAAATCACAGAAAATCACTTGCTTGAAAATATACAGACCACATTCTCCTTGCCTTCACAAGGTGGAAAAGTGACATGCTGTTGGACAAATGTATTAAGCTAAGACTAGTTGTACAGATTTATTTACTCATAAAATTACATACAAAAGCAGAAAGATCATCACGATACTAATACAGGACAACACCAGAGTGTCAGCCTTGGCTCTATTGGCAGCATGCTCGCTTCTAAATTAGAAGGTTGTGGGTTCAAGCCTCCCTCCAGAGACTTGAGCAGATAATCTAGGCTGACACTCCAGTGCAGCACTGAGGGAGTGCTTCATTGTCAGAGGTGCTGCCTTTTGGATGAGATGTTAAACCGAGGCCACCGAGGCCCTCTCAGGTGGACATAAAAGGTCCCATGGCACTATTCGAAGGGAGCTCTCTTAGTGTCCTGGCCAATATTTATCCCTCAACGAACACCACCAACAATAAATTATCTGGTCATTTATTTCATTGCTATATGTGGCATCTTACTGTGCCCATGTTAGGTGTCACATTTGCCTACATAACAACAGTGAAGTACATTTAAAAAATAAGGAATGAATTCACTGTAAAGTACTGTAGGACATCCTGAGGACTTGAAAGGGACCGTATAAATGTAACTTCTTCCATCATTCTTTCTTTTATAAAATGCAAACTGGTTTGTCTATTTTCAGGCAAAGACAATGTCTATAATTCTTACAGTTTCTCTTAGAAACACAAGGGTCACTTTTAGCTCTGCCCGCCCAGAAACGGGCACTCAAACTGGCCCGTGGGACTTACCCGCATCGATCCCGCTGTCCACCCACGGCTTCCGATCCTAACCTGCTCTTCTGAGCGGACAAGGGGGACGCCTGCCGGAGGCCAGCGAGGTCCTTCTTTAAATATTCATATTAGGCTCTGATGACATAATCAGGACCAGACAGCACTTTAAACTGCAGGCCTGTGCGGGGAAGTTGTGTGCCATCCTAGCATAGACCAACCTATCAGGAAGAAGAGCCGGACCCAGAATAGGCCCAAAAAGGTAAGTGGATTTTCTTCCTTTTGCTTTCCTTGTGGGGTCAGGAGGAGTACAAAGGTTGGCTCCCCTGTGGTTGAGTATTTTTGCTTGTGGTTTCACGCCGGCAGCTGTTGTGTGACAAGTTGCAAGAACCCGTGAGCAGGCGAAGAGGGGAAACCAAGGCAGGGGAAGAGAGAAACTGAGGAACCCACCATTTCAGAGATCCTCGATTTCAGAGACTCCTGATTTCAGAGACCCCCGATTTCAGAGACCCCCGACTTCAGAGACCCCCGACTTCAGAGACCCCCGACTTCAGAGACCCCCGACTTCAGAGATCCTCGATTTCAGAGACCCCCGATTTCAGAGACCCCCGATTTCAGAGACCCCCGATTTCAGAGACCCCCGATTTCAGAGACCCCCGATTTCAGAGACCCCCGATTTCAGAGACCCCCGACTTCAGAGACCCCCGACTTCAGAGATCCTCGATTTCAGAGACCCCCGATTTCAGAGACCCCCGATTTCAGAGACCCCCGATTTCAGAGACCCCCGATTTCAGAGACCCCCGATTTCAGAGACCCCCGATTTCAGAGACCCCCGATTTCAGAGATCATCGATTTCAGAGACCCCCATTTCACAGACCGCCCCGCCCCATTTCACAGCGCCTCCTCGATTGCGGAGACTCCCCGAATGCCGATAACCCCGAATCCCGACTCTCCAGCCCCCTCCTGCACTCCACGTGGTCGCAGCTCTCTGCAGGTGATGTCACCAAGCCCAAGGCTCCTCTAACATCAGCCGGTGATGTCACGGAGAGGGGCAGCACACTGTGGCGGGAGTAATCTCCGGATTACTCCCGGTGCCACGCGCGAGTGAGTATAGAAATAGGAGGATAGCGCAGATGAATGCGTAGCTGGAGAGTTGGTGCAGGAGGGAGGGCTTTAGATTCCTGAGGCATTGGGACTGGTTCTGGAGAAGGTGGGGCCTGTACAGGCCGGACGGGTTGCACCTCAACAGGGCCGGAACCAAATCCTCGCGGGGAGGTTTACTTGTTCTGTTGGAGAGGGTTTAAACTAATTTGACAGAGGGATGGGCACCAGGATGTAACATTAGAAAGGAGAAATAAAGTGCTCAAAGGATTGGGAGAGGCAGAGAGCACTAAATTAAGAAATAGTAAGGTATTAGGTGGGGTCAAACTAAGAGAGAGCACAGGATGGTCTAAGATGGGTTTACAGTGTATGTATGTGAACGCACGAAGCGTAGTAAACAAGGTAAGTGAGCTGCAGGCACAAGTAGCCACATGGGAAAATGATGTTGGGGCAATAACTGAGTTAAGAAATAATAGAGGTGCCATTACACTACTAGGTGTATTCTATAGGCCACCAAATAGTGGGAAAGATATGCAGGAGCAAATTTGCAGAGAAATTACAGAGAGGTGCAAGAACTATAGAGTAGTAATAATGGGGGACTTCAACCATCCTAATATAGACTGGGATCATATTAGTGTAAAGGGCAGAGAATGGGAAAAAGTTCTGAAGCGTGATCAGGAGAACTTTCTTGATCAGTATGTTTCCAGCCCGACGAGGGAGGAGGCATTGCTGGATCTGGTTCTGGGGAATAAGGTAGGTCAAGTGAAGCAAGTATCAGCAGGTGAACATTTAGGGGACAGTGATCATAGTACCATAAGGTTTAGATTAGCTATGGAAAAAGACAGGGAGCAATCTAGAGTAAAAGGGGGAAAAATTTGGTTGCTTTGCACCTCCCGTTAGCGGAGGGAGCTAATGGTGCGCAAAGCAACTAGCGCCCGGGCGCAGCGATGTTTGCGCCGCTCGCGAAATTGACCAGACATTTTGCGGTGGCGCTAAACACTATCGCCACGATCTCCTGCGCCCGCAGATCGTGACGTCAGTCGAGCGTGCAACGCACTGGTAGTGCCCCGGACTGGATATTGAGTGACACCCCCTGCCTTACCGCCTGCCGCTAGCAACAACAGGTTGAGGGGAGCGTTTTGCAGTCGGGAAGGGACGGGGAGCGCTATTTAAAGGCGACCGCTTCCTGCCTTTTTTTGTCGGCGACATTTTTGCACCACACATTCTGAGAGAGAGAGAGAGAAACTTCTGGAAAGATTCAACGCTGTGTGAAGAAGTTTTGGGTACTGAGCAGCACTCTGCAGGTTCATTTTGATTTGAACTTCTTTGCATCGACTTAGAAGAGACTATGGGGGCTACACTCTGAGCTCTTTCCCTGGGCCTCTCCATTGTTCTTTCCAGCAGATTTGATGTACAGGTCTCTCCAGGCCGAGATTCAAGGCTGCAATGAGCAGGATGTGGATGGAAAGCAAGATCGACCCTCCCCTTTAAGAACTGGCCAGTGCCAGTGTGTCTGTGTTCCACTGCTGACTGACATCACATGAGCTTCGCCAGCGCTCTGAGGTAGCGCCTCGCTCCTCAGCCTTTGCGCCCTAGGACAGGTGTGTAGCGCCTGATTTAGCGCTCCAATCACCTCCAGGGGCGATAAAAGCCAAGTTTGCAGTCGGAGGCAATAATTAGCGCCAGGCGCTAAACTTTGCGCCTGGCCGATAATTGCGCCCCAAACGGGGTGATACTGAATTTCTCCCCCAAAATGTTTAACTGGGGGAAGGCCAATTTCAGTAGAATGAGAGCGGATCTGGCCCGGGTAAACTGGAATCAAAGATTGGCAGGCAAAACTGTAATGGAACAATGGGCTGCCTTTAAAGAGGAAATAGTTCAGGTACAGTTGAGGTACATTCCCACTAGGGGGAAAGGCAGGGCAACTAAAGTCAGAGCTCCCTGGATGACGAAAGAGATAGAGAATATGATGAAGCAGAAAAAGCGCGCGTATGACAGATGTCAGGTTGCAAATACATCTGAGAATCAGGCTATATATAGAAAGGTCAGAGGAGAAGTGAAAATGAAAATAAGAGGGGCAAAGAGAGTGTATGAGAATAGAATGGCAGCTAACATAAAAGGTAATCCAAAAGTCTTCTATAGGCATATAAATAGTAAAAAGGGAGGGGTGGGGCCAATTAGGGGTCGAAAAGGAGACCTATGTATGGAGGCAGAGGGTCTGGCTGAGGTACTAAACGAGTACTTTGCATCTGTCTTCACCAAGGAAGAGGATGCTGCCATAGACATAGTGAAGGAGGAGGTAGTGGAGACACTTGATAGGATAAAATTTGATAAAGAGGAGGTATTAGAAAGGCTGGTTGTACTTAAAGTAGATAAATCACCAGGAGCGGATGGGATGCATCCTAGGATGCTGAGGGAATTGAGGCAGGAAATCGCGGAGCTACTGGCCATAATATTCCAATCCTCCTTAGATACGGGGGTGGTGCCAGAGGACTGGAGAATTGCAAATGTTACACCATTGTTCAAAAAGGGCTATAAAGATAAACCCAGCATCTACAGGCCAGTCAGTTTAACCTCGGTAGTGGAGAAGCTTTTAGAAACAGTAATCAGGGACAAAATTCACAGTCACTTGGATAGGTGTGGATTAATTAAGGAAAGCCAGCACGGATTTGTTAAAGGAAAATTGTGTTTAACCAACATGATCGAGTTTTTTGATGAGGTAACAGAGGGGGTTGATGAGGGTAATGCAGTTGACGTAGTGTACATGGATTTCCAAAAGGCGTTCGACAAAGTGCCACATAATAGGCTTGCCAGCAAAGTTGAAGCCCATGGAATAAAAGGGACAGTGGCAGCCTGGATATGAAATTGGCTAAGTGACAGGAAACAGAGAGTAGTGGTGAACGGTTGTTTGTCGGACTGGAGGAAGGTATACAGTGGTGTTCCCCAGGGGTCGGTACTAGAACCACTGCTTTTGTTGATATATATTAACAACAACAACAACTTATATTTATATAGCGCCTTTAACGTAGTAAAACATCCCAAGGCGCTTCACAGGAGTGTTATAAGACAAAAGAATTTGACACCGAGCCACATAAGGATAAATTAGGGCAGGTGACCAAAAGCTTGGTCAAAGAGGTAGGTTTTAAGGAGCGTCTTAAAGGAGGAAAGAGAGGTAGTGAGGCGGAGAGGTTTAGGCAGGGAATTCCAGAGTTTAGGGCCTCGGCAACAGAAGGCACGGCCACCAATGGTTGAGCGATTATAATCAGGGATGCTCAAGAGGGCGGAATTAGAGGAGAGCAGATATCTTGGGGGGTTGTGGGGCTGAAGGAGATTACAGAGATAGGAAGGGGCGAGATCATGGAGGGATTTGAAAACAAGGATGAGAATTTTGAAATCGAGGCGCTGTTTAACCGGGAGCCAATTTAGGTCAGGGAGCACAGGGGTGATGGGCGAACGGGACTTGGTGCCAGTTAGGGCACGAGCAGCCGAGTTTTGGATGACCTCAAGTTTACATAGGGTGGAACGTGGGAGGCCAGCCAGCGGTGAATTGGAATAGTCAAGTCTAGAGGTAACAAAGGCAGGGATGAGGGTTTCAGCAGCGGATGAGCTGAGGCAAAGCGGAGACGCGCGATGTTACGGAGGTGGAAGTAGGCGGTCTTTGTTATGCTGCGGATATGTGGTCGGAAGCTCATTTCAGGGTCAAATATGACACCAAGGTTGCGAACAGTGTGGTTCAGCTTCAGACAGGTGTTAGGGAGAGGGATGAGGTCAGTGGCTAGGGAACGGAGTTTGTGGCGGGGACCGAAAACAATGGCTTCAGTCTTCCCAATATTTAATTGGAGAAAATGTTTGCTCATCCAGAATTGTATGTCGGACAAGCAGTCTGACAATTTAGACACCATGGAGGGGTCGAGAGAAGTGGTGGTGAGGTAGAGCTGGGTGTCGTCAGCGTACATGTGGAAACAGATGCTGTGTTTTCGGACGATGTCACCAAGGGGCAACATGTAAATGAGAATAAGGAGGGGGCCAAGGATAGATCCTTGGGGGACACCAGAGGTAACGATACGGGAGCGGGAGGAGAAGCCGTTGCAGGTGATTCTCAGGCTACGATTAGATAGATAAGAATGGAACCAGGCGAGTGCAGTCCCACCCAGCTGGACGACGGTGGAGAGGCGTTGGAGAAGTATGGAGTGGTCAACCGTGTCAAAGGCTGCAGACAAGTCAAGAAGGACAAGGAGGGATAGTTTACCTTTGTCACAGTCACAAAGGATGTCATTTGTGACTTTGATGAGCCGTTTCGGTACTGTGGCAGGGGCGGAAACCTGATTGGAGAGATTCAAACATGGAATTGCGGGAAAGATGGGCATGGATTTGGGAGGTGACAACACGTTCAAGTACACTAATACAACAGCAAAATACTGCAGATGCTGGAAATCTGAAATAACAGAAAATGCTGGAAACACTCAGCAGACCAGGCAGCATCCGTGGAGAGAGAAACAGAGTTAACGTTTCAGGTCTGTGACCCTTCGTCAGAACTGGTAAAAGTTGGAGATGTAACTGGTTTTAAGCAGGTGCAGAGGCAGGGAAAGGGGGGGGAGGGGAGGGAGGAACTAAAGGGACGGTCTGTGCTAGGATTGAAGGCAGGAGAGATTAAATGTTGCAAATGGGGATGGCAGAATCATCAACAGCTGCCGCCTGAAAAAATGGGGGGGTTTAGAGTCTGAAATTGTTGAATTCAATGTTGAGTCCAGAAGGCTGTAAAGTGCCTAATCGAAAGATGAGGTGCTGTTCCTTGAGCTTACGTTGAGCTTCATTGGAACAGTGTAAGAGGCCGAGGACAGAGAGGTCAGAGTGGGAGAATTAAAGTGGCAAGCGACCGGAAGCTCGGGTCACCCTTACGGACTAAATGGAGGTGTTCCGCAAAGCGTTCAAGGACTTTGTTATGCTGCGGATATGCGGTCGGAAGCTCATTTCAGGGTCAAATATGACACCAAGGTTGTAAACAGTGTGGTTCAGCCTCAAACAGATGTTAGGGAGAGGGATGGAGTCAGTGGCGAGGGAACGGAGTTTGTGGCAGGGACCAAAAACAATGGTCTTCCCAATATTTAATTGGAGAAAATGTTTGCTCATCCAGAACTGTATGTCGGACAAGCAGTCTGACAATTTAGACACTGTGGAGGGGTCGAGACTTGGACTTGGGTGTACAGGGCACAATTTCAAAATTTGCAGATGACACAAAACTTGGAAGTATAGTGAACAGTGAGGAGGAGAGTGATAGACTTCAGGAGGACATAGACAGGCTGGTGAAATGGGCGGACACTTCACAGATGAAATTTAACGCAGAAAAGTGTGAAGTGATACATTTTGGTAGAAAGAATGAGGAGAGGTAATATAAACTAAAGGGTACAATCCTGAAGGGGGTGCACGAACAGAGAATCACGGAATCATAGAAATTTACAGCGCAGAAGGAGGCCATTCGGCCCATCTTATCCGTACCGGCCGACAAAGAGCTATCCACCCTAATCCCACTTTCCAGCACTTGGCCGGTAGCCTTGTAGGTTACGGCACTTCAAGTGCACATCGAAGCACTTTTTAAATGTGATGAGGGTTTCTGCCTCTACCACCCTTTCAGGCAGTGAGTTCCAGACCCCCGCCACCCTCTGGGTGAAAACATTTCTCTTCAAATCCCCTCTAAACCTCCTATCAATTACTTTAAATCTATGTCCCCTGGTTATTGACCCTTCTGCTAAGGGAAATAGGTCCTTCCTATCCACTCTATCTAGGCTCCTCATAATTTTATACACCTCAATTAGGTCTCCCCTCAGCCTCCTCTGTTCCAAAGAAAATAACCCCAGCCTATCCAGTCTTTCCTCATAGCTAAAATTCCCCAGCCCAGGCAACCTCCTCGTAAATCTCCTCTGCACCCTCTCTAGTGCAATCACATCCTTCCTGTAATGTGGTGACCAGAACTGCACGCAGTATTCTAGCTGCGGCCTAACCAGTGTTTTATACAATAGCAAAATACTGCGGATGCTGGAAAATTGAAACAACAACAGAAAACGCTGGAAAAACTCAGCAGGCCAGGCAACATCCGTGGAGAGAGAAACAGAGTTAACGTTTCAGGTCGAAACCCTTCGTCAGAACTGAGAAACTGCTTTTTTTTCTCAGTTCTGACGAAGGGTTTCGACCTGAAACGTTAACTCTGTTTCTCTCTCCACGGATGTTGCCTGGCCTGCTGAGTTTTTCCAGCGTTTTCTGTTGTTGTTTTAGTGTTTTATACAGTTCAAGCATAACCTCCCTGCTCTTATGTTCTATGCCTCGGCTAATAAAGGCAAGTATCCCGTATGCCTTCTTAACCACCTTATCTACCTGTCCTGCTACCTTCAGGGATCTGTGGACATGCACTCCAAGGTCCCTCTGATCCTCTGCACTTCTCAGTGTCCTACCATTTATTGTGTATTCCCTTGCCTTGTTAGGTTGCAGTTTTTTCGCCTTATCTGAGGAAGGATGTTCTTGCCATGGAGGGAGTGCAGCGAAGATTCACCAGACTGATACCTGGGATGGCAGGAATGACGTATGAAGAGAGATTGGGATGATTGGGCTTGTATTTGCTAGAGTTTAGAAGAATGAGAGGGGATCTCATTGAAACTTATAAAATTCTAACAGGACTAGACAAACTAGATGCAGGAAGGATGTTCCCGATGGCGGGGAGTCCAGAACCAGAGGTCACAGTCTAAGGATAAGGGGTAAGCCATTTAGGACTGAGATGAGGAGGAATTTCTTCACCCAGAGAGTGGTGAACCTGTGGAATTCTCTACCACACAAGGCAGTTGAGGCCAATTCATTAAATATATTCAAGAAGGTGTTAGATATATTTCTTAAGGCTAAAGGGATCAAGGGATTATGGGAGAAAGCAGGGACAGGGTACTGAGTTTGGATGATCAGCCATGATCTCATTAAATGGCAGAACAGGCTCGAGGGGCCGAATGGCCTACTCCTGCTCCTATCTTCTATGTTTCTATGTTAGCCCTCCCCAAATACATTGCCTCACACTTCTCTGGATTGAATTCCATTTGCCACTGTTCTGCCCACCAGACCAGTTCATTGATATCTTCCTGCAGTCTACAGCTTTCTTCTTCATTATCAACCACCTGGCCAATTTTTGTACATAAGAACATAAACATAAGAAACAGGAGCAGGAGTCGGCCATTCGGCCCCTCGAGCCTGCTCCACCATTCAATAAGATCATGGCCGATCCAATCTTGGCCTCAACACCACTTTCCCGCTCTCTCCCCATACCCCTTGACTCCCTTGTAGTTCAAATGTCTGTCAATCTCCGCCTTGAATATATTCAGTGACTCCACCTCCACAGTTCTCTGGGGTAGAGAATTCCAAAGATTCACGACCCTCTGAGAGAAGAAATTCCTCCTCATCTCCGTCTTAAATGGGCGACCCCTTATTCTGAAACTATGTCCCCTAGTTCTAGATACCCCCACGAGGGGAAACATCCTCTCAGCATCCACCCTGTCAAGCCCCCTCAGAATCTTATATGTTTCAATAAGATCACCTCTCATTCTTCTAAACTCCAATGAGTATAGGCCCAACCTGCTCAACCTTTCGTCATATGTCAACCCCTTCATCCCAGGAATCAACCTAGTCAACCTTCTCTGCACTGCCTCCAGTGCAAGTATATCCTTCCTTAAATATGGAGACCAAAACTGTACGCAGTACTCCAGGTGCGGTCTCACCAGCGCCCTGTAAAGTTGCATCAAAACTTCCCTACTTTTATACTCCATACCCCTTGCAATAAAGGCCAACATTCCATTAGCCTTCCTAATTACTTGCTGTACCTACATGCTAACTTTTTGTGTTTCATGTACTAGGAACCCCAGATCCCTCTGTACCGCAGCATTTTGTAGTCTCACTCCATTTAAATAATAATTTGCTTTTTCATTCTTCCTTCCAAAGTGGATAACCTCACATTTTCCCACATTGTACTCCATCTGCCAAATTTTTGCCCACTCACTTAACCTATCTATATCCCTTTGCAGACTCTTTGGGCTGGATTTTGATACTGGGTCGGGTTGGGGTCGTGTCATCCGCATTTCGTGTTATCCACCCGCCTGCAATTGGATGTGGGAGATTGATGCAATTTTCACTTAATTGGGCAATTGAGTTCCAGCATGTGGGAACCCATGAACCAATTAGTGGTTTCAGTCTGAAAGTCGCCTCTGATGATATCATCATTGCAGGTCAGAGGCTGCCTGGCCTTTGCTCTGAGATGCAAAATGAGCAGCATCTCAGAGAGAGAGAGAGAGAGAGAGAATTTTTTTTGCAACCAAGTCCTCCCAGGCAGTCTCTGAAGACATTCAATGCAGCAGAGGCGACTTTCAGACCTAATACTACTACTACCTTCATCACCTCTCCATTGTAATAGTGGACCTGCTGATAGTCAGCTATCCACTTGTGCTCCCGCCAGGTTTCACTGGCGTGTTTCACATCAGGCGTACTTCACGTCGGAAAAGGGTTAAACTAGCTAAAACGTTTCAAAATGGCATTACAGAGCCAATTTAGGGCTTGTTAAGGGCTTTAATGGCCTCTCCCGCCTCTTGGAGGCGGGACGGAGGCGGGAACCCCGCGACCAATTTTTTCAAAATTGCGTGAAGGCGGAATGGAGTCGGGACCTCCGAATCTGCAACTTTAACCCCCCACACGCCTCCAAACCCGACTCCACGGGTCATTGAAAATCCAGCCCTTTGTGTCCTCCTCACAACTTGCTAACCCACCTATCTTTGTATCATCAGCAAATTTGGCTACAGTACACACGGTCGCTTCATCCAAGTCATTAATATAGATTGTAAATAGTTGAGGCCCCAGCACTGATCCCCGTGGCAACCCACTAGTTACTGATTGCTAACCGGAAAATGACCCATTTATTCCCGAATCTCTGTTTTCTGTTCGTTAGCCAATCCCCTATCCATGTCAATATATTACCCCCAACCCCGTGAGCTCTTATCTTGTGCAGTAACCTTTTATGTGGCACCTTATCAAATGCCTTCTGGAAATCCAAATACACTACATCTACTGGTTCCCCTTTATCCACCCTGTTTGTTACATCCTCAAAGAACTCTAGCAAATTTGTCAAACACGATTTCCCTTTCATAAAACCATGTTGACTCTGCTTGATTGTCTTATGAACTTCCAAATGTCCTGCTATTAGCTCCTTAATAATGGATTCCAGCATTTTCCCAATGACAAATGTTAGGCTAAGTGGCCTATAGTTTCTTGCTTTCTGACTCCCTCCTTTCTTGAATAGGGGCGTTACATTTGCGGTTTTCCAATCCGCTGGGACCTCTCCAGAATCCAGGGAATTTTGGTAGATTACAACCAACGCATCCACTATCTCTGCAGTCACTTCTTTTAAGACCCTAGGATGCAGGCCATCAGGTCCAGGTGACTTGTCGGCCTTTAGCCCCATTAGTTTGCCGAGTACTTTTTCCCTAGTGATAGAGATTGTTTTAAGTTCCTCCCTCCCTATAGCCCCTTGATTATCTATTATTATTGGGATGTTTTTAGTTTCTTCTACCATGAAGACCGATCCAAAGTCATTGTTTAGCGTCTCTGCCATTTCTCTATTTCCCATTATTAATTCCCCCCATTTTTGTATCATCTGCAATCTTCTTATTCATACTTCTCACATTCAAGTCCAAATCATTGATATGTACCACAAAAAGCAAAGGACCCAGTACTGAGCCCTGCGGGACCCCAATGGAAACAGCCTTCCAGTCACAAAAACACACTTCGACCATTACCCTTTGTTTCCTGCCTCTGAGCTAATTTTGGATCCAACTTGCCACTTTGCCTTGGATCCCATGGGCTTTTAATTTCATGACCAGTCTGCCATGCAGGACCTTATCAAACGCCTTGCTAAAATCCATATGGTCTACATCAAACGCACTATCCTCATCGACCCTCCTTGTTACCTCCTCAAAAAATTCAATCAAGTTAGTCAGACACGACCTTCCCCTAACAAATCCATGCAGACCTGGGGGTATGAGTGCACAAATCATTGAAGGTGGCAGGGCAGGTTGAGAAAGCAGTTAAAAAGGCTTACGGGATCCTGGGCTTCATAAATAGAGGTTTTGGGCTGGATTTTGTCTTGGGGTCGGGTTGGGGTCGTGTAATCCGCATTTCGTGTTTCCCCCCCGACTCCAGATTAATGTGGATGCCTGATGCAATTTTCACTTAATTGGGCAATTGAGTTGCAGCATGTGGGAACCCATGAACTAATTAGTGGTTTCTGCCTGCTCTCAGAGATTGTCTGGGTACTGGTGAGAGAGGACCTGTCTGTATTGCTTCTGATGTGAGTAGACCATATGAGAGAGAGAGAGAGAGAGAGAGAGAGAGAGAGAGAGAGAGAGAGAGAGAGAGAGGAAGACGAAGGAAGACATAGGGGGAAAAATTCGGTTGCTTTGCAAAGCAACTAGCGCCCGGGCGCGGCGCCGCCAATGCCTCCCGCGAAATTCAGCGGGAGGTTAGCGGTGGCGGTAACCGGTAGCGCCCCGCGGCGCTGTGCCACCGGCGATGATGTCATCGCCATGTGCAGCGTCCCGCTCGCGCCCCAGCCGCGATCTTCGGGAGCGCCCCCTGACTTACCGCTGGACGCTATGTCCGATGGAGTCAGGGGAGCCTACCTGCAGCTGGGGAGGCGCTATTTAAAGGCGAGGTGCGGGGTGGCCATTTTTGTTGCTGGCCGCCAGGCAGCACCTGCTTCCGCTCCCGTCCTCCTTACCTGCCCCCCCCCCCTGCCGCGGAGTGCCGGCTGCGCTCCATGAGCCCAGCACTTCTCGAGTGCCGGGCTCTTTTGCCGGCACTCCTGATCCCCTGGGGCACAGCTGCGCCCCGGGTCGCGCTGCGCAAGGCCCCTCCTCTATAGGAAGGGGAGTAAGGCCTGCAATATCGCGGCACGTAGCGCCGCGATATTCCCTCGCAGCGCCCCAAGAGGGAGGCGGGGCGTTTCCAGTAGTGCCCCACTTCCCTCTTGGGGCGCTACCACTCAATTTCCAGTGTGGGGGCGCTAATTTAGCGCCCCGGCGAAGCTGGGCGCTACTCAATTTTTAGCCCATAAACTCCTGTTTCCATCACAGTTCCATCTGAGGTCAGAGGAAAAAAGGTTGGCCAAGAATGGTGATGCATGAAGTCGGCCCATGGGTCAAAGGTAAGTGATGGTGACTGAAAGGAGCCAGATTGTCCTGGCCCATTGCAGGGCCTGGAGGTCATCAAGGTGTAGTGATCACTTGCTGGGCTCCAGTTCAATCGGCATCACCAGCTCTCCACTGTCCTCACTTGATGCTCACACATGTGGCCGGGAACATTTCTCGGAGCTGCTCCTGCTCTTCCACCACTGGGACTTCGCCAGAAGCGCGTTTAAGAAAGAAAGAACTTGCATTTCTATGGCGTCTTTCACGATCTCAGGACGTCACAAAGCGCTTCACAGCCAATGAAGTACTTTTGAAAAGCAGTCACTGTTGTAATTTGGGAAATGCGGCAGCCAATTTGTGCACAGCAAGCTCCCACAAGCAGCAATGTGAAAATGACCAGATAATCTATTTTTTTAGTGATGTTGGTTGAGGGATAAATATTGGCCAGGACACCGGGGATAACTCTCCTGCTCTTCTTCGAAATAGTGCCATGGGATCTTTTACGTCCACCTGAGAGGGCAGACCTCAGTTTAACGTCTCATTTGAAAGACGGTACCTCCAACCGTGCAGCGCTCCCTAAAAGGGCACGCCCGGTGAAGTTATGGCTGCGTAAGTGCGGGAGCAGCTCCGAGGAAATTCTGGGCCGTGCCCTTCGCAGTGGGTCTCACTCTATAGGCTGATTTCCCTCCTCCCTTATCCTGGAGCACAGAGGGCCGATTGCAACACCTCACCTGCTGCCCTGGCTAAGGTTAGCCAGCTCAGCGCAGATCAATGACTGAACCTGGGATCGTCTGATCTGAAGAGCTGAGTACCACAGGTGGTTGGCGGGGGGCGGGGCGGGGGGTGGCGCGGGTGTGGGGGCGCTTACCCACTGAGACACCAGTCGAGCTTGAGTTCGGGTCTTCTGTTCAGGAATCAAGCTGATAAGATACAGGACTGTTCCTCACTCAGTCATCACACTGAGAAACAGCTCAAAAACTTCTGAATTACAATTTAGTGGTAAAAGCAAGCGATCCAAGGGATTATGGAGCAATTAATTACCCATTACATTTCTCAACATATTTAATTATACATGACGGCCAAGGTACTGAAAGGAGTTTAATTGCTTATTAAGCATCCACGTTATTGAATTTCAAGAGGAATGTAATTGTAAAGAGAAGTACTTTAAATGTATCCCCATCACACACTTCTAAAAAGTCCGACCCTTTATTCAATATTTCCGTTACTCTGAGAAAAAAGATTTGCATTTCTAAAGTGCCTTTCACTACCTCAGGACATCCCAAAGCGCTTTACAGCCAATGAAGTACTTCTGAAGTGTTGTAATGTAGGAAACGCTTCTACCAATTGGCACTCAGCAAGATCCCACAAACAGCAATGTGAAAATGATCAGGTAATCTGTTTTTTGTGACGCTGATTCGGGAAAAATATTGGCCAGGACACTGGGGAGAACTCCCCTACTCTTCTTCGAAATAGTGCCATGGGATCTTTTACGTCCACCTGAAAAGACAGACCTCTGGTTAAAGCCTCATCCAAAAGACGGCACCTCCGACAGTGCAGCACTCCCTCAGTACTGCACTATCGCGTCAGGCTAGATTTTGTGCTCAAGTCTCTGAATAGGATGGCTCCTGCTTGGGTTCTGTTCCACTGATGCTAGTGGCTTTCTCGCACCTTGGCCAATTGGTCAGTCTTACTCTGTGAACCTTGATACTGTGTGTCGGCAGACTATTCAACCAGCGGGGTATCGTAGCTGAGCCCAATCCTGTCCAAACACACGGGGGAAGATCTGGACTTTGTGCGACAGTGTGAAACGGGTGATAGCGAGTCGGCAGCCCGTTTTACATCTCTCCCCATTTTTTAAATTTCCACCGAAGTCAATGGGGAGAGACTGTTGTAAAACAGGCTGTCGACTTGCTAGCACTCCTTTTACACTGTGGCACAAAGTCAAAATCTACCCCATGCACTTTCCAGCAGGAGTCACTGGATGGCAATCAGCAGCAAGGACTCTGGCTGATTTCCCCCCCACCCTGTCTCACTGAAGGTACTGAAAGCTATTGTAGCACACCTGTCATCACCCTGCCTGAGCTCGGCCAGCCCAGCATAATCAAACCAAGGGCCCGTCACAAAACTGGAGTGCGTTTGCCCATAGTTTATGTCTTTTAATCTGTGTATTACTTGACAGAGGTGAAAAAGACCGGCTCTTTTCTGAGAGATGGCACTGTTGCAATGCCACCTGCCACTGCATGCAGGGCAATTAATCAACTTCACGAGCTGCTCATGACAACCTTAGCATCCCAGGTAAATTTCAACAGGCCTTTCATACCTATGTTAATGTAGCTGGCGTCCGTTTTGTGAGCAGTTGCCTTAAGACTGGCAAATTGCCATCTCAAAAGGCAAGGCCGTGCTTCAAAGAGTGGGAGAAGGAGAAGTCAGAAGACATTTCTGACATTCCAGTTAGTTATCATTTTGAACGAGCCACAATAGACATGGAGGCAAGGCGTGAACGCTGCAGGGAGGAAGACCTACGTCATTCCAAATACACCGATGGGATTAGGGCGCCACTAAGGTACTTTGTCTACGTTACCTTAAACGTCTACAAAAAAAGACCATTCAAAGGAACTCAACTGATCGGCATGTCTGTTGAACACTTTCTTGAACTGGTTTGAGACTATTGTGTGATTTGTGCTGATTTGGACCATTGGCTGTATTAACTGCTATTGTAGAAGACTCTATCCAAGGTCTAAACATGTTTGGTATTCCAGTCTGGTATCTGGCCCAGATTAATTGTCGTCATGGTGGAAACCCCAGTTATAAATCCTGGGACAATGAAGGATTGTATTGTGTTCCCAGGTCATGCTATTCCAGGTTACTTTGTGCCTCAGCTGATGCCTCAGCTCCTGAGGAGCGAGACTGCTTGCCTTTGGGAGCCTACTTTTGTATTACATGTGAGAGCTCTAAATTATACAGGTACTGAGACCCGCCCTTTTAACCTTTAGATCAAACCACGCCAAGCTGGGCCATATTGTCTCTGGATCAATGATAAACAGTGAAATGACAGGGTCTCTGATGGCTCCGTGTATTAACGCACAGCTGCATGTGTGTCTGAGCCACACACAGCAGGAGTGCCCCAGGTTTGATCCTCTACCTGTGCTCAGTTCGTTGGTCATAGGTGAGGAGGCAGCAGGAAAAGTACTGGCATTTGATTCTGAGCTGCGGGGGGCGGGGTACAGTTGGCATCCTTCATAGTCCCGGATGGAGCACAGAACCTCATAGCACAGGAGACCATTCAGCCAGTCCTGTCTGTGCTTGACCAATTCAAAACTAATCCCACTGCAAGGATCTCTCCCCACTGACATGTATCTTCCTTAGTTTCAAATATGTTTATTTACTTATCCCGTAAAAGATGCAATGGTCTCTCCTTCAGTCACTCCCTGTAGCAAAGCATTCCATGCTCCAACAACTCTCTGTGTAAACACATTTCTCCTAATCTCAGTCACTTAGTTCTAATTATAAAATGATGACCCCCTCGTCATTGACTTACCAACTTACCAATTATAGTCTTTCACTGTTCATCCCATCAAAACCCTTCATCGTTTCAAAAACCTCCATTAAATCTCCTCTTAGCCTTTTCTGCTCCAGTCTCTGTATCTCAAGTCTCCCCTTATAACTATAGCTTCTCATTCCTGGTATCATTTTGGTGAATCTATGTTGTACATTCTCTATGGAGATGAAGCAATCTGTCCCGATGAGGAATGGGTAGTACCTAGGCTGTCCTGGGGCTAGTGAATATGATCATTAATATGCCCAGGACTCCTCCTGGCAGCACAATGGGACTGTCTTGTTAGTGGGCAACACCTCCATCAGCGAGTGCCTCTCTTCTGGCTTGTAGACTCAATGCAGTAGGCCATCCGAAGCCAGCTGGCCACTGATAGAATCGTAGGTTCCTTTTAACAGCATTACAGTGAAACCTGAAGTGACTCTATCCCATGATCCCGCCCCGTGCGTTTAGGAGCGCATATCTTAAGGCTAGCAGCAGCTGCAATCTCTGACTTTGGTGGCTGTGAAGTATATCATACAGCACAGAAGGAGGCCATTCAGCCCATCGTACCTGTGCCGGCTCTTTTGATCTTTCCCCACATTCTCGCTCTTTCCCCATAGCCCTGCAATTGTTTTCCTTTTCCAATATAGATATCCAATTCCCTTTTGAAAGTTATGATTGAATTTTCTTCCACCACCCTTTCAGGCAGTGCATTCCAGATCACAACAACTCGCTGCCTAAGAAAGGTTCACGTAGCTAGCCAGAGAAGGCTGCTAAGCGTCACACACACGGGCGGGAACACACAGATTTGGCAATGCACCACTTCTGTAACAATTCAAGACCATAAATATATAATCCTTCAACTTTTAATTGGAATTCTTTAAAAGTATTTCACTCAACCACATCCAGCGGTGATGCATTCCACCGAGCCATTATTCATTGGCGAACAAAGCAATACTTCAACACATCAATTTTCACGTGGACTTCATGCGTGCTAGGGTTATGACCTAGACTGACGCTAGCTAGTGGAACTAAATACCTTGGACTTGGAACAACTGTTTTGTTCAGGTAAGACCTTATAAAACAAGCCTTGTCTACTCTTTTCCCACTCTCGGGCTTCTAATATATTTCCCGATTTCCCGTGATCTTCTGCAATAAATCGTGTTGAGGTCTTTTGTCCCTGATGGAAGTTTCTCTACCTGCCCTTGCCATATATGGATCCCCGGCTGCACTGCGCACTCTAAAGGAGGACAAAGCAGGGCGCAGCATGGCAGCTGCTGCAGAATGCCAGGCTCAAGCTCCGCCTATAGCCCAGATTGTTAAGGCATTGAGCAGCTGTGCCCTATAAACCGGGAAGGTTCCAGGTTCAATCCGAGCCCCTGTTCACTAACTAGTGACCCCTGCTGGACACTTTAGATATCGAGTGAGGACAAGATTGGTTGTGATGCCCCACATAATCGAATAGCACACACACCGCCATTCACTGTCTCGGCTCACACATGAAGAGTGGCCACTTGGGTAACGTACTGGTGGGTAGCTGGCACTCATGGATCTGTACCTCAGTGCCTTCAGAGAGGGGCGGGGAATAATTGGGTAAAAATGCATAGAGCTCACCTTCGGCTGGGTAAAACGTTCCCTAACCATAACATAAAAGGGAATCCAAAAGTCTTCTATATGCATATAAATAGTAAACGGGTAGTAAGAGGAGGGGTGGGGCCGATTAGGGACCAAAATGGAGACCTACACATGGAGGCAGAGGGTATGACTGAGGTACTAAATGATTACTTTGCATCTGTCTTTACCAAGGAAGAAGATGCTGCCAAAGTCATAGTGAAGGAGGAGGTAGTTGAGATACTGGATGGGATAAAAATTGACAAGGAGGAGGTACTGGAAAGGCTGGCTGTACTTAAAGTAGATAAGTCACCAGGAGCGGATGGGATGCTGAAGGAAGTAAAGGCGGAAATTGCAGAGGTACTGGCCATAATCTTCCAATCCTCCTTGGATACGGGGCTGGTGCCAGAGGACTGGAGAACTGCAAATGTTACACCCTTGTTCAAAAAAGGGTGTAAGGATAAACCCAGCAACTACAGACCAGTCAGTTTAACCTCGGTAGTGGGGAAGCTTTTAGAAACGATAATCCGGGACAAAGTTAACAGTCACTTGGACAAGTATGGATTAATTAAGGAAAGCCAGCACGGATTTGTTAAAGGCAAATCGTGTTTAACTAACTTGGTCGAGTTTTTTGATGAGGTAACAGAGAGGGTTGATGAGGGTAATGCAGTTGACGTAGTGTACATGGATTTCCAAAAGGTGTTTGATAAAGTGCCACATAATAGGCTTGCCAGCAAAGTTGAAGCCCATGGACTAAAAGGGACAGTGGCAGCATGGATACAAAATTGGCTAAGTGACAGGAAACAGAGAGTAGTGGTGAACGATTGTTTTTCGGACTGGAGGAAGGTATACAGTGGTGTTCCCCAGGGGTCGGTACTAGGACCACTGCTTTTCTTGATATATATTAATGACTTAGACTTGGGTGTACAGGGCACAATTTCAAAATTTGCAGATGACACACAACTTGGAAGTACAGTGAACAGTGAGGAGGAGAGTGATAGACTTCAAGAGAACATAGATAGGCTGGTGGAATGGGCGGACACGTGGCAGATGAAATTTAACGCAGAAAAGTGCGAAGTGATATATTTTGGTAGGAAGAACGAGGAGAGGCAAGATAAACTAAAGGGTACAATCCTAAAGGGAGTGCATGAACAGAGAGACCTGGGGGTATATGTGCACAAATCGTTGAAGGTGGCAGGGCAGGTTGAGAAAGCGGTTAAAAAAGCATACGGGATCCTGGGCTTCATAAATAGAGGCATAGAGTACAAAAGCATGGAAGTTATGATGAACCTGTATAAAACACTGGTTCGGCCTCAACTGGAGTATTGTGCCCAATTCTGGGCACCGCACTTCAGGAAGGATGTGAAGGCCTTAGAGAGGGTGCAGAAAAGATTTACAAGAATGGTTCCAGGGATGAAGGACTTCAGTTAGACTGGAGAAGCTGGGGTTGTTCTCCTTAGAGCAGAGAAGATTGAGAGGAGATTTGATAGAGGTGTTCAAAATCATGAGGGGACAGAGTAGATAGAGAGAAACTGTTCCCATTGGCGGAAGGGTCGAGAAGCAGAGGGCACAGATTTGAGGTGATTGGCAGAAGAACCAAAGTGGTTAGGATCTGGAATGCACTGTCTGAAAGGGTGGTGGAGGCAGACTCAATCGTGCCTTTCAAAAGGGAATTGGATAAGTACCTGAAGGAAAAACATTTGCAGGGCTACGGGGAAAGGGCGGGGGAGTGGGACTAGCTGTACTGCTCTTGCAGAGAGCCGGCACGGGCTCAACGGGCCAAATGGCCTCCTTCTGTGCTGTAACCATTCTATGATTCCATGATTCTATGAGAGCTCCCCACTCACACAGGTGTGCTGTAGACCATTCAGAGCTCTTGCGCGGCAGATAAGGAGTTACAGGTCTTTGACACAGGTTCCAATTAGCACAAGAGTTGCAACGTAATCCAACTGATTGAGCCAGAAATAAATTGATTCCATGCCTCGGCAATCGTGTATAATTAAATCTAAAATCCAATTTGTACACTGATCCATATGTTCCACTGCCAATCCCTATCAAACTGCCACTGCCGGCAAAATGACAGACCTCGGGAGCATGAAGAGGTTTGTCGGCACTGCACTGTTAGACTGTGTTTCACATTTGCCTCACACTTTAGCGAACACCCTGTAGATAAGTTGCTGACGCCAGACACAGATAAATGGTAAATTGCAAATAAAGGAAGTAGGAGACTGCCACTTACTTCAGGAAGGTAGAGCAATTGAAGCAGTTAACGATTTGAAACAGATTTCGCATTCAAACGAGGAATATTTATGGGACCTACATTGGTTTCTGGTCCAGCAACACCTCAAATTTAAAACTCTCATTCTTGTGTTCAAATCGCTCCATGGCCTCGGCCTCCCCATCTCTGTAACCCCCTCCAGCCCTACACCCCTCCCTATCTCTGTAACCCCCTCCAGCCCTACACCCCTCCCCATCTCTGTAACCACCTGCAGCCCTACAACCCTCTGAGAACACTGCGTTCCGCCAATTCTGGCCTCTTGTGCATCCCTGATTTCCTTCGTCCCACCATTGGCGGCCGTGCCTTCAGCCGTCTAGACCCTAAGCTCTGGAATTCCCTTCCTAAATCACCCTGCCTCTCTACCTCTCTCTCCTCCTTTAAGATGCTCCTCTTTAACCACAATTTTGGTCACCTTATCTCCTTATGTGGCTTGGTGTCAAATTTTGTCTAAAATCATGTATGGTTATGTGAAGCAACTTGGGGCGTTTTACTGTGTTAAAGGCGCTATATAAATGTAAGTTGTTGTTGAAAATGGGTGCTGCAGTCAGTTTGAAAATTGCTTTTCAAGACGGTGGAAGTCTGCTCTTCCTGCTGGCTGTAATGGTCCTAAGTGAGATGAGTCTGGGGCACATATCAATCAAACTCCTGGGCAAAGCTGGTACTGAATTGAGGTCAACGTCATTAGACAAGACTCAAAGTGCACTGAGGGTAGTCTTTCTGCAGCTGAAGTTAAGGCACTGGGAGGCAACAGAGCAGATGCAGCAACGTCCTGGCCTTACGTGCAAATAAATCTCAATCCCTCCATTGTCTCTAAATTGTCAGACTGCTTGTCCGACATCCAGTACTGGATGAGCAGAAATTTTCGCCAACTAAACGTTGGGAAGACCCAAGCCATTGTCTTCGGTCCCCGCCACAAACTCTGTTCCCCTAGCTACCGACTCCATCCCTCTCCCTGGCAACAGTCTGAGGCTGAACCAGACTCTTTGCAACCTTGGTGTTGCATTTTACTCCAAGCTGAGCACCTAACACCATATCCTCTCCATCACCAAAACTGCCTACTTCCACCTCCGTAACATCGCCCGACTCCACCCCTGCCTCAGCTCATCTGCTGCTCAAACCCTCATCCATGCCTTTGTTAGCTCGAGACTTGACTATTCCAACACACTCCTAGTCAGCCTCCCACCCTAAATAAACTTGAGCTCATCCAAAACTCTGCTGCCCGTATCCTAACTCTCACCAAGTCCCGTTCACTAATCGCCCTTATGCTCGTTAACCTACAATGGCTCCCGGTCCAACAACACCTAAACTTTAAAATTCTCATCCTCGCCCCTCCCCATCTCTGTAATCTCCTCCAGCCCTACAACCCTCTGAGATCTCTGCACTCCTCCAATTCTGGCCTCTTGCGCATCCCCGATTTTAATCGCTCCACCATTGGTGGCCATACCTTCAGTTGCCTAGGCCCTAAGCTCTGGAATTCCCTCCTTAAACCTCTCCGCCTCTCCACCTCTCTCTCCTCCTTTAAGACGCTCCTTAAAACTTACCTCTTTGACCAAGCTTTTTGTCAGCTATCCTAATATCTCCTTATATGGCTCAGTGTCAAATTTTGTTTGATAATGCTCCTGTGAAGCGCCCTGGGATGTTTCACTACGTTATGGGTGCTATAGAAATACAAGTTGTTGTTAGTACCCTATTCTCCAAATCTGTCATCTCTCACGGTGATGGGAACAAATAATTGTTCAATGCTTTTTTTTAAGAAGACCTGCCAAAAAGTGAAATTGTCTCTTTGAATGTTACCTTGACTCTGACGCTGCTTCATTGAGGGCCCTGATTGTGGGATTCTCCCAGTGATGGGGCTGATTGTGGGATTCTCCCAGTGATGGGCCCTGATTGTGGGATTCTCTCAGTGATGGGCCCTGATTGTGGGATTCTCCCAGTGATGGGCCCTGATTGTGGGATTCTCTCAGTGATGGGGCTGATTGTGGGATTCTCCCAGTGATGGGCCCTGATTGTGGGATTCTCTCAGTGATGGGGCTGATTGTGGGATTCTCCCAGTGATGGGCCCTGATTGTGGGATTCTCTCAGTGATGGGGCTGATTGTGGGATTCTCCCAGTGATGGGCCCTGATTGTGGGATTCTCCCAGTGATGGGCCCTGATTGTGGGATTCTCTCAGTGATGGGCCCTGATTGTGGGATTCTCCCAGTGATGGGACTGATTGTGGGATGCTCTCAGTGATGGGCCCTGATTGTGGGATTCTCCCAGTGATGGGACCTGATTGTGGGATTCTCTCAGTGATGGGCCTGAATGTGGGATTCTCCCAGTGATGGGGCTGATTGTGGGATTCTCTCAGTGATGGGCCTGAATGTGGGATTCTCCCAGTGATGGGGCTGATTGTGGGATTCTCTCAGTGATGGGGCTGATTGTGGGATTCTCCCAGTGATGGGCCCTGATTGTGGGGTTCTCTCCGTGATGGGCCCTGATTGTGGGATTCTCCCAGTGATGGGCCCTGATTGTGGGATTCTCCCAGTGATGGGCCCTGATTGTAGGATTCTCTCAGTGATGGGCCTGAATGTGGGATTCTCCCAGTGATGGGGCTGATTGTGGGATTCTCTCAGTGATGGGCCTGAATGTGGGATTCTCCCAGTGATGGGCCCTGATTGTGGGATTCTCTGAGTGAAGGGGCCTGATTGTGGGATTCTCTGAGTGAAGGGGCCTGATTGTGGAAATCTGGAACTCTGTCGCCCAAAAAGCTGTTGAGGTTGTGGGTCAACTGAAAATGTCCAAACTGAGATTGATAGCTTTTTGTTAGGCAAGGGTATGATGGATATAGAACCAAGGCGGGTGGATGGAGTTAAAATACAGATCAGCCATGATCTAACTGAATGGGAGAACAGGCTCGAGGGGCTGAATGGCCTCCTCCTGTTCCTATGTTCCCTCGGTGAAGGGCCCAGGTTGGGATTCCCTCACTGAAGACATCCTGTTGGAGGTTCTTGACTTGAGGATACTTCCAACTTTACCCCAAGAGGGTACCTTTGATGGTGGACGTACTGTCCTCACAGAATAAAGGCTCTAACCTCCGGATCAACCCAGACCCAGATTGTCGTGGATCTTGCTACCTGCTGTTGGACCCTCCTGAACTGCCCTAAATGACTATACTAATGGCAAACAGCTTAGTGATACATCTGCAAACACAGAATGAGTTGTGAAGACTGCCCTGATCCAGCCTCCAATGACCCTAAGGGGAGAGTACCAGCAGATCACTGCTCTCTGCTGGACCAGCAGTGTCCCAGGATCAGAACACTCAGGTAATGCTACACTTTCTCTCTCTCGCTCAATCCGGCTCCCTCTGCAAAGCAGTGGGTGGTGGCGAGATTCCCTCCACGTAGGCAGTCTGTGTTTATTTAATCTACTGCAGTTGGAGTCTGCGTTCAGTAAGCTCTGAAACAAACAAACCATAACCGGCTTTAACTTTCAATTTCCATTTGTTCAAAGGTTTTGTTTATTCACGTCTTATGGGCAGGGAGCACGGTGGAAATCTCTTAAGATGTTCTTCCATCACTCGAACAAACAGAGTGTGGTATTTAGACAGAGGCTGAGATGCAGCGTGTTTGTGGGCTGCGATGGTTCGCTTGTCGGGGGTCACTTTGCGAGTGTGCGCTGGTGTTGGGCAAGGATCCCCACCAGTGGCGAGTAACCGCAAAATTAACCCCTTAGACTCTCTGGGCTGGATTTTCATTGACCCGTGGAGGTGGGTTTGGAGGCGTGTGGGGTGTTAAAATTGCGAAAACTGGCGGGCGGGCACAAGCCCACCTCCATGCAATTTTCATTAAATCGTGTCTGCTGGTCCCGACTCCGTCCCGACTCTAAGAGGCGGGATAGGCTGTTAAGGCCCTTAACAAGCACTAAATTGCCTCTATTATGCCATTTTGAAAGGCCTTTGTGATTTTAACCCTTTTTCTACGTGAAGCACGCCTGTTCTGAACCACGAATGTGAAACCTGGCGGGAGCACATTTGGATAGGGCTGGCAGGCAGTGGTGGTGAATGGGAGACATATCTGGGAGTGGTGGTGCAAAAATATCTGGGAGCAGACTTAGGGCTGCTGCTGCTCATTTTGCATCCAGGTCCTCTCACAGCAAAGGCCAGGCAGTCTTTGAAGACCTTCAACGCAGCAGCAATGATGACATCATCAGAAGCGACTTTCAGACTGAAAACACTAACTGGGTCATGGGTTCCCACATGCTGGAACTCAATTGCCCAATTAGGTGAAAATCGCATCAATCTCCCACATCCAATTGCAGTCGAGTGGATAACACGAAAAGTGGATGACACGACCCCAACCCGCCCCAGTATCAAAATCCAGCCCTCTCTCTCCGACCTTTGTACCCCCAAGTGGGTGGGTGTGGCATGTTGTCCAATCTGAATCTCGAACATCGACTTCACTACATTCCACTCTCTTCAGTGCAACAGTCTAAACAATTCAGCATGGAATTACCCTACTCATGAAGAGCAAAGCTGGTGTCAGGGTTTGTAAAGGTGCTAGCTTTGGTTACAACGTTACATCAACCCCAGATCCATTCTTACACTCATTTAAAGTCCATTTGTGGCTCTGTTGTTTTCTTTGGCTTTGATACAGAGAGCACATTGTTTGGAACATGTCTCTTCACTTCAGAAGAGGTTGATGTGATTACTCCAATTGACAGGGAGACAAAAAAAGTAGGCAGCTGAGTGAAACTTGTCTCATCCATTTGGCCCAAAGCCCTGTGCGTTTCTCTCCTCGAAGCACACTTCCTAGTGGCCTTGTAGTCTCAAAGTTCATCACCGGTTTTCAAGCTTATGGCTGTTCCTCAAGAATCAAGGCTCATAGGTCAACCCGTGCTGGAGCTCCAGTCTCAAACCTTACTACCTACCTGCGGTCTTAGGGGAAAAATTGGGTCACGCCCCCTTTGGGGCGCTAGCTTCGCCGGGGCGCTACTTTTAGAGCCCCGAAAAAGTTAGCACCCCTACGCCATAAATTGAATGGTAGCGCTCCAAGCAGGAGGCGGTGCGCTCCTGGAAGTGCTCCCCCTCCCTCTTGGGGCGCTACCATTCAATATCGCGGCGCTATGTGCAGCACTGCCACGCACGCCGGCACGTAGCGCCGCGGTACTGCAGGCCTCCCTCTCCTGATTAAAGGGGAGGGGCCTAGCGCAGCACGCACCGGGACCCTGCTGGACCACCGACCGGGGAGCGGGGTGCCGGGAAAAAAGCCCGGCACTCAAGAGGAGTACCGGACTGATGGATCGCGGCCGGCACCCTGCAGCAGGAGGCGGCGAAAGGGGGCAGGTGCTGGCAGGCAGCCCAAAAAAAAATAGCCGCCCAGCACCTGCCCTATAATTTGCGCCGCTGCGGCCGCTAAAACACTCCCCTGACCCTGTCGGACACAGCGTCCGGCGGTAGGTCAGGGGGCGCAAGCGGGGCGCTGCGCACCGTGATGACGTCATCGTCGGAGGCTCAGCGCCATGGGGCGCTACCGGCTACTGCCGCTATCCTCCCACTGAATTTTGCGGGAGGTGTTAGCGGTGCCGCGCCCAGGCGCTAGGTGCCTTGCGCCCCGTTAACATCCCCTCAGGGCGCAAACGGGAGGCGCAAAGCAACCCAATAGAGTTCACTACCTACTGCATCTCCAGTCTAGGCTCAGAGCTCAGCCTGCTGGGACTCCAGGGCCTCTGGACTCACCACCTGTTGGGACTCCAGTCTCAATGCTCAAGACTCTCTAACTACTGGGGATCCAGCCTCGTGGCCCACCGCCTGCTGGGACTCCAGTTTCAGGGCTCAGTGCCTCCTGGGATGGGATTAGGCCTATTAACAACTAGCTGTTTATAGCCTTGAATATTCTCCTGCCTTTTATCCTATCACAGACCTTCCCTTTTGTTCTTTCATCCCCTCCCCCATTTCCCAGCCCCTAAACTTGCTTTAAAATCTGTTCCATTTCCTGCTTTTTTCCAGTTCTGACGAAAGGTCGTCGACCTGAAATGTTAACTCTGTTTCTCTCTTCACAGATGCTGCCTGACCTGCTGAGTGTCTCCAGCATTTTCTGTTTTTATATTAGCTGTTTATGTGCTCGCCAAATCTTATCTCAGTAGGAAACTCCCCACCTCTCCCTCATGGGATAGTCCTCAGTTCTGGCAGTCTCTCTTTAAAGGGCAAGCTGTAACCAAGAAAGACGTTTGACATAGTAGGTTATACATTGTAGCAGAGAGTGGTGGCATGCAGGTTCAAACTAATGATTCCCCAGCTATGTCCCACCATGATGTCAACATGCCGCCCACCCAAAGAAGGTGATCGTTGGAAAAAAAACCCTACAATTTGTCTGATGATTGCAGGCCTTCATAATGACCGCTAAATGTCAGGTCCACCAGTAACACACTGCAAAAGTGTACTGCCATCAGCCACTGTCTGAAGCTATGCTTTTGGACGGTTGAATTAAACTTGATGACGAATTATCGCCTCCCATTGGAATTAGGCACCAAACATGATATCAAGAACTATTTGACCAATTTATCCAGCAGATTCCTGCAGCCTGTTCCGAACAGTCAGTACCTGAAGGACAAGACGCAAGTATGGAACATCGCCACGAGTGATTGACTGACAGGTTCGGAGAGCCAACATCACTCAGTGCTGCCCTTAACCTAACCTACTAGAGCTTCAAATATTACCGTAAACATTCATTGACTAATGTACAGATATGAAATATCCTCCGCAGTTCCCAGACCCTAGGGAAGGTCACTGTGCTAGACTGCATCTATTTGTATCAGCGTGAAATGTGAGAGAGTTTCCATTATAATACTGCACTCAACAACTGCATGCTTGACATCCAACAGTTCTGTATGTATCAGATTAACCCCAAAGGTGGTCCGCACACCTCACTTTCACTGAATGTCATTTGGAACCATCTATCGGTGAGACAACCGCTCGAAAGATGCCACTTACGTGTATTCTTCTGACGGCCCACTTCTCCGCTTCCAGATCCCGTGCATCCATCTTCATCGTCGCACTCCCCGCTCGATTCCGTGTCCCCTCCCTTGCTATCACCGCTGCCAGCTTCTCTCAAGGACCACTGCGCCGACTGCTTGGTTGCTTTGCCGCGCAGCATCTGAGAATAAACAGAGAGGCAACTGTGAGGAGGCGGGCCATATCTGTAAGGGCTTAGAATTAAATCGCTGGTAGTCTTCTGCCCCAGCACTTGTCTGCCTGTCCATTTACAGGACAGGCAGAGTTCACTCTCACTTATTGTCATGAAGCATTAATATCCAGACTGGGATTAATTCAGCCACTATGGCTCCCCTGGCCGGCCTCTCACCTTCCAGTCTCGATAAACTCGAGTTTATCCAAAACTCTGCTGCCCGTATCCTGACTCGCACCAAGTCCCGTTCACCCATCACCCCTGTGCTCGCTGAACTACATTGGCTCCCGGTCCACCAACGCCTCAATTTTAAAATTCTCATCCTCGTGTTCAAATCCCTCCACGGCCTCACCCCTCCCGATCTCTGTAACCTCCTACAGCCCTCCGAGAACTCTGTGTTTCTCCAGTTCTGGCCTCTTGGGCGTCCTCCACTCTCTTCACACCACCATTGGCGGCCGTGTCTTCAGCCATCTAGGCCCTAAGCTCTGGAATTCCCTCCCAAAACCTCTCCGCCTCTCCACCCCTCTCTGAGAATTCCCTACTTTAAGACGCACCTTTTTGACCAAACTTTTGGTCACCTGTCCTAATGTCTCCTTCCTTCGCTCGGTGTCAATTTCTGTCTGATTACGCTCCTGTGAAGCGCCTTGGGACATTTTACTATGTTAAAGACGCAATATCAACACAAGTTTTTGTTGTATCACGGACATGCTGTGGGCATGAAAAGCAAATGTTATCAACACTACACCATTTGAAAAGATCAGAACGCCCCCGATGACCTACTGGGTTAACGGTACCATGTGGTGTTGCACTGAGCCATCCAGACCAGGAAGTCTCAGGATGGATTCCTGACCTCTGCTGAGTTAGCTGATCTCAGTAGGAGGGGCGTCACAATTAACATCAACACCCTTGGACCACAGGAAGGGACAAATCAAACAGAACCCCTTCTCCAGGACACTATCCAGTGGTTCTTGCTTCAAAGAGCATGTGTATGGAGTTCCAGCTGTAATATCCCCTTGCAGGTGAATAGCCAAGAAATGCTCACAATCTAGGCTAGACATGAAGAATGACCACTTGGGTTAAGTACAGTAGGGTTGCTGTTGCTTGTAGAACCATGGTCCATCATGGCTTAGTATGACCAATTTTACAAAATGGCCGCTACACTGTGGTCTCGCCCACTCACTGCACAGATCAGGAAGTCACGGGCAACATATCTGCTAATTCCCCATATTTTAGGTCAGTAGGTATAGCTTCGCGCTGCTGGTACGTATTCATAAAACTGGCCCTAGCGTCTAAGGGAGGGCTCTTCTCCAGACCAATGCACCACCCACTCCCGAAAAAAATAAGGTGATCAATGTCTCACACAGCACGTCAGCATTTCCAGGAAAGTAAAGATATCATCTTAATGGTTATGCTAAAAATACTTCAAACTATGGCTCAGAACCAGCTTTCTAAAACATTCCTTTTCCGGCTGTGATGAAATGCTCTGCTGAATATCAGAATAAAGCGGCATAGTCATCTGCTAAAGTTGCAGCGCGCACCTTTTGGTTTACAAATTGATTCCGCTGCTGGCTTAGTGGATTGGCCAAAGGCCCCAGTCACCAGCAGAGACTTGCTTGAAGGCAACTCTCACAAAGAACTTTGGAGAACTGCCCGAAAATCACCCGAGCGAGGTTCTCGGAAGACAAACCCCAAAACCTTGTCTGTGGGTGCCGGGCTACAGAAATGCAGGAGCCTTTCGTTAACGCTCCCTGGTCCTCTGTATAAACCACTGTAGGTCTGATTTATATGTGACACGTTGCACTAGTCAAAAAGCTCACTGGCTATAGTAACGTCCGACTCCCAGCTTGAACAGTGCTATGTCTGAGCTGTACTCTAATAAATCCAGCACCTGATGCACAATGTAAACTGCCTTTTGACAATAAACTCATCAAAATTTAAAAAAAACAGACAAGCTGTATGTTCAAGGCCATCTGTTTGTGGTTTTCAAAGAAAATTGGATGGAATAATGGAATGTGGTCTCCAAAATACCAGTAAAAATCCAGGGAAATCCTGCAATCCCATGTAATAAAACTGAATGTTGCCATAAACTGAGAATGGCACTGAGAGGCCTGGGGGTGTGGCAGCTGCCTGCCCTTGGGCTGGTATAGTGTGTGGAAAAACAGTAGGAGCTTCAAAAAAAAGCACACTGATTGGCACAGTGAGTTTGAATAGCATTCTGTTTGCTCTGAAACTTTGGTTCAAGCCCATCCCAGATTGACGGGATGAAAGCTTCCTGTGTTTGCGAGCTGTAAGGATCCAACAAGAATTAAGCTTGGGGCAGTCAAGAGTTAGTAAAAGAGTCCACCTTGCATGGAAAGAATTCATTCATAAGTTCCATTTTATATTAAGCTATATAGATAAAAATCTGAGGGGGAAAAATTGGGCGGCGCCCCTTTTCGGGCGTTAACGTCGCCGGGCGCTAATTTTAGCGGCCCGAAAAAGTTAGCGCCCCTCTGCCCTAACTTCAGTAGTAGCGCCCCAAGCAGGAGGTGGGGTGACACTGGAAGCGCTCCACCTGCTTCTTGGGGCGCTACTACTGAAGTTCGCGGCAGCACGTGGCGCCACGTCATTGCAGGCCTCCCTCCCCTGATTAAAGGGGAGGGGCCTC
The DNA here is from genome assembly GCA_030390025.1 of Squalus acanthias. Classification (NCBI taxonomy): domain Eukaryota; kingdom Metazoa; phylum Chordata; class Chondrichthyes; order Squaliformes; family Squalidae; genus Squalus; species Squalus acanthias. Next base: position 75,884,325 of record CM059429.1, on the reverse strand, counting down.
GTGCCGCGCGCACCGGGGCCCTGCTGGATCACCGAGGAGCGGGGTGCCGTGAAAACAAGCCCGGCACTCAAGAGGGGGCGCCAATGAGAGGCGCAAACCAAGCCAATTTTTCTCCCTGAGACTGCAAAAGTGGCTGCCAGTATGTCGGTACAAAGGTTAGTGACAGCCTTCTCCAAGACCAGCTTGCACATGTTTACAGTTAGATTCCCTTTATCACTCCAAACTGGAGACTTAGTTGTCCATGTTCCGGAAATGATACATTCCATGGCTCACTAACACCACACGCCAATGTTTTCTGTACAACTTCCGAGACCACAAGACGTCAGAAAGAAAACCGCGAGGAATAGATGTGTGGAGAACTTGGAACTTCTTGATAACAACGGATGAGAAGTGATGCAAAGTGCGTCCAAGGTCGTGTGAAATAGCATCATTAGAAAGGTATAAAAATGGAGAAATTGTAGTGTGAGGTGGGAAGATGAAAGGGAAGGGAAAGCTCTGGAAGGTTCAGCTCGGCTGGCTGTAAACGTGCTCTTCTTCTGCGGCCTCATTGTCAGTGTTGTCTGTTCTTTTAATCCTTAAGTGTCTGAACTCATTCTTGGCAAATAGAGGCAAGACTGCATTCTTCGTCTAGAACAGCACAAAATTCACGTTCCTAACAACTGGCAGCCCCGGTGGCACCAAGTGGGTGTGAGACCATGGCACGAGAACGGCCACACTGAGGATGGGTGGAGTAGGAACTGAAATGGTAGCTGGCAGTGTGTTTGTCCAGCGTTGGGGACTGTACATTGGCTGTCAGACCAGTCCAAATCTCCAAGATCCCATTGAAGCCAATGTAACCCAGAAATCACAGAGACCCTCCACATCCCTGGTGTCATCAGCGCAGGTCCAGAGAGAGAATGAGACCCAAAGTGCAGAGTATTTGTGAGATTAAAAAAATCAACAGTATAAAAGGGAATTGATACTATTATTTGCTCCCATCTTTCAGAAAGGGATAGGGAGAGGACCTGAAACAGAAAGCATTCACTTAGTGTCCTTTTCGCTTCAAATTACAAAATCAACTGTAGAACATGCACAGATGTTTGACAAAGATTAACAGAGGTAGGGTTCAAAGACAGAGACAAGTTCAGACAAAGCTAATCAATCACTAGAGCTTCATTCGCCTGCTCATCACATCACCTCAACCAACTCATATCGCGTATCATCGACATAGTTTCCCCAGACTTAAACTATCCAAACCCCTCGATTAGATTCCAGCTTGTATATATAAACCACCTGAACCCCTTGATCAGGTTCCAGCCTGTAACTCATTCCCAGGTATCTATTATTCTATATATAAACCACCTGAACCCCTGGATTAGATTCCAGCCTGTAACTCACTCCCAGGTATCTATTATTCTATATATAAACCACCAGAACCCCTGGATTAGATTCCAGCCTGTAACTCACTCCCAGGTATCCATTATTCTATATATAAACCACCAGAACCCCTGGATTAGATTCCAGCCTGTAACTCACTCCCAGGTATCCATTATTCTATATATAAACCACCAGAACCCCTGGATTAGATTCCAGCCTGTAACTCACTCCCAGGTATCTATTATTCTATATATAAACCACCTGAACCCCTTGATCAGGTTCCAGCCTGTAACTCACTCCCAGGTATCTATTATTCTATATATAAACCACCCGGACCTGCCATCAATGATAGGACAAACTGAGGGACGATGCACAAAAGGCCAGAGTGAGAGAACCGTAGGGTGCGAGATGGGACATAAGGCTAGACCAACCGGAATTACTCCATATGACAAAGGCTCTGGGTAATGTTATTTAGTTTGAGGTCAAATGTTACCAGGAGTTGTAATGTGAAAGGCTATTGGTCAAACTCAAAGCTACAGGGATTCAGGGGAAACCCTGAGAATGGATCAGAAGCTGGTTGAAGGGTAAAAGCCAACAAGTGCGTGTTAGAGGATTCATGTCAGGGTGAGGGGAAGCACTCAGCGGGGTGTCCCAGAGCTCGCTGCTGGGATCACGACAGTTTCTCAGTTACACAAATGACCTAGACTCAGATTATAAGTGAGCGGAAGTCATGATCAAACTGTACAGTGCTCTGGTCAGGCCACACCTTGAGTGCTACTGAGACACACAAGAAACATTGAAGCACTGGAGGCAGTGACGGGAAGAGCTTCAAGCTGATCCCTAGTGTCGGGGGGTCTGAGTTATCAGGAAAGGCTGGAGAGACTCGGGCATTTCAGTCTGGAACGGAGACATCTTATAGAGGCACATAAAAAAGTAAATGGTGTGGCGAGGCTGAGTGCAGAATAGTACCTTAGACTAAACGGTGGGAGTAGGACAAGGGTCACAGGTTTAAACTAGTAAAAGGCAACTTTAAGACTGAGAAAGGAGGTGCTTCATGGAAAGAGCAACCGACAACTGAAATGGACAACCTAGTCGAGTGGTGCAGGTGAAATCCCAGGATGCATTTAAGATGCAGCAATGTGGGGTAGGAGGCGGGGGGCAACTGTAGGCTATTTCTGGATCGATAAACTAATATGGGCCAAATGGTCCTCCTCATCTGTAATTATCGTGTGATCCTATAAATGCATCCATGCTTCATCGGAACCTCTCCGCCCTTCGAGCATGTTCATTGTGCACCGTGCGGGAGCGTGCTCAGTGTGCGGGGTGCGGGAGCGTGCTCAGTGTGCGGGGTGCGGGAGCATGCTCAGTGTGCACCGTGCGGGAGCGTGCTCAGTGTGCACCGTGCGGGAGCGTGCTCAGTATGAGGGGTGCGGGAGCGTGCTCAGTGTGCAGGGTGCGGGAGCGTGCTCAGTGTGCATCGTGCGGGAGCGTGCTCAGTGTGCAGGGTGCGGGAGCGTGCTCAGTGTGTACCGTGCGGGAGCGTGCTCAGTGTGCAGGGTGCGGGAGCGTGCTCAGTGTGCAGGGTGCGGGAGCGTGCTTGGTGTGCAGGGTGCGGGGCGTGCTCAGTGTGCAGGGTGCGGGAGCGTGCTCAGTGTGTACCGTGCGGGAGCGAGCTCAGTGTGCACCGTGCGGGAGCGTGCTCAGTGTGCGGGGTGCGGGAGCATGCTCAGTGTGCAGGGTGCGGGAGCGTGCACAGTGTGCAGGGTGCGGGAGCATGCTCAGTGTGCAGGGTGCGGGAGCATGCTCAGTGTGCGGGGTGCGGGAGCGTGCTCAGTGTGTACCGTGCGGGAGCGAGCTCAGTGTGCACCGTACGGGAGCGTGCTCGGGGTGCGGGAGCGTGCTCAGTGTGCAGGGTGCGGGAGCGAGCTCAGTGTGCAGGGTGCGGGAGCGAGCTCAGTGTGCAGGGTGCGGGAGCGAGCTCAGTGTGCAGGGTGCGGGAGCGTGCTCAGTGTGCAGGGTGCGGGAGCGTGCTCAGTGTGCAGGGTGCGGGAGCGTGCTCAGTGTGTACCGTGCGGGAGCGAGCTCAGTGTGCTGGGTGCGGGAGCGTGCTCAGTGTGCAGGGTGCGGGAGCGTGCTCAGTGTGCAGGGTGCGGGAGCGTGCTCAGTGTGCGGGGTGCGGGAGCATGCTCAGTGTGCACCGTGCGGGAGCGTGCTCAGTGTGCGGGAGCGTGCTCAGTGTGCACAGTGCGGGAGCGTGCTCAGTATGTGGGGTGCGGGAGCGCGCTCAGTGTGCAGGGTGCAGGAGCGTGCTCAGTGTGCATCGTGCGGGAGAGTGCTCAGTGTGCAGGGTGCGGGAGCGTGCTCAGTGTGCAGGGTGCGGGAGCGTGCTCAGTGTGCAGTGTGCGGGAGCGTGCTCAGTGTGCAGGGTGCGGGAGCGTGCTCAGTGTACAGTGTGCGGGAGCGTGCTCAGTGTGCAGGGTGCGGGAGCGTGCTCAGTGTGTACCGTGCGGGAGCGTGCTCAGTGTGCAGGGTGCGGGAGCATGCTCAGTGTGCGGGGTGCGGGAGCGTGCTCAGTGTGCAGGGTGCAGGAGCGTGCTCAGTGTGCATCGTGCGGGAGAGTGCTCAGTGTGCAGGGTGCGGGAGCGTGCTCAGTGTGCAGGGTGCGGGAGCGTGCTCAGTGTGCAGTGTGCGGGAGCGTGCTCAATGTGCAGGGTGCGGGAGCGTGCTCAGTGTACAGTGTGCGGGAGCGTGCTCAGTGTGCAGGGTGCGGGAGCGTGCTCAGTGTGTACCGTGCGGGAGCGTGCTCAGTGTGCAGGGTGCGGGAGCATGCTCAGTGTGCGGGGTGCGGGAGCGTGCTCAGTGTGCAGGGTGCGGGAGCGTGCTCAGTGTGCGGGGTGCGGGAGCGTGCTCAGTGTGTACCGTGCGGGAGCGAGCTCAGTGTGCACCGTGCGGAAGCGTGCTCGGGGTGCGGGAGCGAGCTCAGTCTGCAGGGTGCGGGAGCGTGCTCAGTGTGCAGGGTGCGGGAGCGTGCTCAGTGTGCAGGATGCGGGAGCGTGCTCAGTGTGTACCGTGCGGGAGCGAGCTCAGTGTGCTGGGTGCGGGAGCGTGCTCAGTGTGCAGGGTGCGGGAGCGTGCTCAGTGTGCAGGGTGCGGGGTGCGGGAGCGTGCTCAGTGTGTACCGTGCAGGAGCGAGCTCAGTGTGCAGGGTGCGGGAGCGTGCTCAGTGTGCAGGGTGCGGGAGCGTGCTCAGTGTGCAGGGTGCGGGAGCGAGCTCAGTGTGCAGGGTGCGGGAGCGAGCTCAGTGTGCGGGGTGCGGGAGCGTGCTCAGTGTGTACCGTGCGGGAGCGAGCTCAGTGTGCTGGGTGCGGGAGCGTGCTCAGTGTGCAGGGTGCGGGAGCGTGCTCAGTGTGTACCGTGCGGGAGCGAGCTCAGTGTGCAGGGTGCAGGAGCGAGCTCAGTGTGCAGGGTGCGGGAGCGTGCTCAGTGTGTACCGTGCGGGAGCGAGCTCAGTGTGCTGGGTGCGGGAGCGTGCTCAGTGTGCAGGGTGCGGGAGCATGCTCAGTGTGCAGGGTGCGGGAGCGTGCTCAGTGTGTACCGTGCGGGAGCGAGCTCAGTGTGCAGGGTGCAGGAGCGAGCTCAGTGTGCAGGGTGCGGGAGCGTGCTCAGGGTGCGGGAGCGTGCTCAGTGTGCAGGGTGCGGGAGCATGCTCAGTGTGCACCGTGCGGGAGCGTGCTCAGTGTGCAGGGTGCGGGAGCGTGCTCAGTGTGCAGGGTGCGGGAGCGTGCTCAGTGTGCAGGGTGCGGGAGCGTGCTCAGTGTGTACCGTGCGGGAGCGTGCTCAGTGTGCAGGGTGCGGGAGCGTGCTCAGTGTGCGGGGTGCGGGAGCGTGCTCAGTGTGCACCGTGCGGGAGCGTGCTCAGTGTGCGGGGTGCGGGAGCTTGCTCAGTGTGCACCGTGCGGGAGCGTGCTCAGTGTGCTGGGTGCGGGAGCGTGCTCAGTGTGCAGGGTGCGGGAGCGTGCTCAGTGTGCGGGGTGCGGGAGCGAGCTCAGTGTGCGGGGTGCGGGAGCGTGCTCAGTGTGCGGGGTGCGGGACGTGCTCAGTGTGCATCGTGCGGGAGCGAGCTCAGTGTGCTGGGTGCGGGAGCGTGCTCAGTGTGCAGGGTGCGGGAGCGTGCTCAGTGTGCAGGGTGCGGGAGCGTGCTCAGTGTGCAGGGTGCGGGAGCGTGCTCAGTGTGCGGGGTGCGGGAGCGAGCTCAGTGTGCAGGGTGCGGGAGCGTGCTCAGTGTGCAGGGTGCGGGAGCGTGCTCAGTGTGCAGGATGCGGGAGCGTGCTCAGTGTGTACCGTGCAGGAGCGAGCTCAGTGTGCTGGGTGCGGGAGCGTGCTCAGTGTGCAGGGTGCGGGAGCGTGCTCAGTGTGCAGGGTGCGGGGTGCGGGAGCGTGCTCAGTGTGTACCGTGCGGGAGCGAGCTCAGTGTGCAGGGTGCGGGAGCGTGCTCAGTGTGCAGGTTGCGGGAGCGTGCTCAGTGTGCACCGTGCGGGAGCGAGCTCAGTGTGCAGGGTGCGGAGCGAGCTCGGGGTGCGGGAGCGTGCTCAGTGTGTACCGTGCGGGAGCGAGCTCAGTGTGCTGGGTGCGGGAGCGTGCTCAGTGTGCAGGGTGCGGGAGCGTGCTCAGTGTGCAGGGTGCGGGAGCGTGCTCAGTGTGCAGGGTGCAGGAGCGAGCTCAGTGTGCAGGGTGCGGGAGCGTGCTCAGTGTGCAGGGTGCGGGAGCGTGCTCAGTGTGCAGGGTGCGGGAGCGTGCTCAGTGTGCACCGTGCGGGAGCGTGCTCAGTATGCAGAGTGCGGGAGCGAGCTCAGTGTGCAGGGTGCGGGAGCGAGCTCAGTGTGCAGGGTGCGGGAGCGTGCTCAGTGTGCATCGTGCGGGAGCGAGCTCAGTGTGCTGGGTACGGGAGCGTGCTCAGTGTGCAGGGTGCGGGAGCGTGCTCAGTGTGCAGGGTGCGGGAGCGTGCTCAGTGTGCATCGTGCGGGAGCGAGCTCAGTGTGCTGGGTACGGGAGCGTGCTCAGTGTGCAGGGTGCGGGAGCGTGCTCAGTGTGCGGGGTGCGGGAGCGTGCTCAGTGTGCAGGGTGCGTGAGCGTGCTCAGTGTGCGGGGCGTGCTCAGTGTGCACCGTGCGGGAGCGTGCTCAGTGTGCAGGGTGCGGGAGCGTGCTCAGTGTGCAGGGTGCGAGAGCGTGCTCAGTGTGTACCGTGCGGGAGCGTGCTCAGTGTGCAGGGTGCGGGAGCGTGCTCAGTGTGCGGGGTGCGGGAGCGTGCTCAGTGTGCACCGTGCGGGAGCGTGCTCAGTGTGCGGGGTGCGGGAGCGTGCTCAGTGTGCGGGGTGCGGGAGCGTGCTCAGTGTGCGGGGTGCGGGAGCGTGCTCAGTGTGCACCGTGCGGGAGCGGGCTCAGTGTGGGTGGTGCGGGAGCTTGCTCAGTGTGCACCGTGCGGGAGCGTGCTCAGTGTGCAGGGTGCGGGAGCGTGCTCAGTGTGCAGGGTGCGGGAGCGTGCTCAGTGTGCGGGGTGCGGGAGCGTGCTCAGTGTGCTGGGTGCGGGAGCGTGCTCGGGGTGCGGGAGCGTGCTCAGTGTGCACCGTGCGGGAGCGTGCTCAGTGTGCAGGGTGCGGGAGCGTGCTCAGTGTGCGGGGTGCGGGAGCGTGCTCGAGCGTGCTCAGTGTGCAGTGTGCGGGAGCGCGCTCAGTGTGCAGGGTGCGGGAGCGTGCTCAGTGTGCACCGTGCGGGAGCGTGCTCAGTGTGCAGGGTGCGGGAGCGTGCTCAGTGTGCACCGTGCGGGAGCGAGCTCAGTGTGCATCGTGCGGGAGCATGCTCAGTGTGCAGGGTGCGGGAGCGTGCTCAGTGTGCAGGGTGCGGGAGCGTGCTCAGTGTGCACCATGCGGGAGCGTGCTCGGGGTGCGGGAGCGTGCTCAGTGTGCAGGGCGTGCTCAGTGTGCAGGGTGCGGGAGCGTGCTCAGTGTGCTCCGTGCGGGAGCGTGCTCAGTGTGCGGGAGCGTGCTCAGTGTGCGGGAGCGTGCTCAGTGTGCGGGAGCGTGCTCAGTGTGCGGGGTGTGGGAGCGTGCTCAGTGTGCAGTGTGCGGGAGCGTGCTCAGTGTGCAGGGTGCGGGGCGTGCTCAGTGTGCAGGGTGCGGGAGCGTGCTCAGTGTGCTGGGTGCGGGAGCGTGCTCAGTGTGCACCGTGCAGGAGCGTGCTCAGTGTGCGGGGTGCAGGAGCGTGCTCAGTGTGCAGGGTGCGAGAGCGTGCTCAGTGTGCAGGGTGCGGGAGCGTGCTCAGTGTGCGGGGTGCGGGAGCGGCTCAGTGTGCGGGGTGCGGGAGCGTGCTCAGTGTGCGCGGTGCGGGAGCGTGCTCAGTGTGCATCGTGCGGGAGCATGCTCAGTGTGCAGGGTGCGGGAGCGTGCTCAGTGTGCAGGGTGCGGGAGCGTGCTCAGTGTGCAGTGTGCGGGAGCGTGCTCAGTGTGCAGGGTGCGGGGCGTGCTCAGTGTGCAGGGTGCGGGAGCGTGTTCAGTGTGCGGGAGCGTGCTCAGTGTGTGGGGTGCGGGAGCGTGCTCAGTGTGCAGTGTGCGGGAGCGTGCTCAGTGTGCAGGGTGCGGGAGCGTGCTCAGTGTGCAGGGTGCGGGAGCGTGCTCAGTGTGCACCGTGCGGGAGCGAGCTCAGTGTGCAGGGTGCGGGAGCGTGCTCAGTGTGCGGGAGCGTGCTCAGTGTGCAGGGTGCGGGAGCGTGCTCAGTGTGCTGGGTGCGGGAGCGTGCTCAGTGTGCACCGTGCGGGAGCGTGCTCAGTGTGCGGGGTGCAGGAGCGTGCTCAGTGTGCAGGGTGCGAGAGCGTGCTCAGTGTGCGGGGTGCGGGAGCGGCTCAGTGTGCGGGGTGCGGGAGCGTGCTCAGTGTGCGCGGTGCGGGAGCGGCTCAGTGTGCGGGGTGCGGGAGCGTGCTCAGTGTGCGGGGTGCGGGAGCGGCTCAGTGTGCGGGGTGCGGGAGCGTGCTCAGTGTGCGCGGTGCGGGAGCGTGCTCAGTGTGCATCGTGCGGGAGCATGCTCAGTGTGCAGGGTGCGGGAGCGTGCTCAGTGTGCAGGGTGCGGGAGCGTGCTCAGTGTGCACCATGCGGGAGCGTGCTCAGTGTGCGGGAGCGTGCTCAGTGTGCATCGTGCGGGAGCGAGCTCAGTGTGCGGGAGCGTGCTCAGTGTGCGGGAGCATGCTCAGTGTGCACCGTGCGGGAGCGTGCTCAGTGTGCGGGAGCGTGCTCAGTGTGCGGGAGCGTGCTCGGGGTGCGGGAGTGTGCTCAGTGTGCGGGGTGCGGGAGCGTGCTCAGTGTGCAGTGTGCGGGAGCGTGCTCAGTGTGCAGGGTGCGGAGGCGTGCTCAGTGTGCACCGTGCGGGAGCGTGCTCAGTGTGCGGGGTGCGGGAGCGTGCTCAGTGTGCAGGGTGCGGGAGCGTGCTCAGTGTGCGGGGTGCGGGAGCGTGCTCAGTGTGCACCGTGCGGGAGCGTGCTCAGTGTGCAGTGTGCGGGAGCGTGCTCAGTGTGCATCGTGCGGGAGCGAGCTCAGTGTGCACCGTGCGGGAGCGTGCTCAGTGTGCGGGGTGCGGGAGCGTGCTCAGTGTGCGGGGTGCGGGAGCGTGCTCAGTGTGCGGGAGCACCAGAAAGGAAATACGAAGATCCCGTTTTGTGGGATCTGGTAAATCCATTAAACCGCAAAGTATAGCAATGATTTGTGTGGGGTGTGTTTAATTCATTAAACCCCAGGCGATGGTAACTGGTCCTGGGAACGTGTTTCGATGGAATGGTTGAGCACTACGCGTGCTCGCCACTGTACATTGTCTCCACTTGCCCCTCTCTTCCTTTTGAATTGAAATGTTCTGATTGAAGCCGGGTTTGCAAAGTCATTCATTGTCTCCTCCTCAGCCCCGCAGCTGCTTTGCCTTTAAAGAGTGTTGAAAACCACGCAACAGATTATTGAGTGGGGAGATAAAGAAACAAGTTACGAAAACAGAAAAGATTAAAGAGCAACGTGAAGAAAAGATTAAAAAATCATTTTGCTTTGGATTTAAAGTAACCCTGCCCCTAATTTTAACAGGAAAGGTTTTTCTGTGCTCATCAAATTATATTTTGGGGAGGTTGGTGGAACATTTTCACATTTTTGGCGCTAGTGTGTCAGCTTGGCTCAGTGCCTCGCACACTGGCCTCTGAGTCCAGAGACTTGAGCACATACTCTCGGCTGATAGTCAGTACCGTGCTGCGGGACTGCTGCGTTGTCAGAGGTATCGTCCTTGGGCTGAAATGTTAACCGAGGCCCAGTCCGCAGGTCCAGATGGATGTAAACAAACACCACTGAAAATACAACTTCACGGGTCATTTAATCCCATTCCCAGTTGTGGGATCTCACTATGTACAAAATGGCTGCTGGGTTTCTTATTGCACTTCAAAGTAATTCACCGTTTGTGTGGATCTTTGGGAGTTCCCTCTATTCTTCCTCAATCCCTGATTGAGATCAGGTCATTCAGAATATCCCGGAGATCGAACACGGATCCTTCCAGTCTCTTTCCTGGGCCCACTCTCCCTCATTTACAATCCCTCCTTGTGCCACTCTTCCTCCCACACTCCCACCCTCCCCACCACCCAATGATGCGACTCTCCTCTTCCCAGTGCTACTTTCCCTTATTTATATTTCCGCCCGGTACTGCTCTCCCCTCCCTGTGTCACTCGACCCCTTATCCCAGTGTCACTCTCCCCCTCCCAGCGGAGGGATGCTGACGCCCATGATGACATAGCTCAGCGTGAGTCAGCAACACCAGAATAGGAGGGGGGAAAATGAAGGGGTAAAAAAATGGATGGACGGGGCTCTTTGGACCTAAAGTTGTGCTCTGAAATCAGCGTTAAAAACAGGATAATTTGGTAGGGTGGCATCTCAGAATTGCCATATCATTTATGCAAATGAAAATACGCAAATGAGTGGAATATGTCATACGATGTGTGTGGATAGACTGGAGAAGCTGGGGTTGTTCTCCTTAGAGCAGAGAAATTTAAGAGGAGATTTGATCGAGGTGTTCAAAATCATGAGGGGTCTAGACAGAGCAGATAGAGAGAAACTGTTCCCATTGGCAGAAGGATCGAGAACCAGAGGACACAGATTTAAAGTGATTGGCAGAAGAACCAAAGGTGACATGAGGAAAAACTTTTTTACGCAGCGAGTGGTTATGGCCTGGAATGCACTGCCTTGAAAGGGTGGTGGAGGCAGATTCAATCGTGGCTTTCAAAAGGGAATTGAATAAGTACCTGAAGGAAAAAAAATTTGCAGGGCTACGGGGAAAGGGCGGGGGGAGTGGGACTCGCTGAAGTGCTCTTGCAGAGAGCCGGCATGGGCTCGACAGGCCGAATGGCCTCCTTCTGTGCTGTGACCGTTCTATGATGTCATTTCCTGCCGCTGGTGCTCCAGCGACATTGGGCACAAGGGAGCGCCAGTGTGCTCGTCGCCGCCACCGTTGCTAAGGGCCTCAGGGAGGACGGGGTGGTAGGGGTGGGATACTGTACGGTGCTGTGATCGTCACAAGTTTCCACCTCCCCTTCCCCCAATCTATCTAAGGCCCCAGTTGAGCCATAAATAGCCAGGTACCCGTCTGAAATATAAAAATGGCCCAAGGAGTTGGGGATTAGTGGCCCTCTCAATGAGGCGGTCGGGAGTTCCGCCCTGCACTTAACGCCACCCCCACAAGCCCTTGCAGCGGTATTTCTGATCCCTCACCTCTATGGTCAGGCAACAGTTGTAAACCTTGTTCCAATTAGTTGATTCAGAATTGACCGACATCCAAAGAAACGCTGATAATTAGCAATGAAAGTGAGTTAAGGTCCAAAAAACATTGATCAAAAGCCTGGAAATGTCTAATTATTTAAGAGAGACCTCGTGTACCGGTGCCAGGCCACACACAGGCAGAAAGCACAGCTGCTCTCGTCTCAAAAAAAAAGGCCTGTGGGGCTTCAGGTGAATCTAAACAGTAGCATTCTATTCTGGGCTGTCTGATAAGTGTGGTTCAGGGTGAATATGAATCTTCTGTCATCTGAGCAATAGACAGGAAATGGTCTTGGAGAGTGTCCAAGTCATGCAATCGAGCACTTCAGAACCCAAGCCAAAGTGGGTGTGTGGGGCGGGGAATGCCTGAATGGTAGATTGCACACTTTTTGGATCTTAGCTTGATCCCAGCTGTGATAATAATCTCCCCGGTGCCGCTAATCCCCCTAGTTATATTGCAGAATGTCTTCCGGCTAATTCAGAGCACTGAGGCAGCTTTCCAGCCCACGCACTTGCTTCAAAGGCCACACTCGCAATTTTATGGGGTGGGCAGTGGGGGGGGAGGGGCGGGGGGGTTGCATTCCTCTCGAGGCCGCTCCCCCCACCGTTACTGCTACTGTAAACCCAGCTTCTGCCGCAAGATGTTCAGGGGACGGGGACGGCGGGGGGAAGGATCTGTGCCGGCCGGTGAAAACCGCATTGCTGGGCCTGTAGGGGTAGGCTGAGGGCTCGGCCAGGCTCCTGCGGGGACAGCAGTCCTCTTAGTCCGTTGTTTTAGTGACTAAACATACTTGTGCTCAACATTAACGTACTTGAATTATGATTTAGAATCTTGACACTGGGTCCATTTGGCACTGCAGAATATTAGAGCTCAGACAGTGAAGAGTATGCATTTGGATGGATGAATCACAAGAGCTTTCTGTCCTCCCTGAGCTCACCTTAGCACACCTGCGTTACAGTGTCACAGGTGTACCACCCCAGTCAAACTCCCCACCTGACGCGGTCCCCTTACCCAAGCAGTCATCCTTCACGTGGGAGCCTTGGCACTGCGGGCTGACCGGCTGTTTGACTACAGGGCTAAGGGGTAATCCCGACACTGGTTAAAGGACACTGCCACCCAGGCCCCGAGACTGATCGGCAAGGTAAAAGGTGATTCCATGAATCGGCATTCCTCATCTTGACGAGGAGACATCCAGTACACTCAGGCTGCCTACGCAGATCAGCCCTGATCTCAGTGAATGGTGGAACAGGCTTGAGGTGGCTGAATGGCCTCCTCCTGTTCCTATGATCCTACTTTACACAGCTTCTCATCAGCAGATTATCTGGTCATTTATGTAATTGTTGTTTGTGGGACCTTGCTGTGCGCAGATTGGCTGCTGGATTTCCCTACATAAGAACAGGAACAACATTTCTAAAAGGAACCCCATTGGCTGTGAAGCACTTTGGGATGGTCTGAGGCTGTGAAAGGCACCATATCAATGCAAGCTCTCTCTCTCTCTCTATGACTCGTATCCCACTGCAATGCTGTTGGGCAGTTGGTGAAAGGATGCCTCAGTGCCCTTCACAATTAGGCTGCTTTTAGCTGCCTGCTAGGTTGTTGCTGCCCATTTAAAAGGCCCGTCCTTGGCCCACACTAAGCACCGTGGATCAACAATGTCGCCCCGCCTTGCCTCAGCACAGAGTGAAAAAACGAGACAGAGACAGAGCAAGTGGCCAAAGCCAGCTCAGAATCCAGGAGCAAGGCTGGGAAAATGGCAGCCATGCAACTGTAGGTCATCGCCTAACTAGGCCTAACTGAGAGTTAGTCTGTAAAATCATGGCCGTGACAATCCGTAAGCTGCAATATCGACGGGTACACCGGGAAGGTGTCCGTTGGTGCGGGTCCTGTCGGATTCTGCGGGGTTAGCCGGAGGGCACCTCAGTTGACACCCGTGCCAGTACGGACACGTCTCTCGTGTTAGCCTTTCCCATGCTGTTGGGAAACCTGGTGCATACCCGCCATCGGGTGAGGGGGAGGGGGTTGTCCATACTCACACCTCGCCCCACCCCCATCCCCGAGACACCATGCAGCTTTCCCTCACGCCCCATGTAAGGGGGCCGATCTACACATCGTTATATATATATATATATATAAAAACTGACCTGTCTTCAAGGGTTTAGGTGTAACCAGGTCCCTGCCTTTCTCCAGCAGAATCAACCAGACTTCCACTAGAGTTACAGCAGGATTCCAGCAGAACCCTGTTCTCGTCCCGAACCTGTGCTCGTCCGACCTCCGCCCACACGCACTGCCCAGCAGGGCTCACTGGCTGATGATCGGGAGAGAGGAGCGTGGCTCTTTCCGCCCCTTCTGTTGCCCAAGGGAACTGAGGCCAACTGCAGCGCCCAAAATGGTCTCCTGGCTGAGATCAGACAAGCCAGCACTGGGCAGGAATCAGAACTGAGACCGCTTTGGTCATCCCACTCGGCAACGTCCTTATCAACTGAGCCACGTGACGCATTTTATGTCCCCTTCATGTGACATCACCGCTACAATAGACAGAGAGTGGAGAAAATGTCAAAATGTGCCTGGGTCTTAGCACTGGCTCAGTTGGTAGCACTCTTGCCTCTGAATCAAAAGGTCATGAGTTCAAGTCCCACTCCAGAGACTTGAGCAGTGCTGAGGGAGTGCTGCACTGTCGGAGGTGCCGTCTTTTGGATGAGACATTAAACTGAGGCCCCCATCTGCCCTCTCAGGTGGAGGTAAAAGAACTATTTTGAAGAAGAGCAGGGGAGTTCTCCCCGGTGTCCTGGTCAATATTTATCCCTCAACCAACATCACTCAAGCAGATTATCTGGTCATGATCACAATTGCTACTTGTGGGATCTTGCTGTGCGTCAATTGGCTGCCATGTTTCCTATATTACAACAGTGACTGCACTTCAATAAGTACTTCATTGGCTGTAAAGTACTTTGGGACGTCCTGAGGTTGTGAAACCCGCTGTATAATTGCAAATTCTTTCTTTCTTTTCTTTGGTGTCCTTATTATCTGGAAAGAGTTAGCATCACGATGAGAGCTGATATATGAGCTTCAGACAAATGGTTAACAATGCCTCTTAATCCTTGCTCATAAAAGCTCAAACCAAATTCAAAATTTTTAAAAAGCATGACCATCACTGGTTTTATGGTTGTAGTTCCTTCCGCCTCCATTCACTATCTGTATGTTTAAAGGCATTGTAAAGTCAGTGGAGAATATCCTGATTGCATTGTAAACCTGCACGATGGCTATATTTATTAACAACATAACTTTCTCATAAAGTGCAGCGGGTGAAGAAGCTGTTTCTCTGATGCAAGACAGATAGCACGTTAATCGCTGGCTTGGTTTAGCCTCTCTCTCTCAACACATACAGATATTATATTACATCACTGTAGGATTGTACGGTCAATTGCCCTAAGCTGAAGAACAATGCTGAGGGCTGAAGTATTCACTTCCCTTGAGAAGTCATTTTTACATGAGTGTGATGTTGGGCTGGGTGAGTGTGATGTTGGGCTGGGTGAGTGTGATGTTGGGTGAGTGTGATGTTGGACTGGGTGAGTGTGATGTTGGACTGGGTGAGTGTGATGTTGGGCTGGGTGAGTGTGATGTTGGGCTGGGTGAGTGTGATGTTGGGCTGGGTGAGTGTGATGTTGGGCTGGGTGAGTGTGATGTGGGACTGGGTGAGAGTGATGTTGGACTGGGTGATAGTGATGTTGGACTGGGTGAGAGTGATGTTGGACTGGGTGAGTGTGATGTCGGGCTGGGTGAGTGTGATGTTGGGTGAGTGTGATGTTGGGCTGGGTGAGTGTGATGTTGGGTGAGTGTGATGTTGGGCTGGGTGAGTGTGATGTTGGGCTGGGTGAGTGAGATGTTGGGCTGGGTGAGTGTGATGTTGTGTTGGGTGAGTGTGATGTTGGGCTGGGTGAGTGTGATGTTGGGTGAGTGTGATGTTGGGCTGGGTGAGTGTGATGTTGGACTGGGTGAGTGTGATGTTGGGTGAGTGTGATGTTGGGCTGGGTGAGTGTGATGTTGGGTGAGTGTGATGTTGGACTGGGTGAGTGTGATGTTGGGTGAGTGTGATGTTGGGCTGGGTGAGTGTGATGTTGGGCTGGGTGAGTGTGATGTTGGACTGGGTGAGTGTGATGTTGGACTGGGTGAGTGTGATGTTGGGTGAGTGTGATGTTGGACTGGGTGAGTGTGATGTTGGGCTGGGTGAGTGTGATGTTGGGTTGGGTGAGTGTGATGTTGGACTGGGTGAGTGTGATGTGGGACTGGGTGAGTGTGATGTTGGGCTGGGTGAGTGTGATGTTGGACTGGGTGAGTGTGATGTTGGACTGGGTGAGTGTGATGTTGGGCTGGGTGAGTGTGATGTTGGGTGAGTGTGATGTTGGGTGAGTGTGATGTTGGGCTGGGTGAGTGTGATGTTGGGCTGGGTGAGTGTGATGTGGGACTGGGTGAGTGTGATGTTGGGCTGGGTGAGTGTGATGTTGGACTGGGTGAGTGTGATGTTGGGTGAGTGTGATGTTGGGTGAGTGTGATGTTGGGCTGGGTGAGTGTGATGTTGGGCTGGGTGAGTGTGATGTTGGACTGGGTGAGTGTGATGTTGGGCTGGGTGAGTGTGATGTTGGACTGGGTGAGTGTGATGTTGGGTTGGGTGAGTGTGATGTTGGACTGGGTAAGTGTGATGTTGGACTGGGTGAGTGTGATGTTGGGTGAGTGTGATGTTGGGTTGGGTGAGTGTGATGTTGGGCTGGGTGAGTGTGATGTTGGGCGGGTGAGTGTGATGTTGGGCTGGGTGAGTGTGATGTGGGACTGGGTGAGTGTGATGTTGGGTGAGTGTGATGTTGGGCTGGGTGAGTGTGATGTGGGACTGGGTGAGTGTGATGTGGGACTGGGTGAGTGTGATGTTGGGCTGGGTGAGTGTGATGTTGGGTGAGTGTGATGTTGGGCTGGGTGAGTGTGATGTTGGGTGAGTGTGATGTGGGACTGGGTGAGTGTGATGTTGGGCTGGGTGAGTGTGATGTTGGGTGAGTGTGATGTTGGACTGGGTGAGTGTGATGTTGGGTGAGTGTGATGTTGGACTGGGTGAGTGTGATGTTGGGCTGGGTGAGTGTGATGTTGGGTGAGTGTGATGTGGGACTGGGTGAGTGTGATGTTGGGTGAGTGTGATGTGGGACTGGGTGAGTGTGATGTTGGGTTGGGTGAGTGTGATGTTGGGTTGGGTGAGTGTGATGTTGGACTGGGTGAGTGTGATGTTGGGTGAGTGTGATGTTGGGTTGGGTGAGTGTGATGTTGGACTGGGTGAGTGTGATGTTGGGTGAGTGTGATGTTGGGTGAGTGTGATGTGGGACTGGGTGAGTGTGATGTTGGGTTGGGTGAGTGTGATGTTGGGTGAGTGTGATGTTGGACTGGGTGAGTGTGATGTTGGGTGAGTGTGATGTGGGACTGGGTGAGTGTGATGTTGGGTGAGTGTGATGTTGGACTGGGTGAGTGTGATGTTGGGTGAGTGTGATGTGGGACTGGGTGAGTGTGATGTTGGGCTGGGTGAGTGTGATGTTGGGTTGGGTGAGTGTGATGTTGGGCTGGGTGAGTGTGATGTTGGGCTGGGTGAGTGTGATGTTGGGTTGGGTGAGTGTGATGTTGGGTGAGTGTGATGTTGGGTGAGTGTGATGTTGGACTGGGTGAGTGTGATGTGGGACTGGGTGAGTGTGATGTGGGACTGGGTGAGTGTGATGTTGGGCTGGGTGAGTGTGATGTTGGACTGGGTGAGTGTGATGTTGGGTGAGTGTGATGTTGGGTGAGTGTGATGTTGGACTGGGTGAGTGTGATGTTGGGCTGGGTGAGTGTGATGTTGGGCTGGGTGAGTGTGATGTTGGGCTGGGTGAGTGTGATGTGGGACTGGGTGAGTGTGATGTGGGACTGGGTGAGTGTGATGTTGGGCTGGGTGAGTGTGATGTTGGACTGGGTGAGTGTGATGTTGGGTGAGTGTGATGTTGGGTGAGTGTGATGTTGGGCTGGGTGAGTGTGATGTTGGGCTGGGTGAGTGTGATGTGGGACTGGGTGAGTGTGATGTTGGACTGGGTGAGTGTGATGTGGGACTGGGTGAGTGTGATGTTGGACTGGGTGAGTGTGATGTTGGACTGGGTGAGTGTGATGTTGGGTTGGGTGAGTGTGATGTTGGACTGGGTGAGTGTGATGTTGGACTGGGTGAGTGTGATGTTGGACTGGGTGAGTGTGATGTTGGACTGGGTGAGTGTGATGTTGGGCTGGGTGAGTGTGATGTTGGACTGGGTGAGTGTGATGTTGGGCTGGGTGAGTGTGATGTTGGACTGGGTGAGTGTGATGTTGGACTGGGTGAGTGTGATGTTGGGCTGGGTGAGTGTGATGTTGGGTGAGTGTGATGTTGGACTGGGTGAGTGTGATGTTGGGTGAGTGTGATGTTGGGCTGGGTGAGTGTGATGTTGGACTGGGTGAGTGTGATGTTGGGTGAGTGTGATGTTGGGCTGGGCAAGTGTGATGTTGGACTGGGTGAGTGTGATGTTGGGTGAGTGTGATGTTGGGTTGGGTGAGTGTGATGTTGGGCTGGGTGAGTGTGATGTTGGGCGGGTGAGTGTGATGTTGGGCTGGGTGAGTGTGATGTGGGACTGGGTGAGTGTGATGTGGGACTGGGTGAGTGTGATGTTGGGCTGGGTGAGTGTGATGTTGGGTGAGTGTGATGTTGGGCTGGGTGAGTGTGATGTTGGGTGAGTGTGATGTGGGACTGGGTGAGTGTGATGTTGGGCTGGGTGAGTGTGATGTTGGGTGAGTGTGATGTTGGACTGGGTGAGTGTGATGTTGGGTGAGTGTGATGTTGGACTGGGTGAGTGTGATGTTGGGCTGGGTGAGTGTGATGTTGGGTGAGTGTGATGTTGGACTGGGTGAGTGTGATGTTGGGCTGGGTGAGTGTGATGTTGGGTGAGTGTGATGTTGGACTGGGTGAGTGTGATGTTGGGTGAGTGTGATGTGGGACTGGGTGAGTGTGATGTTGGGTGAGTGTGATGTGGGACTGGGTGAGTGTGATGTTGGGTTGGGTGAGTGTGATGTTGGGTTGGGTGAGTGTGATGTTGGACTGGGTGAGTGTGATGTTGGGTGAGTGTGATGTTGGGTTGGGTGAGTGTGATGTTGGACTGGGTGAGTGTGATGTTGGGTGAGTGTGATGTTGGGTGAGTGTGATGTGGGACTGGGTGAGTGTGATGTTGGGTTGGGTGAGTGTGATGTTGGGTGAGTGTGATGTTGGACTGGGTGAGTGTGATGTTGGGTGAGTGTGATGTGGGACTGGGTGAGTGTGATGTTGGGTGAGTGTGATGTTGGACTGGGTGAGTGTGATGTTGGGTGAGTGTGATGTGGGACTGGGTGAGTGTGATGTTGGGCTGGGTGAGTGTGATGTTGGGTTGGGTGAGTGTGATGTTGGGCTGGGTGAGTGTGATGTTGGGCTGGGTGAGTGTGATGTTGGGTTGGGTGAGTGTGATGTTGGGTGAGTGTGATGTTGGACTGGGTGAGTGTGATGTTGGACTGGGTGAGTGTGATGTTGGGATGGGTGAGTGTGATGTTGGGCTGGGTGAGTGTGATGTTGGGCTGGGTGAGTGTGATGTTGGACTGGGTGAGTGTGATGTTGGACTGGGTGAGTGTGATGTTGGGCTGGGTGAGTGTGATGTTGGGCTGGGTGAGTGTGATGTTGGGTGAGTGTGATGTTGGGTGAGTGTGATGTTGGACTGGGTGAGTGTGATGTTGGGTGAGTGTGATGTTGGGCTGGGTGAGTGTGATGTTGGGTGAGTGTGATGTTGGGCTGGGTGAGTGTGATGTTGGACTGGGTGAGTGTGATGTTGGGCGGGTGAGTGTGATGTTGGGCTGGGTGAGTGTGATGTTGGGCTGGGTGAGTGTGATGTGGGACTGGGTGAGTGTGATGTGGGACTGGGTGAGTGTGATGTTGGGCTGGGTGAGTGTGTTGTGGGACTGGGTGAGTGTGATGTTGGGTGAGTGTGATGTTGGGCTGGGTGAGTGTGATGTTGGGTGAGTGTGATGTGGGACTGGGTGAGTGTGATGTTGGGCTGGGTGAGTGTGATGTGGGACTGGGTGAGTGTGATGTTGGGTGAGTGTGATGTTGGGCTGGGTGAGTGTGATGTGGGACTGTGTGAGTGTGATGTTGGGCTGGGTGAGTGTGATGTTGGGTTGGGTGAGTGTGATGTTGGACTGGGTGAGTGTGATGTTGGGCTGGGTGAGTGTGATGTTGGACTGGGTGAGTGTGATGTTGGGCTGGGTGAGTGTGATGTTGGGTGAGTGTGATGTTGGGTGAGTGTGATGTTGGGCTGGGTGAGTGTGATGTTGGGCTGGGTGAGTGTGATGTGGGACTGGGTGAGTGTGATGTTGGGTGAGTGTGATGTTGGGCTGGGTGAGTGTGATGTTGGGTTGGGTGAGTGTGATGTTGGGTTGGGTGAGTGTGATGTTGGGTGAGTGTGATGTTGGGTGAGTGTGATGTTGGACTGGGTGAGTGTGATGTTGGGCTGGGTGAGTGTGATGTTGGACTGGGTGAGTGTGATGTTGGGTGAGTGTGATGTTGGGTGAGTGTGATGTTGGACTGGGTGAGTGTGATGTTGGGCTGGGTGAGTGTGATGTTGGGCTGGGTGAGTGTGATGTTGGGCTGGGTGAGTGTGATGTGGGACTGGGTGAGTGTGATGTGGGACTGGGTGAGTGTGATGTTGGGCTGGGTGAGTGTGATGTTGGACTGGGTGAGTGTGATGTTGGGTGAGTGTGATGTTGGGTGAGTGTGATGTTGGGCTGGGTGAGTGTGATGTTGGGCTGGGTGAGTGTGATGTGGGACTGGGTGAGTGTGATGTTGGACTGGGTGAGTGTGATGTGGGACTGGGTGAGTGTGATGTTGGGCTGGGTGAGTGTGATGTTGGGTGAGTGTGATGTTGGACTGGGTGAGTGTGATGTTGGGTGAGTGTGATGTTGGACTGGGTGAGTGTGATGTTGGGCTGGGTGAGTGTGATGTTGGGTGAGTGTGATGTGGGACTGGGTGAGTGTGATGTTGGGCTGGGTGAGTGTGATGTTGGGTGAGTGTGATGTTGGACTGGGTGAGTGTGATGTTGGGTGAGTGTGATGTGGGACTGGGTGAGTGTGATGTTGGGTGAGTGTGATGTGGGACTGGGTGAGTGTGATGTTGGGTTGGGTGAGTGTGATGTTGGGTTGGGTGAGTGTGATGTTGGACTGGGTGAGTGTGATGTTGGGTGAGTGTGATGTTGGGTTGGG
The DNA here is from genome assembly GCA_030390025.1 of Squalus acanthias. Classification (NCBI taxonomy): domain Eukaryota; kingdom Metazoa; phylum Chordata; class Chondrichthyes; order Squaliformes; family Squalidae; genus Squalus; species Squalus acanthias. Next base: position 75,863,846 of record CM059429.1, on the reverse strand, counting down.
TGAGTGTGATGTTGGACTGGGTGAGTGTGATGTTGGGTGAGTGTGATGTTGGGTGAGTGTGATGTGGGACTGGGTGAGTGTGATGTTGGGTTGGGTGAGTGTGATGTTGGGTGAGTGTGATGTTGGACTGGGTGAGTGTGATGTTGGGTGAGTGTGATGTGGGACTGGGTGAGTGTGATGTTGGGTGAGTGTGATGTTGGACTGGGTGAGTGTGATGTTGGGTGAGTGTGATGTGGGACTGGGTGAGTGTGATGTTGGGCTGGGTGAGTGTGATGTTGGGTTGGGTGAGTGTGATGTTGGGCTGGGTGAGTGTGATGTTGGGCTGGGTGAGTGTGATGTTGGGTTGGGTGAGTGTGATGTTGGGTGAGTGTGATGTTGGGTGAGTGTGATGTTGGACTGGGTGAGTGTGATGTTGGGATGGGTGAGTGTGATGTTGGGCTGGGTGAGTGTGATGTTGGGCTGGGTGAGTGTGATGTTGGACTGGGTGAGTGTGATGTTGGACTGGGTGAGTGTGATGTTGGGCTGGGTGAGTGTGATGTTGGGCTGGGTGAGTGTGATGTTGGGTGAGTGTGATGTTGGGTGAGTGTGATGTTGGACTGGGTGAGTGTGATGTTGGGTGAGTGTGATGTTGGGCTGGGTGAGTGTGATGTTGGGTGAGTGTGATGTTGGGCTGGGTGAGTGTGATGTTGGACTGGGTGAGTGTGATGTTGGGCGGGTGAGTGTGATGTTGGGCTGGGTGAGTGTGATGTTGGGCTGGGTGAGTGTGATGTGGGACTGGGTGAGTGTGATGTGGGACTGGGTGAGTGTGATGTTGGGCTGGGTGTGAGTGTGATGTGGGACTGGAGTGAGTGTGATGTTGGGTGAGTGTGATGTTGGGCTGGGTGAGTGTGATGTTGGGAGTGAGTGTGATGTGGGACTGGGTGAGTGTGATGTTGGGTGGGTGAGTGTGATGTGGGACTGGGTGAGTGTGATGATGGGTGAGTGTGATGTTGGGCCTGGGTGAGTGTGATGTGGGACTGTGTGAGTGTGATGTTGGGCTGGGTGAGTGTGATGTTGGGTTGGGTGAGTGTGATGTTGGACTGGGTGAGTGTGATGTTGGGCTGGGTGAGTGTGATGTTGGACTGGGTGAGTGTGATGTTGGGCTGGGTGAGTGTGATGTTGGGTGAGTGTGATGTTGGGTGAGTGTGATGTTGGGCTGGGTGAGTGTGATGTTGGGCTGGGTGAGTGTGAAGTGGGACTGGGTGAGTGTGATGTTGGGTGAGTGTGATGTTGG